>JAUIMM010000481.1:750000-1350000 GCA_031769625.1 Taudactylus pleione
TAGTGAAGTGTAATCTAGACGGGATTTGGAACCGGGGACACACTACCTCCATCAATTGTCTAAATCCCACTGCACTAATGGCGGATACCGGACGCACGTCTAACACCAACATAGCAGTCAAGGCCTCAGTTATACGTTTTGCTTCAGGATGACTGCTGTCGTACTTCATCCTCCTCGCTAAGGACTGTTGGAGGGTCAATTGTTTAGTAAAAGTAGTGGTGTTCCTACTTCCTCTCTGGGATGATGAACGACTCCCAGCAGCAGCAACAGCAGCAGCGGCAGCAGTAGGCGTAGCAATGCAGGATCCTCCAGAGGAATCCCGGATAGGAGAGTCAGTCATGCCAGTGACATGGCCTGCAGGACTACTTCCGATCCTGACTAAGGAGGAAATTGACGAGGAGGGAGTTGACGGTGTGGTTTGCAGGCGCTTGGATACAACAGGACAACAGGATTTAGGTGTCCCTGGACTGCTTACGGTCTTAGCCAAAGTTTCTGAACTTGACAGTAACTTTTTATGAACGCACTGCAGGTGCCGTATAAGGGAGGATGTTCCTAGGTGGTTGACGTCCCTACCCCTACTTATTTCACCTTTACATATGGTACATATGGCAAGACAGTTGTTGTCCGGATTTGGATAGAAATATTGCCAGACCAAAGAGGTGGAATGTTTGGTCTTCTGCCCAGGCATGACCGTGATGGGCTTTTTCATCCCACGGACAACAACTGTCTCCCCCGGAGCCTGATTTAAACAAACCACATCACCATCAGAATCCTCCTCGCCAACTTCCTCCTCAGCGCCAGCTACACCAGTATCCTCATCCTGTTGTACTTCAACAGTGACATCTTCAATTTGCATATCAGCAAGTGGACTGTGGGTGCTCCTTTCAGCACTTGCAGGGGGCGTGCAAATGGTGGAAAGAGCCACCTCTTCCCGTCCAGTGCTGGGAAGGTCAGGCATCGCAACCACCACCACACTTGGACTCTCCTTGGGGATTTGTGATATCTTCTTAGAAAGCACAGTTCTTCGCTGTGCTTTTGCCAGCTTAACTCTTTTGATTTTTTTAGTGGGAGGAGGGCTTCCATCGTCATGTGAAGCTGAACCACTAGTCATGAACATACTAGGGATCGACCTTAGCCGTTCCTTGCCACTCCGTGTCGTAAATGGCATATTGGCAAGTTTACGTTTCTCTTCAGCTGATTTAAATGTCTTTTTCAAGGTCATTTTCCTGAACTTTGCCATTTGGGATTGTATGTGCCCTCTACTATGACATTGGGCATCGGCCTTGGCAGACGACGTTGATGGCATGTTATCGTCTATGTCATGACTAGTGGCAGCAGCTTCAGCACTAGGAGGAAGTGGTTCTTGATCTTTCTCTATTTTATTTTTATCGGAGAAAGTTTGGTCCTCCATTTATGTTATATCGATTTGATATATACGTGCGGCTAAACACAGAAAATAATTTTTTTTTTGGTTTGGACTGGAGTGTACTTTGTGGGTTACAGCACCCTTTAACGGTCAAGCCAGCCGGCCCTTTACTTATGACACAGGCGCACGCTTGGCACTACTTTGTTGATGCACGTGCGGCTACTGCGCACACAATTCACAAACACAGAAAATAATTTTTTTTTGGTTTGGACTGGAGTGTACTTTCGGGGGTTACAGCACCCTTTAACGGTCAAGCCAGCCAGCCCTTTACTTATGACACAGGCGCACGCTTGGCACTACTTTGTTGATGCACGTGCGGCTACTGCGCACACAATTCACAAACACAGAAAATAATTTTTTTTTTGGTTTGGACTGGAGTGTACTTTCGGGGGTTACAGCACCCTTAACGGTCAAGCCAGCCGGCCCTTTACTTATGACACAGGTGCACGCTTGGCACTACTTTGTTGATGCACGTGCGGCTACTGTGCACACAATTCACAAACACAGAAAATAATTTTTTTTTTGGTTTGGACTGGAGTGTACTTTCGGGGGTTACAGCACCCTTTAACGGTCAAGCCAGCCGGCCCTTTACTTATGACACAGGCGCACGCTTGGCACTACTTTGTTGATGCACGTGCGGCTACTGCGCACACAATTCACAAACACAGAAAATAATTTTTTTTTGGTTTGGACTGGAGTGTACTTTCGGGGGTTACAGCACCCTTAACGGTCAAGCCAGCCGGCCCTTTACTTATGACACAGGCGCACGCTTGGCACTACTTTGTTGATGCACGTGCGGCTACTGCGCACACAATTCACAAACACAGAAAATAATTTTTTTTTTGGTTTGGACTGGAGTGTACTTTCGGGGGTTACAGCACCCTTAATGGTCAAGCCAGCCGGCCCTTTACTTATGACACAGGCGCACGCTTGGCACTACTTTGTTGATGCACGTGCGGCTACTGCGCACACAATTCACAAACACAGAAAATAATTTTTTTTTTGGTTTGGACTGGAGTGTACTTTCGGGGGTTACAGCACCCTTAACGGTCAAGCCAGCCGGCCCTTTACTTATGACACAGGCGCACGCTTGGCACTACTTTGTTGATGCACGTGCGGCTACTGCGCACACAATTCACAAACACAGAAAATAATATTTTTTTTGGTTTGGACTGGAGTGTACTTTCGGGGGTTACAGCACCCTTAACGGTCAAGCCAGCCGGCCCTTTACTTATGACACAGGCGCACGCTTGGCACTACTTTGTTGATGCACGTGCGGCTACTGCGCACACAATTCACAAACACAGAAAATAATTTTTTTTTTGGTTTGGACTGGAGTGTACTTTCGGGGGTTACAGCACCCTTAACGGTCAAGCCAGCCGGCCCTTTACTTATGACACAGGCGCACGCTTGGCACTACTTTGTTGATGCACGTGCGGCTACTGCGCACACAATTCACAAACACAGAAAATAATTTTTTTTTTGGTTTGGACTGGAGTGTACTTTCGGGGGTTACAGCACCCTTAACGGTCAAGCCAGCCGGCCCTTTACTTATGACACAGGCGCACGCTTGGCACTACTTTGTTGATGCACGTGCGGCTACTGCGCACACAATTCACAAACACAGAAAATAATTTTTTTTTTGGTTTGGACTGGAGTGTACTTTCGGGGGTTACAGCACCCTTAACGGTCAAGCCAGCCGGCCCTTTACTTATGACACAGGCGCACGCTTGGCACTACTTTGTTGATGCACGTGCGGCTACTGCGCACACAATTCACAAACACAGAAAATAATTTTTTTTTTGGTTTGGACTGGAGTGTACTTTCGGGGGTTACAGCACCCTTAACGGTCAAGCCAGCCGGCCCTTTACTTATGACACAGGCGCACGCTTGGCACTACTTTGTTGATGCACGTGCGGCTACTGCGCACACAATTCACAAACACAGAAAATAATTTTTTTTTTGGTTTGGACTGGAGTGTACTTTCGGGGGTTACAGCACCCTTAACGGTCAAGCCAGCCGGCCCTTTACTTATGACACAGGCGCACGCTTGGCACTACTTTGTTGATGCACGTGCGGCTACTGCGCACACAATTCACAAACACAGAAAATAATTTTTTTTTTGGTTTGGACTGGAGTGTACTTTCGGGGGTTACAGCACCCTTAACGGTCAAGCCAGCCGGCCCTTTACTTATGACACAGGCGCACGCTTGGCACTACTTTGTTGATGCACGTGCGGCTACTGCGCACACAATTCACAAACACAGAAAATAATTTTTTTTTTGGTTTGGACTGGAGTGTACTTTCGGGGGTTACAGCACCCTTAACGGTCAAGCCAGCCGGCCCTTTACTTATGACACAGGCGCACGCTTGGCACTACTTTGTTGATGCACGTGCGGCTACTGCGCACACAATTCACAAACACAGAAAATAATTTTTTTTTTGGTTTGGACTGGAGTGTACTTTCGGGGGTTACAGCACCCTTAATGGTCAAGCCAGCCGGCCCTTTACTTATGACACAGGCGCACGCTTGGCACTACTTTGTTGATGCACGTGCGGCTACTGCGCACACAATTCACAAACACAGAAAATATATTATTTTTTTAGCACTTGGGGGGAGCACCCCTGATGGACAGAGCACCCCCTGGACAACACTGCAGCACTCCTTTAGGACTGGGACACTGCACAGGACTTTGGAGTGGACACAGCCCCTATGGAGAACTGACTGCACAACACAGTCCAGCCAGCCCCTATGGACTTTGAAGTAGTGGACACAGCCCCTATTAACAACAGCAGCACAGCACAACACAGCCAGCCCCTATGGACTTTGAAGTAGTGGACAACAGCAGCACTACACTACACTACACTACACAGCCCTAACTCCCACCCTCCCTCTTCACTGTCCACAGCCGAGTGAGAAAATGGCGCCGACGTGGGTACCTTATATAGGATCCAAAACCCGCGAGACTCGGAAGGCGGGATGATGACGTTTTGCCTCGATTTCAGATCCGAGTCAGGCGGGAAAAGTCGAGCCTGATTCGGATCGGACTCGGATCGGGGGGGCTCGGGGGGGTTCGGATTTCAGAAATCCGAACCCGCTCACCCCTAATATATATATATATGTATACACACACACACATACACCTATATACACACACATATATGCACATATATATATATATATACACACACACACACATATACACCTATATACAATACATACACACACATATATACGCATATATATACACACACACACACATATATATACACACATGACACAGGGATTCTATTTACCTTAGTCCAGCGTCCAGAGCCTTCTTCCAGCGCCGGGTCTCTCTCCCTCAAGCGTCGGATGTTCCTCCAGAGCAGGGTCGGCCTACCTCCAGCGTCAGGTCTCTCACTCCCTCCAGCGTCAGGTCTCTCACTCCCTCCAGCGTCAGGTCAGGTCTCTCACTCCCTCCAGCGTTGGGTCTCTCAGTCCAGTCCCAGTTAAGGCTATTAAGGGGCGCAGGGGTGAACTCTCAGCAGCGTCCCGCGTGACACACAACATGGCTCCTCTCCTCCTTGGACAGCAGCTACGCATAGGGATTTCCTATGGATGCGCATGCGCAGTAAAGACATGTAATTATCGCGATTGCGATAATGAAAGGAGACACATCGGGGGAGGATTCGCCGGGACACAGCTTATTCGCAAGCTCTGTCCCGGCTTCACAATTTTAATAAATCCAGGTGAAAAGAGCTGAATTTGCAATGCGAATTTACTCGTTATAATCGCATCACAAACGCAATTAAATTGCGGATTGTGATAAATAGAGCCCATAGTATTTAGTGTGTATATCCAAAACATCTCCCTTTGAGAGAGTTTTTTCTCTCGATCCCCCCACCCTTGTACCCAGCTGTACCTGCTCAATGGCCTTATATTTTAGCTGCATGGGTTTCGAGTTATGATATTTCAGGAAGTGTTTAGGTACTGAGTGGTTATCCTATTTGTTTTTAATGCCTGTTACATGTTGCTGTATGTGTAACTTCAAGGTTCTCTTGGTTTTTCTGACATATTTTAAATGACAGGGGCATTCCAACTGATATACAACCTGTCACAAACTCTTGGACAGATTGTGGAAGCAGCCCGTATTTAGGGAATTGGCTAGACCTATGCCTGAGGTGCTGAGTCTAATGTGCCAGCAGTATTCACCAGGGACCCTCGCAAGAAGGTTTGGACTTGGCTGCGTCCAACACACAGATCGCGGCACTCAGGTTAGGTTCCCCTATACAAGTGCTGTTCAGTACTGAAGTAGAATAACGTAGTTGACAGACCGGGTCAATACCAAACAGATGAAATGGTACCAGGGAGGAGATGTAGATGGGTCACAGGGAGTAGCCAAGGTCAAACCAGATATCAGGAGCAGTACAAGGGACCAGGCGAAATCAGAGTCACAAACAAGCCAAGGTCAAAAATCAGGATAACAGATGAGTACTAGGAATGCTGGAGTATGGTATGGAGCCTATATTCTGGCGCAGGAGTGTTCCCAGCAACTTCCTTTTAAAGGCAGGGCTAATAGACACCTCCTGTGAAGTCATCACGAGTAGTGCACTTGCCCTTTAAATCTTCTGCAGGATGGCGCGCGCCCCTACGGGAGCCGCGGCCGCCTGCACACAGCGGGAGCCGGAAGCAGCCATCGCTGGGATCTACCTGCTGCCATCCATCGAGGGGAGGGAAAGAGAGTAGGAGGAGGCTTTGCCGGCAGTGGGCACCAGGTTCTACCTGCCCACTGCTCGCCGGGACACCAGTGCTGCTGGACCCGGTAAGAGATGACCGGGGTCCGGCACACTGTGACATTACCACCCCCTCTAGGGGTGGGCACCGAACACCCCACAAATGGTTTGTAAGGAAATTTCTGATGGAATTTTTTAAGAAGTTGCGGTGCATGAATGTCTGAGGCCTTGACCCAACACTGTTCTTCCAGGCCATATCCCTTCCAATCTACCAGGAACTGTACCGATCCCCTTGAAAACCTGGAGTCCAGGATTTGCTTCACCTCATACTCCTGATGATCTATTGAAATCGCGTGAGGAGGACTGCAAGATGTAGAGAAACAATTAAGCACCAGAGGCTTCAGGAGAGATACATGCAACACATTAGGTATCCTAAGAGTACCTGGTAATTTCAAATGGAATGCCATCGGATTGATTACTTGAAGAATTTGAAAAGGACCGATGTACCTGGGAGCAAACTTCATAGTAGGAACTTTTAATCTCAGATGCTTGGTTGCGAGCCAGACTTTATCACCCGGACTTAACAACAGGTCCTGCCTCCTCTTCCTGTCTGCAAAATATTTGTACCTTGAAGAGGCTTTGTACAAATTTTTCTTTACCTCCTTCCAAATATTGCAAAACCGATTAACTGTACCAGGCACAGCTGGAAGTGGTACTGACTGGAGACCTGGTAACTCGGGTAACAGTGGGTGCAGACCGTACTGAATAAAGAATTGAGAATGCCTCGACGCTTCATGGTACAAATTATTGTGGGCAAACTCAGATTCAGAGCCACTCGTAAGCGGCCGCTCGTTCGCTCCGAGCGATGTTCGCACATCTGCGCATGCGTATGGGTTTTAGTCCGCATGTGCGAACCAGTCTGTGCGGTCGAAAATCGTGTGCTCGCAAAATAGCGAATGCCTGATAATTTGAGTGACAGAGTGAGGCGTTTGTGGGTGGTAACAGGGGAAGGTGCTTGAAAACGGGGAGTGAAGATCAGAACGCAAGCGTGCCAAAAGGTCAAAACGGGTGTTTTAAGGGTGTGCATAATTAACAAAGCAGCGTCATCGACCACGTCACTTGGTTGTCTTTTAGCCAGAACTGCTCGCATGATTGCGGTAGGAAAATGCAACCACAAGAATAGCGAGCAGTTCATACGCCTTTCGATGTACTCAATTAATCTAATAAATAGCGGAGATGACGTATGATGCGAGCGGCTAGGGGGCGTTTTGTTCAAAATAACGACCGCATGTTTTGTACGCTCGTTCAGACATAGAGGCGTCAACAGACCGCAAAGAGCGAACGGTCAATTTAAATAGCCATCCCCTTTTTCTGAACGAGCAAGCGCAAATAGCGTCCGGCTGTGAATCATACCCTCAACCCATGGCAACAGAGAAACCCAGTCATCTTGATTGGCAGAAACATACATCTGAATAAACTTCTCCAATTTCTGGTTTACTCGCTCTGTATGACCATTGCTCTGTGGATGGTAGGCCAAAGAGAAACTCAAATTGATGCCAAAGTACTTGCATAATGCTCTCCAGAATCTAGAGGTACCCCTCGATCAGAAACAATATCTTTAGGAAAACTATGCAACCCAAAGATTTCTCCAATAAACACTTCCGCCAACTTAGGTGCTGAGGGTAGCCCTTTTAATGGAACAAAGTGATCCGCCTTGGAGAATCTATCCACCACCATCAGAATAGAATTGAACCCTAGGCATGAAGGTAGATCCATCACGAAGTCCATGGAAATGTGAGTCCAAGGACAATCAGGTACTGGAAGTGGCAACAAAGGGCCTGATGGAGAGTGCGGCGGGATCTTGTGCTGAGCACATATAGGACAGGCTGCCACAAAATCCTTAACATCTTGATGGATCATCGACCACCAATAGCCCCTGAGGATTAATTCCAGAGTTCTGTTGACTCATGCGTGCCCACTAAAACATGAAGAATGTGCCCACTGAAGCAACTTGAACTGGAATTCAGGTGCCACAAATGTTTTCCTCGGCAGAATCTTGACCTTGTTGGTAAAAGCTACAAAGCAAGTAGGGTTTAAAATGGCCTTGTCCTCCTTTAATTCCTCCATTTCAGCAGAACTGAATGCTCAAGATAATGCATTGGCCTTGACATTCTTATTACCTGGCCAGTATGTAATCACAAGATTAAACCGATCAAAAAATAATGACCACCCGGACTGACGGTAATTTAGACAACGGGCTGTCTTGAGATACGCTAAGCTCTTATGATCAGTATATACTGTCACCGGAAATTTAGCTCCCTCCAACAAGTATCGCCATTCCTGGAGAGCCAACTTGATGGCCAGTAGTTCCTTATCTCCGACAGCATAATTCCTTTCTGGCACAGAGAACTTCCAGGAAAAGAACCCACAGGAGTACCACTTGCTTTCTTTATCTCTCTGTGACAGCACTGCTCCCACACCAATCATGGAAGCGTCCACCTCCAAAAAAAAGGTAGATCACAATTCGGTTGCCTCAGAATAGGCGCTGAAAGGAAGCATTGCTTCAATTGGCCAAATGCTTCCTCTGCCTCAGGTAGCCATACACAAGTGTCTTGACCCTTTTTGGTAAGAGCAGTAATGGGGGCTGCAATGGATGAATAATCCTGATGAACTGACGATAGAAATTGCAAAACCCCAGGAAACATTGTATAGCTTTCAACCAGACTAGATAGGACCAGTTTACAATGGCAGCAAGCTTCTCTGGATCAGGAACCCGAAATGATGTACCCCAAAAATGTTAGTTCTTTTTGCTCGAAGGAGCATTTCTCAAACTTGCAAAAGAGATGATTAGCCTGGAGTCGTGACAGTACCTCACACACATGTTGTCGACGACTTGCCATATCCTCTGAAAATATCAGGATATCAACCAAATACACCACCGTGCACTTGTATAATAGATCCCGGAAGATATGGTTCATGTATTTTTGGAACACAGCTGGGGCATTACTTAGTCCAAAGGGCATGACTAAGTACTCGGAGTGGCCGTCATGAGTGTTAAAGGCCGTCTTCCACTCGTCTAATGACCGGATTGTGATTAGATTGTAAGCCCCACATAGATCTAGTTTAGTGAAAATCCTTGCCCCTTTTATTCGGTCACAAAGTTCAGAAATCAGCGGTAGAGGATACTGGTCCTTAATGGTGATTGCATTCAAGCCCCGGTAATCGATACATGGTCTCAGTCCTCCATCTTTCTTCTTAACAAAGAACGGGACAGCTCCAGCAGGTGATTTAGACTCCCTAATAAACCCTCACTCTAGATTCTCCTTAATGTATTCGGTTACAGTCTGGGATTCAGGAAGTGAAAGGGGAAAAATTCTTCCACGGGGTTGCACCTTCCCAAGTTTAAAGTAAGTCTATAGCACAATCCCACTCCTGGTGAGCAGAAAGTGTCTCTGCAGCCTTTTTACTGAATACATCTCTAAAGGATTGATATGGAACTGGACGTTTGTCTTCCGGAGAGAGGACTGAGCTTTAAATGACATGGTGTGGAGGTCTAACAGTTGATAAACAGGACCCACGGCATTGAGAACCCCACAAGAGGATTTGAGGTTCCTTCCAATCTAGGACAGGAGCATGCTTGCAGAGCCAGGGAAGACCTAGAATGATCGAACTCTTGGCTGACGGAAGAATATAGAATGTTATTAATTCTCGATGAAGAGCCCCTACTTGCATGGTGACTTCGATGGTCCCTGAGTGAATGGTCGCCATAGGAAGTTTATTGCCATCCACTCCAATGATGCAAAGGGGTTTTTGCAGCGGCATACTCGCAATCCTTAACTCTTGGACCTTCTTAGCTGAAATGAAATTGCCATCGGCACCTGAATCTAAGAATGCCTTGACGACTTTAGATGAATTTCCCACGACTATAGTTACTTCGATGGTAAACTGGGAGGCAACACTGTTTTTTGGAGTGTATTGGAATGCACCTAACCTGACCATCCCTTGATCAGTTAGGCCTTCTCGTTTCCTGGACGCTTTGGACAGCCAGAGAGAAGACGACCTGGTTCGCCACAGTACAAGCAAAGTTTATTCTTGAACCTCCTATCCCTCTCTGTGGCAGGGAGGCGTGACTTCCCAATCTGCATGGGTTCCTCTAGAAGCTCAGTAGGTGCTGTGAAATGTGGAGCAAGCTTAAAGGTAAAGCGGCGAGACTGTTCCTTTTCACGTGCACTTTCAGTGTGGTGCAGATCCACTCGGATACACAAGGAGACTAAGTCATCCAAAGAAGTCGGCAATTCCCTAGGTGCAAAGACATCCTTAATTTGATCCAACAGCCCCTGCATAAAGGCGGCCACCAGGGCTTCGTTGTTTCACCCTAACTCAGAAGCAAGGGTATGGAACTGCACGGCATACTGTCCTGCAGACTGATTTCCCTGTTTCAGCTGTAAAATGGCTGACCCTGCGGAGGATACCCATCCAGGCTCATCAAAGACCTTCCAAAAGGCTTTCAGGATTTCAGCGCTATTGTTGACTAGCGGATCATTCCTCTCCGACAATGGAGAGGCCTGGGCCAATGCTTGACCTGACTATAGCGAGATTAGATAAACCACTTTTGTCCTGATTGAAGAAAAGCTTGCTGCCTGGACTTCAAACTGGAACGAACACTGGTTCAGGAATCCACGACAGCCTGTAGGATCCCCATCGATCTTTGTTGGATTCAGAATCCATATTGGTGTGGAAGCTCCTGTGGCAGGTGCAGTAGCGGATTGACCTGGTTGTACCGGAGGTGCTTGAGCAGACTTGCTGCATTAGTGTCTGCAAACACTGCATAATCTGAGCCTGGTCCTGTTTTGCTTCTCAATTCTAGCAAGTAAGTTCTCGAGCAGATCTCGTGGTGATGGGTTACCAGCAGCATCCATGTTTTTAGGCCAGAGTATTCTGTCGCAAACTCTCGGATGGATTATGCATGCAGCCCGTATTTAGAGAATTGGCTAGACCTATGCTTGAGGCACAGAGTCTAATATGCAGATGGTATTCACCAGGGACCTTCACAAGAAGGTTTGGACTTGGCTGTGTCCAACACACAGGTCGTGACCCTCAGGTTAGGTTCCCCTATACAGGTGCTGGTGAGTACTGAATGTCGTGCAGAAGAATAACGTAGTCAACAGGCCAGGTCAATACCAACCAGATGAAACGGTACCAGGGAGGATATGTAGATGGGTCACAGGGAGTAGCGAAATCAGAGTCACACAGAAATATAGATATTGTACCAGAAAAAGTGCTTATAGAGTGACATGAAATTTGCAAAAGATCACCAAAGTGTGTATCACATCTAATAGAGACACATAATTTTTCAGCCTAAGCAGAAGTCCATGTACTGATCCTTCCATCTAGAGGGTGGATACAGAAACCATATATGTCCAAAGATAAAAAATCAATGAAAGCATATACAAATCTCCTCTGGTCAGAATTGGCAAGTTGGTCCCAGCAGCTGTCAGCACCAAGTCCCAGATGGAATAAAGGATAGTGGTACCTGGTTCCGGATACCTAAGTCCACCTTATTGGAGTCACAAACAAGCCAAGGTCAAAGATCAGGATAAAAGGTGAGTACTAGGAATGCTGGAGTATGGTATGGAGCCTATACTCTGGACAGGAGTGTTCTCAGCAACTTCCTTTTAAAGGCAGGGCTAATAGACGCCTCCAGTGATGTCATCACATGTAGTGCACTGCCCCTTTAAATCTTCTGCAGGACGGTGCGCATGCCCCTAGGGGAGCCGCAGCCTCCTGCACGCAGGAGCTGGAAGCAGCCAGCGCTGGGATCTCCCCGCTGCTGTCCGCCGACGGGAGGGAAAGAGAGCCGGAATAGTCTTTGCCTGCAGCATGTGCCGGGTTCTTCCCGCCCGCTGCTTGCCGGAACACCAGTGCTGCCAGACCCGGTAAGAGATGACCGGGGTCCAGCACACTGTGACACAACCCAAGTAGTTACGCAGTTCATATAATCCTTTATTTTATACACCTTAGTATCATTAAAATGATTACACTTGTAGTTTATGGGACTCACATATTTACAGACATGTTGCATTTAAACAAGCCTTTTGTACTGCAAAGCCAGGGTTTGGTGCTACTATCTATAAGTTTTAATAGGCTGGGTGCCAAATAGTCCTTTACATTAATCGCTCTCCTGAAGGCTATCTGTGGCTTTTCCGGCAGAGTGGAAATGAGGACCGGATCTGTTTTTAAAATCTTCCAATGCTTATTGAGAGTGTTCCTAATCTCTTTCTCTTTGTCATTCTTGTCATCATCGTAACCTTATTTTTATAAACAAGAAGATATTCCTGGTCTATTCCCTTTGCCCATTCCTCTGCTTGTGTAATTAATTCATCTGGGTATCCCCTACCCTGAAACCTATCCGCATAGATCTGTAGCTGTTTGTTAAATTCAGTGTTTGAAGTTGAACTGCAGTTTCTATGAATCCTACAATATTGTGAATACAGGTTATTTGTTTTCCATTTTCTCTTATCCCACTTGTTATATCCTGATTAAACCTTGGTACAATCTTGCCTATAAACCTGTAGACAATCCTGCCTATAAACCTCTAAACATAGATGGCGCTAAGTAGCGCTGACCAGTCGCACACCCCAGTAAATGCTCTTAGACTTTGGCACTTGTGGTCCAATGCACAAAAGTTATTATTCAAGAAAAGTACAGATAGTTACACGCTGTGATCTAATATAATAAGCACAAATAAATCATACAGTCACAAGGTACAGTCGATACATACGCAAGTGCTCTGGTCCCAGATACCGGCATCAGCAAGAATCCTCCGTCAACAGCACAGCAAGAAGACTCCAGACTGGGGTCAGAGAGCACACATATATACTCTTTCAGGAATTGGCAATACAATGGACATGAGCTGGTATTATTTCATTGGTTCTTCTTCTTTGGTCTTCTGTTACGACATAGGGCCTGATTCAGACCCACTCGCAAGCGGGCGAACGTACGTTAGGCGTACGTACAAAAATATTTAAATTCAAGGGCTCGCTCGTATTTTCGAACGCATCTAAAAATCCTCCCCAAACTCAGACGACCCCTCCTCTAACTAACGAGCGTGCGAAATAGCGAGCGTACATCCCCAAAATGGCTTGAAGGGAACGCACGCACAAGTATAAACCGGAAGTGGCCTTGTCAGATGTCGATTACCTGCTCCTTTATTCTGCCTACCTCCATCAATCGTATCATGCCAATCAATGAATCAATTACCTTATTTTTTTTTTTTTTTTCAATACAATGCAAGAAACTTTACTCTTGTCCGTGTTTGTGTTTTCACGCAGAATACGTACGGCTTAAACATTCGCTTTTATTGTTCAATAAACATGTTACCCACAATTAAACAATTGTTCTATTGCTTTGGATCCCTGCATATTTCCCGGGGTTCATTTCTTTATTTAAATTTGCTTACGCATGTCACTGCATCAAGCCTATCATAACTCTCCAGAGATTTCTGGCCCTGTCGAACACATGACTCATACACTAACCAATATAATTGCTCCTGTTAATTTACCAAATACATTAACCAATCAGAATTTTTTTGGCCACTTTATCAAAAATGAATTTTTGGAAAAACACCATTGCCATCATGAGAGCCTCCGCATTCACCAAGCGCGAGCTGCTGGTGCTAACGGAGGTGATAGATAGGCGTATCACCAGCCAGCCTCCACCCATCACCAACCGGCAGAAGCGTTCCGCATATGCGGAGGCACGGGCCCGCCTGCGCTCCTTCGGCTCATGCCGCAACATCGGCCAGCTGGAGCGCAGGTGGTCGGACCTGCAATGGCGAACGCCCCGCTTGCTGGCATGCTTTCGCATGCAGATTTCAGAAAGTAAGTTTTATTTATTTTGTTTATCATGTTTGTCTTTGTGGCCCAAACTGCGTGGGCATGTTGTCATGTCTGTCCAATTTATTCATTCTCCTCATATTTGCCTGGCCATGTTTTCCCTCTATTTCTTAATTATTCATTCTCCTCATATTTGCCTGGCCATGTTTTCCCTCTATTTCTTAATTATTCATTCTCCTCATATTTGCCTGGCCATGTTTTCCCTCTATTTCTTAATTATTCATTCTCCTCATATTTGCATGGCCATGTTTTCCCTCTATTTCTTAATTATTCATTCTCCTCATATTTGCATGGCCATGTTTTCCCTCTATTTCTTAATTATTCATTCTCCTCATATTTGCATGGCCATGTTTTCCCTCTATTTCATAATTATTCATTCTCCTCATATTTGCCTGGCCATGTTTTCCCTCTATTTCTTAATTATTCATTCTCCTCATATTTGCATGGCCATGTTTTCCTTCTATTTCATAATTATTCATTCTCCTCATATTTGCATGTTTTTTCTTGTTGGGGGGTGTTTTTAAATTGTTTTTTGGCCAGGATTTGTGCTGAAACTAACCACAATTTATTTGACATCTTTTAGGGGGACAGCCAAGACTACGCCGTCACCGTCCGGCCAGACGGCGGTCACGCCCACTCTCCCCAACCCCCAGCCAACACTCCACCCCCAATAATTCCCCTATTCCCCACTCCTCCCCAGCCTTCCAAGACCCTCTCCCTGAAATGTCGGGCCTCCTTCCCCTCCGTCCCACTTCCCCCTCTCCTCCAACCACCCCTCTTCCAATTACCCACTCCCCGGAGTCCGTAATAACCCCGCCCCGATCTTTGGGGAATGGAGGGTCCTCCGAGGAGGACGATGGTGGGACTTCCGGAGCTGCCGTTTTGTCTCCCGGTATGTTTTTCTTTCGCCTTTTTTTTAAGCACAAACTGTTTGTATGTAATCATGTGTCGTTCCTTTATTCGGGGTTTTTGGGTCGACTTTTGTGGATTTAGCAGATTGCCTTTAACTGTTCCTGCTGATTTCAACATACACATATCACACCTGGGGGAATTTGTACATAGGCCTTGTATTTTTGGCACCCCCCATTTTTATTTTTTTATTTTTTTGGTTATTTTTGGAGTGATTTCGTTGTATTTTATAATTTTTAATGTGGTTGCCCTATTGTTGTATTAATCCACACACTTTTCTCACCAACAGAGGAACAGAGGCGTCGTGACGAAGTTCAAGTTTGTGTGGCCCAGATGCGCCAACATATAATTGGTGTGCTCATGGCCCTTGATCGTTTGTCTGGCATCCTTCGCCAATAGTTTGTTTTTTGGTTGCTTTTTTTCACATTAAATGTTATTTTTCAAACATACGTTCCGGCAAATTCGTTTTTGCAAACCCAATGATTGTTAACCCTGACATAAGTAGACTGTTCCTGCAAGGATTTCCATTGTTTTAAAGTAAGATTGTGTTTTGTATTTGTATGTAAAACAGCCACAAGAAACACATTACAGTCACAATGTCATTTCCCTTTTTGGGTGTAGTGTCAATTAGATATTTCAACATTTTACAGGTTCCTAGTTGGTGTGCAAGCTGCTTAGGCCAATCTTACAAAGCCAAATGATTGTACAGGCTTCCTTTTGGTGTGGGTTTTGAACCAGAAAACATATTTCATTTTAGCTCAACTGGCGACAGTACTGGATTACCCCTTAGTCAAATATACCGTGTGTGAACCTGGTTACACTTGCTGGTAACGTCCAAAAAAAGGAAGAACATTTCACTCAAAAAACATTTATTCACAACATAACTGATAAATCAAAGTGGTCACTCACAAAAAAACACACAGTGATAATCTCAAATACAACACATACCAAACTAAAACAAACCAAAAACAACAAATCAAGAACTGGTTGACGAAGGACCATGCCAACATGATTCCACAAACATGGCGTTGTGATATGGGTTCCATAATATATTCCCAAAATGTCCAGATCCAGGTTTGCTAAGGGTAGCAGGAAGTAGTGAGCGTTGGATTGCCAAAGATTATGTGAACAAACAGAAGATGGTGGAAAAAAAACACAAAATTAGAGGTTCGCAAACAAACCCAAACACATTAGGTATAAACACTGTTGTTTTGTACAAACTTACCTAAAAAATCTGGCCACCACATCATCGCGTATGGCCCCCCCACATACTGACCTCCGACCAACCTCGGGGGGGCCATCCTCAGGTAAGGCATCCTCTGGCTGCATTGGGACACCACTCCTTATGGCGATGTTGTGAAATATCCCACACAGGACCACAATTTTCGAGACCATATCCGGCAAATACATGAGCTCGCCACCAGAGCGGTGGAGGCATCGGAATCGGCCTTTTAAAAGGCTGATACAGCGCTCCACCACTTGCCTGGTGGCTGTAAGTGCAGAATTATACGCACTTTGTGGGCCTGGTGTGGGAGCCAAATAAGGAGTGAGCAGCCAGGACATGCAAGGATATCCACTGTCTCCTATGGAAAAGAATAGACAACATCAGGAACACTGTGGATCAAGCTTAACATTGTTATGTACTAAAGGTCTCCACTTACCCAGAAGCCACGCATCACCAGCTTGTAGGTTGTTTAATTTGTGCCATATCCCTGATTGCCGGATGACGAAGGAGTCATGTGCACTTCCGGGTAATTTAGCATTCAGGGACAGGATCTGGAGGGAAGCATCACATACCACCATTACATTGAGGGAGTGATAGTGTTTCCTGTTTCGAAATATGGCCTCCAGCCGTGCTGGAGGCTGAAGTGGTATGTGAGTACCATCCACAACCCCTATGATGTGTGGGAAGGCAGCTATTTGGTAAAAATTGGCCTTGGACACACTAAGGGCACCCATATCCAAAGGCATTTGAATAAAATGATGGAGGTGCTTGAAAAGTGCCTCCATCACTGCCCTCAGGATCCTGGAAAAGGAGGATTGGGAGATGCCCGTAACTATTCCCACCGTTGTTTGAAACGATCCTGAGGCACAGAAATGTAACACCGCCATAAATTGCGTAAGTAGTGGTATTGCTGTTGGACTGTCAATTTGCCGCTCAAGATCACTTTCTATTAATGAGAGAGTGTCTATGATGATTTTGGGAGGTAGACGGTAGCGTCTTAAAACCTCATCATCGGGCATTCCAAAAAGGGTGACACGTGTTCTAAATATCTGGGGCCTTGCATGCCTACGATGCCTACGCCTGGGACGAGATTGAGGTTGGTCGGCTTCCGGGAGCATGGCCAGAACAATCCGCCCCAGATCTACCTGAAATTCAAAGATTTCAATGTAAGGCTTTTGACCCACCCCAAAACTAAATTAAAACAACTTAGCTTGATGATACCATCCATTGCTGCTTACATGCTGGGGTATTGTCATGATACGTCCAAACTGAAATTAAACACCAAAATTATTTGACACATTTCACTCTGTGCATTTTGAATCTGTTTAGCCATGCATGAGAATATACCGTTTAATGTTATTATGGTATGACACAGTTTGGTCATTTGAACCATCCGATAATGCATCTCAAGGAGGGTGAAACAACCCTTATACGCCATCTGCGGATCCTTAAGGGACCATGGGCAGGATGTGGGAACTCATCTAACCTATAAAGGAAGTTTGGGAAGGGGGATTGGGACTGCATTACCTAAGATGACTTGAAATAACATCAGCAATATATTATGCACAACCACACAAATCCAGATTACATTATTATAGGGTACATTCTAATTTAGGGTTGTAATACAGTTCTACATTTACCTCAGTATTCATATTGTCACTACTGACCACCATCATAATTTAATTTTTCCAGTTTACCTTATTTTTACATTTTACACACTTCAACACAGTAGGAACACACCTGACACATATGCCAATTACTATGATGACAACCAGTATAAGGATCAGGAGTTTACCTATGCTTGCAATCATTTCTTGGACCCATTCTCCTAGACCTGAGAACCATTTCACTGGGTTCAACCATGAAACCCATTCCTCTATCTTCTCCTCTACCTCAGCCACTGAAGCATTATGGTTCTTTCGAAATTCCCATTTTAACTGCAGAATTTCATCCATCTTACGGTCTATCACCTGCTTGGGGTCGCTGGTATCATTTGTGACGTAAGTCAACACTTTATTCCAAATTGGGTGGCCAAAGTTATGCAATACCCTCCAGTGACAGCTGTTAAATAATTTAACACTAGTCTGTGTTGCACCAGTTCTTTCTTGTACGCTTGCAACTCCCTACCTGTATACCTGAATGTGTCATCATACATCTCAGTGATATTATCTATTAATTTAGCAAGATCTTGGATCTATCTAAAATTTAGTGTACCCCGAGCGATCCTGGTGGGATCTAGTGCTACCAAAACCTGAAAGTCAGTTGTCTCACTAATTAACTGTGTGGCTTTATGCACATCACCAGGTATCATATTTCTTTTGTCTCTGTGTTCATACTATGTGTGTGAAGATATGGTGATGGTGTGTTTTTATGAATATCAAGCATTTCAACATATGTGAGGGTCATAACCTCTGGGACTACTCTTCCCAGATAACACAAACCTTCGGAACTTGGAGAGAGCCACTTATACACTTTCCTTCCACATATAAAATATACATTATCGGTGAGAACATAAGGAATAGTATGCATCATGATCATCAAACACATTTCCCTCACAAATAATCCTATCTCAGGTTCTCCCATCTGGCAAATATATGTTTCTGGTTGTATAATTAAAGCACAGTACCCTTCTGGTACATGCAGGGTTTCCCAATTTATATGTAAAACACTCACAGTATCCTAGGGTATTGTTTTTTAATTACTTTTCTCAGACATGTATACAGAAGCTGTTTCTTGTTACTAACTAAACCATGCATGAATATTGTGTTTGTCAGTGTGAGAGTGTTGTATATTATTCACTATTTAGTTTTGTGCAAATGTATGGATACGTGCGCACACTGGGTGCGTGCGCACGCAATGTTACATCATGGATTGCACCAACATAAATCGGGCAGTGGACGACCAAACCATCTGATAACAGTTGAATGTGGTCGCATGCAATTATTTGACTTCGACATACTATTATAGTGGAGAAAGCTGTTTGTATCCATGGTTTTCACAAAATTCCAACTGACAACACCATTATTTTCCCCACTCAATATCAAATCTAGATATTCAACAATTTCGTTTTCACTAATCTTATATGTAAAATATAGATTGTATTCATTATCCCTTAGATACATCATGAAGTTGTCAAACTCTTCTATTGTACCATTCCATATCATGATGATATCATCTATATATCTATGAAAAGAAATGAACTTACTTTAAAAAGTATGATCCCCATATACATATACATATTTCTGCTCACAGCTTCCCATATGGAGATTGGTGAAACTGTTAGCAAAGATCATACCCATTGCTGTCCCCACTATTTGTAGATAAAATATGTCTAGAAATTTAAAATAATTGTGACTTAAAATAAAACCTATCAAAGAACATATACAATCCTTATGTGTGGAATCCAGAGACCAGTCTGCCTCTAACAATAAATTACAATGCTCTATAACTTTATTTGTGGTATTGATGTGTATAGAGCCTGAACATCTACTGTAGCCCATTTGTAGCCATCTTTCCACTCTATGTATTTCATGATCTGTAAAATTCCTGTTGTATCCTTAACATAGGATTTAAAATTTTTCACATACTTAGTAAGAAAGAATTCCACATAGTCAGAGCAGTTGGATGTTAGGGAACCTATCCCTGCCACAATGGGCCTTCCTGGGGGATTAATCAATTGCTTATGTATTTTTGGCAAGCAATAAAATGTAGACACTACAGGATTATTCTTAATGATGTACTGATATTTATCTTTATTAATAACCTCTTTATGTAGGGCATCTACTAAAATGATTTGTTCATCTACAAAACCTGTAGTTGGATCACATTGTAAAGTGCTGTATGAGACCTGGTCATTTAAAAACCTCAACACTTCTTTTTCATAATCATGACTGTCCATGAATATGGCAGACCGGTCTCTGGATTCCACACATAAGGATTTTATCTGTTCTTTGATGGGTTATGTTTTAAGTCATAATTATTTAAAATTTCTTGACATATTTATCTACAAATAGTGGGGACAGCAATGGGTACGGTCTTTGTTCCCAGCTTCGCCAATCTCCATATGGGAAGCTGGGAGCAGAAATATGTATATGGGGATCATCCTTTTTCAAGTAAGCTTATTTCTTATCATAGATATATAGATGATATCATCATGATATGGAATGGTACATTAGAAGAGTTTGACAACTTCATGATGTATCTATGGGATAATGAATACAATCTAGGATTATATGAACTGTGTAATTATTTGCATTGTATATCAGTTGGAATGCCCCTGCCATTTAAAATATGTCAGACAAACCAAGAGAACCTTGAAGTTACGCATTCAGGAACATGTAAGAGGCATTAAAAACAAATGGGATAACCATTCAGTACCTAAACACTTCCTGAAATATCATAACTCAGACCCCATGCAGCTAAAATATAAGGCCATTGAGCAGGTACAGCTGGGTACAAGGTGGGGAGTTCGAGAGAAAAAACTCTCTCAAAGGGAGATGTTTTGGATATACACACTAAATACTATGTGTCCACATGGGTTAAACGAGTAGTATGAGATCACACATTTTTTACGATTATGGTGTTGATGTTATCCTTGATTCCTGTATTTATCCACCCATTCTACCTCATTTATGAATGTTAAATAATGCATTATATTGTCTATTTTTTCCTGATTTTTTAACAAACATTAGTGTTTTATGTTTTTGTGTATTGTATTTTTTATATACATTATATATTTATATTTTATATATATTATATATTTTACATATTATATGATTATTGTTAGAATACCCTTATTGTAAATCCATTAATGATAGGCACACCTGGTGGTTTTTTATCTCTCTACCCTATTAGTAAAGAGCCTTTGTATATGAATTTTTACATTAATAATTAATTACATTTTTAATTCAGATATTTTATATATTTATATATTCACTATCATATTGCCACTATTAATGTATTGTTCTATTAGTGTGTCTAGAATGTAAACAGTATTATAATATAGCTGTATATTATTAACATCAGATCCCACACCCACCAACCAGATGGCATTGTCCATACTGTTTAGTAGGGCTTCAGGAAAATGGCCGCTGACACTAGGTGCTCCTGACGAAGTCCAGTCCAGTGAAGTGGGTGTAGGTGGCGAAACGCGTTGAGGCATTTTGCGGTTGTAACATTCTCTCCCAGATATTCCATCTGAATGTAAGAGCTTTGTTCTGTTTTTATTTTTTATTGTGCTGTAAATGTGGTATATGTATTAAAAACTTAGAGTTAAGTACTGCACTATGAGAGCACAATTTCTTTAATATACCCACATGTGATATCTTGTTGAGCTTCCTTCTGATTGTATGGGAGGAACATTGGGGACCAAGTGGATAATTTCAACTCCAGGTGTAAAATTATAAAGTCACCCATCATAGTCAGAATTAAAACCTGTGAGGAAGACCACACTGGTTCCACAAAAGACCCCCCTGATGTGCCTTTGAATCTTTCACTGCAGTACGCACAATACTTACCTTTTGTGTTCTCTACGATTTAAAATACTACACCAGAGAGCACCTGAATCTCACCACTTTTTTAGAAATCCATTACTCCCCAAGACATTACAACAACAGTCTCCCAGAAGAATATTGGCAGCCACCTGTGATACGGGGAGTGTATTTGAAGATGTCAGAAGATTCTCTCTAAAGGACATTAACACAGACATTTGTGGGGCAGCACTATAACAGTACCTTTGTATATATATATATACTTGTTCATTCTAGCACCCTGCACCTGTCACAATTCCTCTTTCCTGCCTGGGGTGTCACTCTCTGCTGCTACTTCTAGCATACTCTGGTCTGTATCTCAGCAGTTTGCTGAATCACCTGTGTGTCCTAAAAGCACCAGAGCAGAGAGCAACACCCTGACAGATAAGAAGAAGTGCAGGGGTTGTGACAGGTTCAGGGTGCTAGATTGAACACTGTATGTATATATATATATATATTTATTTATTTGTATGTGTGTATGTACAGATGTATATAGATGAAAAAATGATTAGTCCTGAGGGTGTTTTCCTTGTATGTAGTGTAGTAGTCTTATTTATACCCCAGATATCGCAAAATACATCCCTCTCAGACAAAAGAGAAAGAACATAATCTGCGGATTAATCCAACATATATGTAAATATCGTAATACAGGACCAAGGAACCTATAGTTAACTCACCTAATTAAGATGAGATGCATTCATCAAAAGGTATATTTGCTTTTCTCAAACTTCATTAATGTGTGCAGCAGGTAAGTAATATACACATGTATCACCCTTAAGGAAATTAACTCACCTGGGTACAGGTATAGGTATTCCCCAAAAGGTTTCCTTGTATATCCCAATGGCATAATTACAATCTTGAGAGCTTCATATGATTTAAATGTTGTTAGGATTTGCGGTTAGCAGATCTTCTTGGTTGCAGTTCCCAGTCGAAGCTGCTACTAGAATTTTGCATTTAATCCTTGCATTTGATCACATGTGTTCAGTAATTACTGTCTGCCCGTGTGCAGTATCAGCTGTCACCCAGTCGAGGTCCAGTTCTCCTGTATTTTGTGTTGTGTTATTCTGCCATTTGTGTCATCCAGGCGGCACAGTTCGATTACCTGTCCTCTGCCATTCATGTCATCCAGGCAGCACAGACAGTACTCTGTATCCAGAGTACGCAGCCCAGCGTGTACTGTTTGTGTCAACCCGGCGGCATAGGCCGCACTACAGCATCAGCTGATTGTGTCAACCCGGCGGCACAGGCCGCACTACAGCGTCAGCTGCTTGTGTCAACCCGGTTGCCTAGGCCACACTCCAGCGTGTTCTGTGCACCATCCAGCGCACCAACGCCAGTGACTATTATTGCACAGATCTTCATCTGCTACATATTGCCAAGCTTACTCAGCCCTCAAAGATTCTGCACGGCCCAAATGCCGCACCATATCCTATGGCCCAAAGGCCACTACTGGCCAAGTTTACAAATCTTCAAGACTGCTACACTGCCCATTGGCTGCTACCCAGCCCACAGGCTACTACACGGTCCAAAGACCGCAACCTGCCAAGTTACTCCAGCCCTCAAGGTTGCTGCATGGCCCAAAGGCTGCTTCATCACATACGACCTTCAGGCCCACCTAGCCAAGTTGTCTGCCAGCTCTCAAAGCTGTTGTATGGCCGCATCTAGTCAAGAATTCAAGCCCTCAAGGCTGTTGCAGGACTAATACTCATAAGAGTCAACTACGTGCCTAACAAATGTATAGCATTAAATTCAAAGGTCCCAATAATTTCCAAAAATATGTATTTTATCCCACATAGAAGAAACAATCATCACAAGACCAAGATATCCTCACAATTCTTATATAGGTAATATAACACTGATTCCAAAAGATCAGGTGAATGTTCATAAAAGTAAGGGTATTTTATTCCATAAAACAATCTGAAAAAATAAAAATAATTTTAGAAAAATAAATAAAAATAATAGTCCCAAGATTGGGTCCTCCAAAAGTATGGTCATAAGGGTCTAACATATCCTTCTCACCTGAAATGAGTTGGAATCAGAAAGTCCTGTCAGATGAAAAAAATACCATGAATCTACACAAATGGAGGGTCCCTTTCCACCACCAATGCATTTCTGACCAATAGAGCCCTTCCTCAGGGTGTATAGGGACCATCCATATGTCAGCTTATATACCTACAACCTACTCAATTAACAGACATAGGAAGGGGCTAGACATCGGTACCCAGAAAACCTGGATCATATCCATAATCATATAACATAAATTTTATCCCATCAATAATGTATACTAAAAACAAAAGCAAATAATACAACAATTCCTGACATAATCAAATGCCTCAATAATATAAAAATGATGGGTATAACATACTTAATAGTAAAATAATATAAAATTCCAGTCTATATTTAATAGCCAACCGGGTGATCTTTTTCACGATAGGGGGCTGTGGGCACCAGACAGTAATCTCATGTGTAGGGCCGGATGTTCAAGGCACTGTCCCATATGTGGTCCCATATGTGGGCAATACCCGATGCCACCATTTCCTATGGCTGTATCCGTCTTTGCCGCCGTCTTTGTTTTCTATGTACAGATGTGACCTCCTACATCTTCCTCAATATACCACGCAGCACAACATGCCTGGTGTGAGAAAGCCGTCAGGTCCCGTGCCACTTTGTTAGCGTCTGGTGTCTATTTTTAACCCAAAATGTGTCTGTCACAATGCAATGTGGGTATATAAATACCAATAAGCGGCATAATACAGATGATAGTATAACCTATTAGATAACTCGGAACAAACTTATCAAAACTATCAAGATCCTGATATATTTCTTTTGAGGGCTGTCCATAGCCTCTTAAAAAGAACAAATGCATTATTTGTGGATTGTTGAACTGATACATACATCGATATGCCTGTGAATTGTTGAACTGACATGTTACGGATATAGAAATTCATTGGTGGATACATTATTTCATGGGTAACATTCTGCCCATTTTTTGATACAAAACAGAGGGGGTCATTCAGACCCGCTCGCGAGCAAAGGTCGCTCGCAAGCGGGTCGATGTTGTGCGAATGCGCATGCGCATGATGGAGGGAGCTCCGTCGTGCGCATGCGCGAGACCCGGCGAGCGACGAGAAATACGTTGCTCGGGGTCTCGCACCAAAGGGGGCGTGCTCTCGATGGTGACTGACAGCACGCCCCCTTTGGTGGGCGTGCTGAGGGCGTGGCTGCCAGACGGAGGCGTTCCCATGGGAACGCCTACCGTCTGAGTCCGGCCCCACTGACATCAGTAATGATGTCAGTGGGAGTGATTTTGGCTCTGATAGAGCCAAAATCACTCCTGGGCTTGCGGCAGCGAGACCCTACTGCAGGGTCTCGTCGCAAGCCCGATGGTCGCGATGGTCTTTGACCATCGCGACCATCATCATGGACGCTCGCATAAGCTGTGCGTGGTAACCCACAGCTATGCGAGCGTCCAAAAGGCCACTCCACATTTAAATGGGACGGCCCTGATTCAGAGCGAGCGCTCTGGTCAGAACGTTCAGCTCTGCATCAGGCCCAAAGTTCATGTGATACTCTTTGAGAATCAATAAGTGTGAAAAAAGGCCGAATTTGTAAGAGAGGCATTTGCAAACACAAAGAAGGATTCACATGTCTAATTGTGATATATAACAATATAACTGAGTGAGATTAGAATATACACCATATAGAGTTAGTCAGCTTTGAGACCCATATAGCTTGGTTTAATTTTAAACACAATTCTTGACTTTATTCACACCTTCTCTTTTTTTAATATTTCACGGACTGTTTTGATTTATGTTTATTTTTAAATTAAACAATAAAAGATATATTTTTTGTATGTGCATCAACTAATGACAACCTTCTTTAGTTTTACTAATTAGACATTTGCTACAATTTTGTTGTCAAAGATTGCACCCCCTGATGTCTATGCATAAATCTACAAAAATACAATAAAATATTAGGGGTTCTAGTAAAATAATAGATTTTTGAATGGACAATATTAGACTTGTGTGGCTTAGTGGTTTCTTTTTTATTTATATTTGCACCCTTCAAGCAAGGTCCAGCAAGTCTTCCTCATCGGTGAGGTCCTCTGCTCAGCTGCTGTCAGCCCAACCCTGCCAATGACTGGCTCCTGTGTAATGTGCATGTATGACGGTCCATCTGCGCATGTGCATGACACGGTCACCCAACGAGAACCCGGCAGTGCCTGGAAGGCTTCACTGAAGCCGCAAAAGGCAGTGCTGGGTCCACATTGCCATCAATGGGGACCGCATTGATCTCGCCTTCTAAAGATGGCAAGAATAATGCTGTGACTAACAGTGGTAATCTTATGGTGCATACACACGGTCCAACTTAAAAGAACGATATATAGATGTGTCCAGCTAGTTTGTTGCTCCATACACCATGTAGAGCGCCATGCATCTCATGCCACACACTATGCCATGAGTCGCGCCACACAGAATGTTTCGTAATGCAACGTAGCGTAGCACTGAAAAAAAGTTATAAAGTGTAATCAGATTTTTGTCCACCAGGTATCACTTTTCCTAAACTACACAGCGCATGTGTCAGATTTCCAATGCATTTTCTGTATCACCGCCCAATGATTGACTGACAGAAGCAGTGATTCGGTACACTATAGTAAAGTGTTATCCTCATGGAATCAGAGCTGTAGAAGAATGTCTAATAAAGTTTTAAAACATTACATTAAGTGTGTGAGTCCTATACTTTTTTCTAAAAATATTTCACATGCCCGCACAGCTCTGTATTACACACTGACTGTGCGTTTGAAGCTGCACACTTGCATCAATGTCGGCACTGTTGGCGTTGTCCCAGACTATAGTGATTTAATGACTTTAGGAACTTTTAGTGGACTCTGTTTGAAAGAGGGATCTCTATATTACAAACTGACTATGCATTTTAAAATGCACACTTGCGTCAATGTCGGTGCTGTCCCAGACTTAAACACTATAGTGATTTCATGACTTTAGAAACTAGTAGTGAGCTCTGTTTGAAAGAGGGGTTTTAATCCACACACTTGCGGCACTGTTGGCATGTCAGCGCTGTGGTGGCTGCCAGCTCTGGGAGTTGCAATGGCATCTCTGGCGCATGCCCAGTGGAGTCGCTCCATATTCCAGTCCTGCTATGCTGTGGCATATGGAGGCTCATAGTACACATTGTTTGCTGTAATTCACAGACATCACATCACATACACGACAGGTGCAGCTCTTGATATGGTTGGTGTGTGGGCTAGCGGTTGTCATGACCAGGGTTTCGCAGCGTGGAGGTTTGCGGTCCTTACCGGTGAGGGCATTATGGCGCGGTCCTTCTGTCGGGGGAGCTGGAATGTGGAGACTGGCATTGGCTGTACGCAGAGGTCTGCCAGCATTGGACCATCCTTGAGATCTAGTGGCATCTCTGTGTCACAGGTGTCTGGGTGCCGCCATGTTGTCTTTGGCCATGTGACATAGCAGGCCAATTGTTTGTAGGTCACCTGCTCTCTCTGGCCTATCACATTCTGCTACTGGGTACTTAAGGGTGTTTGGAGTTCCCTGTAGTTGCCAGTGCAATGTGTTCACAGCGTAGCTGTGAGAGAGAGTTCTCTGCGCTTCTGTACCCAGACTGGTGTTCCGGTGCTAGCCCTAGTTCCTTTTTGGTCTGTTGTTCCCTGCATAGCCTGCACCGCCCTGCCTAGCCTTGCTCACTGCTGAGATCAGTCCTGTCCTTTCCACCAGACTCACTCCTGCCTGAACCTGTCTCCTCAGTTAACCCACTCCTGCCTGCACCACTCTCCTCAGTTCACGCATCACAGCATTTCCGGATCTCCATTTCAGCCAGCATCACTGCATTACTGGATATCCCCTTTAGCCACTATTCAGCAAACCAGGATTTTCACTTCACTCCCACAGTTCATCTGGATTCATCTCTGCCACTGATCTGGACATTTGTTGCTCCCATTCCCTGCAGCTCCCTTCAGCCACATATATCAGTTTATTTATTACTGGACTTTAGTTTATCTTTATTCATGTCTGCAAACAGCCACATTAAAACAACCCACCTTTCAGTTTAAACTTGTGTCTGCTCCTGTTTCCACCCTGGGTCCACAACAAATACAGACTCTGACAGCGGTTAGGTGATCGCCTTGCTAAAGGTTTGAGACCTGGAAAAAAAAAATATATAAATATATATATATATATATACATATATATTTATTTATATATATATATATATATATATAAATATATATATATATATATACTGTATAATATTTTTATTTTTTTTAAATCTTCACTACAGGATTAAAAAGAAACCACTTGGTGGTGTGTGAGTTACTTCCAGTATTGCATAAAGACCAAGCTATTGAAGTTCAGTATTGTTATCCAACCCTTACTGAACTCAATACATTATCCAAAACTTCCCATCACCTGGCATTTCTATGCTACTGTATGCCACTGTACTGCTTGATGCACTGTGTACTCAAGAAAGTGGTGTATGGTGCTCCAATACAATACTCATGTAGCACCCTGCTAATTGCGCTGTGGTGTTTAGAGTCTCATAGTACTGCCCATGCCCAGTGGGTCGGGAGTCACACACACTGCATCCCAGACTATAGTGATTTAATTACATTAGAAACTAGTAGTGGGCTCTGTTTGAAAGAGGGGTTTCTGGATTATGCATCTGGCAGGGGTGTATCTAGGGATCCAAGTGCCCTTGGCAAACTAAGGGACTGGCACCCCCCTCCAATGATTGTTCTCACTGGAGATAAAATAACACACACTGATTCATTGCCCCCACAGTCAGAAGATAAATAAAAAAAAAACATTAATTCCCTCCAGCCCCCTACAGAAGACTGAGTAACCTCACCTGCTTGGCTGTCACAGATAGCTGCAGAGCCAATTTCAGGAGACCAGCCTCCAGTCATTTCAGAAAGTCCAGACCAGTGAGTGTCTCCCTCCAGAGAGTCCAGACTAGGCCAGTGGGTTGGAACTTGGTCCCACTCCCTCCCTCATCCCCCCTTCACCTTCCACAGCCCCCATCACCTTCATCAGTCCACAGCCACGTCACCTTCCTCAGCCAGCCTCGAGCCCCTATCACCTTCCTCATCCAGCCCCCAGCCCCTATCACCTTCCTCAGCCAGCCCCATCACCTTCCTCAGCTCCCATCACCTACCTCAGTCCACAGCCACATTACCTTCCTCAGCCAGCCCCCATCACCAACAGATCCCAACTTCCCCAGCCCAAGTCCCCACACTGCTGTACACTCCTCCTGCCTGCTCAGTCCTCACCCCTGCAGGTCCCGGCAGACAGAGGACCTCATTCAGAGCCGGACGCTATTTGCGGTCGTTCGTTCAGAAAAAAGGGGTGGCTATTCAAATGAACCGTTTGCTCTTTGCGGTCTGTTCACGCCTGTTAACGAGCGAACAAAACTTGTGGTCGTTTTTTGGATAACTACGCCCCCTGATCCATGCTGCAAGCATCTTCTGCTATTGCGTACGATCTAATATAAAAATCATTAGACCGTGCATGATAGTTCTTACTGTACTGTATGTCACGTACTGATTTACAGTATGATTAATTCCTATTCCCTACTGTTGGGGTACTGTGTTGAACTCACTACATTATGCACAACAACCCCAACTGTTATGATGGAAGAGGCTGTGGGGATGGGGAGAATGGGGGACTTCTTTAGCTCTTTTGCTTTCCACCCACCCTGCAGTCCTCTCCGGTCTTCATCAGATTGAATAACAATAATTAAAACATTACAGTCCTGTAATTGTTCATTTTGAGAGACTTTTCTATGCATTTTAACATTACTGTTATTCAATCTGTAAGACTTCCTGTAGAATATACATTTTTACACAGTAGTTACATTATACAGTACAGTATTACCCACCACAGTACAATACTCTACCTTTTTTCAGGATGACTGAAGACAAATGTTGATCCCATCACCGCACCTTCAAGTCTCAAGTCGTGTTTGTTGATTGATGATCTTGACTTGGTGGCTGTGTGACTGTCCTCCATGCATGTTTCCTTAGCATGTGCAGCATCCCATTCAATGTGTCCTTTATCCGGTTCAGTTCCTCTTTTCCAATCCTGCATCTTGTCTGACATCTTGAGAGGATATCTTCTTTTAAATTGTTGGAGATTGATACTTCTTTCCACTGCCATCAAAGTTTACATGCTTGGTCCAATTGCAGTAAAGATTATAGGGCACATGTTCTTGAAAGATTGCTTGGGCATAACAATACATCTCACCATTGCCAGTGCTGTAAAGTTCACTGTCCTTCTCAGTGCTGATATACCACAGCCAGTGGTATACCTGACAAGGGTGTTCCAAATACAGTCAGTGATGCTAGAGTGCTTGACATGACAGGTGTTCCTGGTGAATGTATGGTTAAGTTTGCAATTATGATTCTCATTGCTTCAGCTGACAGTGCGGGCAGGTGATACAATGCCACTGGTTTACTCTCCAAATGAGGCAGGCTGGATGATGACACTGGTGTAATGTCCAAGTGCTGTGATGCCACTGTAGTGTCCATGTCTAGCAAATAGAATGATGGGTCAGTCTCCGAGTTGTAATCCTCAGAGTCATTGTAATCCTCAGGGTCAATTTCATCAGCGTGACCATTTCAAGATCATACTGTACTGCCTGGTCATGTTTGTTCCTGGTATGCTGGGCAGCGACCTCTTGACATTCTTCTTTAGTTTGCCAGATGGCTTCTTTCATTGCTTCTGCAATTGTGTCCTTCAGCCCTTCTTTCAAAGTGTCAATTTTTTGCCTCCAGATGACACTCTTTTCCCACAAGGTCTCTCACCATCTGAGCACAGCTACATGTGCATGCATTCTGTTCTTCAAATGACAGTTTTCGATGGGTTGGTGAATGGGATGCATCTTTCACGGGTGTACAAACCAGGGACTCCAAGGTGTCCAGGTCTTCATTCAGTGGATTTGGTGCATCGATCACTGGTCTTTCCTCCTGGGTCTCCATGTTCATTGGCCCATTATCTCCTAAGTCCAGAAGCAAAGACACATACTTTTCCTTTGCATTCTTCCTTGCCTTGACAGATACAGGTACATTTTCCTTCCCTGTTTTCTTCTTAGAAGGTTTTGTTGTAGACCATTGTGGCACTACTGAACTCTGCCTCTTGCTCAGTAGAGGTGGGCAAGATGAGGCACCATTGTAAAAAGCTTTACTCTTCACCATTTTCACTGTTCAGTGCACTCTGAAGTACACAAGTATAAAGACACTGTAAATACAGTATTAAGCAAAATAGTGTAAATATAAATTTTTCACATTACAGCACTGTAAACAATTACAGTACTCATACTGTATGTACTGTACTTTCAAGAATGTGCCACTACTCTATACAACTACAGTAATACCCCTTTCACACAGAAAAGCAAATTAGCGGATAAAGCACTTTACTGTACCTGGTACAGTATTTTGCTGATGAACACAGAGATTTTTACTGTGTAAAAGGGTCACTTTAACCTTACATTTTACCAGGGTCGGAGACCTGATATTTTCGACCTGGTTGACCCTTTCACATAGAATAAATGCTTGTGTTGAACTGCAAATCACTGGGTAAAAGTGGTACAAAGTAGGACCATCAAATAAACCTGTGCTCCAAATGCAGGATAAAAACAGGGTTTTTTGCTATTTTCTGTGTGAAAGGGGCAGAGCTATTTTTATCAAGAACTCAGTTCCTGTACCACTCATTAACTACAGTATGACAGGCCAAAATTTACTTTAATTAGATACTGTAGTTTTAGTTTAAAAGCTGTTTTGATATATTTACTAAGCAGTGTTAGGAGACAGAGTGAAAAGAAATAAGGTACCAGCCAATCCGCTCCCAACTGTAATTTTTCAAACACAGCCTGTTACATGGCAGTTGGGAGCTGATTGGCTGGTATCTTATCTACGGAAGGGACATAGCAGCACAGAGGCGAGTAATTGATTCAGACACAGCAATATTGCAAGAAGGTGACCGCTGGAGACCAAGTACAATATGTGAGCTAAATTGAAACTCAATACGCAAATAAGCATCTACGGAAGGGACATGGCCACGAGGACAAGATGGCCGCTGGAAGCTAAGAACAGTATGTAAGCTATATTGAAACTCGATACGCAAATAAGCATCTACGGAAGGGACATAGCAGCACAGAGGCGAGTAATTGAGCCAGACACAGCAATATTGCGAGAAGATGGCCACTGGAGGCAAAATATAGTATGTGAGCTAGATTGAAACTCGATACACAAATAAGCATCTACATCAGCAAACATAGCAAAATGATCTTGAACCATAGCAAATTACTTACAGTACCAGCGGGATGATACTGTAGGAAATGGCTGTAGAATTTTAGGGTACAGCAACAGGTGACTCGGAAGCCAGGCAAAATTGCAGGGGTAGATCACTGTAATAATCATCAATAAAGGTGTCTGAGAAGACAGGCGAAGTTGCAGATCTCAAGGGTTTGTACTGGTGATACGTGTTGAAGAGACATTCCAAGCAGCAAGTCCGTACAGTTAAGTAGAAGATTCACAGTGTGGATAGCTAAGCTGGTCTGCGATGCTACCTTTTATGCTACGAGAGACAAAATAAATCCTTGCCGCCGAAACTCTGCCATGCCATTGGCCGACAAGGAAGTGCACTTTTCAAATACACCATTCAGCGAGCAGAGTTTCGGTGGCAAGGATTTCTTTTGTCTGTGAAGCTGGCATTGGGTCCAACATGGTACAGTATGGTAAAAAAATATACAGTATAATTACAGAAGGTACTGTATGTCAAAGTGGTGCCACCTCACACAGAGGCTCTGTGGGCGGCACTGTTGCCATGCCACGAGCTGTGCTTTTGCCTTGCAGGGTGTCAGGATTGTCATTAGGTAGACCAGGAAAAAAGGTTGACTGTGACTCATGATCGCACACAGTATTTGCCGACATGGCAATATATAACAATGGATGAAATGTCCCCAAAATATTTTATCGCCTCCCATACAGTATGGTGGGTCAACTTGCCTTTTGTTACGTTTCCTGTACAGTACAGTACATTTGTTACAGTATGTTACAGCAGGTGCTTACTGGATGGCTAGTGTTAGGCACTAGAAGAGACAGTTAGGGTTAGGCACCAAGGGGAGGGTTAGGGTTCTGTTGAGATACTGTATTACAAATGTAGACCACGTCAAAGATGTGTGTTAACCTAATTACTGTAAATGTGACCATAGCAAACAAGCCCCATGTTGACCAATAGTGTGTCACCCATTAGTCCATGTCAATCTAATGACCCTGTCAATCAAATGTCTGTCGGTCATGTGAGTGCGAGGTAATGACTGTCAGTCATTGTCAGTTATCCAACACCCTACAGTACAGTGTATGTCACAGTAGTGCATTGTATTTCTTACTGTATTGTATACTGTAATTACTGTAATTGTACAGCAATACTGTATTTACTTCACAGGAGGCACTTTCTGATCCTGTTTAGGCATGGCACATCTCTGTAAACAAGGTCTGACCAGTGACGCTGCAGGGCCCGGACAGTGTGCTGGTGGGCAAATTTGGCCATAATTTCATGGCTTGTCCTCCTGTACGCGAGCTTCTTCTCCTGATTATTGGAGAGGTCTGTGTCTTCACTTTACCAGGAGAAGAAGCTCGCCTGGGTTGAAACGTCTGTCTCTGGGAGCCATGTTACCCACTGTAAGACGCACAACGCATGAAGCACTCACAACGCATTGCCTGCTATAATTCAAACACGTCACATCACATACACGATAGATACAACTCTCAGTAGTATAGGTATCTGTGGTGTAGAGGTTTGGGGAGCACATGGCAGTGTGGGTGTCCCAGGTTTGAAGCCTGGAGGGGGACTTTTTTTTTTTTTTTTTAAATCTTCACTACAGGATTAAACAGAAATCACTTGGTGGTTTGTGAGACATGAAATCACTATAGTGTCTGTCTGGGATGCAATGTGTGTGACTCCCGACCCACTGGGCATGCGCAGTACTACAGTATGAGCCTCCAATAGCCACAGCATAGCGTAACTAGCAGGGTGCTACACAGCATATGGAGCGGATCCACTGGGCAAGTGCCAGAGATCCCTGTCACCACAGCACTGCTGATGTGCCGACAGTGCCGCAAGTGTGCGCTTTAAAATGCAGTCAGCTTTTAATACAGAGACCCCTCTTTCACTCAGACACCACTACTAGTTTCTAAGACAAGCATTCACTACAGTATCTAAGTGTGAGACAGCACCGACAGTGTCGGCAGTCCCGCAAGTGTACGTCCTAAAACACACAGTCATTCCTAAAACGCCAGTCAGTTTGTAATGCTGAAACCCCATTTTCATACAGAGTCCACTACTAGCTTCTAAAGTCATGTAGTGTCTATCTGGGGCAGCGCCGACATTGAAGCAAGTATGTGTCTTAAAACTCACAGTTAGAGTGTAATACTGAGACCCCATTTTAAACAGACCACACTACTACTGTAGTTTCTAAGACATGCTTAACTACAGTATCTACTGTAAGTCTGGGACAATGCCAACTTCTATTTCTAGATGAATTTATGCACCACTGTTAAGACAACACTACAAATTGCTAAACCATGCCATCGTGTATTCTGCAGTGCAGCAGCGACCAACACATTTGGGTCACATTAGTTGTCCTAGCAGATGGGGGATGTGTCCTTGGCAATAGTCCATTCCTCACCTTTTCAGGACACAATGGCAGACCTTGAGCTGACTGCTTAAATGGGTAACAGAGCTTCTTTTATTATGGTAATGAATGGGTCTTGCTTGCTTTAACATATATCTGCAACATACTAGCAGGGCGCTGCAGTGGCATAAAGTAGCATAAAAATGCCAGGTGGTGGGAAGTTGAGGATAATGTATTAAGGGCCTGATTCAGACCCGACGCAAGCGGCCGTTCGCTTGTACGCATTCGATTTTTTACAACAACGCATGCGCACGTGTATCACTGCGCATGTGCGGCCATATCTTTGCGGTCATTTTTCTTTCGCTCGTACACACTGCGAGCAGGAAGTGACCTGTGTAATTTGATTGATAGAATGGTCCGTTTATGGGTGGTGACGGGGGTGGAAATGTGAAAACACAGGCGTGTCAAGCCAATTTTTGGGCGTACATTTATTTTCTGCTGCGAGCAGAAAATTTGAGTGGAAGTAGTGATACGTCACTGTGTGATCCGGTTTCCATTCTGACTGCTCGTTCAGCTTGTGGTATTGTATTGGATCTCGCAAAGACAATAGTGTCTTCGTAGCTACCTAAGCGAATCGATGTTGTTTTTTTTTTTTCAAAGGCACAAATCCAATCACCTAATAATTGGATCACTTGTTATAATGTTATTTGAAATGTGTCTGTTATATTTTATACCTTCCGATCGCATGTTGTTTTGTGATTTGCAAATTATTTGTAAAGCACAACACCAATCAGCCAATATATGGATCACTTGTTATAATGTTATTTGAAATGTGCCTGTTATATTTTATACCTTCCGATCGCATGTTGTTTTGTGATTTGCAAATTATTTTTAAAGCACAACACCAATCACCTAATAAATGTTTTTTTTTTTTTTGTTTTAAACACAAATCCAATCACCTACTAATTGCTTAGCTTGTGTTATTTTTAACTTACCTGTTACCTTACGGTCACTTTTTTTTTGTCACCTTTGTAATGTTTTTAAGTATGTTTGATAGAGTAACTTTTACCCAGTTGTCAATGAAATTTCACACAAATTGTTTTTTTTTGTTTATTTCAATTCAAATAAATATTCAAAACCATATTGTTTCCAGGTTTTTTTTTTTAGTCTAATGCAAAAATAAATTAAATTATAAAAACAATTCACAAGAAAGGAGATGGACGTTTTTGGGGTGCACAAATATGGGGCAAACACAGAGATGGATAATGGACATGTAGCCAGTGCTGTCAACACCTTTGTCGGCGCTTGGCCTGGCCTGGTGTTGTTGTGAGCAAGATTTTGTCCGTGTGCTCCTGCGGCTGGCTTGGCCAGAGGCAGATGTTGATTCCTCTGGCCTAGGCATAGGGCTAGGCACATTTGGAGGGATGGCTGATATTGTGCCAGAGGTGGAGGGGCCTGATGGTCCGACAGGAAGGGAGGGTGGCTCCAACATGTGCAGGTGGATGAGCTGCTCCAGGGCATTTGCTATTCTCACATTGGCCGCAACATTTTCCTCCAGGGCGTCCGCCACCCATAGCAGATTTGCGTCCATCCTCATCAGAATCTCTGTGTTCTTATCTGTTTTCTCATTGAGATCTGTGAGGAGCGCCACTGCCTGCGAGGGGGTATGCCCTGGGCTGGCCACCACAGGGTCCCCAGGCGGATATCCTGCTTCCTCCCCTGTGGAGCCAGCAGATCTACTGCGGCCAAAGGTCACCTCTGGAGCAGACTCATCCTCTTCTGTGCCTGTAAGAAAAAGAAAAAAATTTAAATTTGTGTTTTTTTAAACTTATGTTTTAATGTTTTAATAAAAAAAAACATTTACCTGCGGCAACATGTGGAGCTGCAAAGTCTGGCATGTCTGTGTCAATGTTGTCCAAGTCTGCTGAACTAATCAATATTAACAAAAATAACACATCTCTATACATTTTGATATGGAGGTTTAAGATATTTAACCTTGTTTGGTTTCTTAACAAATTTTCTTCATATAATAAAAAAATTAAAAAAATACAAAAATAATAAATAAATATAAAAATAAGAAAATAAATAAATAATTTTCCTTGTAACAATAATAAATTACTATGCACCTATGATATTCCTAATAGGCGCGTGTATTTAAAGTTTGGTGAGCAATTTGTTTTGTTCTGAGATACTATATTTCTAGCAATCAATATCCCCCTACTACCTATTATCTGCCTAATTACAATTGTTAGGGCAGGTACTTAATCAACCCCCCACAAAACTCTTCACTGATGTGAACAAGCCTCGTTCTGGGCGAAACGTACATCATCGTTATCGCACCACGTGATCTGACCGACCGGGCACCATCCCGCTGACTCGTGGAAGGGATTTCCTCGACAATCTGCAGCCGCTCATACACTCGACTCATACCATCTGTCACCACGTGATGTGATTGTCAGTGCACCATCCCGCTGACAACCGGAGAGAGTCCTTCTGCCAGCGTGTAACTGCTGGCTCACGTAACTACCCTGTTAACTAGCTCTGTCTCCTTCCCTTTTTTTCACTGCCGCCGGAATTGGCCCAGTGTAGCCTTCCATCTAGGCACTAATAGATACCTTGCCTTTTGTTGAGACTTAGAATGCACTCAGTAGCATTACCATATGATTAGCCCAGCTGATTGATACTTAGTATATCTTGCATTTTGATCTTCTTGCAACATAGTATCCATATCATATGCCAGCACACAGCAACGTGGTTTGACATACGACTTATGGTGCATACACACGATCAGATTTTTTCTTCAGATATGGACGATAACGATTTAAAAATCGTTCAGTCGTTCATATCTGAAGGAAAATCGTTCATATCTGACATGCCTGAACGATGGACGATCAACGATGCGCGTTCCCGTTTGTCAGATAACGATATCTGACATCTGATGGGTTTGCAGTCAGACTTGGACGATTCCATTCATTTTAATGCAGTCAAAAATCGTTCAATCGTTCAAATCGTTCAAATCGTTCAAAACTTTGGTCAAATCGTTCAAATCGTTCAAATCGTTTAGTCGTTCAGTCGTTCATCTGACAAATCTGACAAGTCTGACAAATCTGACCGTGTGTACGCTCCATTAGTCCATTTACTGTGTATTGACATCTGTGGTTGTTATAGATACTGTTGGAATTTTCAGCTGCTGGAATTGTCTCGCTTAATTTCTTAATCTCTTGCCATAAACCAACATTGTGACAGATTTGTTATATATATATATATATATATATATATATATATATATATATGTATATGTTTTCTGATATGTTGGCTCAATGATTTATGTTGCCATTACCTTCATGCAGACAATCTTTCTGTACCCTCTCATCGGTGTACCTAGCGCGCCTAGACTGCAATGTCTCTGACACCAGGATAGACATGGTTTGAGTGCACCGACAGCAGAGGTGCTCTTTACCTTTCTTCCAACGAGCCATCTACCCCGTTCTCTCATCCTGTGTCCTCTGTTAAATACAAGACGCAGAGACAGCAGAAACGGGGGAGACAATATCTGGGCCAACCTTAACTATTCTGTGGTTTTCTTTATCGCGTGTATCTACATGAACATTATCTAATTTTGCTCATTGGGTTTTCTGGACTCATATCTGATGATATTTACTTACCTGTTTCTTCTTTGTAGGTGACACTGTGGTGTATATATATATATATATATATATATATATATACTATCTACAAATATTCTTCAGCAGATGTGCATTATTCCATGTGTTACTATCCACCCTTCATGCAGTTGGAATACCCAATGCTCCTATATTGTATTTTGAGCCCTGATTTCTAGGCAGTTTTCAAGTGTGTATCTTATGACATCTACAGTATTATCAGCTGTAGCTTTCTAAACTTAGAATTCTGCAATCTGATATATCTTTTGGCCTCCTAAAACATACTTACTATGTATTGTATACTTTGCACCTGCTGAAGTCTTTTTACTATGTAAAGGCAAGGATTGGAGACACGTTTACTTATTATTCTGGAATTGTTTTTTGCTATTTGGGTATCTTACATTATTGAGGCCAGCGCTTACTCAATATTATTCGCCGCCACAAATGGTTAACACATTCATCTGTTTTGATGCGGTTTGCACAACAATGTGACTAAGTGTATTGTGCACAATTTTCTCCCACCTATTGGTACATTTTATTGACAACTTATTGCCGATTAGGAACTTTCTTGTCTTGTAAGTCTTATGTGTTGTAGTGTATAACGTTCATTATTTTAATGTGAATAAGATTAAAGGTTAATTTTTAATTAAATCTACTTTTTCACACAATTACCGTATTTACCAATTGAGTGCCCCCAACAAAGAGTCTTCTTTTCTCCTGCCATAGTATCCATGTTGGACACGCCAAACACCTCCTCTTCCTGCACATACACCTGTGCCAGCTCCTCCAAATCGGTAAGCTCAAGTGACACAGGGGTTGGCCCACCACCTGTCCCCCCTGCATGCCTAGCCCTATCTGCCAGTTATTGCTTCAGGCGGTATTTGAAGTCGCTCCATCTAATGATTAAAAAAGGAGGAATATTGTTATTTTCATTTTTTCAATGTACATTTGAAATAGGTTAGTGCCTTTACATACCGCCTTTTGATCTCTTTTGTAGATCGGACAAAATCTCCCACACCATTGACAGCACTGGCTATGTCCTCCCATAGTTTTCATCTCTGTGTTGCACCCATATTTCGTGGTGCCTGCCCAGATTATCAATGCACATTTGCACCAACACCTCCATCTCCTTTCTTGTGAATTGTGGCTGCCTCTTTCTTTTTGACCTGGCCTGGGTACTTGGAGAAGCAGCCTCCTCATTCTCAGCCTCAACACCTTTCATTAAAAAAATATTATATATTTAATTTTCTTAATTTAGTTTTCAAACTTTGGATATACATTTCTGTGTACTTACTTTGTGGGCCAGGATTTTGGCTTTGCTGCTCTTCCGTGGTCATGTTTCCACAACAGAATTCAGCAGACCAATTTTGGACTGTTGTGATGTATTTATAGATACGTGTGCATTATGCAGCCGCATAATGCTTTGTGCGCGGCTATTGTGCATCATTGATTTGAGTGGGAAAGCGTAGCCTATTTAAGGGTTATTGGTATCCGCCTTTAGGTGTGGGTTGTTTGTTGGAGTCGTGGTTGAAGTAATGTTTGGAGTAGTGTTTGGAGTCGTGGTTGTAGTGTCTTGGTTGGAGTTGGTCATTTGGTTTTTTGTTTTTGGAGCTTTTTTGATCAAAACTAATCTCTTATTTTGAAGGTATTTTTTAATTTTTTTTAATTTTTTTTTTACATTTAAAAGATTAACTTTCAATACATGTTTTAACTTTGCTTACATTTAGTGTTTGGATTTTTTTCGATTTGTTTTTTGGACCCCTTTTGTTTTTGTGGTTTCGTCTTGGTGTGGTAAGTACATGGTTAATTGTGTAAAAATATCAACTTTCTTTGTGTACATTATAACATATTTTGGTTACGATCAGCCTGTGCAGATTGGTATACCTAAAAACATGTCGGATTTGCAATTACAGTATTTTTTTTATTTATTTATTATTTTTGCGTAATTATTTTGCGTATATTTTGCGATCTCATGTCTGTCGGTGAAGCGTACTATAATGCGATAATTAGATTTGTGGCGTATTGTTTTGCGATCTCATGTCTGTCAGTTAAGCATACTATAATGCAATAGTTAGATTTGTTGTGTATTATTTTGCGATGTCATGTCTGTCAATTAAGCATACTACAATGCGAAAAATAGAATTGTGGCGTATTGTTTAGCGATCTCATGTCTGTTAGTTAAGCGTACATTAGAATTATTGCAAATCAAAAAACTTAACCTCATCTGTGTAGTGCATGCAGTGGTGTTCTTGTGGGCTTAGCCTGCCTTGTTAATCCCTTCAATTTTTTTTGTTGTTACCATAAAAAAATGTAGGTTTTCGACAAGATGTCCCTACCCAACCCTGTAAGAATCTGCCTTTTTTAAAAGAAGATAAGTATATTTATCCATTCTCAAATATCTAATCCATAAAAAATTGCCTAACATTTCAGATAGATGTTGGTCATCTCATAATGGTGATGGTCCCAGACCCCAACCAACCTGGACATCCTCCTAGGCATAGGCCTCATAGGTGTGCAAATCCCCAGATATATCGAACATGTGTCACCCTTTTTGGAATGCCTGATGATGTGGTGTTAAGGCGTTACCGCCTACCACCAAAAATTATCCTAGACACTTTCATTAATAGAGAGTGATCTTGAAAGGCAAATTAACAATCCAACAGCAATACCACCATTAACGCAGTTTATGTCGGTGTTCCATTTTTGTGCCTCAGGATCCTTCCAGACCACAGTTGGAATAGTGGCTGGAATATCACAGTCCTCCTTTTCCAGGATCCTGAGGGCCGTGATGGATGCCATATTTAAGCACCTCCTTCATTTTATTCATATTCCATTGGATATGGGGTCCCTTACTGTGGTTAAGCACATTTTTTTTTAAATTGCTGGCTTCCCACACATCATAGGGGTTGTGGATGGCACTCACATACCACTTAAGCCTGCAGCAGTGCTGGAGGCTATATTTAGGAACAGGAAACATTTTCATTAAATGAATGTAATGGTGTTATGTGATGCCTCCCTCCAGATCCTGTCCCTGAATGCAAAGTTCCAGGAAGTGCACATGATTCTTTTGTCATCTGGCAATCAGGGCTTTGGCAAAAATTAAACAACCTACAAGCTGGTGATGCATGGCTTCTGGGTAAGTGGGACCCTTAATTTTTTCATGTTACAATGTTTAATTGGATTTTGTTGTGATTTTTTTTTTTACGCAGGAGACAGTGGTTACCCTTGCACGCCCTGGCTGCTCACTCCTTATTTGGTCCCTACACCAGGGCCACAAAGTCAATATAATTCCACACTTACTGCCACCAGGCAGGTGGTGAAGCACTGTATTGGCCTTTTAAAAGGCCGATTTAGATGCCTCCACTGCTCTGGTGGCAACCTAATGTATTTGCCGGCTATGGTTTCCAAAATTGTGGTCCTGTGTGGGATTTTTCATAACATCGCCATAAGGAGTGGTGTCCCAATGCAGCCAGAGGATGCTGTGCCAGAGGATGGCCCCCTGAGGTTGGTTGTAGGAGAGTGTCTGGGGGGGGCCATACACGATGACGTTGTTTTGCATTATTTCAGGTAATTTTTATTAACTTTGATTTTCTAAAACTTATAGAAGGTAATTTATGTGTTCACTTTCCAATGTTAATTTTTTTTATGGTTCTTTTCTTGGTTTTTCAAATACAAAACAACAACCTGCATAATACCTTAAAATAAACGACTGTGACAATTATGAACAAAATTTGGACTTTACACCTAGACAAATGTGACTTTTGCCTGATTTGGGACGACATGTTGGCATGCTACATCTACAACCAGTTCTTGAGTTTCTATTTGTGTTTTGTGTTTATTAATCCTGTTTTTTGAGTTGTGTGCATTAAAATTTTCTTTTTTACAGCTTGTTTGTAAATTGTTTTGAAACAAAAAAAATTCAGTAAAAAAATAAATGGCCAGTACCTTTGACATTTATCCAAGTGTAAACTGTAGAAAAGTTTGGCCCATAAATATTTTACACAAATATTTTTAAACATGTTTTCTAAATTGTCAAAACATATTTGTATTTGGAATTTCACATTTGCTTTATTTTAAAAATATATAAACAATGCATTAACTACATAACGGTATTATGGAGAACCAGTATGGAGGTAATGACAAATACAACCATGTTTATGTTTTTTAATCCCTAAAAATTTAAAAATTAATGACCCTGAATGTATGTTATGACATTTTTGATAAAGAAACCAAAGTTTTATGCTATTAAAATGTCATTTTTTAACAGAAGAACATTGTTTGGATTTTCCAAATATTTAGTTTAAAAAAAAACCAATTCAACACATACAAACATATTGTTTGCCCTTGGTATATAATGTGTGAGGTAAGGAATGATAGTTTTTTTTAAATCAACAAATTTATTTTTGGAAACCAAAAAAACAACAAAAATAAACAAATTAATGCTGGTGCATTAGGGACACCAAATGGTCCAATGAAATCAGCAGCTGGATAACATGGCGGTGCATATGTTGCAACTCTTGGTAAATTGCATGATCCCGCATCTGTGGCTCTGTTGAAAGAGAAATGTATGTATTAATAAAAAATACCATCTAATTTTATGAAAAAGGACAGTATGATTAACAAAGAAAACAAGTTAACATACCAAGCAAAATGTGTTTAACATTTATCATTTCTAACATTAATCTAAAAAATGTCCACTTTAAACCAATAAACAAAACTATAAAAAATTTTAAGGAAAAAAAAAACATTAACTCATGATAAGAGTGGGTAGACCCATCTCTTTTGCATCTGAACTAAGCCTAACATAAGTTTTTTTGTAAACACCAACATTTTCAAAGCCACAAGAGTCGTGTATTGGCCTGTGTCATATGCGCAATGAAAAAACTACATAATTTAAATTAAAAAAAACATTTAATGATGCAGATTTTTACTACAATGACATTATGATGTACACAGCGAAAAGATATTTTTGAACAAAAATTACGGAACATATTTAATGTAAAAAAAAGTTTAAAAAATCTCAACAAAAAACTTTGTGAGTCCCTCCACAACCACAAAAAAATGGAATGTCCTTATATGCATATAGGGCACATTTACAGTAATTACTTGCACAATAGGAAAACAAATTACCTACAGATTCCAGAACAGGGGCAGAGTGGGCCAGATCTTCCTCCGATGAGGACGTTGGCCAATGTAGGTGGGAAGAAGGAGGGGTGATTTGGGATGCAGAGAAAGGGGAGGGAGTGGATAATTGAGAGGGTTGATCAGGGGAGGGAGTGGAAATGTGGATGGGTAGGACAGGGGAAGGAGGGGTGATTTGGCATTGGGGTCCAGGAGAGGGAGGGGAAATAGGCATGGCCAGGTCAGGGAAGGGTGGTGAAATTTGGGAGGAGTGGGCAGGGGAAGACATGGTTGGAGTTGGGGATAGGGGTCGGGCCGGCCTTCTGCGGAGTCTCAGTATCCGCTCTTGACCTAAATGATGGATAGTTCAAAATATTGTCAAATTTTGAACAAGAAAACCATAAAAAAAAACATTCACATACTTTTAATCACTTTAACAAAATAATAATAAAAAAAACAAGGTCTCATTTAACACAAAACAAGGCCATACTGCACACGTGCACACGCATTAAGGCAAATTTACATTAGCAAAGTACATTATGCAATTAAGATTGGCATAATCATTAAACCATTCACATATACACTTACGCCGACGGATCCGCAGCTGAAGATATTCGAGCAGGTGTGGTGACCTGCGGCGCAAATCTGACCATCTGCGCTCCAGTTGGCCGATGGTCCTGCGATAGCCCATCGATCGCAGCCACCGGCGCACCTCCGCATACGCCCACCGCTTATGGAGTTTGGTGACGGGGGGCGGCCTATCTGTTATGCGCTGGTCAATCACTTCAATGAGGACCAGCAACTCACGCCGTGTGAATGCACTGGCTCTCATGATGGCAATGATTTTTTTCAACACAAAACAATTTTATTACAGGTACCAAAAATATCTGATTGGCTAATGTACTTTCATAAATAACAGGGAAAATTCTATTGGTTAATGTGTGAGTCATGTGAACAACCCATAACAATATATTGGGACTTATGATTGGCTTGATGCATTTAGGTGCGTAAGCAAAGTTCAGACCAAACGAATAACCATATATTCTGTATTAAAATAATAAACAACAAAAGCATTAATACCAAAGAAACATTCTTTGGACTTAAACTAAAAAACAGGTTTGTCCTTAAACCCGTACGGAATCAGCGGAACAAATGGAACACAAAACAAACAATAAAGTTTATTGACATTCAAAAAAAAAACAAGATTGAAAACATTTGAGCAACAATTAAGTAAATTAATGTAATGATTGGCACCAATCGATTCACGTATGTTTGCAGAACGAGGAACAAGGCAATCGAAAAATGACAGGCCTACTTCCAGAAATTACTTGTGCGAGCGCTACCATCAACAAAAGATGAGTAGAGCGCTCGCTATTTCGGATGCTCGCTAGCTAGAGGAGGGGTTGGGTGAATATGAGGTGGAAGCCTAGCTACGAGCGACCACACGTGCGAGCGCTTTGTTTAACATATTTCCGCTCGTACGTACTGCAGGCTAACACAGTTTTGCATCCGGGTCTGAATCAGGCCCTAAGTTCACTAAGGGTATAAATGACAGAACTTACACACCACCAAATTATTTATTTTTATTCCTGTAGTGAAGATTTAAAAATATATATATACTGTATTTTCCAGGTCTCGAACCCCCGTGACAAGCACTGTAGCCTGCCATATCAAGAGTTGCACCTGTTGTGTACTGTATGTGATGTGACGTCTGCGAATTACAGCGGGCACTGTGTACAATGTCAATAGTGGGATAATCCTTGTGCACTCCACCCACCAGCTTCTGTTCAAAATATTATACTAATACATACAGTATATACACAGTACCCCTCCATTAGAGAATAATTAATCCCTATGCCACCCAGCTGTAATTTACATGAAACTGCAATGCACTAGACAACATTGTATTGTACACATTACAACGACATTCTGCGCCATGCCGTCCTGATGCTCACTCATTCCTGAGAATATGGCGACTAGATACAGGCCATCCAGCAGGGGCGAGCTCCTAATTTTGGGGTGTTGGCAGGACAGGGCACCAACAACAGGGAGAAGTGGCGGGTGTTTATGAATGCCCGCTCTGACATCCATTACAAATATGGATGGCACCGGATGCTCCACAAAGGAGATGAAGCGATCTCATGCGCAGGGGTCTCCAGCAGCTGCAGCATCTCAGGGCCCAGCTTGAGTGTAGTAAGTACAGTACTATACAGTATGCACATTACTCTAATTATATACAGAAGCCAATCCGAATCTGTATTTAGAAGTAAAAATGTAACTTTTTTTATTTAAAATAAAAAAAAATACCATGCCCTCTTCCATCCCCCCCAAAAAAGAACAACCAGTACCAGGCTTTGGGGATGGACTCCTGATTGTGCTAAATTCAGTGCCAGTCCTGGTTGCCAAAATACAGGGGTCACAAAAACGTATTTACCAGAACCAGCACCAAACTTCTTCTGGGGGGGTAATGCCACAGCCAGGGGAGCTCTTTCACCGGGTCCCCCAGCCGAAGCATTACCCCTAACCGCTAGTTAGCCCAGGCCAAGGATCCCTGAGGACCCCCCAATAAAGCTATCCTTGGCACTTCTGGAGCAGTGGGCGCTGGGTTTATTACTGTATGTATAGAGTGGTGCATATTAAAGAGTTAAAAATATTGTCTTGCCGTGGAACTACAGGTGCCAGCAAGCCTCCACCGCATGCTGGTACTTGGAGAACCACAAGTACAAGCATGTGGGGCATTATGGGCCTGCTGGTACCTGTAGTTCCACAGCAAAAGAAATATTAAAATAAACATAGAAAGTAAAAGTTTATTATAACATACAGTATATGCACATACACATGTACTGTACAAACACTATCTCACATACTGTACTCACCTGTAAAAAAAAACCATACCGCAACAGCTACTGTATTACTGTACTGTATTTTTACTGTAATTAAATTTTTTTTATTAAGTACACTATGTCCTCAATGATTATGTGCAGGGTACTAGATTAGAATGAAAACTACAGTATAAGGGCTCTACTCATGTGTCTTGTGAAGGATATTACAGTCATGTGTGGCATACTGTACTGTAATGTGTATAAATAAACTGCTAATGTGTGGCACAATGTCTATAAGGGCACTAGTAAAGTGTTGCATAATGTCTGTAAGGCTACTGTAAGTTACTGTACAGTACATTACAGTGATTTTTATGTTAACAGGAATTCTGCAGCGGCAAAGAGAGGACTGACAGGTCCAGGTGTCGCTACAGAGACGCCAGAACCACCTAGCGGGTAAGTCCTGAACAGTCTTTCAGTATACTGTCTTTGTTTCTGGTGTTACAGTATGTGTGTTCTGTTAAAGATTTGTACTGTACAGTATGGGTTTTTTTGTTTAAAAACTGTTTAGAAGGAATCTGATGGTAGTGTTATTTTTCCACAGTGCAGACACCACCATGTGTTTGTGCTCTAAAAATGTATGGAAAGTGGCCGCTGCACCCAGTCTCCAGGCATTTTGCACATGTGCAGTATGGAAAACACAGGGAAAATTTCCAACGTGGCAATTTTTCTGGTGAACTGCGCATGTGCTGTAGACACTGGGCACACTCTAGTGCCCAGTGTCTATAAGTATGACCCTGCCCTCAGTGTGCTGCCAGCCAGTGGACTGAGAGGAGGGGACCTGGGCCACCTCCTCTATTGAAACGCCCCTGGCGGGAGCATGCATCGTTAGCGATATCATGCTTACACACTGGGCGATCTGGACAATTGTCGTTATCATCCAGATCCTTAAACTTATCGTCTACAGTGTACTGTATGCGGCTAAAGACCCATCTCCAACCTCGTCTGCTTGCAAACCAATTCTTACTGTACAGTACTGTACTTCTGCTTTTTTTTTTAGTCCAGTGCAGTATGTTTCAGTCATCTTGGGGTAGATGTATTATAGCGGCACTTCCTGCTTCGCCTCTTTATTGAATCGAAGCAGGAAGCACTACCGATGATATGTATGAACGGCCGGAGAGGGGGAGTGTTAACCCCCCCTTCTGGCGCTACCTGCTAGAGACCACAGAGCCTAGTGCTGATGTGCTATGTGTCAGTCCCGGCCGGCTCCACTGAGCATGAGCGGGATCTCACAAGTATCGCGAGATAACCGCGCACATCCTGGAGCCAGCTGCTGCCACAGCAGGGATAGTGCTGTCCCTGCTGTGGGGATAGGGCAGCGCCAGTCTGTAGCTGTCGATAACGAGAGCTACTGCAGGCTGAATGGTCAGGCGATCTGACCATTCATACATGGTCCAGGCTATCGGCGCTGCTATCTTGTAGATAGCAGTGCCGATAATAACAGGGGCGCATAGTGCCTCTGTCATTTACCGCCCAACCTCCCGATCATACATCGGGGAGAAGCGGTATCAGCGAACATAACGTGCGCTGATACCGCTTCAGGGCTTCTTACATCTCTCCCCTTGTCTTATACTGTCCAAAAAGTGTAATAATAGTACAATAATAATATTGTTGGGCTTTATTTATTGACAGAGGAGGAGGATCCCCAGGCCCAGGAGGCCACAGTCAGCCCCAGCCTCCCCTCTAGGCCTCGTAAGTACTCTACACTACTGTACATTGTCTTCTATCTCTCTACGTTTTTTCCTTTTCACAGTGTTTTTCTCCCTCCTGTAATCCAAAGCCCCTTCTCCAACCTCTTCTCTTTACACACTAATTCTTTCTGTACTTGTGTTTTTTTTTCAGTATTGTACAGTATGTTTGGGTAACCTACAGTATCTTAAGGAGCTTACACACTAGATGCTTTTGATAAACGATAACAATATCATTCAATGATACAGTATACAGTATTGTTCATAACGTCTAGTATGTATGCAGTAAAAGACCAACGATGCACGCTCGCTCCCTCAGGTCATCAATGATATCCCCAGTGGGCTGTACATGCTGTCACAATTACTCCCTTGCTCACCTTGCTTCCCAGCTTTATCGTGTACTTTAGGAGATACTGTACAGTATGGTCTCCAGAACAAACAAGCATCTCACAGTACTTTCCTTTCACATTGCTTTTGTTGCCTTTCTTCCTTGCCTTTTAACTCACTCGAAGTCATTGGCCCAAATGTAATAGGGTGAGAGTTTAGCAGTAAACTCTCACATTGGCTGAGTTTTATCTTCAAAATAGGAAAACATGTGGATGAGAGTTTACAGCGTGAGAGTTTTTTGTCTCTAAAAACATGGGAGTGTGCATGTTCTCAAACTCTGTTACTGTACATTGGGCCAGTTTAAAAAGTGTGAGAGTTTATAGTTTTTAAATGTACTGTATTACTGTACTTCTCACTTCTGGTTTGTGCACTACTGTACTGTATGTAGACTCTTTCAGTAGAGTGTGTTTGTTTTTGGTGTTATGGTGGCTCTGGTCAAGAATTGTATAGTAGGGGTTTATTTGTTTCCAAATTGTTTAGAGGAAAACTGACGACACTTTGTTCTTTTTCCACAGTCCTACCACCACCACCACCACTTCCGCAGGAGCAGGAGGAGGAGGATGAAGTTGAGAGTGGTAATGATTACAACCGTTATGGACATACTAGTGTACTGCTACTGCCTTTTTTATTTTTAGATGCCCAGGTCATTGACCTGGAGGAGGAGTAAGTAGGAGCCTGCCAGCCCACAAGGAGACAGTTAGTATTCTTGTACAATACAATACTTCCCTTGATTTTAATAATGCACATGCAGGGCCGGATTAAGCCTTCAGGGGGCCCGGGGCACTTAAAAAAGTGGGCTACTTCCCCTCTTGTTAGCAACACCCCTCTGGCTGTGCCAGATGAGCGCCTCCTATGCGAGTCCCTCCCCCTGCACCTCCATGAGGCAGCCGCTAAAAGAAAATTAGGCTTTCCAGTTCTCACAGTATTTGGTTCAAATAGCTTTGGGTGCTGGGGTGCAAATAGGCGGTTAATCTATTTGGGCAGTGAGGGTGGGAATGATCTGACGGATGCTGATAATGTTACGTAATAGTTTTATAGTAAATATGTCAAAATAGGCCAAGATCAGTATAGGGTTGCAAGATAGACAAAATTGAGAAACCACAGATAGATTAATTATGAAGATGAAAATAAATGAGGTACAGAGATGGTAATAGCATGAGAGGTATTAAGGGGGGTATCCACTTAGCGATTTAAGCAAGCGATTGCACAATAATGGCATTGTTATCGTGCAATCACTTGCAAATTGTGCATGCATCGCTCAGGTTTAGGTCGGAAACGACCAGCGATGCGCGTGCCCGCTGGTCGTATCCGACATCTATCATCGCTCGTACATGCTGGTCAACCTGACGATCCCGTCAGGTTCAGCATGTGCAGGGATGATGGATGTGTCTGGACTGAACGTTCAGTGTAGGCACATCACTAGACATGGAAACGAGAGCACGACTGCAATGTCGTAATCGTGCTGTCGTTTCCATGTCTACTAGTGGATACGCGGCTTTAGTTAGCTGCTCCCAGCAGGGGTGTTGGGTCAGTGGGTGCAGACAATGTTCAGGTCTCTGTGGCTGTAGCCTTTGGTACACAGTATATAAACTATATAAAGGAGACTGATTCCTCCTGCTCTGATTGATTTATTAGGAGAGCTGCTCTTGCTGGGGCCAAAGGTGCGACATATCTGCCTGTTACTGAGGAATCTGTTATATCAGCTCATTAGGACCAAGAAGAATCCTCCCTCCAGTCTCTCAGCCTCTCCTCCTGGTGTGCAGTGGCTGTAAATTTCTGTTATCAAAACAGTAACAGCCCTTATCTCCCACCTTCACGGATACTCTCTCTCCCCCACTATGCCCATTTGTTTCTCCCTTTGCTCTGCACTGTCCTGAGCTGTGTGTGCTGTCAGGCTACAGTGGGAAAGTTGCCACTTTTACTACTTTACCTTATAGCTCTCATATGCCATCAGATCGGCATCTGCAGCTGTGTTCACGCTGCGTGCATGGATGGATCACTGTGCCTGTGCGGAGCTGAGGGTGAGGGGAAGGCAGGAGAGCATTGTAGTCTCTGTTGTCTCCTCCCCTTCCCCTGTCATGTGGAGCGCTCGATGGTGACAGTACTGTACAGGAAGCGCTGCTGATTGGTCAGAGAGGGCGTCTGCTCCCAGCAGCAGCGTGTCCCTCTCAGCTGACTTTCCTGGCCTGGCTGTAACCCTTCCGCTTCATCATCACTGAAATGACAGATGGACTCCTAGACAAATAGGTAGAAGTCCGCAGCCATTTGAAATAAAACAAAAACACAGCTTTGGCAGGGGGCCCCCTGAGAGAGGGGGCCCGGGGGTACTCGCCCCCTATGCCCCCCCCTTAATCCGGCTCTGTGCACATGCAGCATGGCCTCCCCTCCCACCCCCCTTGTTGTTCTTCGCTTCTGGCATCAGCAAGTATGCATACACTTGACAATGCTGGCACCACTGCCGGGCCTGTGGCTCATGATATCGGCTCATATACACCTCGTCTAGTGTCCATGAGCCATACTGTACAGTGAGTGGATACTGTCAATAAAGTATAATAATACCTGTAGTAATCCTACTGTTGGCCTCTATCTATTGACATTTTTTGTTTTGTGGCAAAAACAGTTGCATTCTATTTTTTACTTCCCACAGTAACACCAACCCAAGGGGGCCAAAGAGGCCGCAGCCGGCCCCAACAGCCCCTTTACTTTCTGTAAGTACTGTACACTACATTGTCTTCTCTCTCTCTCCTTTTTTTCCTTTTCACAGTGCCTCTATTTCCCTCCTATACTCCAAAGACCCATCTCCAACCTCTTCTCCTTACACACTAATTATTTCTGTACTTGTGTTTTTTAGTACTGTACTGTACAGTACTGTAATAATACCTCTAATAATACTACTGTTGTAATAGTCAGGCCCGCTGAGAGCCACGGCGGGCCCGGGTAAAAGGGGGCGTGGCCTAATCGTGGGAGGCATGGCCACGCCCCCTTCCCAGAAAAAATAAATAAATAAAGATTTGCAGCGCCGCGAAGTGCAGCTGCGTGCTGGGGAGGGGGGCGCTCTGGGCCCCCTCAGCCCTGCTCAAAGCCAGGGGGTGCGATCAGTGTGATCGCTCCCCCCCACATGCATAGGAGACTGCTGTGTGCTGGGCTGCTGTGAGGGAGGGGGAGCGGCGCCGGGCCCCTCAGGAAGCCCGGGCCTCAGTAATCTGTACCCGCACCCCCCCTCTCGGCACCCCTGGTAATAGTAATAGTACTGTTATGAAGTACTGTAGGGGTCTTTTTTTCAGAATCAAACTGACTCTACTCTGACAATATTTTTTTATAGTTACTCTGCTACCTGAGTTCTGGGACCCCCCATTAGGTAAGAAAGTGGTGACAGTTAAGCTGGCTAAACATTATACTTCAGTGAGACACCAGCTACAGTATACTGTATATCTCTAAACAGCATTGTTCACAGATACACTGTACAGTACTGTATTGCATCAACTAGACAGCCAGTACCATATCAGGATGGCAGTGCACCCTGTGCTGCACTGCCAACCCTCTCACTCCCCCCCACCATCCTCCTGCCCCTGAGCGCTTACCTTTTCCTCTAGGGTTTGGGTGGAGGGTGAGGATCTTCATCAGTGTTGCTGGGACACCGCACAGCACTGCAGGAGGTTTCTTCTTGCAGACCTCCGGAGCTGGACAATTCGTGGCCGATGGAGGATTCTGCCCTGTGCGGAAGCACCGGCTGCACCACCCTCACTACGGCCCTGTGTACAGAACAATAAATGTCTGATATACAATACTATACCATACCTGCCGACTTTCTGGCTGCTCCTTTCGGGAGGGAGCAGCCAGATCAGCAGGACAGGGGGGGTGTGGCCGAGACCAGGGGGAGTGGCCAGCTGCGAGACATCACCTGTGGGCATGGTGGGGGCGGAGTCACGCGATCGCGTCAGTTTGGCCCCGCCCCCGCTACACAATGCCGATAAAATGATGCGAATCACGTCACCGGCCCCGCCCGCTGCAGGGGTTACAGCGGGGGGATAGGAAGGGTGAGCGGCAGCCGGGAGAATTGCCTGCCTTCCCGGGAGGTCGGGAGCGGCACACGATTTTCAGGAGGCTCCCAACCAAATCGGGAGGGTAGGCAAGTATGTACTATACAGATTCTGCAGAAATACTTTGTACAGTTGCTGCATATGAGTTGTGAAATCTATGGGCCTGATACAATTACAGTATGTCTTTGGGGGACCCATTCTGCACAGGTATTGTACTGTAGGTTCCATTGCCTGTATCTGTACAGCCTCACCCTTGACTGTGTCTCTCAGCCTCAGCGCCTATGCCTTTCTGCCTCTTTCCCCACCCCCTTGTGTCTTTCAGCTTACCCCTCCCCCTCTGACTCTGTGGTTGAAGAGAAATGTGGGAAATGTGGTTGCTATAATAAAACTTATATGTTCCTTACCACAAATAGACAGTCCAAGAATTTTTATTCAACAGATGACACAAAATACTGTAGGTGGTTGCAGCATCTTATTACTAGGAGTAGAGTCCCAAAATACATAAGTCAGGTCCATGTAGTTTTTTTATGCCATTACAAGAGTGCCAGGTGAGCCAGCCATGTTGTGCGCAATGAAAAATTACTTACAATATAAGCTGTATGGATAGATCCATGTGAAGAACTGTACATCCTATTGAACTCACTAACATGTATTATTGTTTTACCATATAACAACCTTCTTAAATACAATGTAACTTAACTTCTAAAAATAAAGACACAGACAACAGTGTTGGCGTTTAAATATTTTGGCAAATTTATTTTTGACAAGTCATTAAATTTTAGACTATAAGTTAATACTAATAATGGTGATGGCACAAAAAGAATGCACAGGATAATAACAACGAAACAGCTCAAACAAGCACACACACAAGCCAAGCATTGGTGATCAACTCTCCTTTACCTTCAACCACCCGTCCAGGTGGTATAGCCATTTCCTGTTCAGGACAATTGGCTGTCGCCTTACTCCACTTTAATGAGGGCGCACCCACCAAGCCTAACTATTAACATAAAGTAACTCCAAGTGTCGTTCTTTTCCACCAAGCGAGGCCTAAACCGATGCGCCACCACCATAACTCAACCCTGTAACAAGAAACACCTAAACCAGCAGAAAAATTAGCCAATCCTGCAGGACTAAAAATGCACGCCATCTCCACGAAACAAATGTGCATTGCAGAATTGAATAAGCACCTGCTCCACTACACCACCACCATTCTCCACTACATCACCACCATTCTCCAACATGTATCTCACCACTGCAGTATTTGAGTTCCTCCTAGCAACATCCAACCGGGCACCAAAACCAGCACACCACCAAACACTCCTGTGGACAATGAAAGACCACAACACTGGCAGGAAGGCAGAGCTTCTGCTACCAAATGGATCCAGTGACAATAGAGCACCAATCCAATGTAGTTTGCTGACCTAAATCATTCCCAATATGGCTAGAGAGGGAAAGAGTTGTCTGCAATGGATGCACATAATTAAAATATAACTGTTATTATTCTTTAAAATATGTATATCATGATATTGTCCATGAAATATTTAAAGAAAGAAATGAAAGTGTTATATAAGTAAGAAAAACTTTAATTAAAATAGAATCTCGCTACCAATACAGGTGTGTTTTCTGACATATATGGTAGCATCCTAGATATCTATATATTATTTATTTAACCTATTGCAATATAAATTATGTAAACCAAATGCCACTCTGTCAGTATTATTTCAAACATTAATTATAGCACTGCGTTAAATGGAGTACATATATGTCCATATATCACAACATAAGTAGATATGTTCATTCATACACAGATGTAGCACCTATAATACGGAAAGAAAAAACACTAACCAAGCAGTTGAACCACAGACACATCACAACAACAAGACATGGAAATGTAACAAAGAGGGGGGAAGGGGAAGAACGTAGCTAACCAGACTTGAGGCAAAAAACATAAAAAACCCCCAGAGTAAAATAACCATCAGGCCATATCATTTAATTCAGAAGCCAATTGGGCCCCCGGGGGAAAATAAAAAAATCCTCATAGACTCCCGCAGTAGATCAGCGAGTGGTTAGGCCTCCGGTGAGCTATGTTGGAGCAAAATAGCTAAACCCGGACGAATATTACGTTGGAACGCAGCAGAATGCCACCGACCAAGGGATTGGATATCCCTATCGGATAAGCCAGCAGAAGCCGCAGATGAAGCAGCTCCTATTCTAAATGAGTGCGTACCGAACTAGCCTGGCCCGAGCTCTGAAAGAAGCCAAACAACGCTGCAAAAAAATTACAAAACTGGTATTTCGTAACTGGGAGAAATCCTCGTGCATCAACCATGCCCCATTCCATCGCCATGTGTGAGGATACGGGGTTCACTCAATCACCCAGACACCGAGCAGATGAAACCAACGTGATGGTTTATTTTTCCACAGCACACAGAAATAGATAATATGTCAGGACAAGCAGTAAATCCAGTGAACGGGCAATAAACAGGTAGCAGTCCAGACAGAGGCAGTCCCAGTAGAGTATAATGTCCCAGAACAATCCACGAAATAGCTAGAGACCCTCAGTCCCCACAGTAGAAACTATCACTGATCACGCAGCAGTGCATAGCGTATGTCCACTCAATCACTTCCAGGACCCCACACGTAGAAACTATCAGAGATCACACAGCAGTGATAGTCCCTGGGTACAATCAAGCATTTCCAGGACCCCATGCAGTAGAAGCTAATCACAGAACACACAGCAATGAATAGCATATAGGTCCTTGCAGAATTTCCAAGTATAAATCCACAGAACTGGTGATGCGTTCCACTAGCACCTTGGCAGAGCGAGGCCTCTTAGCCAAAGTCAGCGACTAACATGTGGAGTTACCTTCAGTGACCTGTTTTAAAATCTTCCAATTTCCCATGATATTGTGACCTCCCAGGGGGGGTTGCACCGTTTCCTGATTGGTGCGAGTCCCTTATGCTGTCACTTTCTCCTACCTCCTCTGGGTATTACTTCCCTGACGAATACCTGCTGGGATGGTTCCGTTCAGTCTACCAGGTTCACGTGAAGCACAAAACAGGCAAATGGAAGGAGGAGTAAATCCTGAGCGTCCCCTGGGGAGGTGGGAATTAACTTAGAGGGTCTTTTGTTTTGGGAGGTGTCACCTTGCTCTAACACAGACATATGGACCAGGCTAACATCAAGGCTTATCCAGTATTAAACATTTCAATAACTTACATTATTACAGTACATAATAGACATGCTAATGAAAATGTGTGTCCTGAGAATGATCACACATACACTAGGAGACGGATGGGGGACACAAAAGGACTAAAAAGTAAATTGATCTCCGCAATGACTGAGATGCTGCCAGTAAATTTGTAACACACATCCCATGTCCTCACACCATGCATCTGCTCAAAGGAGCCTGCCAGCACCACCGGACATACTGCAGGAATGGGATATGGTTGCAATGAAGCCAGCACCTTCTACCAGCCTGGTCCACACTGGAGCACTGTATAAGGCTTAGCATTGCTTCCAGGCATACAAATTACATCCCCAATAGTGAGTGGTCGGTCAGCCCTTTTAAAGGGGGGACAACTAATTCGCAGACCCAAAAAATGCCACATGAAGTGCCATGGCAATAACCTAATTGAAACAGCAAGCATACAAAGCTGAAAATAAAAACTAACTTTAGGGACCGCAGCCAGCAAGTAAAGCAATATGATCATATCAATAGGACACCTGCAGTTAATTGCTTTTAGGGGTCGACCTGGACTAACCCCTGCAGGCACTCGAAATCATGAAGGACCTGCAGGTGCCGGGCCCATCATACATCGCAAAGAAAATAGACACGACTGCTACAATATGCTGTACCACAGCGAGCAAGCGCCCTGGCGAATACCGATCCCAAATAAATGTCAGCATGACTCTCTGCAACTCTTAAGTGCCCGAGCCACCGAAACCAGATATAATGCTCCCATTCCAGCCAACCCACCTGCTAACAGTGCAAAGTCTTGGGGACAGTGCATCCGCAATCCCAATATGTGTATCAGGAACATGCCTGGCAACAAATGTACATTAAGTAGCAGGCAACACAGAACAATTCATCCTAGCAAACAAACAACCGGAAGAGAGGATGAACTATGAGGTCAAGCGCATGCAATGCACCCGGGGTGTCGCAACAAAATCATACTCACTTTACCCAAGCAGTCCCCCAAGAGTTGTAGAGCAACCACAATGGGGGACAGCTCAAGCAACAGCATGTTCTCAGTGAACCCTATGCAACCCACATCAATGGCCAAGATAAAGCGCACCACAAACTGTTGAGGTAGGCTCAAAAATACAGTCATGACAGCAGCAGCAGTAAAATTGGAGCTGAGTGTTACTGCAGGAGTACTCAGCCACCTCCCTATGGGGATATAGCTGTAGCCAGCGCCACATATGACTGAGGTGTATAGGGGATGCCGACTTAAGGAGATCCGCCGTCATTAGCTGGACGGCTAGGGGTGGTACCATATTCGGCATGGAAGCAAGTCTTTTTAGGGTGACGCCCCAAAGTTCCTGAGGGCGGGTTTCAGGGCAGCACGCTGCAAATATATTGAAAAAAAAACACCTGCCATTTAATGTAAGAGCAATAGGCCACCTCACCCGTGCCCCCCAACGCACCAAGCACTGGCCAGCCTGACTGATCAATTGATGGCCCAGGCATGGAAAACTAGGATGCTAGCAAAGGGGTCAAAAATGCTGGCCTGAGATGACCGCATATGGAGAGTGGCAATAGTAGCAGCTGGGTAAGAATGGGGGGGGGGGGGGCGCAACAGCCACGGGAGACAGTGTAACAAAACCAGGAGAGTAGTGAGGGTGGTTCCAGTGGAGAATGAAATGGACAGAGGGCACCATACAGAGTTCCAGAATTCTTTGGGTGCTACACAGTATAACGGCCGCCTGTTATTTATTTATTTTTATTTTATTTTTTTTTTTATTTTTTTTGGTTAGTTGGCACTATAACCTAAGGAAGTTACAGATATTTATTTATTGTCATTTATTATTTATTTATTAGGAGACCTGGATTAATAATGGTGGTAGATAGAACATGCATAGTAGTACTCACATTAATATAAGTGCAATTTATATTTGCGAAGTAGGAGCATAGCTGAGAACGGAGCTTCCCATAGGTGTTCCCACTCCAGTGACAGCTGCTTGGGGCAGCAATTGCAGTAATAAGCTGCGTACCTTGTGGAATTTCACTGTTCCACTGTAGCACATGTATTCTGTCAATGTAAATTAAATGCCCAGAATAAATAATACAACCTCCTCTATCAACTGATATCAATGATTCAAAGGGATAACTGTTAGGTCCTAGGTGCTATACTTAAATAAGGAAGTGTCAAAGCAGCTACCCCTTAATGTCAGATATTGCATCACAAAAGCATTCTATTCCACAAAGGGACGTCAATGCCCAGCAGAAAAACTGCCACTGTTTGCTGTTTTTACTCTTTACTCCAGTATTCCCCCGCAGGCTTGCCATACCCCACTAGCTCAGTTCAGTACAGGGAGTGTGTGTGTGTGTCTGGGGGGCTGCGCTAAGACATACACTGTCTCCGGGCGCCATGGTACCACCTCTGGTAATAACTGGCAGCCGACCAGGCAGCACCCTGGATCGGCGGAGCCAGGACTGCCTAGCTCTACGCATGGGAGTCTACATAACTGCTGGTGTAACTGTGTACTGCAGTAGTGGAGAGCCCACCGCTACTGGACACACACTCGACCTCTGTCATATATAGGAGGGGCCTGCCTGTGCCTACCGCTTGGGCAATCCTAACAGCCCTTGCTTGTAAAGGGGGACAGGGTTCAGTGGCAAATGTGGAGAGGGGTTCCCAAATGCTTGATTTTAACATGTTACCATTAAGAGGGCATAATCAGCACTTAAAAACTAGCTATAACAGACATCATACGAATGTACGTAACGGAATTAAGTAATTCCGGCCTATACATGCCTGCAGACACGGTAAGCAATTATATGTATCAGTAGGGCCATCCTGTCTGACTGAATATTTGTATGTCATATGTGGACTACATTCCAGATCATTTGAGCAAGTTGGACAATCTGGGGAAGGATATAAGAAAGAAACCACGCACTACCCTGGACATAGATGTACAGATTGGTCTCCTTATGTACCGGATAGTGTATTCAGTATTAATAATTTAACCTAGATGGTCTATATCAGTGCACCTTAACAGTGCATGTTTTCCGGATCTCCTAGTCGGCGCACCACAATATTCATAACTGGCTTATCAATTTGTACTATTGGCCGACATATTTTAAATGGTCAATAGGTACTGCAGTGCTAGTTAGCTGAACTGAAACCCTGATCCGGTGCAAACACTGCAGCCTGCATAGAAAAACAAGAGGTATGGTAAGAACTTACATTTGTTATCTCTGTTTCTACGATGTCCATAGGGTCCACAGGGTTGACCTTGGGGTATAGCTGGATCTGTAATCATGGGCACCATGCAGTTAAAGCTTTTGCTGCTCCCAGGATGCACTTGGGTCCATCCTCCTCTATACCCCGGCCCCGAGTCACAGGCACCTCAGTTGGTAAGCAGCCAAGGCCGGAGGAGTCGACGAAACAGAGAGAAGGAAGACTGGAACACACAAGAAACCATACTCACAGATATGGGAGACGGAAAACCGATGACCAGCCATATAGCCCATATGAAGCCTGTGGACCCCATGGATTTCGTAGAAACAGAGATAACAAAGGTAAGTTCTTACCATATTTCTTGTTTTCTACTTCAGGGTCCATAGGGGGTCCACAGGGTTGACCTTGGGGATGTCCCAAAGCAGTTCAACTAAAGGCGGGGACGCTCCTGTGCAAAAGGAGAACCCGGCGCCCGAAGGATGCATCCTCAGAGGCAAAGGTGTCAAACACATAGAACCTCAAAAATGTCTGAATGGAAGACCAGGTGGCCGCCTTACATAGCTGAACAGCAGAGGCGTCATGTCTAGGAGCCCAAGAAGGACCTACAGACCGAATTGAATGAGCCTTAACAGAGGCTGGAACAGGTAAACCATCCTGTGCATAAGCCTCACAAATAACAGAACAAAGCCAACAGGCTAAAGTTTGTTTGTTGGCAGGCAAAACCAAAGAGGACAAACCAGGAATCAGACTTCCTAATGGAATCAGGGCCTGATTCAGACCCGCTCGCGAGCGCTGAGCGCTCGCAAGCGGGTCGATGTTGGCCCAGTGTGCATGCGCACGATGGAGGCGGCTCCATCGTGCGCATGCGCGAGACCCGGATAGCGACAGGCAAACCGTCGCTCCGAGTCTCGCTACAAAGAGGGTGTGCTGTCGATGTTGAGTGACAGCACGCCCCCTTTGGTGGGCGTGCCGGGGGTGTGGCTGGTCAGATGGAGGCGTTCCCATGGGAACGCCTACCATCTGGGGCCGGCCTCACTGACATCACAAGTGATGTCAGTGGGAGTGCTTTTGGCTCTGATAGAGCCAAAAGCACTCCAGGGCTTGCGGAAATGAGGCCCTACCACAAGGGTCTCGTCGGAAGCCCGATGGTCGCGATGGTCTTGACCATCGCGACCATTTTCCTGGCCGCTCACTATAGCTGTTGGTGGTCACCCACAGCTATACGAGCAGCCAGGAGGCCGCTCTAAAAATACAATAGGCGAGCACTGATTCAGAGCGAGCACTCTGAAAGAGTCTGGTCCACATAAATTCTGAGAGCATGGACTACATCCAAGGAAGCCTCACAAGCTGAAAGATCAGGTGACTGAAAAGTTGGCACAACAAGTTCCTGATTAATGTGGAACTTAGAAACCACTTTAGGCAGAAACTCAGGACGAGTGCGAAGCACGTCTCTGTCCTGGTGAAAAATCAGAAAAGGGGGATGATAGGAAAGCGCCCCCAACTCTGACACCCTCCTGGCAGAAGCAATTGCCAGGAGAAAAACAGTCTTAACCATTATACAACTTGAGCTCCACCAACTCAAGAGGCTCAAAAGGAGGACCCTGCAGGGCCCGAAGAACCACCTCCAAGCCCCAAGGAGCCATAGGAGGCACAAAGGGAGGCTGGATTCGAAGAACACCTTGGAAAAAGGTGTGAACATCTGGCAGTGTAGCGATCCGACTGTTGGAACCACACAGACAGTGCAGACACATGAACCTTCAACGAGGCAAGACGTAAGCCTAGGTCCAAACCCGACTGAAGAAAAGCCAAAATCCTAGAAACCCAGAACACTTGAGGATCATAGTTTCTGGACTCACACCACTGAAAGTAAGTGTGCCACACTCTGTGATAAATCCGTGCGGAAGCCGGCTTGCGTGCCCTAAGTATGGTACTGATAATATAGCTTGAGAAGCCCCACGACGTTAGGACAGCTGTCTCAAGAGCCACACCATCAAAGACAGCCGATCCAGATCCGAGTAAAGGCAGGGCCCTTGAGACAACAGGTCCCGATGCTGAGTAAGAAGATATGGAGCTTCGATGGAGAGGCTATTCAGATCGGAGTACCAAGGACATCTGGGCCATGCAGGAGCCACTAGCAGAAGCGTGCCACGGTCCTGCTTGAATTTCCGCATTACCCGAGGCAGCAGGGATATCGGAGGAAATAGATACGCCAGTTGAAATGTCCATTTCACCGACAGTGCATCTACCAGACTTGCGCCTGCGCCTCTTGTCCTTGACCCATACACGAGCAACTTGTGATTCCAACAGGAGGCCATCAGGTCCAGGTCTGGTAGCCCCCATCTGTCCACAAGTAGCTGAAATACCTTTGGGTGAAGCAACCATTCCCTGAGATGCACGTCGTGATGGCTGAGGAAGTCTGCCTCCCAATTGAGGACTCCGGGGATGAAGACTGCCGAGATTGCTGGAATGTGGCACTCCACCCAAGCCATGATGCGAGACACCGGGAGGCCATGTGAGACATGAGAGACCATCAGGTCCAGCTCCAGCAACCCCCATCTGTCCATGAGTAGCTGAAATACCTCTGGGTGAAGCGACCATTCCCCGAAATGCACGTCATGATGGCTGAGGAAGTCCGCATAGAATGGACCCCTGCAGGGGACTGGAATGGAACTGGGCAAATTCCAGCATGTCGAATGCCGACACCATGGACCCCAGAACTCTCATTGCCGAGTGAACCGACACTCGGTGACTGCTCAGGCAACTGTGTATCCGCAGCTGCAGGGAGGAGACCTTTTCCGGAGTCAGGAAGATCCTTTGCTGACGAGAATCTAGCAGGGCTCCCAAATGAACCATCCGCTGTGATGGGATCAGGAAGGACTTTTTCCAATTTATCAACCACCCATGTGCTTGCAGACAAGCGATCGTCAGGTGGAAATGTTGAAGCAGTACCTCCGGAGAGCTCTCCAGAAAAAGGAGGTCGTCTAGATACGGTATCAGCTGTACATTTTGGGTCCGAAGGTGGGTGGCCATGACCGCCATCACTTTGGTGAAAACCCTTGGTGCCGTAGAGAGGCCAAAGGGTAGCGCCCGAATTTGGTAGTGATGTTGCAGTATAGCAAACTTCAGATACCGCTGGTGTGAAGGAGCTATAGGAACATGGAGGTAGGCATCCTGGATATCCAGGGAGACCATGTAATCCCCCAGTTCCATCGCCAGAATGATGGAACATAACATTTCCATCCTGAATTTGGGAACTCTGAGGAACTTGTTCAGAAATAGGGCGATGAGAACCATTAGGTTTCTGCATTAGAAACAGAATAGTACCCCGTCCCCCATTGTGACTGAGGAACGGGAACAATGACCCCTGCTTTCAGCAAGGACTCTGTAGCTTCCTGAATCTGCAAAGCTTTGGTTTTGTCCTGAGAAGGACTCATGCAGAAAAACTGGTGGGGTGGTCTGTGCCGAAAGGAAAGAGCGCACCCCTGGGAGACCACTTCTCGAACCCAGGCATCCATGGTAGTATTGTGCCAGCACTGGGCAAATTGAAGAAGTTGGCCTCCCACTCTGGGGTCCCCCAGAGGGAGGCCCATCCCATCAGGCAGAAGGTTTATCTTCCTGCTTGGAAGAAGGGCACCTAGCACTCCATGCCTTCTTCTTGGGCTTAGAGGTGGCCTTGGTTGCCAACTGCCTCTGGAAGGACTGACCTTTGGCCTTACCCTTAACCCAAAAGGACCGAAAGGCAGAGCTCCTGACCTTAGGATGCGATGTAGTCGAAGGGAGGAAAGCTGACTTGGATTTAGCCAGAGTATCCACTATTTTGTCCAAGTCTGGACCAAATAACAACTCCCCATTAAAGTGTTCAGCTCTCCAGGACCTCAGCCACAAGGACCGATGAGCAGACACTGCCGCCACCGAAACTCTAGAGGTCAGCAGGCTTGCATCCAATGATGATTCCCCAATATAGGACGCCGCATCTCTCAACTGTCCAATTAATGCTTTCTGGACATCTGGAGCATCGTCTGGAAAGTTATCTTCTAATGCATTAACACAGCTCTCAATGGCTTTTGCCATTCAGGAGATGGCCACAGATGGACGGGCCACTGCCCCTGAGAGAGAGTAGATAGATTTTATACAAGTCTCCACCTTCCTGTCCATGGGATCCTTGAGGGAGGAGATAGGCGGTAAGGGCAATGTAACGCTTTTGATTAAGCGGGTGACATGTGAATCCACCGCTGGTGGGGTTTCCCATTTCCTGCAATGAGCCTCAGGAAACTGATAATTTTTGTGGCTGGAATCTCTTACTAGGCAACTGCCAGGCCCCCGCCATATGATCCGTCAACTGGTCAGACAGGGGAAACACCGTCAAAGTCACCTTAGCCTTCTAAAAATTAGGATACTTGCATCATCCTCTATGTGCAGGATGGCCCGCACTGCCCTAACCAACACCTGCAACACCGCCGTCTCTATCTCCTGAGCCATGGCGTCCAAGTCAGTGTCCTCATGTACCTCCCCGTCATCTGAAGACACGTCCATGTCCGTTAAATGTGCACTTGCCTGGCACAGTTGTATCAGATACGACCATACCAGACTAGGCTTTCCCTGACATGGTCATATCTGATACGACCAGTCAGAAATGGCCACTAGGCGGCTATGGGAAGTTAATCTTCCCACTACCGCCTATATCAGAGGGACCTTCTGGTCCCTCTACACCCGTAGCTCCCCCTCCTTTGTGTCCCGATCACTGCTGGCCACAGTGATCGGGCACCGTCGGCACCCCCTCCCAGCGAACTTCCATAGAGGAAGCAGCAAGGGCTCATATAGCCGTGGCTGCTGCTGTGACCCAATCACTGTGGCCAGCAGTGATCGGGACACAAAGGAGGGGCCCACCCCCTTCAGTGAGAAGCAGCAGCAGCGACTCTGGTAGCCGCCGCTGCTGTTATGTATCGGAGCCACCACCAGCGGAACACCCTCCCGCTGCGGCTCCGGCACAACAGTGATCACATAGTGATCACTAGCTGAGTAGAAGCAGCAGCGGTGGCTCTGCTAGCTGCCGCTGTGCTATGTGTCCAGGCCGCCAGCGGGACAGCCTACCACTGTGGCTCCGGCAGTGATCACATAGTGATCACTGAATGTGTAGAGACAGCAGTGGCGGATCTGGATGCCGTCGCTGTTCTAGGTATCCGGGCCACTCCCTCCGGCCTCAGCCGCTCCTCCTCCTCCCCATGATGCCCATTTTTATAAGGGCCAGGCCATAATAATATATGTATGTATATATATATATATATAAAATGTGTTTGTGTGTATATATATATATATTTATGTATATATATATATATACATACATATATATAAAATGGCTGATTAGGCGCATATGTGTAAATATATGTATGTGTATATATATGTGTTTGTATATATATATATATATATATATATATACTGGCTAACAAAGTGTCCTTTATTCTGGTAATGAAAGGCTCTTGCATGCTTTGGGGAAGAGACGTGATGCACTGTGTGTGACTACCGATCACCTCAACTGGGCATGCGTGACAGCATAGCTGGGTGCTACAGTACATGGCATATGGAGCAGCTCCACTGGGCATGTGCCAGAGATCCCATGTGCAACCCGCAGAGCTGGCAGCGACCATAGTGCCTACGTACTGACAGTACTTCAACTGTGTGGATTAAATCGCACAGTCAGTTTGTAATACAGAGACCCCATTTTTAAACAGAGCCCAATACTAGTCATGAAATCACTATAGTCTGGGATGCACTGTGTGTGACTCCTGACACACTGGGCATGCGCAGTACAAATAGACTCTAAACACCATAGCGCGACTAGCAGGGTGCTACGTGGGTACTGTACTGGAATGCTGTACACCACTTTCTTGAGCACACAGTGGCATGAAGTACCATAGAAATGCCAGGTGTTGGAAGTTGTGGATAATGTATTGAGTTCAGTAAGGGTTGGATAACAATACTGAACTTCAATAGCTTGATCTTTATGCAATGCTGGGAGTGCGTCTTTTTGGTCAAAACATACAGTAGCTGTATAAATGACAGAAGTCACACACCACCAAGTGATTTCATTTTAATCCTGTAGCGAAGAGTTAAAAAAAATATATATATATAAGCACTGTAGCAATTTGATCACCTAACCTCTAGGCCACACACCAGCCATGTCAAGAGCTGCACCTGTCGTGTATGTTATGTCTGCAAATCACAGCAGGCAATGTGTACTATAAGCCTCCATACACCACATCATAGCGCAACTGGCATATGGAGTGGCTCCACTGGGCATGCACCAGAGATCCCATTACAACTCCCAGAGCTGGCAGCCACCACAGGGCCAACATGCTGACAGTGCCCCAAGTGTGGATTAAAACCCCATTTCAAACAGCTCATTGCTAGTTTCTAAAGTCATGAAATCACTATATTGTTTGGCTGGGACAGTGCCGACATTGACACAAGTGTGTGGATTAAAATGCATAGTAAGTTTGTAACATAGAGACCCCACTTTTAAATAGCCCACTACTAGTTTCTAAAGTCATGAAATCACTATTGTCTGGGATGCAGTGTGTGACTCTCGACACACTGGGCTTGCACAATACAAATAGACTCTAAATGCCATAGCATGACTAGCAGTATATGGGTACTGTATTGGAGCGCCGAACACCACCTTCTTGAGCACACAGTGGCATGAAGTAGCATAGAAATGTCAGGTGGTGGGAAGTTGTGGATAATGTAGTGAGCCACAGAAAAAAGGGAGATTCCCTCCAGCACACTGCAGCAATATCAACAAAAATACTTGAATCCTACATAATAATATAAATTCAGAGGTATTAGTTACATACATTTGCAAATATATGAATAAGCGCCAGGCCAGGGTCAAGGCTCCTCTATACTGGCGATTTGATAATGTATTGTGTTCAGTAAGGGTTGGGTAACAATACTGAACTTCAATAGCTTGGTATTTTTTGCAATGTTGGGTGTGCATCTTTTTGGTAAAAAAAAAAATATATATATATTATTTTCCAGGTGTCGAACTCCTGGGACAAGCAATGTAGCAAGGTGATCACATAACCTCTAGGCCACATGCCAGCCATATCAAGAACTGTTCCTGTCGTGTATGTGATGTGACATCTGCATATTACAGCAGGCAATGTGTACAATGTCAACAGCGGCTCATCCTTGTGCACTCCACCCACCACCCACCCGCTGCTGTTTTTAATAATAAAAAATGTGTCTTCCTTACAAAATATTATACTTGTACATTCAGTATATACACAGTACCCCACCATTAGAGAATAATTCATCCAGTCTTATTGAAAGCTGTGCGTGCATCTCATTAATGTATGTAGTATTGGTTATACCAACATAAGAACACGGCAATTACACTACTGAACAGCTATGTAAGTGTACTGATTTGTGTTCCGTTCTAAGAGCTTATATGATATTAAAAAGATTGGTTGTGCGAACATGCAATATGCAAATACACTGTGTGAATGTGATATCCATGCAATTTTACAGTATGGTATTCAGTACAAATTACATCAGTGGAGCACTCGCCACCCAGCGGTTTAGCGGTGTATCACATGCCATAGCGTATCTTTTGTTGAAGTCCAGCCATCACATAACATTCCATGGCGCGACACAGAGGCCTGAATGGCGTGCTATGAACAACAAACTAGCTGGACAAATCTGTAAACGATAACAATATCGTTATCGTTTGATCGTTTATATCGTTCTTTTTTTCAACCCCTCTAACAACCAAATGATGGTGATGCATGGACACGGATGGTCATTATTGACCATCGCCCATGCATGTAGGCCAACCTGGTCGATATCAACCAGGTTAGCCTGTTTGTTCAAGGGTCCCATGATCGTTAAGTCGTTAGGGGGTTGGTGCATGTTGCTGGATGTTCAATATCGAACATGCAGCACAGATCAGACAATGATATCTGATCGTTGTCTGATCAACCCGTGTGTACGGGCCATTACATTACCGCTGTTTGTTGAATACAGAATGTATGACATAACCCCTTTAGTGAGCGCTAAAGGGGTTAAGCTTCGTTATTAAATGGGGCCCTCTATTTGACACCAACTACAAAATATTCACACTATTCTACAAATATGTTCTAATGTATATATTTATATTTGTGAAAAATTTCTTGAACATTGTATCAAATGGAATTTACGGCTGTATCCCTTTGACAGGTGAGTGGTATGTAAGGCACTCCCAGCGAGCCAGATCTCTCAGAAGCTCCTGAACTTGCAGCCACGTAAAACCTTTTTTGCTGTTGCAGCATGAATGAAATATTGAATCAGCATCTGCTGTAAGAGACACATTGTGTGTATACTGTACAGCAGAATAAAGCAAAGTTAAACACATCCCCCCTGCTGGTGGATACTATCAAGTGGAGGGTAAGGGTGAATATTTATATAATGGTATCACCTTTAGGAATATATGCATGTTCTATGAAGTTTGTGTGCACATTGATGGAATACACATTTTATCATACTACAGTACATAACCAGCTTTGAAATGAGGAGGATGAGGAGGAGGAAAATGAGGAGGAATGGTACTTTTACTGGCAGACAAGAAACAACTTCACTACTATCCCCAGTAGCTCCCACCCTCCTTCCCTCACCTCACATGCGCTATTAACCAGATAATGGAAGTTCAAGCAGCACCAAATGGAGCAGAAAATGAACTTTCAGATGGCTGAGCAGAGCATGGGTGTAATGGAGGAATTTAACGTTTCTTCCCAGGCAGCCTTAATGACCGGAGGGTGTACAAACCATTGTGTAGAGCGCAACACAAGACTTCTGCACCACCATCTGGAGAGATCACTTGCACTAGAAGAACAGGTATGTAGTGTACATAAACAGTGCGAGTGACTTACAATTACCTCTGTGTGTGTATGCCTATATATATAGATAGTTTTATATATATATATATATATATATATATATATAAAACTAACTATCTATGTATATTTATATGTATGTATATTTATATGTATCTATATATATACAGTATATGGATATAGATAGATAGATACATATATATACAGTATATATATATATTAGGGGTGTGCACCGGCCACTTTTCGTATTTTGTGTTTTGGTTTTGGATCTGGATCTTTCTTCGTGTTTTGGATCTGGATTGGTTTTGCCAAAACCACCCTTCCGTGTTTTGGGTTCTGGGTTTTGTGTTTTGGATCTGTATTTTTTTGAAAAAAAGCATAAAAACAGCTAAAATCACAGAATTTGTAGGTTTTTCTGCTCCTATGCTATTATTAACCTTAATAACCTTAATTTCCACTCATTTCCAGTCTATTCTGAACACCTCACACCTCACAATAGTGTTTTTATGTCCAAAAGGTTGCACCGAGGTAGCTGGATGACTATGCTAAGCGACACGAGTGGGCGGCACAAACACGTGACCCATCTAGGCGTGATACTGCAGTGGCAGACAGGATGGCAGTTTGAAAAACTAGGCCCCAAACTGTACATAATGCAAACAAAAAAAAGAGGTTCAAGATGGAATTGTCCTTGGGCCCTCCCACCCACCCTTATGTTGTATAAACAGGACATGCACACTTTAACAAACCAATCATTTCAGCGCCAGGGTCTGCCACACAACTGTGGCTGAAATGATTGGTTCGTTTGGGCCCCCACAAAACAAGCTGGCAATTAATCTGTCCCTGCACAAACTGGCTCTACGGAGGCAAGATGTCATCCTCATCCTCCTCATCCACTGATTCCTCACCCTCTTCAGTGTGTACATCCTCATCCTCACAGAGTATTAACTCGTCCCCACTGGAATCCACCACCACAGGTCCCTCTGTACGTTCTGGAGGCTGGTCTCCCTGGAAGAGCTGATAATTCATTTTGATGAACATCATCTTCTCCACATTCTGTGGAAGCAACCTCCTACGCCTTTCGCTGACAAGGTTCCCGGCTGCACTAAACACTCTTTCGGAGTACACACTGGAGGGGGGGCAACTCAGGTAAAATAGAGCCAGTTTGTACAGGGGCCTCCAAATTGCCTCTTTTTCCTGCCAGTACAGGTATGGACTGTCTGACATGCCTACTTGGATGCTGTCACCGATGTAATCCTCCACCATTCTGTCAATGGTGACAGTATCATAAGCAGTGACAGTAGACATGTCAGAAATTGTTGCCAGGTCCTTCAGTCCAGACCAGATGTCCAAACTTGGTCCTGCCTGCCCTGCATCACCGCCAGCGGGTTGCTTAGGATAGCTAAGTTTTTTCCTGGCAGCCCCAGTTGCGGGAGAAAATGAAGAAGGAGCTGTTGACGTGTCACGTTCCACTTCAGCTGACAGAGTGTTCACCAGCAGGTCTTTGCTCCTCTGCAGGCTTGTGTCAGCCGGAAAGAGAGACACCACATAGGCTTTAAACCTAGGATCGAGCACGGTGGCCAAAATGTAGTGGTCTGATTTCAACAGATTGACCACCCTGGAATCCTGGCAAAGCGAATGAAGGGCTTCATCCACAAGTCCCACATGCCGAGTGGAATCGCTCCGTCTTAGCTCCTCCTTCACTTTCTCCAGCTGCTTCTGCAAAAGCCTGATGAGGGGAATGACCTGACTCAAGCTGGCAGTGTCTGAACTGACTTCACGTGTGGCAAGTTCGAAGGGCTGGAGAACCTTGCACAACACGGAAATCATTCTCCACTGCGCTTGAGTCAGGTGCATACCCCCTCCTTTGCCTATGTCATAGGTGGATGTATAGGCTTGTATGGCCTTTTGCTGCTCCTCCATCCTCTGAAGCATATAGAGGGTTGAGTTCCACCGCGTCACAACCTCTTGCTTCAGGTGATGGCGGGGCAGGTTCAAGAGTGTTTGCTGGTGCTCCAGTCTTCGGCACGCAGTCGCTGAATGGCGAAAGTGGTCAGAATTTTTTCGGGCCACCCAAAGCGTCTCCTGCACGCCCCTGTCGCTTTTCAGAAAATTCTGCACCACCAAGTTTATTGTGTGAGCAAAACATGGGACGTGCTGGAATTTGCCCAGATGTAATGCCCGCACAATATTGGTGGCGTTGTCAGATATCCCAAATCCCCAGGAGAGTCTAAGTGGGGTAAGCCACTGGGCGATGATTTCCCTCAGTTTCTCTAAGAGGTTGTCGGCGGTGTGCCTCTTACTGAAACCGGTGATACACAACATAGCCTGCCTTGTAACGAGCTGGCGTTTCTGAGATGCTGCTACTGGTGACGCTGCTGCTGTTGCTGCATAAGGGGATACATCTACCCAATGGGATGTCACAGTCATATAGTCCTTAGTCTGCCCTGTTCCACTTGTCCACATGTCCGTGGTTAAGTGGACATTGGGTACAACGGCATTTTTCAGGACACTGAGGACACTTTTTCTGACGTTTCTGTACAGTCTCGGTATCGCCTGCCTAGTGAAGTGGAATCTAGACGGGATTTGGAACCGGGGACACACTACCTCCATCAATTGTCTAAATCCCACTGCACTAATGGCGGATACCGGAGGCACGTCTAACACCAACATAGCAGTCAAGGCCTCAGTTATACGTTTTGCTTCAGGATGACTGCTGTTGTTCTTCATCCTCCTCGCTAAGGACTGTTGGAGGGTCAATTGTTTAGTAAAAGTAGTGGTGTTCCTACTTCCTCTCTGGGATGATGAATGACTCCCAGCAGCAGCAACAGCAGCAGCGGCAGCAGGAGACGTAGCAATGCAGGATCCTCCAGAGGAATCCCGGATAGGAGAGTCAGTCATGCCAGTGACATGGCCTGCAGGACTACTTCCGATCCTGACTAAGGAGGAAATTGACGAGGAGGGAGTTGACGGTGTGGTTTGCAGGCGCTTGGATACAACAGGACAACGGGATTTAGGTGTCCCTGGACTGCTTACGGTCTTAGCCAAAGTTTCTGAACTTGACAGTAACTTATTATGAACACGCTGCAGGTGCCGTATAAGGGAGGATGTTCCTAGGTGGTTGACGTCCCTACCCCTACTTATTTCACCTTTACATATGGTACATATGGCAAGACAGTTGTTGTCCGGATTTGGATAGAAATATTGCCAGACCAAAGAGGTAGAATGTTTGGTCTTCTGCCGAGGCATGACCGTGATGGGCTTTTTCTTCCCACGGACAACAACTGTCTCCCCCGGAGCCTGATTTAAACAAACCACATCACCATCAGAATCCTCCTCGCCAACTTCCTCCTCAGCGCCAGCTACACCAGTATCCTCATCCTGTTGTACTTCAACAGTGACATCTTCAATTTGCATATCAGCAAGTGGACTGTGGGTGCTCCTTTCAGCACTTGCAGGGGGTGTGCAAATGGTGGAAAGAGCCACCTCTTCCCGTCCAGTGCTGGGAAGGTCAGGCATCGCAACCACCACCACACTGGGACTCTCCTTGGGGATTTGTGATATCTTCTTAGAAAGCACAGTTCTTCGCTGTGCTTTTGCCAGCTTAACTCTTTTGATTTTTTTAGTGGGAGGAGGGCTTCCATCGTCATGTGAAGCTGAACCACTAGTCATGAACATACTAGGGATCGACCTTAGCCGTTCCTTGCCACTCCGTGTCATAAATGGCATATTGGCAAGTTTACGTTTCTCTTTAGATGATTTAAATGTTTTTTTCAAGGTCATTTTCCTGAACTTTGTCATTTGGGATTGTATGTGCCCTCTACTATGACATTGGGCATCGGCCTTGGCAGACGACGATGATGGCATGTTATCGTCTATGTCATGACTAGTGGCAGCAGCTTCAGCACTAGGAGGAAGTGGTTCTTGATCTTTCTCTATTTTATATTTATCGGAGAAAGTTTGGTCCTCCATTTATGTTATATCGATTTGATATATACGTGCGGCTAAACACAGAAAATATTTTTTTATTTTTGCTGGAGAGTAGTGTACTTTGTGGGTTACACCACCCTTTAAGAAATGAGCCAGCCGGCCCTTTACTTATGACACAGGCGCACGCTTGGCACTACTTTGTTGATGCACGTGCGGCTACTGCACACACAATTCACAAACACAGAAAAAATATTTTGTTATTTGGTTTGGAGTGTACTTTGGGGGTTACAGCACCCTTTAACGTTCAAGCCAGCTGGCCCTTTACTTATGACACAGGCACACGCTTGGCACTACTTTGTTGATGCACGTGCGGCTACTGCGCACACAATTCACAAACACAGAAAAAATATTTTGTTATTTGGTTTGGAGTGTACTTTGGGGGTTACAGCACCCTTTAACGGTCAAGCCAGCCGGCCCTTTACTTATGACACAGGCGCACGCTTGGCACTACTTTGTTGATGCACGTGCGGCTACTGCGCACACAATTCACAAACACAGAAAAAATATTTTGTTATTTGGTTTGGAGTGTACTTTGGGGGTTACAGCACCCTTTAACAGTCAAGCCAGCTGGCCCTTTACTTATGACACAGGCACACGCTTGGCACTACTTTGTTGATGCACGTGCGGCTACTGCACACACAATTCACAAACACAGAAAAAATATTTTGTTATTTGGTTTGGAGTGTACTTTGGAGGTTTCAGCACCCTTTAACGGTCAAGCCAGCCGGCCCTTTACTTATGACACAGGCGCACGCTTGGCACTACTTTGTTGATGCACGTGCGGCTACTGCGCACACAATTCACAAACACAGAAAAAATATTTTGTTATTTGGTTTGGAGTGTACTTTGGGGGTTTTAGCACCCTTTAACGGTCAAGCCAGCTGGCCCTTTAGTTATGACACAGGCGCACGCTTGGCACTAATTTGTTGATGCACGTGCGGCTACTGCGCACACAATTCACAAACACAGAAAAAATATTTTGTTATTTGGTTTGGACTGGAGTGTACTTTGGGGGTTACAGCACCCTTTAATGGTCAAGCCAGCCGGCCCTTTACTTATGACACAGGCGCATGCTTGGCACTACTTTGTTGATGCACGTGCAGCTACTGCGCACACAATTCACAAACACAGAAAAAATATTTTGTTATTTGGTTTGGACTGGAGTGTACTTTGGGGGTTACAGCACCCTTTAATGGTCAAGCCAGCCGGCCCTTTACTTATGACACAGGCGCATGCTTGGCACTACTTTGTTGATGCACGTGCGGCTACTGCGCACACAATTCACAAACACAGAAAATATATATTTTTTTGGTTTGGACTGGAGAGTACTTTGGGGGTTACAGCACCCTTTAACGGTCAAGCCAGCCGGCCCTTTACTTATGACACAGGCGCACGCTTGGCACTACTTTGTTGATGCACGTGCGGCTACTGCGCACACAATTCTCAAACACAGAAAAAATATTTTGTTATTTGGTTTGGACTGGAGTGTACTTTGGGGGTTACAGCACCCTTTAATGGTCAAGCCAGCCGGCCCTTTACTTATGACACAGGCGCACGCTTGGCACTACTTTGTTGATGCACGTGCGGCTACTGCGCACACAATTCACAAACACAGAAAATATATATTTTTTGGGTTTGGACTGGAGAGTACTTTGGGGGTTACAGCACCCTTTAACGGTCAAGCCAGCCGGCCCTTTACTTATGACACAGGTGCATGCTTGGCACTACTTTGTTGATGCACGTGCGGCTACTGCGCACACAATTCACAAACACAGAAAAAATATTTTGTTATTTGGTTTGGAGTGTACTTTGGGGGTTACAGCACCCTTTGATGGTCAAGCCAGCCGGCCCTTTACTTATGACACAGGCGCACGCTTGGCACTACTTTTTTGATGCACGTGCGGCTACTGCACACACAATTCACAAACACAGAAAATATTTTTTTTTTAGTTTGGACTGGAGTGTCCTTTGGGGGTTACAGCACCCTTTAACGGTCAAGCCAGCCTGCCCTTTACTTATGACACAGGCGCACGCTTGGCACTACTTTGTTGATGCACGTGCGGCTACAGCGCACACAAATCACAAACACAGAAAATATATATTTTTTTGGTTTGGACTAGAGTGTACTTTGGGGGTTACAGCACCCTTTAGCGGTCAAGCCAGCCGGCCCTTTACTTATGACACAGGCGCACGCTTGGCACTACTTTGTTGATGCTCGTGCGGCTACTGCGCACACAATTCACAAACACAGAAAAAATATTTTGTTATTTGGTTTGGAGTGTACTTTGGGGGTTACAGCACCCTTTGACGGTCAAGCCAGCCGGCCCTTTACTTATGACACAGGCGCATGCTTGGCACTACTTTGTTGATGCACGTGCGGCTACTGCGCACACAATTCACAAACACAGAAAATATTTTTTTTTTGGTTTGGACTGGAGTGTACTTTGGGGGTTACAGCACCCTTTAACGGTCAAGCCAGCCGGCCCTTTACTTATGACACAGGCGCACGCTTGGCACTACTTTGTTGATGAACGTGCGGTTACTGCGCACACAGTTCACAAACACAGAAAAAATATTATTTTTTTAGCACTTGGGGGGAGCACCCCTGATGGACAGTGCACCCCCTGGACAACACTACAGCACCCCTTTAGGACTGGGACACTGCACAGGACTTTGGAGTGGACACAGCCCCTATGGAGAACTGACTGCACAACACAGTCCAGCCAGCCCCTATGGACTTTGAAGTAGTGGACACAGCCCCTATTAACAACAGCAGCACAGCACAACACAGACAGCCCCTATGGACTTTGAAGTAGTGGACAACAGCAGCACAGCGCAGCACAGCACAGCACAACACTACTCTGCACTACACTACACTACACTACACAGCCCAGCCAGCCCTAACTCCCACCCTCCCTCTTCACTGTCCACAGCCGAGTGAGAAAATGGCACCGACGCGGGTACCTTATATAGGATCCAAAACCCGCGAGACCCGGAAGGCGGGATGATGAAGTTTTGCCTCGATTTCAGATCCGAGTCAGGCGGGAAAAGTCGAGCCTGACTCGGATCTGACTCGGATCGTGGGGGCTCGGGGGGGTTCGGATTTCAGAAATCCGAACCCGCTCACCCCTAATATATATATATCTATATCTATATATATATGTATATATATATATATATATATATATATATATATATATATACTGTATATATATATATATATATATATATAATTTTTTTTTTCTCTGAGACTAATTATGTGCATATATACCATACAAACCAGAAGACTGCAAGTGTATCATAACCTATCATTGCTTAGAGGTAGCTGCAGAAAGTGCACCCAGTTTAGTGACTGTCGCAGTGCCGGGCTCAGCTTCGGCTCTGGCAGTGACAGATGGGTTAGTATTCCCGTGTTACAGGCATCACAGGTGCAGCACTGCTTATGTGAATATAGCCAGGTTGGCCAGCCGCTAACGGCAATTTGTCTGGACATATGCTGCTAGATGAATATTCCTTTTCTCTTGCTATCCCTTCCTCAGCTGTCACCTGGCCTCAGGAGTACTGTCATTCATCTTTTTCTGTAACAAGGTTAAAGCATATATAGCAGCCAGTAATAAGGGGGAGGATAGAAAAATGGGACATCTGGAGCTAATTTTGTTAAGTGTCTTTAAATATTCATTCACTAAGGTTTTTATTTTTTGTCTCATGATAATATTTTCATTTTGAGAACCTAATTATGGAGCAATTAACTTAATATGCAATCAATCCAATATGAAACTGAAATGATCTTATTAAATAATATCATATATTAGGCATACTTGTCAGGTAGACTTCCTGAAATTGTAACAATCTCCCTGACTCCCTGAAGAGTCTAAGGGGTAAATTTACTAAGAATCGTGTCTGGGCGAGATAGTAATCTTGGGTGTGTTTGGCCATTTTTTACAACTACAAATTTACTAAAGGCAAACTCGGGTGAGAAATCATGAAACTCTTTGCAAAACTCGGGTGAAAACACAAATATAAATAAATACACCATACAACAAACTCGCAGGTAATTTTCATAGCCAGGAATACAACTCAGGCATTTACCAAGAATCATGATTATAATCACGGGTGTAATTTTAGCAAACTCGGTCCTACTGCAAATAGAGTTTTAAATAGACTACAATCTGATCTGCGTGTTTGGCAGAAACATCCACAGATCAGTGTATGTTTCTGCCTGCAATTACTGTCTAACAGGGCCATAACTAGGGTAGTGTGACCTGTGCCATGGCATAGGGCACAGCAGGAAAAGGGGGCACTGTTCAGGCCTGTCAGTTTTCTGTTTATTATCATTCTCACTTGTAGCTTCCTCTTATTTTATCCCCAGCATCTCCTGGCCTCCCCTATCTCTTCCCTGGCCCTTCCCCATGAGGCCATGCCCCTTTTTCAGGTGCATTATGTCCCTATTTGAAAAATGGGGGGGCACCAATGCTCTTTCTGGCACAGGGCACCAAACAGTCTAGTTATGGCTCTGCTGTCTAAAGGGTTAATTTTTTGTAAAAAACTAACTTAGGGCCCCCCCATTTCCCCAAAGCATAACCAGCCTCATGCTCCTGAGCCAGTCCTGGTTATAAAAATATGAGGGGGAAAACGTGCAGGGTTCCCCCATATTTTATGAACCGGCACTGGGCTCCCTGAGCCAGTCCTGGTTTTAAAGCATTAACACCACAAGCTAGTCAGTCCAGGCCAGGTGGTCTTAGGGGAAGTGTGAACCCCCCCAATAATTAGGTCCCCTCTCTCCTGAGTAATCCAGGCTTAGACTGAAGCCTGGGGCTCTGCCCTTCATCCCTAGCCAGTGGGTGCATGGGTAATAGTGTGAAAAATAGATTTATACTATTGTTTTTTACAGTGGAACTACAGGTGCCAGCGTGCCTGCCCTTTGGCACTTGTGGAGCTACAAGTGCCAGCAGATGGCTGGCACCCTTACCCCCACTGTAAAAAATATAGTAATATAATGACAGAACTCCCCTTGTCCAGTAGACTTCCCGGGACTTGGCAAAAAAAACTAGTTGCCCAGACCATTTCGGACATGTAGAGATATATGTGATAACACATATATCTCTACCCCGGTAAATGACAGAGACAGCCCTGGCTGTGGCATTACACCCCGGCAAGTTTTGAGTATGGTGCTGGTTTCAAAAATAGGGGGAACTCCATGCCATTTTTTCCCCCTATTTTTAAAGCCTGGACTGGCTGGTATCCGGTCTAAAGATCTACAGTAAAAAGGTAGACAATGTCTTGATAGACACCAGATGTTAGACAGGTAATAGGTCAACTGGGACAAAAGGTCGACACACTAAATGTCGACATGTAAGAATGTTGACAGGTACAAATGGTCGACAGGGTCAAAATGTCGACATGCTAATGGTCAACATAAAAATGGGGACATATCTAATTCATATAGCACATTTCCATTCTAGGTTTATGATTGTATGGTTACTAACTCAGATGATTAGTCCTCGCATTGGACATCCTATACGAGAGCAAGACGTCCATAAGTAGTGATTAAATCCTGAGCAACGGGATAGCTCGTTGACTCTCATAGATGACCATTGTGCCAGATGGAAACTAGCAGAGCTGTCAATTGCAAGTCTATTTTTCCTGACTACTCTCTTTCAGGTGATACAATGGTCTATTACATCATATTACGAATACCGACTTGGTTTACGAAAATATTACCTATAAGGTGTTAATAGATAATTTATGCCACATGTTCATTGTTACTATTTCATAAATTTGTCTTAGCGTTTGATTACAGGAGATACTTCTGTATATATATTTATCTACTCATGCTAAAAATAATTTACGTTCTTATCTTTGTTTGTCAATACATGGTTTATGCATTTAATTTTTTTCTTTATTGTGAGATATTCATTTTATGTGATATTAGTGTAATAAGTTATGTTTTAATTATTACATATTTTCAAGAGTGCTCACATCACAGAGTTTTTCTTTCTCTCTCCCTTTTTACTACTGTCATTTGACTCTAGTGAGCACCACCACTACCTCAGTGTACTATTCGTCAGGTCAAGACTCTTTACAATAGGAATAGTGGTTGCAAAGACTTTAATCATTATCTAAAGGCTTCATTGTTAGCTTGACAGTGCAACGATATCCCCTTCCCCTTTCTCCCACAGTTTTTCATGAAAATGGTCGACACATGGTTTATTTAGGGTTAGGCACTTACCGGAGGGTTAGGGTTAGGCACTAGAAGTGACGTTTAGGATCAGGCACCTACCCAATGGTTAGGGTTAGGCACCAGGAGGGAGGGCTAGGGTTAGGCACCAAGGGGAGCATTAGGGTGAAGATTAGGGTTATAAAACCTAATCTGTCGACCATTTGTACCTGTTGATCATCTTACAAGTCGACTTGTAGTGTGTTGACATTTTGTCCCTGTTGACATTTTGTCCCTGTGGACCTATTACCTGCCTAACATCTGGTGTCTGTCTAGACATTGTCTACCTTTTTACTGTAGATCTTTCAATCCATAACCAACTGGCTCTGGGAGCCCAGTGCTGGATCCTAAAATACTGGTGAAACCCTACACATTTTTCCCCCTGTACTTTTAGAACTAGGACTGGTTCAGGAGCTCGAGCTTCTTATGCTTTTGGGGGGGGACTTTACATCATTTTGTTTAAAAAAAGAACCATTTTTTTTATTTTTTACACATACAAGCAGCCAACACTTATCTCACTGCAGGCTGCATGTTCGGGTGAGTTTGGCTGTGGTCAGACTCAGGGAACTCGGGGATAAACAGGATCATATACACTATCGAAAAACTCGATACAGCAAATCACGATTCTTGGTAAATTTGAGAGTTTCAGCAGGTAAAAGTCTCCCGTGTTTCAGCGTTCCTGTGAGTGTTTAAACTCGGACCAGGCACGATTCTTAGTAAATTTCCTGATTACATCTTACCCCCACTAGGAAGCTGTTATATAGAAACAAACCACATATTTAATCCTTGCATTGGTTATAAAACACAGTAATCACTATGGCTATGAAAAGTATCAGTGTGTTTTCATCAACATATAGATCTTACTAACTGCTTTGGGGCTCCTTTACATTTGGATGTGAGGCTATTTTATGACACATCTCTCAGATGTAGCAGTACACGTCCACTTTACCATAGCACTTATAGGTGTTGCTTTCACAATCTCCCTGAAATGCTTTTTCAGAAGTAGGCAAGTATATTAGGTTTAGGTAACATACCAATATTAAGATATTACTATTATAGCAGGTGTTTTTTTGTTTTTTAACTAATTATAACCAGCGCACTATGCTACAAAAGTGATTTTGAATAGCCGTGTAGTGAGATGACCTCATTCAGTTGCCCAGTGCTGCAATTTAACCCCTCCTTGCTTGAGTTTAAGGTAATCTCACCCTTGAGTTCAATGGAATAGGAGATTTTGGGCCTAATTCAGTAAGGATCGCAACTGCGATTATAAACACGATTGGCCGATTGTTGTGTACTGCGCATGCATCGCAGTGCGCATGCATGAACACTACACTGCGATCGGGACTGCGATTTCAGTAGCTACGCAGACCCATTGCAGAGTGATTGACATGAAGTACTATTTGGTTGTGGTGATGGGGCGGGACGCTGAAAAGCAGATGTGCCAGTGCGTTTGAACGCCGTTGCAGGGGCGTGCATAAATTATCCACTGCAATGAAATATGCAGCCTGAGCTCTCCCTGCATACTGGAAGGTTAGTAATTTCTAAGTAAAGTCAGACCTTGTGCAAGTGTGCATGAGGCTGCAATTGTACTCAATGTTACTGGTGGTTTCGCAATCTTGCTAAGTATTACAGATGTGTGTAAGGTAAGGTGGGTGTCCTTATGTTGTGCTGCGATGGCATAGTGATCACAGAGGATTAGTATATTATCGCAGTGAGACTACGTGCGAAATCGCTATTGAAATTACAATTGTGATCCTTGCTGAATCAGGCCCTTTATACGATCCTGGTTAGGAAATGTCCATTTGAAATAGAGAATACAGGAAGGGCTGTGTTTTGATAATTTTTTTTCTGTCTAGGCAATTAACCTAATTAAAACCATATATATATATATCTTGTGATATAGTCAGGGTAGGGGGTCCCTCTCCTGGGGTAGATGGACACCTCCTTACACATAGCAGCCAGGAAACAGCACACCAGTCCAGGGTTTTCATGCAAGGTGGTCGGAACCAGTTTTATTGTGCAATATAAACAACAAAATGAACAAAACATAAAAATAAATCCTAGCCCATCTGGGCACTAACTAGACAGGTTATTCCCTCTCGACAAGTGGCAGGGCCTACTGCCTTACCACAAACACAGCACTTTCAAATTTCACAGTGTCTCTGAACAAACCTCAGTGTCTGTTCTCCCCAGGGTATGTGTGAGACACTCAACCAAAACAAACCTAACATAGCTTATCTAAGCCACTTCCAGGTGCAACTGCTAATCAGCCTGCTCTCAGACTGAAACACCTGGAATGGCCTGTGGATGGAGCCCTCCCTTCTCTTTTTACATCCACACCCCTAGGACCCATTATCCGACTTTTACCAAAAGCCGACACTTCTGGTCTGTTTGGCATAACAGACTTTTCCTGGGGTTTTTAAAACACATATGATAGGAATCTGGGACACACATATATGCCATCCCAGACTTCTCCAGTGCTTCTATCACAATATATATATATATATATATAAATACAGTGTATATATATATATATAGTATATATACTTACAGTATATATATTTACCATATATGACAAGAGGGTGCATGTAGGGGCCTATGTATTATTAGTCCGTATCATCACAGACATTTTAATTATTAATTAAAGTATAACTGCTGTGTATTAAATGTAACTCACAGAGACAGCTGTTGTAAGAAGTGCTGAGAGAAGGAGCGCCGAGATGGGTAGGGATGGGGTACTAATTAACTGGGCCTGGGCTTGATGAAGGGTCCTGGCAAACACACTTCTCTGTGGTGGTCATGGATGTGATACCCTTGTCTCTGTATGAGCCAAAGTACACTGTGATCTAGGAGGATGCCACTTGGAGGAGCCACAGAGCTCCAAAAGGGGGCAAGTCGGCAAAAAGAAAATAATTCACTGATTGCACATGCACAGTAGAGACTGAGAGATGCCAAGGGGTACCAAGTGCCATTGAACACTCACTGATGGGGTGCTGAGGACCGCAGCAAAAGCGGTCCTCAGCACCCCAGTGAGTTGAAGATCCATAGATAGTGTGGCAGTGCTGGGAGCTGCTGCAGATATCTGTGGAATTGGTGTGTGTTAAAACTGATAAAAGGAGACAATGCATGGTGAAAGCATATTAAAAGCATCTGGAAAGCATAGTAAACACCTATTGAAAGCACAGCTGTAACTAGGGGTGTGCCACTGCACAGTATGTAGAGCTTTGAGGGTGCCCCACAGCCCTTTCTTCTGGCTAGCAGGGTGCCTGGTACGGCACCCTGCAGCCAAGATCACTGCTGTGGTGCCACCGGAGTGTCCTTTGGATGTTCAGCTGATCTGGAGTGTCCTCAGGACACTCCAAGTCATTGCTGTCGGCCCCACCAACTCCGCATGATGTAATGGCAGCATGCCTCCGACATCATGACGTCTGGCACTAAGGTGGCAAGGCCAACACAGGGCACATTTAAGCCCTGTTATGACCCAGATTAAAAATATATTAAAAGAAAATTTCTTTGAGACATAACCCTTCTTCAAGTCTTCCCTGAGTTTTCAAGATAGATTTGGATCACCTACCAGAGAAAATCTGGAGCCGGAGGAGATGGCTAAAATTCGAGAACTTGCTGCCAAATCTATTTGCATCAGAATCTGGGAAAACACTTATAAATGCTTATATAGATGGTATCTAGAACCTACCCACATTTGAGCTATATTTCCCCAGTCGTCGGATAGATGCTAGAGGGACTGTGGAGAGGAGAGTGCCCTTGCTCATATTTGGTGGCACTGCCCTAATATTAAGTGCTTCTGGGACATGGTACATCGTTTGATTCTTTCTCTCATGAACATCTCACTCATTGCTTCTCCTATTGTCTCCTACCATGGCCCATTCACAATGGTGATAGACATACTCAAACACTTATTTGGCAAATCCTGAATGCAGATAACTGCTCCATCGTTTCGCACTGGAAGAAAGTAGACCCTCCCTCCTCTTCTGCTCTACACAACTCAATTTGGCACAGTTACCATTTAGAACATGTCACTAGCTGCCTACATGAGTTCCCATGTAAATTCACTGAAATCAGGTTCCCCTGGATCTCTTATCATGAGGCTCGTACTTAACAATCCATAGTTCTTTGTCACACGCATCACTTGCTAACAGTCCCCCTTCCTTCTCCCCCTTACTAATGCTTTCCTACTTTCCTATCTTCCCCTCCTCTTTATATCCTCTATCCTACCTTCTTCTCCCCCCTCTGCCTACTCAAACTATTTTTATATTTTTTATAATGCCATTTCACTGTAAACCGCTATTTTTGTATGCCAATTTCCATACTGCATGTTCATTATTTAATATATAACAATCTCATATGCTATTGCCTATTTGATATAAAACCTCAATAAAATAATCTATATAAATTCAATAATTGATATTTACAAGAGTCTAAGCTACAGTTCTGAATATGCTGACAGTGTATATATAGGTCCTGTTACAGTTACTATTGAACCTGAGTGACTGAGTCTATGAGTATAAAGAGAGGAAACTATTTTATGACAGAATTATAATAAATAAATAATAAATATTAAAGTGCACATTGGGACTGAGCATATAATACTATCAAGTGCTAAAGACAACTGTGCTACTAAAAGTGGTACTGTGTTTATTGTGCTTTATCACTAGAAAGTAAAGCTATTGTTCTCTGGAATCAAGAAAGATCAGCATTAGATTCTAATCCCATTACTTTTGCCTATTGTAAATTACAAGTACATGCATGTTATAAGACAGTGATCATCTAGCAAGAGAGTATTCCAACAAAAGAACTTTGTGTTCACTTTAAAGTAATTGACTGATCAATCTGAGGATTTGCTACTCTGCTGAATAGTAATCTGTTTTGCTATTTCATTATATGTGTGTCTTGTGTGTTGAGAAACTAGTTTATTAAAGCAATTGAGAAACTGCATTTTTCCTAGTTGTAGCCAAACAGGTGCTTCAGCAGTCAAGTTAAAGAAGCCTTTTCAACTACATTATGGCACAACATGGCTCTGGAGGTTTCCAGTCTGTAGACTGGGAGCCAGAGGGACTAGGCAGGGAGGCAGCAGTTGATGAAGAGAAAGTATAATAGATCTCCTCCTCAGCTTAGTGGTTGGTGGTTTTCATCAGTGACCCCTCCAAGCAGGATGTGGTCTTAGCTGAGCCCAACCAGCAGATAACGGTCTCCTGGTCAGAGACCAGAGAATTAGCAACTGGCAGTGGAAGAGAGTGGCTAGGGAATAACACTACAGAAATACACTAAGAAGTGACACTGGTGATTATCACAAGAGAACAGTACATGAGAAATATATCTGGGAATGAATACACAGTATAGATATCGCTGAAGAGCAGTATACAGGTTACACTGTGGATACCACTGGAGACTAATATGTAGATTTGCACTATGAATACCACTGGAGATCAATATGCTAGTTTGCACTGTAGGTGTCACCAGAGAGCAATACATAGGTTTATGCTGTAGATGTCATTAGGGAATCCGTATGCAGGTTACACTGTGGATACCACTGGAGATTAAATTGCAGGATTAGGTAAATACTTGAGAATGTCACTGGAGATCCAGACACAGGATTATTTAAACACTTGAGAGTGTCACTGGAGAACCAGACACCAGATAAGGTAGACACTTGAGAGTTACTGGAGATCCAGACACAGGATTATTTAAACACTTGAGAGTGTCACTGGAGAACCAGACACCAGATAAGGTAGACACTTGAGAGTTACTGGAGATCCAGACGCAGGATTAGGTAAACACTTGAGAGCATCACTGGAGATCCAAGTGCAGGATAAGCAAATCAGTATGAGGACTGGAGGTTGTAACACTGGAAATCAGTTCAATGCCAGAAATATATAACACTGGAAATCAGTACAAGGACTGAAATATAACTCATAGAAAGTAGCACTGGAGATCCAGATGCAGGATAGCTCTGGAATATAACACTGGAGAAAGTCACTGGAAATGAACACTGCATGGAGCCTGGAATGATGTTACAGCAAACAGTCACTGGAATAGTGAAGTTGTTCAGGCAACTTCCTGGAGTCTTGCTTTATACCCCTAGGTAGCTGTCCATTGGAGGATAAAGTCAGCTGAAAACTGACAAGGCTACCATTGTATAAGAGACCGGTTAGGTGATACACACAACATGGCTGCGCCCATGTCCACTGCCGTGAGAACTCTGATATGGAGGATTGTGTGGGAGTCACCTGGGCCCTGGGGAGAATACTCAGCATGTCACCCACCACTGCACTTGACATTTAACTGTGCTTACTAGTCAGGGAGAGCTGATGCTGGGGTAAGAAACAGTCAAACATAGGCTGTATCCTAACAGTACCCCCTTCTTTTAGGCTGGACTCCAGACACCTTGGAAGTTCAGCTGGAATTTCCCAAGAAAACACAAATAGACTGTGAAGCATGAACATCAGAATCTTTTTCCAATGATGAGTGAATCTTGTGCTGGATAACAGAATAAGATTCCAGATTCTTGAAGCTCCGGGACACGAGGATGCTTCACTGGGAAGGAGATACAAAGTGGTTTGTTACGTGAAACTGTAGACTCAAGAATGTCCATGGTTTCTCGAGAATGTCTAGAACCCAGCAAAGAAGGTGAAGTCACTGCCTTCGAAAAACCTTTACTCAAGAACATAGAACCTCCGGGGAATGAAGTTTCATCATAACTGGGATCATAATCAGAGTCAGTGTTGTAGTTTAGCATCCAAATTGAATCCTTCTTTGTATGACAACATTCCAGAGGCTCACTGTGATAACATGAAGCAAAGGATCCAATACAAATAGTAGGCTCTGAAGATCCAGGAGACTGAGTTACAGCAGAACAAAGGGAAGCATATTCAATTCTGATATTTACAGGTTGTTTTTGGGTATTCTTATTCCCGATGTTTTGATCTTGCTTAAAACTGCTGTACAAAGGAGATAAAGATGTGTATCTAAGTTTTATGTCCAGGGGTGCAGATTCCAAAGTGTTGTTTATCTTGGAGTTTAGAAGGTCCTTATTATGCTGGCTCTAAGGAATTTGTTTTCGTTCAGGCTGCAAAGAAATGGAGTACTGTGCACTAGTTGAATTCTTGACAGAACCAGTATAATGCTTGGATGATAACTCGGAGCTAGAAACCACCAGAAACAATTTTTCTAATAGGTTTTGTTTTCACTGTGTTAGGACTAAATTCTTTAGTTACAGCTTCACTGAAGGTCACTACATTTTGAAGCATATGATCCTTAGAATCAATAATAGGCTTATCCCATTCCAAAGCTTTACCTCTAAAGAACAAGAGAAGAAATTCAACAATGTTGGAAAGAAAGATACCAGATGAAGGATCAGTGTCATGGATGGTTGTGGACTTGGACCCAGATGGGAATCAGGAGTGGGTTTAAGGACAGTCTTCTGATACTGGAAGGACGCAGGCTTGAGAGGAGTACTGCTCATGAGTGGCCCCTTATATAGTGAGCATCTCAGATGGCTGTTTACCCAGAAAGGCAAGTGTTTACTGACTGTAGGTAACTGGATAACTGCAGGGGATGTAGATGTCATGGACTGTAGCAGGGAGCAAGAGCCAGGAGAAGCACTGCTGCACACAGAGGTAAATGATGGTAACTGGATCCTGAAGCAAGCAGAGTCGTAATGGCAAACTAGACTGGAAACACAGCAAAGGAGCACAGAGAAAAAGCACTCCACAAGAGCTGGGAATAACGTTGCACTGGCAAAGAAAGGACTGCAGATCTGCCTTTAAATACCCAGAGGAAGTGCAGGATTGGTTGCTAGGACTCCCAAAATGCTCTGCCTGGATTGGCTGGAATGTGTCACATGTTGAAATCCAAGATGGTAGCCCCCATGTCATGCTGCAGCATTACCAAACCTGACCCAGACTTACCACAAGCATTAAGGCAGTATGTCTCTGGAACCCCCTGGCATACAGCGCAGATCTCCAAGTGCCCACACTTCCACCAATGGGACCCCACCGTAGCGTCCAGACAGGTAAGGTCCGCTGCCCCTGAGCATACACAGCCCTGGTCATGACAATCAGACTCCATGATTGAGAGGAGTTGATCAACCAAAGAATAATATTGCGCTAAGTCTCCATCAAAGTAAATGGGTGTAGAAGCATCAGATGAGTTTTGGGTGATTGAAGCTTGTGAAACATACTCAGGAGCAGGAATGGATTTAATGTGAAGAACCTCAGACTGGTGAGAAGTTGTAAGGACTGGAACTGACTGACATCCTTTACTTGAACCAACAGATGGAATTGGATAGGGTCCAATGGAACTGGAGTTGGCAACAATTGAGGAAACTCTTGAACTGACTGGTGGTGTCAGATTGGGTCTGTAAACCATGGAATCTGTTGGAACTTAGGGAGGAGGACTTTGGGAGGTACTAGAATGGGTTGAATCCAAAGACAGAAAAATGTTACACAGGCTGTCATCCACTGGGATGATATTCTTAGGAGATGATGGGCAGGAACCGCTATCTAACTTAGTGGTACTGAAGGTTAATCTTGAGGCTGAGGCTATGGTGACCCTGACTGGGGTTAGAAGATTAGAATTTCCTTCGGAAGTTGAAGATACTAATGCCCCTTCTGGACTACTCAGACCTCAGAAGACTCTGGAACAGTAGCAGACTCAGATGACCTTTATAGGGCAGCTGACACTGGTTGGTCAGAACTCTCTGTTAGCTGGGCAGAAACTGGAGAACAGACATCAGGCACTTCTTAAAACCAAAGGTATGGAGATCAACACTTCTTGAACCTGGACCAAATTAGAAACCCTGGGAGACTAGTTGACCTTGGAAGAAAAGGTGTACATAGTAGTACATGGGCTAGCAACTGACACTGCAGAACACAAAACAATAGAAAAACCTCATGTTCGGAGGCAAGGGCAAACGGGTCCTCATGCCCAAAGGCAAGAGCAGGCAGATCCTCATGCCCGAAGGCAGAACTAGTAAGTGACCCAGGTATGGCAGCATGCTTAAAGGATGACTTAGAGGCAGAAAAACAAGTGTTCCCAACAGGATTGGGCAGGACACTGGAAGGCCTCTCCTGGGGTATGGCACTTGAGACTCCCTCCTGGGGGTATAACACTTGAAGCCCCCTCCAAGGGCATGACACTTGAAACACCCTCCTGGGGTATAACATTTGAAACCCCCTCCTGGGGTATGGCACTTGAGACCCCCTCCTGGTGTATAACACTTGAAGCCTCCTCCTGTGGTATGACACTTGAAACCCCCTCCTGGGGTATGACACTTGAGACCCCCTCCTGGGGTATAACATTTGAAGTCCCCTTGTGGGGTATGATACTTGAAACCCCCTCCTGGGGTATGACACTTGAATCAGAAGGAACCAAAGGATGTAGAAACTTGCTAGGATTGGAATAGGCTAAATCCAGAAGTTCAGATGGCCCTTCTTGGAACTGAGTTATGCTGGGAACCAACATGGTGGTGCTCTCTGAATGTGACTGACAAGAGTCCTTATGTAAATCTGTGGTACTGGAGACCCCCTCAGGGGTTGAGACACTGGTAACCTTCTCTGAGGCTGGAGACTCAGATGCCCCTCCAGGGGCTGATGGGTCAGGTATTTCTCCTGGAGCTAGAGACTCAGATATCTCCATTGAAACTAGTAAATCAAGAGGCCGATAAGAAGAACTAGAAAAACGGAGACTGTGATGCTGACATTTGTCATCACTTCCGGATTGGCGAAGCGAACAGTCTTTAACAAAGTGGTCAGAATTCCCACAGTATAAGCACAGATGTAACTCCCGGCACCATTGGCATTCAGCCTCAGTAAGCTTAGGGTCCAGGTAACTCTGGTATCTCACTTTATTTTGCATGGAAGAGGTTCTAGTTAATTCAGGGGTAACACCAGAAAATTCCGGAATAATCAGAAAAATTTTGGTGAGAAGACCTTGTAATTGTTCCAGAAGTTGGTGGAAAGTAGTTAGGTGTACTGGGTTACAAATGTTAGGGCACTGGGAGGTCATAGACCAATCGAGAGGTTGATTTGCATACTCAGGAAGAAATCCTTTAGCAGGACTAGATGGTAGAATTTTATTCTGGTTAATATAACCACTGCAGAGTTCTGGGTTCCCATCAAAACAATTGAGGGTAGGATTATGAAAATACAGCTTTGGAGAAGATGACACAGGAGGAGGATTTACAGGTAAAGTTACTGGAGTGTTTGGAACTACTGTACTACTGGAACTGCTGAAACTAAAGTGGATTTAATGGTAAGTAACTATGTAGAAAACCTTTGAAGACAAGCCACCTGTTGCTGAGCTGCATCCAGATGTTCCATACGAGAGGTAAGGTTTGGCATTGCCCCACTACCTAGGAGACTCTCAGCATCCATTTTGGTGCCTGAACAAACTGGCTCTAGAGGTTTCCAGTCTGTAGACTGGGAGCCGGAGGGACTAGGCAGGGAGGCAGCAGTTGATGAGGAGGAAGTAGATCTCCTCCTCAGCTAATCCCAGGTGCCGGCGAGACCTGACTAGGGGCGCAGAGTCTAACTGGTTGGTGGTCTTCACCAGTGACCCCTCCAAGCAGGATGTGGTCTTAGCTGCACCCAACCAGCAGGTCGCGGTCCCCTGGTCAGGGACCCAGGAATTAGCAACTGGCAGTGGAACAGAGATCTTGATGAAGGATAAGGTAGACACTTAAGAGAGTTACTAGAGATCCAGACGCACAATAAGGTAGACACTTGAGAGTGTTACTGGAGATCCAAGTGCAGGATAAGTACTGAAGGGTATCATTGGAGGTCCAGAAGCAGTATAGCATTGAGGTATTCACTGGAGGTCATACGGGGTCTGATATATATATAACACTAGAAATCTGTATGAAGACTGAACACTGAAAATGAGTATGAAGACTGGAGGTTATGACACTGGAAATCAGTACAAGGACTGAAGTATATAACACTGGAAATCAGTACGAGGACTGAAAAATAACTTGTAGAAAGTAGCACTAGAGATCCAGATGCAGGATAGCTCTGGAATGTAACACTGGAGAAAGTCACTGGAAATGAACACAGCGTGCAGCCTGGAATGATGTTACAGCAAACAGTCACTGGAATAGAGAAGTTGTTCAGGCAAATTCCTGCTTCCTTGAGTCCTGCTTTATACCCCTGGATACAGATTGGCCCAGCTAGTTTGTTGCATGTTCTACGCCATGCATCTCGCACCACACAGTACACCTTCAGTCATGCAATACAGAATGTTTCGCAACATAATGTAGCGTAGCACTGGAAAAATGTCATAACATGTAATACAACTTTTTGTCCAGCAGGTGTCACTTTTCCTAAACTACACAGCGCATGCGTCAGATTTCCAAAGCACTTTCTGTATCATCGCTCGATGATTGACTGACAGAAGCTGTGATTTGATACACTATAATACAATGTTTTCCTCATGGAATAAGAGCTGTAGAAGAATGTCTAATAAAGTTTTTAAATCATTACATTAAGTGACTGAGTCCTGTACTTTTTGATAAAAGTATTTCACAGGCAGACATAGCTTTTAATGAGGTGGGATAAATATCAACTGATGCTCCCAAACCATCATTTGCTTCTATTCAATGCCGCCGAACTCAATACATTGTCCACAACTTCATACTACCTGGCATTTCTATGCTACTTTATGCCACTGTACTGCTGATATAGGGCCTGATTCAGAGCCGAACGCTCTGACCAGAGCGCTCGCTCTGAATCAGGGCCCTCCTCCATGAAAATGGAGCGGCCTCCTGGCCGCTCGTATAGCTGTGGGTGACCACCCACAGCATATGCGAGCGGCCAAAAAGATGGTCGCGATGGTCTTGACCATAATGACCATCGGACTTGTGATGGAGACCCTGCGGTAGGGTCTCCCTGCCACAAGCCCTGGAGTGATTTTGGCTCTATCAGAGCCAAAATCACTCCCACTGACATCACTAGTGATGTCAGTGGGGCCGGCTTCAGACGGTAGGCGTTCCCATGGGAACGCCTCCATCTGGCAGGCATGCCCCTGGCACGCCCACCAAAGGGGGCGTGCTGTCAATCAACATCAACAGCAGACCCCCTTTGGTGCGAGACCCGGAGCGATGGAAAGCCCGTCGCTCCCCGGGTCTCGCGCATGTGCACGATGGAGCTCCCTCCGTCGTGCGCATGCGCAGTGGGGAACATCGACCCGCTTGCGAGCGTACTGCCGCTCGTGAGTGGGTCTGAATGACCCCCACAATGTGTACTCAAGAAAGTGGTGTGCGGTCATCTGTATGATTTGCATCCCGTTCTAATTGCTTATGTGATATTATTAAATAGATTGATTGTTATGAACATGCAATATGCAAATACACTGCATGAATGTGATTGGCCTGCTCATCAGGATATCCATCCAATTTAACAGTATGGTATTCAGTAGTACAAATTTCATCAGTGAAGCACTCGCCACCCAGTGGCTTATCTTTTGTTGTAGAATACCACGGTATGCCACAGTACAGTCATCAGTAACGTTCCATGCCACGACACAGAGGCCAGAATGGTGCGCTATGAGCAACAAACTAGCTGGGCCTATCTGTAGCTGTCCATTGGAGGAGAGCGTCAGCTGAGAACTGACAAGGCCACCATTGTATAAGAGACTGGTCAGGTGATACAAACAACATGGCTGTGCCCATGACCACTGCTGTGAGAACTCCAATATGGAGGATTGCATGGGAGTCATCTAGGCCCCGGGGAGAATACCTAAGGTCTGATCACGCTTGCTAGTCAGGGGAAAGCTGGCGCTGTCGATCCCAGGCTGAATCCTGACACTATAGAAAGTTAGGGGTATAATTACTAAAGAGCGGATTTTTAAAATTGGAAATGTTGCCCATTGCAACCAATCAGATTCTACTTATCACTTATCTAGCACCTTCTGAAAAATAATAGCTAGAATCTGATATGATATGGGGAACATCTCCACTTCTGAAAACCCACACTTTAGTAAATATACCCCGTATTGTCTATTGCCTACTTACTACCATATTGCAAACTACAGTGTTATATTTGTCATATTTCATCTGTGCCAAGTTGACGGTCATCTGTATGATCATTATTTTCTCAAACATGAGCTTCCCTGGATTCACATCCTCTTATACCTCCTTTAATAAATCTACTCGATTATCACTTTATGTCATTTTACTGTGTGTTTGGGGCTAGCCTCTGTGCTACAGCCTGAGGTGGATAAGCCCAAGGAGTTGTTACCAGAGAATAACAATCCATTAGAGCTGCCCTCTCAGCTGAAGGGTAATGTTTACACCTCTTACATCTGTGCCCACTACAACACCTGGGCTACTAAATCTGTATATTGTTTGGCTTCTGCTAGTTACAGTGTCAACTATATCTGGCATTATTGTTGCATCACTTGGAATGTTGTCTATATGGAATCGGTATGAGATGCCGGCACTCGGGATCTCAGCTGTTAGAGTACTGATGCCAGCATCCCGAAATGGTTAAAATACCGACACGTGCTGGTCGGTATGCTAACCCATCCTCCTCACCATAGCAGGGGCGGATTGGGATGGAAAACCAGCTCAGGTTGAGATGGTGTGACCGTCCTCATAGGGCCTGATTCTGAGTAGGATGCAGATGCGGCCTTCCTTGCGTTAGTTTCTGCAGTTGTGTCCAGTGGCAAACGCAGGATTTTGAAAGGGGGGTTTCCAAATAATTGGTTACAGACCCAATCACAAAAGCGGCTAAACAGAATAAGCCAGCAACATACACTTTATTGTGTACTTCAAGTGTTTTAATATAAATAATATAAAGGCATCAGGTGGCTATAGGCTGCTCTGATAGTATGTGAAGCAACCTGTGGATATGTTTTTCTGTTTCAAATGGGTAACAGAGACTAATGTTGATGTTCTAACAATACCCAAGTTCCAAAAAGGCCTGAATGTACTTTTGACCTCTGCATTTCGTCATCTCTACTTACACCTTACAGCAGCCATTGTGTCCTTTCCTATGCCAGTACTTCTTTCACTACAATTACTGACATGCCGACATGTTCTTGCTCCCACCCCTCCCCCTTAGCCTGCACACTTGACAACACTGACACAGACAGATACACACAAACACACACATTGACAGAGACAGACACACACACTGACAGACACACTGACACATGCACTCACCTAAAAAAAACATAAATGCAGAGCCAAAATACATAAAGCAGTGATCAATCATTTATTAATTATTATCCTCCCCCCCCCAATACATACAGCAGTCATTTGGCATCATTCCATAAATATTGTCGTCCCCCCACCCGCAAATACATACAGCAGCCATTTGGCATAGTTTCATAAATATTGACCTTCCCCCCTACCCCTCCCAAATACATACAGCAGTCATTTGGCTTCATTTAATAAATATTATTCTCTTCACCCCCCGGCAAATACATACAGCAGTGAGTCATTTTGTAAAGATAATTCCCCCCATCCCCCCAGCACCTAAATATTATCCTCTCCCCCTTCCCCCTAGGTCATCAGACCCCCCCTGCAAATACATACAGCAGTGAGTCATGCATCTTATTATAATAAAGATTAGCCTCCTCCGCTGCCCCCCCCCAATACATATACATACCGAAGTCATCTGGCTTAATTTTATAAATATTATTCCTCCCGCACCTCCAACTACCTCGTGCGGCTCTGGGACTCACTGCGATTGCAGTAAAGGATAGAGAGTCCCGGCAGGCGCTCTCTCACATTGCGGGCCGGTCACAGTGCCCCTATGGGAAGTAACTAGGAGGGGCAGCTCCCCCTACAACCAGCCCAGGCTTTGTAAAAAAAAATAAAATTGAATATTGCTAAGCAGCTAGCCGGGCCGGCGGTGATGGAGCACCGTGCAGGGGGGGTTTCTAGGTACTCAGAAACCCCCCCTGCATGCGCAGGTGGTGTCTGTGACTTTATGCTAATGCCACTACACAGCCCTTCCCTGGTGTACATCTGCCTACTTTCAGTGTCTACAGATCATGCTATGTGCATCTTTTAGACGCCACCATCAGTAACATCATTGAAACTTTCACCAGCCCTACGATAGGTGCAGATCATCTGCCTGAGAAATGTACAGCGTCTCTGTACGCAACCACTTTCATCAACACGTCCATACTACGTTACATCTGAGTCTTAATAGGCAACCCCCTGTGACAACCTATTTCTAAAATACTTCTTGGTGCGCATCTGAATTTGTACTGCAACTCTGTACGAACACCATTAAAAATGCATGCATGGATTATCTCAGACACATGCACAGATGAGAAACCTAGCACAAGAAAAAATAAAACACATTGGCCCCCACAGAAAAAAAATTAATTACATTGACCTAAGTAAACAGAAAATAAAACAGGAAAAAAATATAACAATGGCCCTCACTGGAAAAAACTAAAACACATTGCATCCCCACAGGAAAAAAACACACACACTGCCACTGGGTGAGGATTGTCTGTCCCTCTGAATGTTAGGGAGGGGGATATTGAGGGTAGTTTATGTTCCTGGGGCTGAGGTGTAGAGTGGGCTGGTGGGGGGGGGCCAGAGGGCAGTGTATGTCCCTGGGCTGGGGAGGGTGGTGGTGGTAGGTTGTATATTATATGTCCATGAGCAAAGGGGCACTGTGTCTAGAAGGCCAGGAGGTTGGGTGGGGTGTGTATGTCCCTGGGGTTGTGGGCTAGGGCATTTGCAGTGTATGACACTAGGGCCGGGGAGGAAGGGGGGGTTGAGTTTATATCCCTGGGTTGATGGGGACAGTGCATCTAGGGGCTGGGAGGTAAGGTGGTAAGGTGGCCGGATATTTAAATGAAGTGCTCGCACTGTGTCGCATAAGGCCGCCCACTATATTTTAGCGAGCTATGGCAAAGCGCGCTGGCAAGTGTCTAAAGATGCCCCCTTGCCACTCGCAACACATGTCATCTCCAAGAAATGAAGGATTAATCGGGACCATCGAGAGCCATCGGAGCTGCTCGCAGCCTTTGGGGGTTTCCTTAGCCTGCCGCAAACACAGCAATCAGTGCTAGCTGAAATGCATGCAGGTGACGTGTACAATGACGCTACTTTGCTGATTATGCACGCCCTTTAAATGGCGTTTTCACTCCGACTCTCCCGTTCACAAGCACCTTCCCCTGTTACCACCCACAAACGTCACTATCTGTCACTCAAAGCAGCAACCTGATAGTGGCTTATGAGTAGGGGTGAGCGGGTTCGGATTTCTGAAATCCGAACCCCCCCGAGCCCCCCCGATCCGAGGCCGATCCGAGTCAGGCTCGACTTTTCCCGCCTGACTCGGATCTGAAATCGAGGCAAAACGTCATCATCCTGCCTTCCGGGTCTCACGGGTTTTGGATCCTATATAAGGTACCCGCGTCGGCGCCATTTTCTCACTCGGCTATGGACAGTGAAGAGGGAGGGTGGGAGTTAGGGCTGGCTGGGCTGTGTAGTGTAGTGTAGTGCAGAGTAGTGTTGTGCTGTGCTGTGCTGCTGTTGTCCATAAGCGCTGTGTCCACTACTTCAAAGTCCATAGGGGCTTGCTGTGTTATGCTGTGCTGCTGTTGTCCATAGGGGCAGTGTCCACTACTTCAAAGTCCATAGGGGCTGGCTGGACTGTGTTGTGCAGTCAGTTGTCCTAGGGGCTGTGTCCACTCCAAAGTCCTGTGCAGTGTCCCAGTCCTAAAGGGGTGCTGTAGTGTTGTCCATGGGGTGCTCTGTCCATCAGGGGTGCTCCCCCCAAGTGCTAAAAAAAAAATTATATTTTTTATGTGTTTGTGAATTGTGTGCGCAGTAGCCGCACGTGCATCAACAAAGTAGTGCCAAGCGTGCGCCTGTGTCATAAGTAAAGGGCCGGCTGGCTTGACCGTTAAAGGGTACTGTAACCCCCAAAGTACACTCCAAACCAAATAACAAAATATTTTCTGTGTTTGTGAATTGTGTGCGCAGTAGCCGCACGTTCATCAACAAAGTAGTGCCAAGCGTGCGCCTGTGTCATAAGTAAAGGGCCGGCTGGCTTGACCATTAAAGGATGCTGTAACCCCCAAAGTACACTCCAAACCAAATAACAAAATATTTTTTCTGTGTTTGTGAATTGTGTGTGCAGTAGCCGCACGTGCATCAACAAAGTAGTGCCAAGCGTGCGTCTGTGTCATAAGTAAAGGGCCGGCTGGCTTGACCGTTAAAGAGTGCTGTAACCCCCAAAGTACACTCCAAACCAAATAACAAAATATTTTCTGTGTTTGTGAATTGTGTGCGCAGTAGCCGCATGTGCATCAACAAAGTAGTGCCAAGCGTGCGCCTGTGTCATAAGTAAAGGGCCGGCTGGCTTGACCGTTAAAGGGTGCTGTAACCCCCAAAGTACACTCCAAACCAAATAACAAAATATTTTCTGTGTTTGTGAATTGTGTCTGCAGTAGCCGCACGTGCATCAACAAAGTAGTGGCAAGCGTGCGCCTGTGTCATAAGTAAAGGGCCGGCTGGCTTGACCGTAAAATGGTGCTGTAACCCCCAAAGTACACTTCAAACCAAATAACAAAATATTTTCTGTGTTTGTGAATTGTGTGCGCAGTAGCCGCACGTGCATCAACAAAGTAGTGCCAAGCGTGCGCCTGTGTCATAAGTAAAGGGCCGGCTGGCTTGACCGTTAAAGGGTGCTGTAACCCCCAAAGTACACTCCAAACCAAATAACAAAATATTTTCTGTGTTTGTGAATTGTGTGCGCAGTAGCCTCACGTGCATCAACAAAGTAGGGCCAAGCGTGCGCCTGTGTCATAAGTAAAGGGCCGGCTGGCTTGACCGCTAAAAGTTGCTGTAACCCCCAAAGTACACTCCAAACCAAATAACAAAATATTTTTTCTGTGTTTGTGAATTGTGTGCGTAGTAGCCGCACGTGCATCAACAAAGTAGTGCCAAGCGTGCGCCTGTGTCATAAGTAAAGGGCCGGCTGGCTTGACCATTAAAGGGTGCTGTAACCCCCAAAATACACTCCAAACCAAATAACAAAATATTTTCTGTGTTTGTGAATTGTGTGCGCAGTAGCCGCACGTGCATCAACAAAGTAGTGCCAAGCATGCGCCTGTGTCATAAGTAAAGGGCCGGCTGGCTTGACCGTTAAAGGGTGCTGTAACCCCCAAAGTACACTCCAAACCAAATTACAAAATGTATTCTGTGTTTGTGAATTGTGTGCGCAGTAGCCGCATGTGCATCAACAAAGTAGTGCCAAGCGTGCACCTGTGTCATAAGTAAAGGGCCGGCTGGCTTGACCGCTAAAGGGTGCTGCAACCCCCAAGTACACTCCAAACCAAATAACAAAATATTTCCTGTGTTTGTGAGTTGTGTGCGCAGTAGCTGCACGTGCATCAACAAAGTAGTGCCAAGCGTGCGCCTGTGTCATAAGTAAAGGGCCGGCTGGCTTGACCGTTAAAGGGTGCTGTAACCCCCAAAGAACACTCCAAACCAAATAACAAAATATTTTCTGTGTTTGTGAATTGTGTGCGCAGTAGCCGCATGTGCATCAACAAAGTAGTGCCAAGCGTGCGCCTGTGTCATAAGTAAAGGGCCGGCTGGCTTGACCGTTAAAGGGTGCTGTAACCCCCAAAGTACACTCCAAACCAAATAACAAAATATTTTCTGTGTTTGTGAATTGTGTGCGCAGTAGCAGCACGTGCATCAACAAAGTAGTGCCAAGTGTGCGCCTGTATCATAAGTAAAGGGCCAGCTGGCTTGACCGTTAAAGGGTGCTGAAACCCCCAAAGTACACTCCAAACCAAATAACAAAATATTTTCTCTGTTTGTGAATTGTGTGCGCAGTAGCCGCATGTGCATCAACAAAGTAGTGCCAAGCGTGCGCCTGTGTCATAAGTAAAAGGCCGGCTGGCTTGACCGTTAAAGGGTGCTGTAACCCCCAAAGTACACTCCAAACCAAATAACAAAATATTTTTTCTGTGTTTGTGAATTGTGTGCGCTGTAGTCGCACGTTCATCAACAAAGTAGTGCCAAGCGTGCGCCTGTGTCATAAGTAAAGGGCCGGCTGGCTCGACCGTTAAAGGGTGTTGTAACCCCCAAAGTACACTCCAAACCAAATAACAAAATATTTTTTCTGTGTTTGTGAATTGTGTGCGCAGTAGCCGCACGTGCATCAACAAAGTAGTGCCAAGCGTGCGCCTGTGTCATAAGTAAAGGGCCGGCTGGCTTGACCGTTAAAGGGTGCTGTAACCCCCAAAGTACACTCCAAACCAAATAATAAAATATTTTTTCTGTGTTTGTGAATTGTGTGCGCAGTAGCCGCACGTGCATCAACAAAGTAGTGCCAAGCGTGCGCCTGTGTCATAAGTAAATGGCCGGCTGGCTTGACCGTTAAAGGGTGCTGTAACCCCCAAAGTACACTCCAAACCAAATAACAAAATATTTTCTGTGTTTGTGAATTGTGTGCGCAGTAGCCGCACGTGCATCAACAAAGTAGTGCCAAGCGTGCGCCTGTGTCATAAGTAAAGGGCCGGCTGGCTTGACCGTTAAAGGTTGCGGTAACCCCCAAAGTACACTCCAAACCAAATAACAAAATATTTTTTCTGTATTTGTGAATTGTGTGCGTAGTATCCGCACGTGCATCAACAAAGTAGTGCCAAGCGTGCGCCTGTGTCATCAGTAAAGGGCCGGCTGGCTTGACCGTTAAAGGGTGCTGTAACCCCCATAATACACTCCAAACCAAATAACAAAATATTTTTTCTGTGTTTGTGAATTGTGTGCGCAGTAGCCGCATGTGCATCAACAAAGGAGCAGCGCCAAGCGTGCACCTGTGTCCCATAAGTAAAGAGCCGGCTGGCTCATTTCTTAAAGGGTGGTGTAACCCACAAAGTGCACTATTCTCCAGCAAAAATAAAAAAATATTTTCTGTGTTTAGCCGCACGTATATATCAAATCGATATAACATAAATGGAGGACCAAACTTTCTCCAATAAAAATAAAATAGAGAAAGATCAAGAACCACTTCCTCCTAGTGCTGAAGCTGCTGCCACTAGTCATGACATAGACGATAACATGCGATCAACGTCGTCTGCCAAGGCCGATGACCAATGTCATAGTAGAGGGCACATTCAATCCCAAATGACAAAGTTCAGGAAAATGACCTTGAAAAAAACATTTAAATCATCTGAAGAGAAACGTAAACTTGCCAATATGCCATTTACGACACGGAGTGGCAAGGAACGGCTAAGGTCGATCTTTATGTTCATGACTAGTGGTTCAGCTTCACATGACGATGGAAGCCCTCCTCCCACTAAAAAAATCAAAAGAGTTAAGCTGGCAAAAGCACAGTGAAGAACTGTGCTTTCTAAGAAGATATCACAAATCCCCAAGGAGAGTCCAAGTGTGGTGGTGGATGCGATGCCTGACCTTCCCAGCACTGAATGGGAAGAGGTGGCTCTTTCCACCATTTGTACGCCCCCTGCAAGTGCTGAAAGGAGCACCCACAGTCCACTTGCTGATATGCAAATTGAAGATGTCACTGTTGAAGTACAACAGGATGAGGATACTGGTGTAGCTGGCGCTGAGGAGGAAGTTGGCGAGGAGGATTCTGATGGTAATGTGGTTTGTTTAAATCAGGCTCCGGGGGAGATAGTTGTTGTGCGTGGGATGAAAAAGCCCATCACGGTCATGCCCGGGCAGAAGACCAAACATTCCACCTCTTTGGTCTGGCAATATTTCTATCCAAATCCGGACAACAATTGTCTTGCCATATGTACCATATGTAAAGGTGGAATAAGTAGGGGTAGGGACGTTAACCACCTAGGAACAGGATGTTCCCTTATACGGCACCTGCAGCGTGTTCATAATAAGTTACTGTCAAGTTCAGAAACTTTGGCTAAGACCGTAAGCAGTCCAGGGACACCTAAATCCCGTTGTCCTGTTGTATCCAAGCGCCTGCAAACCACACCGTCCACTCCCTCCTCGTCAATTTCCTCCTTAGACAGGATCGGAAGTAATCCTGCAGGCCATGTCACTGGCATGACTGACTCTCCTATCCGGGATTCCTCCGGAGGATCCTGCATTGCTACGCCTCCTGCTGCCGCTGCTGCTGTTGCTGCTGCTGGGAGTCATTCATCATCCCAGAGAGGAAGTAGGAACACCACTACTTTTACTATACAATTGACCCTCCAACAGTCCTTAGCGAGGAGGATGAAGTACGACAGCAGTCATCCTGAAGCAAAACTGAGGCCTTGACTGCTATGTTGGTGTTAGACATGCGTCCGGTATCCGCCATTAGTGCAGTGGGATTTAGACAATTGATGGAGGTAGTGTGTCCCCGGTTCCAAATCCCGTCTAGATTCCACTTCACTAGGCAGGAGATACCGAGACTGTACAGAAACGTCAGAAAAAGTGTCCTCAGTGTCCTGAAAAATGCCGTTGTACCCAATGTCCACTTAACCACGGACATGTGGACAAGTGGAACAGGGCAGACTAAGGACTATATGACTGTGACAGCCCACTGGGTAGATGTATCACCTTGCGCAGCAACAGCAGCAGCGTCACCAGTAGCAGCATCTCAGAAACGCCAGCTCGTTCCAAGGCAGGCTACGCTGTGTATCACCGGTTTCAGTAAGAGGCACACCGCCGACAACCTCTTAGAGAAACTGAGGGAAATCATCGCCCAGTGGCTTACCCCACTTAGACTCTCCTGGGGATTTGTGATATCTGACAACGCCACCAATATTGTGCGGGCATTACATCTGGGCAAATTCCTGCACGTCCCATGTTTTGCTCACACAATAAACTTGGTGGTGCAGAATTTTCTGAAAAGCGACAGGGGCGTGCAGGAGACGCTTTGGGTGGCCCGAAAAATTTCTGGCCACTTTCGCCATTCAGCAACTGCATGCCGAAGACTGGAGCGCCAGCAAACACTCTTGAACCTGCCCCGCCATCACCTGAAGCAAGAGGTTGTGACGCGGAGGAACTCAACCCTCTTCAGAGGATGGAGGAGCAGCAAAAGGCCATACAAGCCTATACATCCACCTATGACATAGGCAAAGGAGGGGGTATGCACCTGACTCAAGCGCAGTGGAGAATGATTTCCGTGTTGTGCAAGCTTCTCCAGCCCTTCGAGCTTGCCACACGTGAAGTCAGTTCAGACACTGCCAGCTTGAGTCAGGTCATTCCCCTCATCAGGCTTTTGCAGAAGCAGCTGGAGAAAGTGAAGGAGGAGCTGAGACGGAGCGATTCCGCTCGGCATGTGGGACTTGTGGATGAAGCCCTACATTCGCTTTGCCAGGATTCCAGGGTGGTCAATCTGTTGAAATCAGACCACTACATTTTGGCCACCGTGCTCGATCCTAGGTTTAAAGCCTATGTGGTGTCTCTCTTTCCAGCCGACACAAGCCTGCAGAGGTGCAAAGACCTGCTGGTTAACACACTGTCAGCTGAAGCGGAACGTGACACATCAACAGCTCCTTCTTCATTTTATCCCGCAACTGGGGCTGCCAGGAAAAAACTTAGCTATCCTAAGCAACCCGCTGGCGGTGATGCAGGGCAGGCAGGACCAAGTTTGGACATCTGGTCCGGACTGAAGGACCTGGCAACAATTTCTGACATGTCTATTGTCACTACATATGATACTGTCACCATTGACAGAATGGTGGAGGATTACATCGGTGACAGCATCCAAGTAGGCATGTCAGACAGTCCATACCTGTACTGGCAGGAAAAAGAGGCAATTTGGAGGCCCCTGTACAAACTGGCTCTATTTTACCTGAGTTGCCCCCCCTCCAGTGTGTACTCCGAAAGAGTGTTTAGTGCAGCCGGGAACCTTGTCAGCGAAAGGCGTAGGAGGTTGCTTCCACAGAATGTGGAGAAGATGATGTTCATCAAAATGAATTATCAGCTCTTCCAGGGAGACCAGCCTCCAGAAGGTACAGAGGGACCTGTGGTGGTGGATTCCAGTGGGGACGAGTTAATACTCTGTGAGGATGAGGATGTACACAACACTGAAGAGGGAGAGGAATCGGTGGATGAGGAGGATGAGGATGACATCTTGCCTCCGTAGAGCCAGTTTGTGCAGGGACAGATTAATTGCCAGCTTGTTTTGTGGGGGCCCAAACGAACCAATCATTTCAGCCACAGTTGTGTGGCAGACCCTGGCGCTGAAATGATTGGTTTGTTAAAGTGTGCATGTCCTGTTTATACAACATAAGGGTGGGTGGGAGGGCCCAAGGACAATTCCATCTTGAACCTCTTTTTTTTGTTTGCATTATGTACAGTTTGGGGCCTAGTTTTTCAAACTGCCATCCTGTCTGCCACTGCAGTATCACGCCTACATGGGTCACGTGTTTGTGCCACCCACTCGTGTCGCTTAGCATAGTCATCCAGCTACCTCGGTGCAACCTTTTGGACATAAAAACACTATTGTGAGGTGTGAGGTGTTCAGAATAGACTGGAAATGAATGGAAATTAAGGTTATTGAGGTTAATAATAGCATAGGAGCAGAAAAACCTACAAATTCTGTGATTTTAGCTGTTTTTATGCTTTTTTTCAAAAAAATACAGATCCAAAACACAAAACCCAGAACCCAAAACACGGAAGGGTGGTTTTGGCAAAATCAATCCAGATCCAAAACACGAAGAAAGATCCAGATCCAAAACCAAAACACAAAACACGAAAAGTGGCCGGTGCACACCCCTACTTACGAGCAACCAAAATCAGATCGCAACGAATGGCTTGCACATGCGCACTGCGATTTCTACGCATGCGCAGATGGGTCAAAATCATTCAGAGCAAGCAAGCGCGCCTTAGCGAGCGGGCTGAATCAGGTCCAAAGTGTCGTTGGGTTGCTGGCTGCAAATAAATCAAATAATTAGGAGCACAGTCCAAATACAGTAAACATAGAAGATCAAATTTATTGCAATAAATAAAATTATTAATACATCAAATGATCATCTTCGTTTTTATCCATAAAAACCTGCATTCATCATGTTGTTAACACCACACTGCTGCAAGTGATTAAACCACCAGAAGTCTCAGAAAAACAGCGCTAGTAACAGGGACCAGCAGCTAAATACCTGGTCAGACTAGCAGGCATCCTGTGGTGGTGAGTATGAAGCGGTTAAATGCCGTACACATCTGGCTCGACTTTGCTGCTGCCTTATAGTGTGTCCACTGCCGCTGCCAAGCACCAGAGGGGAGATGCTTCTGTACGCTGCTGATGCCTGTTTGTCAGCACGCTGAACGGAGGTGCCGGATGCTGAGTGCAGGATAAGCACTCTTTGGTAAAACAAAGGAGCAGCAGTGCCAACCCTATGCCGTTGCTCCCGGCTAACGGCACCTGGAAATGCCTGCTAGCCGGGAGCTGATGAGGACTTACGGTTTGCATTCCACAGTGTGGAACGCAAATCCAGGAAGTGTGGCAACCTGCCGGGCAGATGCAGAAATCAGCTTGGGCTGGTAGGCATTGCGGACCGGCCCACCAGGGGGAGGAATGGGACTGGTCCAGCGGGAACGTATACACCCCTGTCCCCTAGTGCCTAAGCCTAGATTCCTTCTCCCCGATGCCTAACCCTAACCCCCCCGTAGTGCCTAACCTTAACCCTCCCTCTAGTGCCTAACCCTAACCCCCCCTAACACCCCAATACTTACCTTTGGTATCCCAGCTGTCGGGATGCTGGCGCCAGGCTTCTGACTAATAGGAGCATCAGCATTCCGACTGCCAGGATGCCAAATGCATACCGTCTATACAGTTTATGCTGTTCACTTATGATTTTATTCTTTTGTCTATTTCAGGCATCCTTACCTTTTAAACTTGTCTTTTGTTGTTTACACCTCTTATTACTCCCAAGTTGCCTTTCTAGCATGTAATCACATGTTGATTATTTTATGTACAAGGAGTTTCTGAGTTGTCCTCTGGTGAAGGAATCTGCTATCTACATGCATGCAAGCCTTGGAGAAGATTCAAGTAGAGGCATTGCGCCTAAGAGAGGTGCAAAGACTCACACTGTAAATTAAATAACTACATTTGTTTTGCTATGGAAATGAGAGGGAATATAGAAAGGATAGAACATATGAAGAGAAAACTGATGGGAACATAAAAAAACAACCATAAACTGTTCTTACAGATGTGTCCTGCTATATATTTGCCGATCACGGTACAAACGTGCACATGCATCGCGCCATGCAATTACCCACGAGAGCATATACTACGCTACAGCATGCACTGCGATCGCACCATGCATTCCTATGATTGTGCATGTGTGATCGCAGTGCGCATATCTGCTCATGGGCACACACCTCGCGCCAATGCGTGGCGCAATTCAATGCGTACGTAGCAAAGATGTAGCAGGACACATCTGTACATGTCAAATAAATTGATATAGCATGTCAAAGCATACAATTTAAAGCAGGGGTTCTCAACTTTAGGAACTTGCACAGGCAAATTTGTAGTGTATATGATTACCTGCCCTTGCAGTCTTGTATATATAAAGAAAACAGAGTGGCAATTTAAGGATTGCTAGGCACGCCATAGATCCTCCATCAGAGCAGCCTTTGAAAAGGCACTAGTGATCAGTCCTTAGCTAGGCATTTTCCTTCAGTTAGACATTACCTGGCTTCAATATGCTATTGCATTATGGACCATGTACCCCCACTGGTGAGAGGTAGGGATAGAGGAAGCAAACTTACAACTTGAGACAAAAAGGATACACAGACTAGGGACTTTGAGCCAATGGGCTTACATTGCTTCCAAGTTTAAATTCATCAATGTTTTGGGATATTTAAGCTTGTCCAACTAATTTTCTGTGCCTTACTCATTTGAATATGAGACATTGCCTATTATTGCAAGATGCCCCCCCTTCTTCCACTAACGGGACACCAGGTTACTAACTCCCATGTTGTATAACGTACCCACCCTAATCCTCTCTCTAAGTGGTGTACCTTTTATCTATCAGTTCAGTGCCTCCACCCTAGTATCAATAGTAGTCTGTGTCTACAAGGAAAAACCCTATTATGCATTGGCTTGGATAGTATGTAGTATTAAGGCTTGCCTGGATAAACCTGAGGTAAGTATGTTTCTTTACCTTACCTAAAATCATATGACATATGATATTCTCCACACTCTCCCAGATAAGTAAACACATGAATAGAATTTTAACACTTTATATATCTACTAAGTTATATATCTACTAAGTGTTTATGCAGTTATATATCTACTAAGTGTAGCCCTCACTTTTACCTATTATAAAGTCCAGATGTCTTATACTGCTAACAAATTGAGGTGTCAGACTCTTATATCAATGAACAATGTCACTTCCCTCTCTGATGTGTGCAATTATATAATTTCCAATAGAAAATTATAGTCTCAATAAGTGTTGTAACTCTGTATTTCAGATGAATAACTTTACTGAAGTTATAATGGATAATCACACTCCCAAACCTCAGTATTATTGTATTAACATGGTCAGGGCTGCCATCACGGGGGGACTGCCGGGCCTGGAGTCCCGGGACCGGACAGAGAGGGGACCCGCACCTAGCTCCTACCCAAAGGCCAGCCCGGGGGCCAAGGTGACATCTGCCTCCCAGGCCAGTATAATTTTGTTAGTAGAAGGGCCGCTGGCAGAGACTTAAGGGCTCCACTCCACGGCTGTTTGGCCACTGCTGCGCTAGAGGTGCCAGCTCCTGCTACGATGTATTAGTGAGCAGCACGCCCGGCTGTCTCTGCCTCCCTGAGTCACTCCTACATCGGCGCACTCTGATGCAGAGGGGAGTGAGACATTAGGATGTTGTGATATCCTAACATCTCATACACCAGCTAGAAGAAAAGCAGCTTACAAGAGGAGCAAACGTGCACCTCCCTGGCCAGCCGGAGCCGAGCCCCAGCAGTGATCAGAAGAAGAGGAGAGGAAGAAACTGAATAACAGTTCTCTAGTTTGGCTGCTGTAAAACTAGTTAATGTTATAATTCTTCCAATTCTACAAGTAATAATTATCCCAGTAACACATTACTTGTAAATGCCGGTCACTGAAATAGCTCTATCCAGGTAGTTACTTTGCTAAATAACTAAAGTAATAAGAGATATCTAAGTTAGTGTTTGCAATCCTGTACTGTACATATGAATAACCTGCTCCCCCAAACTTTTCCTATGGTAATATATTACAGTACTGTATATGGTAGGTAGTAGGTTTTCTGCACCAGCTGCTACAGTCACTTCTACTCTGATGAGATGCCTTTCTTGTCTCTTATGTAACACTTCTGCATCTATTATTTCCTATAACTATGTATGATGTCTGTGAGACTAGAGAGCTTCCAAATGAGTGTAGTGTACTACTCTAATCACTATGGGCTCAGCACTAATGCCGCTGCCCATATGCATGAGACGTCCCTCCAGCAGCTCTGTTTGAAGGAGGGAGGTCTGGCTCTTTAGAAACAGCTGACTACTGCCTGTGAGTGCACAATGTCAGCCTCCACTTTGCTGTACAGCAGGACCCTGCAAGGTCTCACTGCCTCACCACTACTGCTGCTGCATCCCCGGGCATGCCTCTGCTCCTTCCACACAGTCTCCATGCTCACAGACACTGGCCACCACAGAGCACTTGGCCCTGCACCAGAAGCACCAGTTGCCATCTTTTTTTTCAAATATCTTTTTATATTAGTTTTTCAGACAGAAAATTACAAAGAGTAATAACAAAATATTTGTACAATTGCATCAAAAAAGGAGGTCATTATAAGTGACTGAGTAAAGGCAACCACAGTGATCAACAAATGCCATTTAAATAAATATTACAAAATATTACAGTAATGCAAGAACTAAAATAAATACATGTGGACAATACTCATACAGAAGGAGAAGAGAGAAAAGGAGGAAGAAAGGAGGGGAGGGGGGAGGGGTAATATAAGTACCCAAACATTTAGGTGACTCTAAGGCAAAACCATCTATAACAGAGACATTTAATGTTTCTATATAAAAACAAGCACAGATCTCTTCCAAATCTATCAAGGAAAATAAACACAGTATACTGACTAAGTCAATCTTTGAATCGAGTACCACTTTGTGGTTTCGAAAATTTTATTAATATGGGACTGAGTGGTGTTGTCTAAATGTGATATATAAAATCCCCATTTTTTTTGAAAACGCTCTACACCCTTCTCTATATCAGGGAGAGTGTCACGCCGGTCAAAGTAGAGTATTTGAAAAATCATACATTTGACATCGCTAAGAAAAGGAGGAGTTTTTAACATCCAATTTATTAGAATAGCTTTCTTAGCGATCATCACTATTGTCGTAAGTAGGGGTGTGCACCGGCCACTTTTCGTGTTTTGTGTTTTGGTTTTGGATCTGGATCTTTCTTCGTGTTTTGGATCTGGATTGGTTTTGCCAAAACCACCCTTCCGTGTTTTGGGTTCTGGTTTTTTTTAAAAAAAGCATAAAAACAGCTAAAATCACAGAATTTGTTGGTTTCTCTGCTCCTATGCTATTATTAACCTCAATAACCTTAATTTCCACTCATTTCCAGTCTATTCTGAACACCTCACACCTCACAATAGTGTTTTTATGTCCAAAAGGTTGCACCGAGGTAGCTGGATGACTATGCTAAGCGACACGAGTGGGCGGCACAAACACGTGACCCATCTAGGAGTGACACTGCAGTGGCAGACAGGATGGCAGTTAGAAAAACTAGGCCCCAAACTGTACATAATGCAAAGAAAAAAAAGAAGTGCAAGATGGAATTGTCCTTGGGCCCTCCCACCCACCCTTATGTTGTATAAACAGGACATGCACACTTTAACAAATCAATCATTTCAGCGCCAGGGTCTGCCACACAACTGTGGCTGAAATGATTGGTTCGTTTGGGCCCCCACAAAACAAGCTGGCAATTAATGTGTCCCTGCACAAACTGGCTCTACGGAGGCAAGATGTCATCCTCATCCTCCTCATCCACCGATTCCTCACCCTCTTCAGTGTGTACATCCTCATCCTCACAAAGTATTAACTCGTCCCCACTTGAATCCACCACCACAGGTCCCTCTGTACCTTCTGGAGGCTGGTCTCCCTGGAAGAGCTGATAATTCATTTTGATGAACATCATCTTCTCCACATTCTGTGGAAGCAACCTCCTACGCCTTTCGCTGACAAGGTTCCCGGCTGCACTAAACACTCTTTCGGAGTACACACTGGAGGGGGGGCAACTCAGGTAAAATAGAGCCAGCTTGTACAGGGGCCTCCAAATTGCCTCTTTTTCCTGCCAGTACAGGTACGGACTGTCTGACATGCCTACTTGGATGCTGTCACTGATGTAATCCTCCACCATTCTGTCAATGGTGACAGTATCATATGCAGTGACAGTAGACATGTCAGAAATTGTTGCCAGGTCCTTCAGTCCGGACCAGATGTCCAAACTTGGTCCTGCCTGCCCTGCATCACCGCCAGCGGGTTGCTTAGGATAGCTAAGTTTTTTCCTGGCAGCCCCAGTTGCGGGAGAAAATGAAGAAGGAGCCGTTGACGTGTCACGTTCCGCTTCAGCTGACAGTGTGTTCACCAGCAGGTCTTTGCACCTCTGCAGGCTTGTGACGGCCGGAAAGAGAGACACCACATAGGCTTTAAACCTAGGATCGAGCACGGTGGCCAAAATGTAGTGGTCTGATTTCAACAGATTGACCACCCTGGAATCCTGGCAAAGCGAATGAAGGGCTTCATCCACAAGTCCCACATGCCGAGCGGAATCGCTCCGTCTTAGCTCCTCCTTCACTTTCTCCAGCTGCTTCTGCAAAAGCCTGATGAGGGGAATGACCTGACTCAAGCTGGCTGTGTCTGAACTGACTTCACGTGTGGCAAGTTCGAAGGGCTGGAGAACCTTGCACAACACGGAAATCATTCTCCACTGCGCTTGAGTCAGGTGCATACCCCCTCCTTTGCCTATGTCATAGGTGGATGTATAGGCTTGTATGGCCTTTTGCTGCTCCTCCATCCTCTGAAGCATATAGAGGGTTGAGTTCCACCGCGTCACAACCTCTTGCTTCAGGTGATGGCGGGGCAGGTTCAAGAGTGTTTGCTGGCGCTCCAGTCTTCGGCACGCAGTCGCTGAATGGCGAAAGTGGCCAGAAATTTTTCGGGCCACCCAAAGCGTCTCCTGCACGCCCCTGTCGCTTTTCAGAAAATTCTGCACCACCAAGTTTATTGTGTGAGCAAAACATGGGACGTGCAAGAATTTGCCCAGATGTAATGCCCGCACAATATTGGTGGCGTTGTCAGATATCCCAAATCCCCAGGAGAGTCTAAGTGGGGTAAGCCACTGGGCGATGATTTCCCTCAGTTTCTCTAAGAGGTTGTCGGCGGTGTGCCTCTTACTGAAACCGGTGATACACAGCGTAGCCTGCCTTGTAACAAGCTGGCGTTTCTGAGATGCTGCTACTGGTGACGCTGCTGCTGTTGCTGCGTAAGGTGATACATCTACCCAGTGGGCTGTCACAGTCATATAGTCCTTAGTCTGCCCTGTTCCACTTGTCCACATGTCCGTGGTTAAGTGGACATTGTGTACAACGGCATTTTTCAGGACACTGAGGACACTTTTTCTGACGTTTCTGTACAGTCTCGGTATCGCCTGCCTAGTGAAGTGGAATCTAGATGGGATTTGGAACCGGGGACACACTACCTCCATCAATTGTCTAAATCCCACTGCACTAATGGCGGATACCGGACGCACGTCTAACACCAACATAGCAGTCAAGGCCTCAGTTATACGTTTTGCTTCAGGATGACTGCTGTCGTACTTCATCCTCCTCGCTAAGGACTGTTGGAGGGTCAATTGTTTAGTAAAAGTAGTGGTGTTCCTACTTCCTCTCTGGGATGATGAACGACTCCCAGCAGCAGCAACAGCAGCAGCGGCAGCAGTAGGCGTAGCAATGCAGGATCCTCCAGAGGAATCCCGGATAGGAGAGTCAGTCATGCCAGTGACATGGCCTGCAGGACTACTTCCGATCCTGACTAAGGAGGAAATTGACGAGGAGGGAGTTGACGGTGTGGTTTGCAGGCGCTTGGATACAACAGGACAACGGGATTTAGGTGTCCCTGGACTGCTTACGGTCTTAGCCAAAGTTTCTGAACTTGACAGTAACTTTTTATGAACACGCTGCAGGTGCCGTATAAGGGAGGATGTTCCTAGGTGGTTGACGTCCCTACCCCTACTTATTTCACCTTTACATATGGTACATATGGCAAGACAGTTGTTGTCCGGATTTGGATAGAAATATTGCCAGACCAAAGAGGTGGAATGTTTGGTCTTCTGCCCAGGCATGACCGTGATGGGCTTTTTCATCCCACGGACAACAACTGACTCCCCCGGAGCCTGATTTAAACAAACCACATCACCATCAGAATCCTCCTCGCCAAGTTCCTCCTCAGCGCCAGCTACACCAGTATCCTCATCCTGTTGTACTTCAACAGTGACATCTTCAATTTGCATATCAGCAAGTGGACTGTGGGTGCTCCTTTCAGCACTTGCAGGGGGCGTGCAAATGGTGGAAAGAGCCACCTCTTCCCGTCCAGTGCTGGGAAGGTCAGGCATCGCAACCACCACCACACTTGGACTCTCCTTGGGGATTTGTGATATCTTCTTAGAAAGCACAGTTCTTCGCTGTGCTTTTGCCAGCTTAACTCTTTTGATTTTTTTAGTGGGAGGAGGGCTTCCATCATCATGTGAAGCTGAACCACTAGTCATGAACATACTAGGGATCGACCTTAGCCGTTCCTTGCCACTCCGTGTCGTAAATGGCATATTGGCAAGTTTACGTTTCTCTTCAGCTGATTTAAATGTCTTTTTCAAGGTCATTTTCCTGAACTTTGTCATTTGGGATTGTATGTGCCCTCTACTATGACATTGGGCATCGGCCTTGGCAGACGACGCTGATGGCATGTTATCGTCTATGTCATGACTAGTGGCAGCAGCTTCAACACTAGGAGGAAGTGGTTCTTGATCTTTCTCTATTTTATTTTTATCGGAGAAAGTTTGGTCCTCCATTTATGTTATATCGATTTGATATATACGTGCGGCTAAACACAGAAAATAATTTTTTTTTTGGTTTGGACTGGAGTGTACTTTCGGGGGTTACAGCACCCTTAACGGTCAAGCCAGCCGGCCCTTTACTTATGACACAGGCGCACGCTTGGCACTACTTTGTTGATGCACGTGCGGCTACTGCGCACACAATTCACAAACACAGAAAATAATTTTTTTTTTGGTTTGGACTGGAGTGTACTTTGGGGGTTACAGCACCCTTTAACGGTCAAGCCAGCCGGCCCTTTACTTATGACACAGGCACACGCTTGGCACTACTTTGTTGATGCACGTGCGGCTACTGCGCACACAATTCACAAACACAGAAAATAATTTTTTTTATGGTTTGGACTGGAGTGTACTTTCGGGGGTTACAGCACCCTTAACGGTCAAGCCAGCCGGCCCTTTACTTATGACACAGGCGCACGCTTGGCACTACTTTGTTGATGCACGTGCGGCTACTGCGCACACAATTCACAAACACAGAAAATAATTTTTTTTTTGGTTTGGACTGGAGAGTACTTTCGGGGGTTACAGCACCCTTAACGGTCAAGCCAGCCGGCCCTTTACTTATGACACAGGCACACGCTTGGCACTACTTTGTTGATGCACGTGCGGCTACTGCGCACACAATTCACAAACACAGAAAATCTTTTTTTTTTTGGTTTGGACTGGAGTGTACTTTCGGGGGTTACAGCACCCTTTAACGGTCAAGCCAGCCGGCCCTTTACTTATGACACAGGCGCACGCTTGGCACTACTTTGTTGATGCACGTGCGGCTACTGCGCACACAATTCACAAACACAGAAAATATTTTTTTTTTTGGTTTGGACTGGAGTGTACTTTCGGGGGTTACAGCACCCTTAACGGTCAAGCCAGCCGGCCCTTTACTTATGACACAGGCGCACGCTTGGCACTAATTTGTTGATGCACGTGCGGCTACTGCGCACACAATTCACAAACACAGAAAATAATTTTTTTTTTGGTTTGGACTGGAGTGTACTTTCGGGGGTTACAGCACCCTTTAACGGTCAAGCCAGCCGGCCCTTTACTTATGACACAGGCGCACGCTTGGCACTACTTTGTTGATGCACGTGCGGCTACTGCGCACACAATTCACAAACACAGAAAATAATTTTTTTTTTGGTTTGGACTGGAGTGTACTTTGGGGGTTACAGCACCCTTTAATGGTCAAGCCAGCCGGCCCTTTACTTATGACACAGGCGCACGCTTGGCACTACTTTGTTGATGCATGTGCGGCTACTGCGCACACAATTCACAAACACAAAAAATAATTTTTTTTTGGTTTGGACTGGAGTGTACTTTCGGGGGTTACAGCACCCTTTAACGGTCACGCCAGCCGGCCCTTTACTTATGACACAGGCGCACGCTTGGCACTACTTTGTTGATGCACGTGCGGCTACTGCGCACACAATTCACAAACACAGAAAATCATTTTTTTTTGGTTTTGACTGGAGTGTACTTTCGGGGGTTACAGCACCCTTTAACGGTCAAGCCAGCCGGCCCTTTACTTATGACACAGGCGCACGCTTGGCACTACTTTGTTGATGCACGTGCGGCTACTGCGCACACAATTCACAAACACAGAAAATAATTTTTTTTTTGGTTTGGACTGGAGTGTACTTTCGGGGGTTACAGCACCCTTAACGGTCAAGCCAGCCGGCCCTTTACTTATGACACAGGCGCACGCTTGGCACTAATTTGTTGATGCACGTGCGGCTACTGCGCACACAATTCACAAACACAGAAAATAATTTTTTTTTTGGTTTGGACTGGAGTGTACTTTCGGGGGTTACAGCACCCTTTAACGGTCAAGCCAGCCGGCCCTTTACTTATGACACAGGCGCACGCTTGGCACTACTTTGTTGATGCACGTGCGGCTACTGCGCACACAATTCACAAACACAGAAAATAATTTTTTTTTTGGTTTGGACTGGAGTGTACTTTGGGGGTTACAGCACCCTTTAATGGTCAAGCCAGCCGGCCCTTTACTTATGACACAGGCGCACGCTTGGCACTACTTTGTTGATGCATGTGCGGCTACTGCGCACACAATTCACAAACACAGAAAATAATTTTTTTTTGGTTTGGACTGGAGTGTACTTTCGGGGGTTACAGCACCCATTAACGGTCACGCCAGCCGGCCCTTTACTTATGACACAGGCGCACGCTTGGCACTACTTTGTTGATGCACGTGCGGCTACTGCGCACACAATTCACAAACACAGAAAATCATTTTTTTTTGGTTTTGACTGAAGTGTACTTTCGGGGGTTACAGCACCCTTTAACGGTCAAGCCAGCCGGCCCTTTACTTATGACACAGGCGCACGCTTGGCACTACTTTGTTGATGCACGTGCGGCTACTGCGCACACAATTCACAAACACAGAAAATAATTTTTTTTTTGGTTTGGACTGGAGTGTACTTTCGGGGGTTACAGCACCCTTAACGGTCAAGCCAGCCGGCCCTTTACTTATGACACAGGCGCACGCTTGGCACTACTTTGTTGATGCACGTGCGGCTACTGCGCACACAATTCACAAACACAGAAAATAATTTTTTTTTTGGTTTGGACTGGATTGTACTTTCGGGGGTTACAGCACCCTTAACGGTCAAGCCAGCCGGCCCTTTACTTATGACACAGGCGCACGCTTGGCACTACTTTGTTGATGCACGTGCGGCTACTGCGCACACAATTCACAAACACAGAAAATAATTTTTTTTTTGGTTTGGACTGGAGTGTACTTTCGGGGGTTACAGCACCCTTAACGGTCAAGCCAGCCGGCCCTTTACTTATGTCACAGGCGCACGCTTGGCACTACTTTGTTGATGCACGTGCGGCTACTGCGCACACAATTCACAAACACAGAAAATAATTTTTTTTTTGGTATGGACTGGAGTGTACTTTGGGGGTTACAGCACCCTTTAATGGTCAAGCCAGCCGGCCCTTTACTTATGACACAGGCGCACGCTTGGCACTACTTTGTTGATGCACGTGCGGCTACTGCGCACACAATTCACAAACACAGAAAATAATTTTTTTTTTGGTTTGGACTGGAGTGTACTTTCGGGGGTTACAGCACCCTTAACGGTCAAGCCAGCCGGCCCTTTACTTATGACACAGGCGCACGCTTGGCACTACTTTGTTGATGCACGTGCGGCTACTGCGCACACAATTCACAAACACAGAAAATAATTTTTTTTTTGGTTTGGACTGGAGTGTACTTTCGGGGGTTACAGCACCCTTAACGTTCAAGCCAGCCGGCCCTTTACTTATGACACAGGCGCACGCTTGGCACTACTTTGTTGATGCACGTGCGGCTACTGCGCACACAATTCACAAACAGAGAAAATAATTTTTTTTTTGGTTTGGACTGGAGTGTACTTTCAGGGGTTACAGCACCCTTTAACGGTCAAGCCAGCCGGCCCTTTACTTATGACACAGGCGCACGCTTGGCACTACTTTGTTGATGCACGTGCGGCTACTGCGCACACAATTCACAAACACAGAAAATAATTTTTTTTTGGTTTGGACTGGAGTGTACTTTCGGGGGTTACAGCACCCTTAACGGTCAAGCCAGCCGGCCCTTTACTTATGACACAGGCGCACGCTTGGCACTAATTTGTTGATGCACGTGCGGCTACTGCGCACACAATTCACAAACACAGAAAATAATATTTTTTTTTGGTTTGGACTGGAGTGTACTTTGGGGGTTACAGCACCCTTTAACGGTCAAGCCAGCCGGCCCTTTACTTATGACACAGGCGCACGCTTGGCACTACTTTGTTGATGCACGTGCGGCTACTGCACACACAATTCACAAACACAGAAAATAATTTTTTTTTGGTTTCGACAGGAGTGTACTTTCGGGGGTTACAGCACCCTTTAACGGTCAAGCCAGCCGGCCCTTTACTTATGACACAGGCGCACGCTTGGCACTACTTTGTTGATGCACGTGCGGCTACTGCGCACACAATTCACAAACACAGAAAATAATTTTTTTTTGGTTTGGACTGGAGTGTATTTTCGGGGGTTACAGCACCCTTTAACGGTCAAGCCAGCCGGCCCTTTACTTATGACACAGGCGCACGCTTGGCACTACTTTGTTGATGCACGTGCGGCTACTGCGCACACAATTCACAAACACAGAAAATAATTTTTTTTTTGGTTTGGACTGGAGTGTACTTTGGGGGTTACAGCACCCTTTAACGGTCAAGCCAGCCGGCCCTTTACTTATGTCACAGGCGCACGCTTGGCACTACTTTGTTGATGCACGTGCGGCTACTGCGCACACAATTCACAAACACAGAAAATATTTTTTTTTTTGGTTTGGACTGGAGTGTACTTTCGGGGGTTACAGCACCCTTAACGGTCAAGCCAGCCGGCCCTTTAGTTATGACACAGGTGCACGCTTGGCACTACTTTGTTGATGCACGTGCGGCTACTGCGCACACAATTCACAAACACAGAAAATAATTTTTTTTTTGGTTTGGACTGGAGTGTACTTTCGGGGGTTACAGCACCCTTAACGGTCAAGCCAGCCGGCCCTTTACTTATGACACAGGCGCACGCTTGGCACTACTTTGTTGATGCACGTGCGGCTACTGCGCACACAATTCACAAACACAGAAAATAATTTTTTTTTTGGTTTGGACTGGAGTGTACTTTCGGTGGTTACAGCACCCTTTAATGGTCAAGCCAGCCGGCCCTTTACTTATGACACAGGCGCACGCTTGGCACTACTTTGTTGATGCACGTGCGGCTACTGCGCACACAATTCACAAACACAGAAAATAATTTTTTTTTTGGTTTGGACTGGAGTGTACTTTCGGGGGTTACAGCACCCATAACGGTCAAGCCAGCCGGCCCTTTACTTATGACACAGGCGCACGCTTGGCACTACTTTGTTGATGCACGTGCAGCTACTGCGCACACAATTCACAAACACAGAAAATAATTTTTTTTTTGGTTTGGACTGGAGTGTACTTTCGGGGGTTACAGCACCCTTTAACGGTCAAGCCAGCCGGCCCTTTACTTATGACACAGGCGCACGCTTGGCACTACTTTGTTGATGCACGTGCGGCTACTGCGCACACAATTCACAAACACAGAAAATAATTTTTTTTTTGGTTTGGACTGGAGTGTAATTTGGGGGTTACAGCACCCTTTAACGGTCAAGCCAGCCGGCCCTTTACTTATGACACAGGCGCACGCTTGGCACTACTATTTTGATGCATGTGCGGCTACTGCGCACACAATTCACAAACACAGAAAATAATTTTTTTTGGGTTTGGACTGGAGTGTACTTTCGGGGGTTACAGCACCCTTTAATGGTCAAGCCAGCCGGCCCTTTACTTATGACACAGGCGCACGCTTGGCACTACTTTGTTGATGCAAGTGCGGCTACTGCACACACAATTCACAAACACAGAAAATAATTTTTTTTTGGTTTGGACTGGAGTGTACTTTCGGGGGTTACAGCACCCTTTAACGGTCAAGCCAGCCGGCCCTTTACTTATGACACAGGCGCACGCTTGGCACTACTTTGTTGATGCACGTGCGGCTACTGCGCACACAATTCACAAACACAGAAAATAATTTTTTTTTTGGTTTGGACTGGAGTGTACTTTCGGGGGTTACAGCACCCTTAACGGTCAAGCCAGCCGGCCCTTTACTTATGACACAGGCGCACGCTTGGCACTACATTGTTGATGCACGTGCGGCTACTGCGCACACAATTCACAAACACAGAAAATAATTTTTTTTTTGGTTTGGACTGGAGTGTACTTTCGGGGGTTACAGCACCCTTAACGGTCAAGCCAGCCGGCCCTTTACTTATGACACAGGCGCACGCTTGGCACTACTTTGTTGATGCACGTGCGGCTACTGCGCACACAATTCACAAACACAGAAAATAATTTTTTTTTTGGTTTGGACTGGAGTGTACTTTCGGGGGTTACAGCACCCTTAACGGTCAAGCCAGCCGGCCCTTTAGTTATGACACAGGTGCACGCTTGGCACTACTTTGTTGATGCACGTGCGGCTACTGCGCACACAATTCACAAACACAGAAAATAATTTTTTTTTTGGTTTGGACTGGAGTGTACTTTCGGGGGTTACAGCACCCTTAACGGTCAAGCCAGCCGGCCCTTTACTTATGACACAGGCGCACGCTTGGCACTACTTTGTTGATGCACGTGCGGCTACTGCGCACACAATTCACAAACACAGAAAATAATTTTTTTTTTGGTTTGGACTGGAGTGTACTTTCGGGGGTTACAGCACCCTTTAACGGTCAAGCCAGCCGGCCCTTTACTTATGACACAGGCGCACGCTTGGCACTAGTTTGTTGATGCACGTGCGGCTACTGCGCACACAATTCACAAACACAGAAAATAATTTTTTTTTTGGTTTGGACTGGAGTGTACTTTCGGGGGTTACAGCACCCATAACGGTCAAGCCAGCCGGCCCTTTACTTATGACACAGGCGCACGCTTGGCACTACTTTGTTGATGCACGTGCGGCTACTGCGCACACAATTCACAAACACAGAAAATAAATTTTTTTTTGGTTTGGACTGGAGTGTACTTTGGGGGTTACAGCACCCTTTAACGGTCAAGCCAGCCGGCCCTTTACTTATGACACAGGCGCACGCTTGGCACTACTATGTTGATGCATGTGCGGCTACTGCGCACACAATTCACAAACACAGAAAATAATTTTTTTTTGGTTTGGACTGGAGTGTACTTTCGGGGGTTACAGCACCCTTTAACGGTCAAGCCAGCCGGCCCTTTACTTATGACACAGGCGCACGCTTGGCACTACTTTGTTGATGCACGTGCGGCTACTGCGCACACAATTCACAAACACAGAAAATATTTTTTTTTTTGGTTTGGACTGGAGTGTACTTTGGGGGTTACAGCACCCTTTAACGGTCAAGCCAGCCGGCCCTTTACTTATGACACAGGCGCACGCTTGGCACTACTTTGTTGATGCACGTGCGGCTACTGCGCACACAATTCACAAACACAGAAAATAATTTTTTTTTTGGTTTGGACTGGAGTGTACTTTCGGGGGTTACAGCACCCTTAACGGTCAAGCCAGCCGGCCCTTTACTTATGACACAGGCGCACGCTTGGCACTACTTTGTTGATGCACGTGCGGCTACTGCGCACACAATTCACAAACACAGAAAATAATTTTTTTTTTGGTTTGGACTGGAGTGTACTTTCGGGGGTTACAGCACCCTTAACGGTCAAGCCAGCCGGCCCTTTACTTATGACACAGGCGCACGCTTGGCACTACTTTGTTGATGCACGTGCGGCTACTGCGCACACAATTCACAAACACAGAAAATTATTTTTTTTTTGGTTTGGACTGGAGTGTACTTTCGGGGGTTACAGCACCCTTAACGGTCAAGCAAGCCGGCCCTTTACTTATGACACAGGCGCACGCTTGGCACTACTTTGTTGATGCACGTGCGGCTACTGCGCACACAATTCACAAACACAGAAAATAATTTTTTTTCTGGTTTGGACTGGAGTGTACTTTCGGGGGTTACAGCACCCTTTAACGGTCAAGCCAGCTGGCCCTTTACTTATGACACAGGCGCACGCTTGGCACTACTTTGTTGATGCACGTGCGGCTACTGCGCACACAATTCACAAACACAGAAAATAATTTTTTTTTTGGTTTGGACTGGAGTGTTCTTTGGGGGTTACAGCACCCTTTAACGGTCAAGCCAGCCGGCCCTTTACTTATGACACAGGCGCACGCTTGGCACTACTTTGTTGATGCACGTGCGGCTACTGCGCACACAATTCACAAACACAGAAAATAATTTTTTTTTTGGTTTGGACTGGAGTGTACTTTCGGGGGTTACAGCACCCTTAACGGTCAAGCCAGCCGGCCCTTTACTTATGACACAGGCGCACGCTTGGCACTACTTTGTTGATGCACGTGCGGCTACTGCGCACACAATTCACAAACACAGAAAATAATTTTTTTTTTGGTTTGGACTGGAGTGTACTTTCGGGGGTTACAGCACCCTTAACGGTCAAGCCAGCCGGCCCTTTACTTATGACACAGGCGCACGCTTGGCACTACTTTGTTGATGCACGTGCGGCTACTGCGCACACAATTCACAAACACAGAAAATATATTATTTTTTTTGGTTTGGACTGGAGTGTACTTTCGGGGGTTACAGCACCCTTTAACGGTCAAGCCAGCTGGCCCTTTACTTATGACACAGGCGCACGCTTGGCACTACTTTGTTGATGCACGTGCGGCTACTGCGCACACAATTCACAAACACAGAAAATAATTTTTTTTTTGGTTTGGACTGGAGTGTACTTTCGGGGGTTACAGCACCCTTAACGGTCAAGCCAGCCGGCCCTTTACTTATGACACAGGCGCACGCTTGGCACTACTTTGTTGATGCATGTGCGGCTACTGCGCACCCAAATCACAAACACAGAAAATAATTTTTTTTTTGGTTTGGACTGGAGTGTACTTTCGGGGGTTACAGCACCCTTAACGGTCAAGCCAGCCGGCCCTTTACTTATGACACAGGTGCACGCTTGGCACTACTTTGTTGATGCACATGCGGCTACTGCGCACACAATTCACAAACACAGAAAATAATTTTTTTTTTGGTTTGGACTGGAGTGTACTTTCGGGGGTTACAGCACCCTTTAACGGTCAAGCCAGCCGGCCCTTTACTTATGACACAGGCGCACGCTTGGCACTACTTTGTTGATGCACGTGCGGCTACTGCGCACACAATTCACAAACACAGAAAATAATTTTTTTTTTGGTTTGGACTGGAGTGTTCTTTGGGGGTTACAGCACCCTTTAACGGTCAAGCCAGCCGGCCCTTTACTTATGACACAGGCGCACGCTTGGCACTACTTTGTTGATGCACGTGCGGCTACTGCGCACACAATTCACAAACACAGAAAATAATTTTTTTTTTGGTTTGGACTGGAGTGTACTTTCGGGGGTTACAGCACCCTTAACGGTCAAGCCAGCCGGCCCTTTACTTATGACACAGGCGCACGCTTGGCACTACTTTGTTGATGCACGTGCGGCTACTGCGCACACAATTCACAAACACAGAAAATATATTATTTTTTTTGGTTTGGACTGGAGTGTACTTTCGGGGGTTACAGCACCCTTTAACGGTCAAGCCAGCCGGCCCTTTACTTATGACACAGGCGCACGCTTGGCACTACTTTGTTGATGCACGTGCGGCTACTGCGCACACAATTCACAAACACAGAAAATAATTTTTTTTTGGTTTGGACTGGAGTGTACTTTCGGGGGTTACAGCACCCTTAACGGTCAAGCCAGCCGGCCCTTTACTTATGACACAGGCGCACGCTTGGCACTACTTTGTTGATGCACGTGCGGCTACTGCGCACACAATTCACAAACACAGAAAATAATTTTTTTTTTGGTTTGGACTGGAGTGTACTTTCGGGGGTTACAGCACCCTTTAACGGTCAAGCCAGCCGGCCCTTTACTTATGACACAGGTGCACGCTTGGCACTACTTTGTTGATGCACGTGCGGCTACTGCGCACACAATTCACAAACACAGAAAATAATTTTTTTTTTGGTTTGGACTGGAGTGTACTTTGGGGGTTACAGCACCCTTTAACGGTCAAGCCAGCCGGCCCTTTACTTATGACACAGGCGCACGCTTGGCACTACTATGTTGATGCACGTGCGGCTACTGCGCACACAATTCACAAACACAGAAAATAATTTTTTTTTTGGTTTGGACTGGAGTGTACTTTCGGGGGTTACAGCACCCTTTAACGGTCAAGCCAGCCGGCCCTTTACTTATGACACAGGCGCACGCTTGGCACTACTTTGTTGATGCACGTGCGGCTACTGCGCACACAATTCACAAACACAGAAAATAATTTTTTTTTGGTTTGGACTGGAGTATTCTTTGGGGGTTACAGCACCCTTTAACGGTCAAGCCAGCCAGCCCTTTACTTATGACACAGGCGCACGCTTGGCACTACTTTGTTGATGCACGTGCGGCTATTGCGCACACAATTCACAAACACAGAAAATAATTTTATTTTTGGTTTGGACTGGAGTGTACTTTCGGGGGTTACAGCACCCTTAACGGTCAAGCCAGCCGGCCCTTTACTTTTGACACAGGCGCACGCTTGGCACTACTTTGTTGATGCACGTGCGGCTACTGCGCACACAATTCACAAACACAGAAAATAAATTTTTTTTTGGTTTGGACTGGAGTGTACTTTCGGGGGTTACAGCACCCTTAACGGTCAAGCCAGCCGGCCCTTTACTTATGACACAGGCGCACGCTTGGCACTACTTTGTTGATGCACGTGCGGCTACTGCGCACACAATTCACAAACACAGAAAATATTTTTTTTTTTGGTTTGGACAGGAGTGTACTTTCGGGGGTTACAGCACCCTTTAACGGTCAAGCCAGCCGGCCCTTTACTTATGACACAGGCGCACGCTTGGCACTACTTTGTTGATGCACGTGCGGCTACTGCGCACACAATTCACAAACACAGAAAATAATTTTTTTTTGGTTTGGACTGGAGTGTACTTTCGGGGGTTACAGCACTCTTAACGGTCAAGCCAGCCGGCCCTTTACTTATGACACAGGCGCACGCTTGGCACTACTTTGTTGATGCACATGCGGCTACTGCGCACACAATTCACAAACACAGAAAATAATTTTTTTTTGGTTTGGACTGGAGTGTACTTTCGGGGGTTACAGCACTCTTAACGGTCAAGCCAGCCGGCCCTTTACTTATGACACAGGCGCACGCTTGGCACTACTTTGTTGATGTACGTGCGGCTACTGCGCACACAATTCACAAACACAGAAAATAATTTTTTTTTGGTTTGGACTGGAGTGTACTTTCGGGGGTTACAGCACCCTTTAACGGTCAAGCCAGCCGGCCCTTTACTTATGACACAGGCGCACGCTTGGCACTACTTTGTTGATGCACGTGCGGCTACTGCGCACACAATTCACAAACACAGAAAATAATTTTTTTTTGGTTTGGATTGGAGTGTACTTTCGGGGGTTACAGCACCCTTTAACGGTCAAGCCAGCCGGCCCTTTACTTATGACACAGGCACACGCTTGGCACTACTTTGTTGATGCACGTGCGGCTACTGCGCACACAATTCACAAACACAGAAAATATATTATTTTTTTAGCACTTGGGGGGAGCACCCCTGATGGACAGAGCACCCCCTGGACAACACTACCTTTAGGACTGGGACACTGCACAGGACTTTGGAGTGGACACAGCCCCTATGGAGAACTGACTGCACAACACAGTCCAGCCAGCCCCTATGGACTTTGAAGTAGTGGACACAGCCCTTATTAACAACAGCAGCACAGCACAACACAGCCAGCCCCTATGGACTTTGAAGTAGTGGACAACAGCAGCACTACACTACACTACACTACACAGCCCTAACTCCCACCCTCCCTCTTCACTGTCCACAGCCGAGTGAGAAAATGGCGCCGACGCGGGTACCTTATATAGGATCCAAAACCCGCGAGACTCGGAAGGCGGGATGATGACGTTTTGCCTCGATTTCAGATCCGAGTCAGGCGGGAAAAGTCGAGCCTGACTCGGATCTGCCTCGGATCGGGGGTGCTCGGGGGGGTTCGGATTTCAGAAATCCGAACCCGCTCACCCCTAGTCGTAAGTAGCGGTATTACTTTTTTTTTTGTGTGGGGACACATCCCAATTACTAAAATTTGCCAAAATTAAAGCTAAAGGGTCTTTCGCCAGATGTATAGATAACAAGTCATTTATAAAGAACATAAGTTTATCCCAGAATTTACGAATGCGGCCACATTCCCATATATTATGCCAGAAGGTGGCTTTAGTGACTTTACATTTCACACAATGTCCCGTCTCTTCTAACACCATATGAGCCCTGCTACTTTGTGCAATATAAGCCCTGTGTAAGGATTTCACATGGACTTCTTGTAGACGAGATTAGTGTAAGATTTTCAAGGTGTTCTCATAATGTTCCAAAAGAGTTTCAGAAGAATTTAATATGGGAATGTCTGCTATCCATCTCGCTGCACATTTGTGCCATAGGGAATTTGCTTTAGATGAAATGAAATCACCCGTCAAAAATTTGGTTTTGTAATTATTTTGTATCGTAAACGTAAATAAAGATTCTATTATATCTTTTGCTTCTGGATCCTTCAAAGCCGGAGATATATTTTGAATAAAATGCCTGACTTGGAGATACATAAAGAATTGTGAATTAGGCAGATTACATTTCTCTCTAAGAGTTTGGAAAGTTAGATGGGTGCCCCCTGGGTCAAAAATATCTTTGACTTTCGCAAGTCCTTTAGTTTTCCAGACGAGGAAATGAGAATTTTCTAGGCTGGGACTAAACATGGGGGTTTCCCCACAAAGTGGTATACTTTGTAGAGCTGAAGTTGTGGTTGAGTCTCCGGTTGATGGCCAACCATGCCTTGTAGGTGTCTTGAAACATTATATTGTTTAAAATTAAGTTGGGGAGTTTGGGTTTAGGAGTGTGTAAAAGGGCACTTGGAGCAAAGGGAGAAAATAATTCTGTTTCTAGGGATAGATCTGTGTATGTATTACGTTCAAGACACCAGTCCAACACATATCTAAAAAATACAGCTTCTGAGAAGACTTTTAAATCTGGGATTCCCAAACCACCCTTCCCTCTAGTGCACTGAAGCTTAGCTAAAGCTATTCTAGATTTCCCGCCATGCCACAGAAATTTGGAGGATGCTTTTGAGTAGGTATCAATATCACTCTGAGTAGGGGCCATAGGAAGCACCTGAATCAGATAAGCAATTTTTGGAAAAATTATACTCTTCAGGACTGCTACCCGGCCCATCAATGACAATGGAAGCGTACGCCAATCTTCCAGCTGTCTAATGATTTTCGAGAGCATTGGGGAAAAATTACAGCAATATAGTTTAGAAGTTATTTCAGGTATGTATATTCCGAAGTATTTTAAAGTGTTCTGTGTTCTTATAAATTGGTTGCAAATTGTGGGTAACATAGAAGGGGGACCTGTGCCCAAATATAGTAGCTCAGATTTATGGAAATTAACTCTGTATCACGAGAAGGAACCAAAGCGTTCAATGTTGTCTAAAATCGAGGGTAGAGATAATTCTGGATGGGAGACAAATAACAACATGTCATCCACAAATAGAGCCAACTTGGACTTTATTGTACCTATCCTAATTCCAGTGAACCATTTGTCCTCCCTCAAAGTGATCGCGAGAGGTTCTAGTGCCAGTGCGAACAGCAAGGGGGACAATGGGCATCCCTGCCTCGTCCCCCTGCCTATCACAAAAGGTTGGGAAAGATAACTGTTGTAGGCTATCTGGGTTGTTGGACTAGTATAAATAGCGGAAATTAGTTTTATAAAATTATCTGGGAACCCAAAGCGTTGTAGAGATTCAAAAAGATGATCCCACGTTAGTAAATCGAAAGCCTTTTCGGCATCTAGAGAGAGAAGTAAAGGTGTCCCCTGGTTCCCATTGAGTTCTAATCCTTGCATAATCGATATAACTCTCCGAATATTGGTTGCCGAGGTTCTTCCCATGATAAAACCTGTTTGGTCTGTATGTATTACCGATGGGAGGCACAGCTTAAGACGATCTGCCAAAATCTTTGTAAAGAGTTTATAATCCGAGTTTAATAAAGAAATAGGTCTATCTATATGACCCTGGTTGTTCTAGATCCCTCTCTGGTTTTGGGAGTAATTTAAGAATAGCGCTGTTAAAATATAGTGGTAAAGACTTTTTTCGAAGGATGTCATTATACATTTCTAATAAGGAGTCTCCACATTTGGGGAAGAGAATCTTTAAATATTCTCCGATGAGGCCATCTGGTCCCGGAGCTTTATTTGGTTTAAGTAGGCGTATAGCTCTAGAGCGTTCCAGCTTCGTAATGGGGGAACTTAAGTTTTCTGCGATCTCCTGACTGATCTGGGGTAGGTGTAGTCCCTCCCAGAACATCTCTTTTTGTGTGTAGTCTATCTGACTGTTTGCATAGAGATCTGAATAAAACGTTCTAAGAGTTTCGGATATCTGTGCTCCGGAGTGCACTCGATTTCCTTTTTGATCTATTAGGGATTTAATAATATTTGTGGTGCGAGGACCACGTAATAGGTTGGGAAGCAGACATCCTGTTTTGTTGCCAAATTTATGGAATTTAAAATCTGATACATATTGTGATCTATCATGGTAGTTTGATACAATGGAGTCAAACATTTGTTTTTTCTCTAGGTATGTTCTTTTTTGTATGGGAGAGCGTGTTAACTTATATGCCTGGAAAGCATCAGTTAGTTCTCGTTGGGCTTTATGATAATTTTTATAGTAATTCCTCGTGTGTTGCTTAACATAGGATATAATTTTGCCTCTTATTACTGTTCTGGACGTTTGCAAGAACAGGTTAGGATTCGTGAGCCTGTGTTCCTCATTGTCATTTTTATAAGTTTGCCAGGCTGATTCTAGCATGGACCTAAACTCTATTGAGTTGACCAGGTGAGTGGGGAATCTCCATTGCTTATAAGGACTTTTGTCAACTTCTTCCGCAATAATGACCCGTATCAATGCGTGATTGGAAATACAGATCGTCTCAATATGCGCCTCTTGTACCCTAGGGAAAAGGTTAGTAGAGATCAGCAAGTATCAATTCTAGAAAGTGAGCCGTGGGCAGCTGATAGGCATGTGTACTCTCTCTCTAATGGGTGTAGCACCCTCCATGTATCTATCAGATCTAATTGTTGCTCAAAGAATGGAATACCAAGTTTAGGTGGTTTAATTGGACGTGCCCTAATTGTTTGTCTGTCCAGAATTGATGACGATATGATGTTGAAATCTCCTCCAACTAAAATGAAAGTTGTTCCCATACATAGGCACCCACTTTACATTTGAGATAACATTAATGACAAAGCAGTAACAATATTATTACAATTTACAATGCTTATACTACTACCTTGAATATGGCACCTAATATTCTAAACTTCTAAGCAATAAAGTATTACAATCCTAAGGACTAAGGATATAAATATTTCAAGTTCATAAATCACAGATACTGTCCCTGGTATTAGTCCAATGGTCCTTTAACCTAGTTATGAGACTTCCTCTTGTGGCTGTAGAATGTACTTGGAAACTTTGTTATAGTCTGCTAAAGTAATGAGCAATTACTCTCCTAAATATCCACTTGTTACACTGTAGCTTTTGCTGTTCCCAATATACTGTAGTAATACTCAATACGTAGTTATAGTGCAACTGTCTCTGAGATTCCTCTGGCTCAAGTTACACTGTATTCAGGTACTGTTTCAGACCCTGGATTAACTCTACAGAATGTAATTAGAGGTTTCCTCTGATATAGTCTAAAAGGTATATATCTATAGTTTCTCTGGTATGAAGTTTGTTAATTGCTCTTCTTAGACAAACGCCTTTTTAATTATACAGCTGTGGTAGAACCACTGTAAAGAGCACCACTAGTAGATAAATCCTCTAGTGCTCCTTATCAGGGCCGTAGCTAGGGTAGTGCAGCCAGTGCCATCGAACAGGGCACCGCAGGGCAGGGGGTGCTGTTTAGGCCTGTCAAATTTCTGTTTATTATCATTCTCACTTGTAGCTTCCTTTTATTTCATCCCCAGCATCTCCTGGCCTCCTCTATATCTTCCCTGGCCCTTCCCCATGAGGCCATTCCCCTTTTTTGGGTGTATTATGTCCCTTTGAAAAATGAGGGGGGCGCCAATGCTCTTTCTGGCACAGGGCACCAAAAAGTCTAGTTACAGCTCTGCTCCTTATGATCCTGGTAAATAAGCCTCTGTCCCTATAGAGCCTCTTTTCTGCCACTAGGGATATTTGTGTATGTGTGAGTGCCAGGTATTAATTACTCACAGCCCAACCAGCACTGCTGATGCCGTCCATCTGACACTGGAGCTGCCTCACCTCTCAGTCTCCGGCTCTCATTGGCTACATGCCAGACCGGCTCCCAATCAGCGGCATATAGCAGTGGTAATTGATAGCCCTGCAGCCGCTGAGCTCATAGCTGTGCACCAGCTCACCTCGCAACAAGCACCACCTCGCAACAGCACTACTGCCTCCTCCAGCAGGGAACACCCCCACCGATGTGGGTCCCTCCGCTCCTCTCCGCTGCCGGGACCACCTGCTGCAACACCGCCTCTCCTGCCAGACAGGGTGAGTACTGCTGTCTCACCTTCTTCCCCAGCTCTGGCTGGGCCTCCCTCTCTGGCTCTGCCCCACTGTGCCCGGCAGCTCATCACCGCTCACTGGCTGCCCGGGTCACAGGAGGGCAGGCACTGGAGGGAGGGATCAGCAGACTGCCTCTCAGCTGCTGCTAACAGCTGTTATATATCCTCCCTCTCACCAGATCCTCTTTTCATGACAGGAACCAATTCACTCCCACCTATATTACTCCACCCCTTTTCCTCCAGTGCATCCAACACACTGTAGCACCTCCTCACCACAGAGATAAAAAAGTACCTCATAAATTTATGTTAATACATTAAATACATATATCATGAATTGTGACTATATATATATATATATATATATATATATATATATTACCTCATAAATTGTACATTTATAAATATTACAAAGATTTATAAGTGCAGTTCTTATTTTAACCCTTAACCATAGTTGCACTATGTATGATATCTGTGAGACTAGAAAGTTTCCAAGTGAGTATAGTGTAACTACTCTACTCACTATGGGCTCAGCACTAATGCCGCTGCCCACATGCATGAGACGCCCCTCCAGCAGCTCTGTTTAAAGGAGGGAGGTCTGGCTCTTTAGAAACAGCTGACTGCTGCCTGTGAGTGCACAATGTCAGCCTCCACTATGCTGTACAGCAGGACCCTGCAAGGCCTCACTGCCTCACCACTACTGCTGCTGCATCCCCTGGCATGCCTCTGCTCCTCCCACACAGTCTCCATGCTCACAGACACTGGCTGCCACAGAGCACTTGGCCCTACACCAGTAGCACCAGCTGCCATCTTAAAGAGCAGGGTGAGTACTCCTGCCCACTGGCCTCCACAGCTCCTTCTCTGGCTGTGCCCCCCTGCACACAGTAGCATATCACAGCTCACCTTCTGCCTGGGACACAGGGGGGCAAGCACTGATGGGATGAACCAGTAGACTCTCTCTCTCTCTGCTACTCCTGACAGCTCTTATCTACCACTCTCTAAACGGGCCCTCTTTTTCTGACAGGAACCAAATCACTCTCAGCCATATTACTCCGCCCCTTCTTCTCCAGTCCAGGTGCATCCCACCCCACACACTGGGGCACAGCCTCACCACAGAGAAAAAAGTACCAAATATATATATTTCACATATGGCATGAAATCATTAGCATTTCACCTTAGAACATATACATAAATGGATTGCAAATGGCTGTGTAGATAATCCCTTTTTAACAGTTTATATATATTTATTTTAATCAATACCCTATTCACTTTAACCTTTACTAGGGTTACACTTTTATGCTAGATATGTATCTGTTATCCTGCAATGTTTTTTCTACCGTAGATGTGCTAGTTGTAATAATAGTTATGTATGTATAGAAGCTCTTGTGTTTTATATTGATGTGTTTTTTGCTGACACTGCACATTTATACCTGATGACACCCTATGTTTAGTTTGTATCAGGTAAACCTGATCATAGGTATGTGAGCTGATCTCAGTTATTGGTGGTTGAAGCTATTTAAGGATTTCTTTGTACATTGTTCACTTATGTTGTTCCTGATGAAGGCTCCACAATAAAGAGCGCTGAAACATTGAAAAAGATAACGAGTTTCAGTCTCCTTTATTTGGCCCGGAGCACTGCTATTCCTGTGCTGTTGCATCTTTAGTTTCTGACGCTTACTTGAAGCCACCTGGTAAATATACCTGTATGCATCTCCCAGTGCCGACATCTACATATATATATATATATATATATATATATATATATATTAGGGGTGTGCACCGGCCACTTTTCGTGTTTTGTGTTTTGGTTTTGGATCTGGATCTTTCTTCGTGTTTTGGATCTGGATTGGTTTTGCCAAAACCACCCTTCCGTGTTTTGGGTTCTGGGTTTTGTGTTTTGGATCTGTATTTTTTTTTAAAAAAGCATAAAAACAGCTAAAATCACAGAATTTGTAGGTTTTTCTGCTCCTATGCTATTATTAACCTCAATAACCTTAATTTCCACTCATTTCCAGTCTATTCTGAACACCTCACACCTCACAATAGTGTTTTTATGTCCAAAACGTTGCACCGAGGTAGCTGGATGACTATGCTAAGCGACACGAGTGGGCGGCACAAACACGTGACCCATCTAGGCGTGAAACTGCAGTGGCAGACAGAATGGCAGTTTGAAAAACTAGGCCCCAAACTGTACATAATGCAAAGAAAAAAAAGAGGTGCAAGATGGAATTGTCCTTGGGCCCTCCCACCCACCCTTATGTTGTATAAACAGGACATGCACACTTTAACAAACCAATCATTTCAGCGCCAGGGTCTGCCACACAACTGTGGCTGAAATGATTGGTTCGTTTGGGCCCCCACAAAACAAGCTGGCAATTAATGTGTCCCTGCACAAACTGGCTCTATGGAGGCAAGATGTCATCCTCATCCTCCTCATCCACCGATTCCTCACCCTCTTCAGTGTGTACATCCTCATCCTCACAAAGTATTAACTCGTCCCCACTTGAATCCACCACCACAGGTCCCTCTGTACCTTCTGGAGGCTGGTCTCCCTGGAAGAGCTGATAATTCATTTTGATGAACATCATCTTCTCCACATTCTGTGGAAGCAACCTCCTACGCCTTTCGCTGACAAGGTTCCCGGCTGCACTAAACACTCTTTCGGAGTACACACTGGAGGGGGGGCAACTCAGGTAAAATAGAGCCAGTTTGTACAGGGGCCTCCAAATTGCCTCTTTTTCCTGCCAGTACAGGTATGGACTGTCTGCCATGCCTACTTGGATGCTGTCACCGATGTAATCCTCCACCATTCTGTCAATGGTGACAGTATCATATGCAGTGACAGTAGACATGTCAGAAATTGTTGCCAGGTCCTTCAGTCCGGACCAGATGTCCAAACTTGGTCCTGCCTGCCCTGCATCACCGCCAGTGGGTTGCTTAGGATACCTAAGTTTTTTCCTGGCAGCCCCAGTTGCAGGAGAAAATGAAGAAGGAGCCGTTGACGTGTCACGTTCCGCTTCAGCTGACAGTGTGTTCACCAGCAGGTCTTTGCACCTCTGCAGGCTTGTGTCGGCCGGAAAGAGAGACACCACATAGGCTTTAAACCTAGGATCGAGCACGATGGCCAAAACGTAGTGGTCTGATTTCAACAGATTGACCACCCTGGAATCCTGGCAAAGCGAATGAAGGGCTTCATCCACAAGTCCCACATGCCGAGCGGAATCGCTCCGTCTTAGCTCCTCCTTCACTTTCTCCAGCTGCTTCTGCAAAAGCCTGATGAGGGGAATGACCTGACTCAAGCTGGCAGTGTCTGAACTGACTTCACGTGTGGCAAGTTCGAAGGGCTGGAGAACCTTGCACAACACGGAAATCATTCTCCACTGCGCTTGAGTCAGGTGCATACCCCCTCCTTTGCCTATGTCATAGGTGGATGTATAGGCTTGTATGGCCTTTTGCTGCTCCTCCATCCTCTGAAGCATATAGAGGGTTGAGTTCCACCGCGTCACAACCTCTTGCTTCAGGTGATGGCGGGGCAGGTTCAAGAGTGTTTGCTGGCGCTCCAGTCTTCGGCACGCAGTCGCTGAATGGCGAAAGTGGCCAGAAATTTTTCGGGCCACCCAAAGCGTCTCCTGCACGCCCCTGTCGCTTTTCAGAAAATTCTGCACCACCAAGTTTATTGTGTGAGCAAAACATGGGACGTGCAGGAATTTGCCCAGATGTAATGCCCGCACAATATTGGTGGCGTTGTCAGATATCACAAATCCCCAGGAGAGTCTAAGTGGGGTAAGCCACTGGGCGATGATTTCCCTCAGTTTCTCTAAGAGGTTGTCGGCGGTGTGCCTCTTACTGAAACCGGTGATACACAGCGTAGCCTGCCTTGTAACGAGCTGGCATTTCTGAGATGCTGCTACTGGTGACGCTGCTGCTGTTGCTGCGTAAGGTGATACATCTACCCAGTGGGCTGTCACAGTCATATAGTCCTTAGTCTGCCCTGTTCCACTTGTCCACATGTCCGTGGTTAAGTGGACATTGTGTACAACGGCATTTTTCAGGACACTGAGGACACTTTTTCTGACGTTTCTGTACAGTCTCGGTATCGCCTGCCTAGTGAAGTGGAATCTAGACGGGATTTGGAACCGGGGACACACTACCTCCATCAATTGTCTAAATCCCACTGCACTAATGGCGGATACCGGACGCACGTCTAACACCAACATAGCAGTCAAGGCCTCAGTTATACGTTTTGCTTCAGGATGACTGCTGTCGTACTTCATCCTCCTCGCTAAGGACTGTTGGAGGGTCAATTGTTTAGTAAAAGTAGTGGTGTTCCTACTTCCTCTCTGGGATGATGAACGACTCCCAGCAGCAGCAACAGCAGCAGCGGCAGCAGTAGGCGTAGCAATGCAGGATCCTCCAGAGGAATCCCGGATAGGAGAGTCAGTCATGCCAGTGACATGGCCTGCAGGACTACTTCCGATCCTGACTAAGGAGGAAATTGACGAGGAGGGAGTTGACGGTGTGGTTTGCAGGCTCTTGGATACAACAGGACAACGGGATTTAGGTGTCCCTGGACTGCTTACGGTCTTAGCCAAAGTTTCTGAACTTGACAGTAACTTTTTATGAACGCGCTGCAGGTGCCGTATAAGGGAGGATGTTCCTAGGTGGTTGACGTCCCTACCCCTACTTATTTCACCTTTACATATGGTACATATGGCAAGACAGTTGTTGTCCGGATTTGGATAGAAATATTGCCAGACCAAAGAGGTGGAATGTTTGGTCTTCTGCCCAGGCATGACCGTGATGGGCTTTTTCATCCCACGGACAACAACTGTCTCCCCCGGAGCCTGATTTAAACAAACCACATCACCATCAGAATCCTCCTCGCCAACTTCCTCCTCAGCGCCAGCTACACCAGTATCCTCATCCTGTTGTACTTCAACAGTGACATCTTCAATTTGCATATCAGCAAGTGGACTGTGGGTGCTCCTTTCAGCACTTGCAGGGGGCGTGCAAATGGTGGAAAGAGCCACCTCTTCCCGTCCAGTGCTGGGAAGGTCAGGCATCGCAACCACCACCACACTTGGACTCTCCTTGGGGATTTGTGATATCTTCTTAGAAAGCACAGTTCTTCGCTGTGCTTTTGCCAGCTTAACTCTTTTGATTTTTTTAGTGGGAGGAGGGCTTCCATCGTCATGTGAAGCTGAACCACTAGTCATGAACATGCTAGGGATCGACCTTAGCCGTTCCTTGCCACTCCGTGTCGTAAATGGCATATTGGCAAGTTTACGTTTCTCTTCAGCTGATTTAAATGTCTTTTTCAAGGTCATTTTCCTGAACTTTGCCATTTGGGATTGTATGTGCCCTCTACTATGACATTGGGCATCGGCCATGGCAGACGACGTTGATGGCATGTTATCGTCTATGTCATGACTAGTGGCAGCAGCTTCAGCACTAGGAGGAAGTGGTTCTTGATCTTTCTCTATTTTATTTTTATCGGAGAAAGTTTGGTCCTCCATTTATGTTATATCGATTTGATATATACGTGCGGCTAAACACAGAAAATAAATTTTTTTTTGGTTTGGACTGGAGTGTACTTTGTGGGTTACAGCACCCTTTAACGGTCAAGCCAGCCGGCCCTTTACTTATGACACAGGCGCACGCTTGGCACTACTTTGTTGATGCACGTGCGGCTACTGCGCACACAATTCACAAACACAGAAAATAATTTTTTTTTGGTTTGGACTGGAGTGTACTTTCGGGGGTTACAGCACCCTTAACGGTCAAGCCAGCCGGCCCTTTACTTATGACACAGGCGCACGCTTGGCACTACTTTGTTGATGCACGTGCGGGCTACTGCGCACACAATTCACAAACACAGAAAATAATTTTTTTTTTGGTTTGGACTGGAGTGTACTTTCGGGGGTTACAGCACCCTTAACGGTCAAGCCAGCCGGCCCTTTACTTATGACACAGGCGCACGCTTGGCACTACTTTGTTGATGCACGTGCGGCTACTGCGCACACAATTCACAAACACAGAAAATAATTTTTTTTTGGTTTGGACTGGAGTGTACTTTCGGGGGTTACAGCACCCTTTAACGGTCAAGCCAGCCGGCCCTTTACTTATGACACAGGCGCACGCTTGGCACTACTTTGTTGATGCACGTGCGGCTACTGCGCACACAATTCACAAACACAGAAAATAATTTTTTTTTGGTTTGGACTGGAGTGTACTTTCGGGGGTTACAGCACCCTTTAACGGTCAAGCCAGCCGGCCCTTTACTTATGACACAGGCGCACGCTTGGCACTACTTTGTTGATGCACGTGCGGCTACTGCGCACACAATTCACAAACACAGAAAATAATTTTTTTTTGGTTTGGACTGGAGTGTACTTTCGGGGGTTACAGCACCCTTAACGGTCAAGCCAGCCGGCCCTTTACTTATGACACAGGCGCACGCTTGGCACTACTTTGTTGATGCACGTGCGGCTACTGCGCACACAATTCACAAACACAGAAAATAATTTTTTTTGGGTTTGGACTGGAGTGTACTTTCGGGGGTTACAGCACCCTTTAACGGTCAAGCCAGCCGGCCCTTTACTTATGACACAGGCGCACGCTTGGCACTACTTTGTTGATGCACGTGCGGCTACTGCGCACACAATTCACAAACACAGAAAATAATTTTTTTTTGGTTTGGACTGGAGTGTACTTTCGGGGGTTACAGCACCCTTTAACGGTCAAGCCAGCCGGCCCTTTACTTATGACACAGGCGCACGCTTGGCACTACTTTGTTGATGCACGTGCTGCTACTGCGCACACAATTCACAAACACAGAAAATAATTTTTTTTTGGTTTGGACTGGAGTGTACTTTCGGGGGTTACAGCACCCTTTAACGGTCAAGCCAGCCGGCCCTTTACTTATGACACAGGCGCACGCTTGGCAATACTTTGTTGATGCACGTGCGGCTACTGCGCACACAATTCACAAACACAGAAAATAATTTTTTTTTGGTTTGGACTAGAGTGTACTTTCGGGGGTTACAGCACCCTTTAACGGTCAAGCCAGCCGGCCCTTTACTTATGACACAGGCGCACGCTTGGCACTACTTTGTTGATGCACGTGCGGCTACTGCGCACACAATTCACAAACACAGAAAATAATTTTTTTTTTGGTTTGGACTGGAGTGTACTTTGGGGGTTACAGCACCCTTTAACGGTCAAGCCAGCCGGCCCTTTACTTATGACACAGGCGCACGCTTGGCACTACTTTGTTGATGCACGTGCGGCTACTGCGCACACAATTCACAAACACAGAAAATAATTTTTTTTTTGGTTTGGACTGGAGTGTACTTTCGGGGGTTACAGCACCCTTAACGGTCAAGCCAGCCGGCCCTTTACTTATGACACAGGCGCACGCTTGGCACTACTTTGTTGATGCACGTGCGGCTACTGTGCACACAATTCACAAACAACAGAAAATAATTTTTTTTTGGTTTGGACTGGAGTGTACTTTCGGGGGTTACAGCACCCTTTAACGGTCAAGCCAGCCGGCCCTTTACTTATGACACAGGCGCACGCTTGGCACTACTTTGTTGATGCACGTGCGGCTACTGCGCACACAATTCACAAACACAGAAAATAATTTTTTTTTGGTTTGGACTGGAGTGTACTTTCGGGGGTTACAGCACCCTTTAACGGTCAAGCCAGCCGGCCCTTTACTTATGACACAGGCGCACGCTTGGCACTACTTTGTTGATGCACGTGCTGCTACTGCGCACACAATTCACAAACACAGAAAATAATTTTTTTTTGGTTTGGACTGGAGTGTACTTTCGGGGGTTACAGCACCCTTTAACGGTCAAGCCAGCCGGCCCTTTACTTATGACACAGGCGCACGCTTGGCAATACTTTGTTGATGCACGTGCGGCTACTGCGCACACAATTCACAAACACAGAAAATAATTTTTTTTTGGTTTGGACTGGAGTGTACTTTCGGGGGTTACAGCACCCTTTAACGGTCAAGCCAGCTGGCCCTTTACTTATGACACAGGCGCACGCTTGGCACTACTTTGTTGATGCACGTGCGGCTACTGCGCACACAATTCACAAACACAGAAAATAATTTTTTTTTTGGTTTGGACTGGAGTGTACTTTGGGGGTTACAGCACCCTTTAACGGTCAAGCCAGCCGGCCCTTTACTTATGACACAGGCGCACGCTTGGCACTACTTTGTTGATGCACGTGCGGCTACTGCGCACACAATTCACAAACACAGAAAATAATTTTTTTTTTGGTTTGGACTGGAGTGTACTTTCGGGGGTTACAGCACCCTTAACGGTCAAGCCAGCCGGCCCTTTACTTATGACACAGGCGCACGCTTGGCACTACTTTGTTGATGCACGTGCGGCTACTGTGCACACAATTCACAAACACAGAAAATAATTTTTTTTTGGTTTGGACTGGAGTGTACTTTCGGGGGTTACAGCACCCTTTAACGGTCAAGCCAGCCGGCCCTTTACTTATGACACAGGCGCACGCTTGGCACTACTTTGTTGATGCACGTGCGGCTACTGCGCACACAATTCACAAACACAGAAAATAATTTTTTTTTGGTTTGGACTGGAGTGTACTTTCGGGGGTTACAGCACCCTTTAACGGTCAAGCCAGCTGGCCCTTTACTTATGACACAGGCGCACGCTTGGCACTACTTTGTTGATGCACGTGCGGCTACTGCGCACACAATTCACAAACACAGAAAATAATTTTTTTTTGGTTTGGACTGGAGTGTACTTTCGGGGGTTACAGCACCCTTAACGGTCAAGCCAGCCGGCCCTTTACTTATGACACAGGCGCACGCTTGGCACTACTTTGTTGATGCACGTGCGGCTACTGCGCACACAATTCACAAACACAGAAAATAATTTTTTTTTTGGTTTGGACTGGAGTGTACTTTCGGGGGTTACAGCACCCTTAACTGTCAAGCCAGCCGGCCCTTTACTTATGACACAGGCGCACGCTTGGCACTACTTTGTTGATGCACGTGCGGCTACTGCGCACACAATTCACAAACACAGAAAATAATTTTTTTTTGGTTTGGACTGGAGTGTACTTTCGGGGGTTACAGCACCCTTTAACGGTCAAGCCAGCCGGCCCTTTACTTATGACACAGGCGCACACTTGGCACTACTTTGTTGATGCACGTGCGGCTACTGCGCACACAATTCACAAACACAGAAAATAATTTTTTTTTGGTTTGGACTGGAGTGTACTTTCGGGGGTTACAGCACTCTTTAACGGTCAAGCCAGCCGGCCCTTTACTTATGACACAGGCGCAGGCTTGGCACTACTTTGTTGATGCACGTGCGGCTACTGCGCACACAATTCACAAACACAGAAAATAATTTTTTTTTGGTTTGGACTGGAGTGTACTTTCGGGGGTTACAGCACCCTTAACGGTCAAGCCAGCCGGCCCTTTACTTATGACACAGGCGCACGCTTGGCACTACTTTGTTGATGCACGTGCGGCTACTGCGCACACAATTCACAAACACAGAAAATAATTTTTTTTTGGTTTGGACTGGAGTGTACTTTCGGGGGTTACAGCACCCTTTAACGGTCAAGCCAGCCGGCCCTTTACTTATGACACAGGCGCACGCTTGGCACTACTTTGTTGATGCACGTGCGGCTACTGCGCACACAATTCACAAACACAGAAAATAATTTTTTTTTGGTTTGGACTGGAGTGTACTTTCGGGGGTTACAGCACCCTTTAACGGTCAAGCCAGCCGGCCCTTTACTTATGACACAGGCGCACGCTTGGCACTACTTTGTTGATGCACGTGCGGCTACTGCGCACACAATTCACAAACACAGAAAATAATTTTTTTTTGGTTTGGACTGGAGTGTACTTTCGGGGGTTACAGCACCCTTTAACGGTCAAGCCAGCCGGCCCTTTACTTATGACACAGGCGTACGCTTGGCACTACTTTGTTGATGCACGTGCGGCTACTGCGCACACAATTCACAAACACAGAAAATAATTTTTTTTTTGGTTTGGACTGGAGTGTACTTTGGGGGTTACAGCACCCTTTAACGGTCAAGCCAGCCGGCCCTTTACTTATGACACAGGCGCACGCTTGGCACTACTTTGTTGATGCACGTGCGGCTACTGCGCACACAATTCACAAACACAGAAAATAATTTTTTTTTTGGTTTGGACTGGAGTGTACTTTCGGGGGTTACAGCACCCTTAACGGTCAAGCCAGCCGGCCCTTTACTTATGACACAGGTGCACGCTTGGCACTACTTTGTTGATGCACGTGTGGCTACTGCGAACACAATTCACAAACACAGAAAATAATTTTTTTTTTGGTTTGGACTGGAGTGTACTTTCGGGGGTTACAGCACCCTTAACGGTCAAGCCAGCCGGCCCTTTACTTATGACACAGGCGCACGCTTGGCACTACTTTGTTGATGCACGTGCGGCTACTGCGCACACAATTCACAAACACAGAAAATAATTTTTTTTTTGGTTTGGACTGGAGTGTACTTTCGGGGGTTACAGCACCCTTAATGGTCAAGCCAGCCGGCCCTTTACTTATGACACAGGCGCACGCTTGGCACTACTTTGTTGATGCACGTGCGGCTACTGCGCACACAATTCACAAACACAGAAAATAATTTTTTTTTGGTTTGGACTGGAGTGTACTTTCGGGGGTTACAGCACCCTTTAACGGTCAAGCCAGCCGGCCCTTTACTTATGACACAGGCGCACGCTTGGCACTACTTTGTTGATGCACGTGCGGCTACTGCGCACACAATTCACAAACACAGAAAATATATTATTTTTTTAGCACTTGGGGGGAGCACCCCTGATGGACAGAGCACCCCCTGGACAACACTACAGCACTCCTTTAGGACTGGGACACTGCACAGGACTTTGGAGTGGACACAGCCCCTATGGAGAACTGACTGCACAACACAGTCCAGCCAGCCCCTATGGACTTTGAAGTAGTGGACACAGCCCCTATTAACAACAGCAGCACAGCACAACACAGCCAGCCCCTATGGACTTTGAAGTAGTGGACAACAGCAGCACTACACTACACTACACTACACTACACAGCCCTAACTCCCACCCTCCCTCTTCACTGTCCACAGCCGAGTGAGAAAATGGCACCGACGCGGGTACCTTATATAGGATCCAAAACCCGCGAGACTCGGAAGGCGGGATGATGACGTTTTGCCTCGATTTCAGATCCGAGTCAGGCGGGAAAAGTCGAGCCTGACTCGGATCGGACTCGGATCGGGGGGGCTCGGGGGGGTTCGGATTTCAGAAATCCGAACCCGCTCACCCCTAATATATATATATATATATGATCAGATATTTATATAGCGCACACATATTCCATAGCGCTTTACAGATAATATTTGGCCATTCACATCAGTCCCTGCCCCAGTGGAGCTTACACTCTATAATCCCCACCACATGCACACACACATACACACTAGGGTTAATTTTTGTTGGGTACCAATTAACCTACCAGTATATTTTTGGAGTGTGGGAGGAAACTGGAGCACCAGAGGAAACTCACGCAAGCACAGGTAGAATATACAAACTCCACACAGTTAGGGCCGTAGTGGGAATCGAACCTTTGACCTCAGTGCTGTGAGGCAGTAATGATAACCATTACACCGTCTGTGCTGCCCATTACACCGTCTGTGCTGCCCATATATATGTGAACATAGTGATGTGTCCGACTCTCCCAGGTATTAAACAAACTGCCTCGGTGCCCGCATGAGAGAATTAGAGGAAATGCAGCAATCGAGGACTTTTCAGAAGCTTTAATGCATATGATAAGAAAGGTCAGCAACGTTCCAGTGCCACGAACCGAATGGCACTGTCTTAAGGTTTAAAATACAACAAACCAACATAACTTAGAAATAGATACCCGTGTTACACGTGGACGCCATCCGGGGCGGGACCAAACACATGATCCAGGGTGGCACATATTGTATTGCAGCATCAATACAGCCAAATGGTGCAACCATCACCATGGTAACATGAACATAACTAAACAAGATACAAAGTATTGTTCTGAGGATACAATTAAGTTGTAACATGATGGTAATTTGTAACCCTCGGTACAACATATAAACAAAAGCATTGCTATATAGTAGCTATAGTGATCATACCGATTTATACTATGTACCAACGCTTTTGTTTATATGTAGTACCAATTGGTTACAAATGGTGATTGCACAATTTGGCTGTATTGATGATGCAATACAATATGCGCTGCCAGATCGGGTGTTTGGTATGTTGTATTTTAAGCCTGAAGACAGCGCCGTTCATTTTGTGGCACTGAAACATTGCTGACCTTTCTTATCGTATGCATCAAAGCTACTTATACAGTATATAGAAAATTTAACAAATGTTAATGCTAAAACATATAATAGATAGATGATAGAAAAATTTATTAAAATTTTGCTATTGAAGGGAAAAAGTTTTTTTGATTATGTCATGCTCATTTTTTTATTTTAACGTTGTTTATGGTAGTTATATATTACTTTAGCTGACACAACTTTTTTTACTTTAATTACAAAAAAAACTCAGGAAATAAGCTAGTGTACTCGGTTGTCAGAAATGTTTACAGGAGTTAGGACCATGAGAAACATTTTACTATTAAGGTACAGTATATCATGTTAGTTTGACGACATTTAAAATGATAATTTTCAACGTCAAACTAGTAAATTGATTACATTTTTGTTTATTTTGTAACAAAGAAAGATCTAAATAAATAGCTTAAAAATATATTAAAATATAATTTTTCTTTCTAATTTTCCTTGCTACAAAGAAACAGTCTGTGAGAGAGATGGGCTATGGCACTGTCTCCTGCATACATCTGGACACTAGGAGTCACCAGTCTGACCTGATGGTGTCACCACTGGGCAACTGCTAATGTGCAGCTGGCGCCATCTATACTGTATAAAATGTCGCAGTACTGTGTGGACGCACAGTCCTTAGCTTCTCATATGTGATACTGACAAGTATCAGAGCCAGATTTACAGATACATATATGAACCCAAGGGTTCATGTGGGAATTATACAAAGCTGCAGCAGTATATAATAATGCAAATTTCTTGTGTTTTGATTAGGAATGTGTGGAAAAGGTAGACAGGGAATGCAGTCTTCACCTGTCATGCACTTTTTACTCCAGAGTTTTGACTATAAAAATTATTAGAATAATACAAAGAAGATATTTATCATATTTTCTATATATTTTTCTTATAATGTTTATAGTAAAAAATCTGGAGCATACTGAAGTATGACAGGAAAGGCTCTATCTCACCTGACCTTACATCACTGCCTGCTATTGTCAGTTCTGTATTTCAGCTATGGCTAGAATACAGTGAGCTTAGAGACCCTCCTGGCTCTCTCTTTAAGCAAACATACTATGTATTACACAGGAGAGAAAGAAACAAAACACTGTTGCTTGTGTAATGTGAAATCAATCTCTGCTTTAATGATATAAGATCACATATATTTATACCTTTGGAAAACCACATCTGTATTTCATTATTTTTAGAAAAAACATAGTGCTGGGTAAAGATTTGGAATCGCATACCGTACCATATATGTACATATGCTTTTCTGTAACTATAAGGCAGGGTCTGCACACTGAATTAACTCTTTCCTGTCCTATGCATTTACTTTCTATGTCTATGTGGCATACTTGAGAACAACTTATAGGCTTCTATACTTCTACATTTTCCTCCTTTTGATTCAAACTTTACATACTATTGTTTTTCTAGCTTACCTAGCCATGACCCACCCCCTACATATTTGGTCCCTACTTCACGCAATAAGTTATCCCCCCTAACAAGGTAGCTGCATGGGGCAGTGCCCATTCAAGACCATAGACCATTCAAGGCAATGAGTTCCTTAGTCCCTATAGTCTTGAATCTTCCTTTTCATCCGAATTCTTGTAGAAGCCTTCTATTTTTGCCATACATTGTTCGCATAAGTGTCTGCAAAGCAATGGTTCTCTTGTCTTAAAGATTACACAGAAGTACTGGGAGTGTTCATGTAGCAGGATCATAGTTGTCTTTGACATTTCTTTAGATGTTTTAAACCTAGAACAGTAAACAAGTGTAAGTATTTTTCTTATTAACCATACAACAAATCTAACAAAAAAAAAAAAATGATTACTACTAATGCCAATCCTTTAGCTATTAACATAAGGAAACCTGAAAACCAACCTCCTATCCCCTTGAACCAATTTCCTGGATGATAACCATCCATTACTATCAATATCATACTCTGGATCATTATGCATCTTCCTAAACTGCTCCTTAAATTCCTTGACTTTCTCCAAGTGTGCATATATTGGTTCAGTGAAATTATCAGCTATATAATTACAGCAAGCAGGTCCCACTATCTTACACATGCCCCCTTGTGAGGACGTTAAATAGTCCAGAACCAGCTGATGCTGTCTGAGAATTTTTGTTTGATACCTTAAAGTCTCATCAACTATTTCTAATACATCCAATATTTAATCTGTAACTTTGTCAAATAATTTGGCTAATGCTTCTGTATTATGAGCATTCTGTATACTAAGTCTGGATATTGATAAAACTAGGCCCATTTTCTTATACCATGGGATATATACTAAATCATGGGCATGAGGTTTACTTTTTATAAGATCCTTCCTTACTCGATGATTTGCTGGGCTATTTGTTATATCTATGGTTTCTGCTATCCATGAGGCTGGGCTCAGTCTTGCTATAGTGCAACTGCCTGACCCTCCCAAGGTAGAAATGTATATGCCTTATTACCACACAGAAAATAATACCCTTCTGATAGTAAATGCTGCCCAGTTTTAATTACTTGTTGAGCGTACCGTAACAACCTTGAAGTATTTTTTACAGGGCAACTCACTAGCATGTGATATATATACCTTGGTTTTCCAAAGTACATCATATATCATTTGTGGAATGATTGAGATATTGTTCACATCTAATATTGCTAGTGTTATATTCTATTAGTAGTTGTTGTGTTGGTACCTCACCAATATAACAAATTACTTGTCTAGCATAAAAGGTAACATTTACTTTAAAATGAATAGTTCCTAACTTTAGGTTTGCATTTTTATACCCTTCATTTTTAATATTAATACAGTTGTCTTCATAGCACATTTGGCCAAAATTGTTCCACTGGTCAAATGAACCATCACGTACTGCTTTCCATAAGGGGGGTTGGGTCCACCCAGCCACAAACAATTTTACTGCTGAGTTGTTAAATGGCTCATATGTCAATTTTTTTGGCCTAGTCCAGGTGTCTATATCTTTACTTAAGTCTTCCCAACTTACTGGGGTTTCCACATATGGCATAGTTTTCGCAGAAATTGGGGAATGCATACAAATTCAACAATCAGTGAGGTTAATACCTTGCATTAATCGATAATGCATTTGCAAGAACTGGTTATCCCATATTTCATTAAGCTGTTCATGTAATTCTCTATTAACTCTTACCAAGGATTGATTAGTTACATTTGTACTATTAAAAGCATCATTACCCTTGTTTATCGATACTTCAAAGTTCATTGCTAAAATAAGTATAATAACCATAGCAGAACATAGAATACATCCCCACAGGTCTCTATCGGGCTTGGGGCCTAAAAGCATATATCTATTCATTTTACTCCAACTCCCCTTGTGTAAAGATCTTACAATGTGAAGCGTGTATCCACGTGATTTTCTCTGCCACCTTCACCGCTGTAGGAGTTGTCAGGAGAACCTGGTAAGGACCCTTGTATCTGGGTTCAAGGACCTTGCTCAGATGTCTTTTGATGACTACCCAGTCTCCAGGCTGTAGCTTATGAGAACTACAGTCTGCATTGGGATCTGGAATAGGTGAAAACACCTGATGGTGGATTTGAGTTAGTTGTTTCTGCAACTGTATCATGTAACCAGTCAGATCACCATGTAGATGTTGCAACTGCTGAGGAAAGTAACAACCAAGTTTGTATGGACTGCCAAATAGTATCTCATATGGTGTCAGCTTAGTCTTTTTCAGTGGGGTATTTCTTACAGAATGTAGAGCCATTGGAAGGCATTCTACCCAAGTTTTACTTGTTTCTGCCATTAATTTTTGTATCTTAAGTTTTAGGGTACCATTTAGTCTTTCCATGTGCCCAGAACTTTGAGGGTGGTATGGAACGTGAAGGGAGGAGACTATCCCTAGGTCACTCATTATGTGTTTTGTAATTTCACCTGAAAAATGAGTGCCTCTGTCACTTTCTATTGTTTCTGGTACCCCATATCTGCAAATGAAGTCTTGGATTAGCTTTTTTGCTACTATTTCAGCATTTGCTGCCCTACAGGCCCAGGCCTCAGGCCAGTGACTGTAAAGATCGGTTGCCACGAGGACATAGACATACCCAGAGCAGGGAGGCAGTTGGATGAAATCTATTTGGATTCTCTGAAAAGGAAAAAATGTCTGTGGGGTGCTTTTGAGTGGTACCTTGACAGCATTCCCAGGGTTGTGCACATACCACGCACCCGGACACAAAGGCTTGCACAGCCTGGCCAAACCCTGGAGCATGCCAATGTTTTTTAACAGTGTTGATCATGGAGTCTTTAGGGGATTCTACAGCTGATGCTATAAGAGCAGCTGAATGTGGTGACTATTGTAGGGGCTTAAGGGCTGCCTCCTTGGTAGCAGCATCTGCACATGCATTTCCATTTGCTTCTGGCGTCTGTTCCCTAGTGTTGGCTTTGACCTTTATTACTGAAAGCTACTGGGAACCTGAAAGGCCTCAAATAACTGTCTAATCAAGTTTGCATGTTTTATTGGTTTACCTGTAGACCCTACAAAGTTCCTACTCTTCCAGATTGGACCGTAATCTTGAGCAATCTCGTAGGCATACCTGGAATCAGTGTAGATGTTTACCGTCTGTCAATCAGCATAAAGGTATGCAGCCTTTAATGCCTCTAATTCAGCCTCTTGGGCTGACATGGTAGGTGGTAAAGGTTCTTGAATGATTGGCTCATGTGCAGTAGTAACTGCATATCCTGTATGTGGGTGGCCATCTACATAGTTCCTTGAACCATCTACAAACAATTCTAATTATGCATTAGGAATTGGTATGTCTAATACAGGAGAGATCTGTGTGATTTCCTGTTCCATAAGCTGAATACAATCATGCTAGCAGCATGTCTGAAGAAAAAAGATTGTGATTTTCACTTTCCTTTCTGCTATTGTTACTGTCACTGGCAGCACTACTATTAATTAGCATATCTGGTGCTGCTAGAGTGTCAATGTCTCCTGTTTCTAGACTTCCTCCTTTTGAATCCTTCAGAAGCAATGACGCTGGATTCAATACCGTGCACATCTGTATATTTACATTACATGGAGTAAGTAATGCTACTTCATATTTTGTGAGTCTAGCTGCAGATAAGTGTTTAGTCTGTGCCTGATTGAGTATTTCTGTAATGGCATGTGGCACTTGTAATATTAATGAATGACCTAACACAATATCTGCAGTTTTGTCTAGTAAAATGGCTGCCGCTGCCACCCCCCTGATACAGGTTGGGGCAGCTCTAATAACTGGGTCTAGCTGTAGGGAATAGTAAGCCAAAGGCTTCTGCCTACCCCCATGGTATTGTGTTAACACCCCTTGTGCATTGCCCTGGACCTCATGCTAGTATAGTGTGAAAGGTTTACTGTAATTGGGTAAAGCCAGGGCTGGAGCAGATATAATGTCTTTCTTTAACTCCTGAAACACCTGATTCTGCTGATCTGTCAATTTAAGAGGGCCTTGCTGCTTATCACCTTTTAGTGCATCGTATAATATTTGAAGCTTAGCAGATGCACCTGGGATCCAATCCCTACAATATGTGATAAGCGCTAGAAAGGCTCTTAACTGTATCAGTGTCTGGGGTGATTTTACATCTAGTATAATCTGTTTTCTCTATTCCAGGATATGCTTAGCCTGGTGGGTTATACATTGGCCTAGGAATTGTACCTTAGGCTGTGCAACTTGTATTTTGTCTCTTGACACCTTAGTGTGCTTCATGTAGGAATTCAATAATGACACTGTCTCTTCTATGCACATTGTTTCACTATTGGTACATAGCAACAAATCATCTACATACTGGATGAGCACTGTTTCTGGGTCTATTGTTACCCATCCTTTTAATACCAGTGTCATAGCTTCTGAGAAGGCACTAGGTGAAGTGGCTCCTCTTTGTGGTACTCTTGTCCACGTGTATTGTTGACTTTTGTGAGTGAAGGCTAACATTAATTGACTTTTTTCCGTCAGAGGGACTGAGAAGAAAGCATTAGCCAGGTCTATGACTGTAAAGTGTGTAGCAGAGGGAGGGATCTGGTTTAGCAGCATATGTGGATTTGGCACAATAGGACTATCAATTACCATATGCTTGAAAACCTCCCTAAGAGCATGAATTAGTCTATAAGATACAGGTTCATTATCCTTAGATTGTTTCTTAATTGGATACAATGGAGTGTTCCATTGGGATCTGCAGGGTTTTAACACTCCTGCTTGTACATATTGTTGTATCAGTGTTTCTATTGCCTGTGTCTGGCCTTCGTTAAGGGGATACTGTTTAATTTTCACAGGCATTGCTGTAGGTTTAATTTTGATTGTTACTGGATCTACTGGTAGGAGTCCTACATCCATTTTCCCTTTGCCCATACCCCTGATGTTACCCTTGCCTCAATTACAGACAATAAGGGTTCCTCCTTTTGTTCAGAGGGTAAACATGTCATTAGGGATTATGCAGTGTCATAGGCCATAGTTTGCAACAATCCTGCTGGTGTACTTCACATAGCTTCCCCATTTCTGTACACTATGCTAGCTTCCAGAGCTGCCAGTAGGTCAGCTCCTAATAAATTCACTGGTCAATCTTTTGAGATTATAAACTGGGTCGTTGTCACTACTCCTGAGCCTAATTCAATCTGTAAAGGTTTGGTTTTAGGGAGGCTGATAACTTGGCCCCCCACTCCCACTACATTAGTGGAGCAAGGTCCCTTATACCTGGGTTCTACTATATTTTCTTTTAAAAGACTTGTAGCAGCCCCAGAGTCTATGAGACAGTTTATCTTTTTATTTCCCAATTTAACAGGTATCATAATTTGTGGTCCTGTTGGGGCATTACATGTTAAGGGATAGTTTAGACTCTGGGTGCCTGTTTCCTTTTGCTGGCTAAGATTCACCAAAATATCTTGGGTCTGGGGTTTCTTTAAAGTGGGATAATTCATCTTAATGTTTCCTTGCTCCATGCAATTGAAACAAAGCCATTTTCTCATGCATTCTTCTGATCTTTTAGATTGCTGACCACTAGGTCTGCCTGGTGGCTTGGGTGGTCTATAGCCCTGTTCCTTGTTACCCTTCTAATTTAAATTAGGGTAAGTAAGAAAATACATGGGCTTTGGCATGGCATCTTTTTTCCTATCATACTTTTCTTGCCTTTCCTTAGCATTATCTTCCATAGACCTAAGTATTTTGACTAAGTCATTCAGAGGCATGGAAGAATATTCTGGCCTACAGACCTTTAACTGTCGCATTAATTCAGGATTCATTCTGGCAAACAAATTTAATTTCAGAATGCTTACATGACCAGGGTCTTCTGTGTTAACCCCTGGTCTGTATGCCTCTTAAGGAGTTGCTCATAATATTCCACCACAGATTGACCCTTAGTTTGGTTCTCTTCTATAGCGGGCATATTAGCAGCTTCTCTCTGGTCCAAAACTCTGCAACTAGCTACCCATTCGGTCCCACTTTCTGCTGTTGTCTGGCCTGCTATGTTTGGTGGATTGAAATCATTATCACCATCTCCTGCTCTAGCCTGAGCTATTTCATTAGCTACATGTACCCCTGGTGCTGTTTCAGTGAGATCATGCATATCTAACCATGTGGCATTATCAACACTTCTAATCCTTTCCATATACCTGTGGAAACCCATAGGATTGTTTCTGGGGTCGGGTAAATCTTTTATTAACACCATTGCTTCCACAGGGGTCCAAGGCTTATAGGAGAAGGTGGTACATACTACATTACCATCATTGTCTCTTGACTGTGAGACTGAGACTGGAAATAATGGTCTAGTGTCATAAGGTGGTGGGGCTGTAGCCCCTTTAGGTTTTTCAGAGAAAGGGTCTCTTCTATTACTTCTTAGAACCTTACAAGTGGTACATTGTTTATCTTGCCAATAATGGCAGACTCCACAGTCACATCTCCAAGTATATTTAGCTGGATTTCTGATGTGATGCAATATTTGTTCTGGAGTCAATGGGTTTCTTGGTCTTAAATTATCAATCAGTCCTAACCCACAGGTTGGACATTGTTCAGCCCATAGGGCCTGAGAATTTTATACATATTGTATCCCCTGGGACATTACAAAATCCACAAGCAAGACACGACCAATTTGGATATATTTGTTGATATATTGCCCTTCTAGGTGGTATGGGTCTAATTGGAATGGTTCTGTTGACTCTTAGTGGGTCTATTAGTGACAAATGTTCCATCTGCATTTCAAGTGTGTCATCTGAACTGTCTGTTCCTAATTTACTACATCTTTCAATCCAGTTATCTACCTCATCTTCTATACCCTGTTTCCTTATCTGCGATCTATGCTCTCTTCTTAAATCAGAGAGGTTTTTAGAATCAAACCAATACTCCTCACCTAATCCTGCCTTTTTAAACACCTTCACAAAACTGTTGCCCTTTGTATAACCATATAGTTTCTTTATCACCTGCAGGGCAGTACCCTGAGGTACTGACTTACTGTCAGTATTTCCCATTTGTTAAAACTGTCCCTTGTTCTAACAGTTTATGGTCAAAATTCCTTATGACCTATATCTGTGGAACCTACTGGTCCCTAAGTATCCTGACTGTAAGTCTAATTTCTGGACTTCCTTATTGTGAAAGGTCTATTGACTGATTGGTGCTGTTAACTGAATAATATTCCCTCTAATTTATCTGGTTACTGTATACTAGGGTCTATCTCTTTGTTCTTTTGATAACTAGAAATAACAACAGACTGTTCTAAAAGTTTCTGGTCCTTCTTGTCAAAACCCAGTGGGTGTTGACTGCAGATCTAATGGACTTTCTTTAGATTCTTCTATATCATAAGCAAACCCACTCAATGTTAAATTTATAGGATATACTAATGGTACTCTAACCACACATTTCCAAATGGTTTAAATACATTTCATAGACTTACAAAACAAACAAGACTTTTCCTTGACCTAGTATGCCTCATATGGGATATAGATAGGAAGTACAAGAAAGTTAAGCATTCAAGCACATGCCTTTATACAATAGGACTTCTGTCACCTGACATTTAACAGCACGTCCTTTCTCCCAAAGCATGCAGACCTGAGAATTGCCCTAGCATGAACCAGTATATACCAGCAATCATGCCAAGGTTAATCCTCCTTTCTGTACACTCTGAGGTTGAACCACCGACAATGTTCAGACATAAATTCACACAGACAAAATATCTCTCATACGTCAGTCATGCCTAACATATAACAACAAATGACAGATTGGTTAGTACATTTCAGAAAAATAACAAAAAAAGCATTGAGGGTGTCTATAAATACCCAGTGTGATCTCAGGACAGAACTACGTGTAATGAAAGGCAGAGGAATCAGAACAGAGTATAATAATACTCACCACCTGGGATGTTATTCTGATGTCTCTCCTCGCTGAACACGCTTGTTTGTCCGTCCAGTGATCAGCTTGCTGGGTATCTCGGTGGAACCTCCAGTTATCAGTTCTGTATTTCAGCTATGGCTAGAATACAGTGAGCTCAGAGACCCTCCTGGCTTTCTCTGCTTAAGCAAATATACTATGTATTACACAGGAGAGAAAGAAACAAAACACTGTTGCTTGTGTAATGTGAAATCAATCTCTGCTTTAATGACGGAAGATCACATATATTTATACCTTTGGAAAACCACATCTGTATTTCATTATTTTTAGAAAAAACAATGCTGGGTAAAGATTTGGAATCACATACCTTACCATATATGTACATATACTTTTCTGTAACTATATGACATGGTCTGCACACTGAATTAACTCTTTCCTGTCCTATACATTTACTTTCTATGTCTATGTGGCATACTTGAGAACAACTTATAGGATACAAAATGGCTTCCATACTTCTAAACTATATACCACTGTTATAGCCACTGCTGTTACCCTGCATCACCACTGTGTATGTACTGCTGTTACTGAAAAAAAAGGCATATCCTCATGGGGAAAGGGGCATGGACAATAACATCACAGTGCAGCACCTGGCTCCCAGTCACTGAGAAGGAGCCAGCATTTTGTTGGTGAAACCTCTTGGTTGGTGACACTAGTGCGGACAAAAACCCCCGAACCCCCCTTGTGATGCCACTGCACTTTTCCCCTATTGTGACCACCCAGGTTCCATTCAATAGATATATCTATACAGTCAAGATGTGTGAAAATTCTGGAGACTCATTTGTGCCCTGCCAAAGTCAAGATTGACCCTCACTTGCAGCAAAATTGCTTCTTTCAAATTGTTGACTGAGGCAGCATAATGCTGCTTAAAATGGACCATAGTGTGAGTGCAAATGCGTGTAGCCTATCTGGAATGGGATTTAGGGGCAAATGTCTCAAACAGCAATTAGTACCAAAATCTGCATTATTGCCAGAAAAGAGATAAATATTATTGTCACATGTTGAACAGAGAATACTGTTGGGAAATCTCCAATTTCACCAATGGTTGGTCACAGCCATAAAAAATGGCTGCAGATTTTACTAAGTGTTAAAAAAAGCAGTGTTTTTCCTTGAAAATGCCATATCATCAAGTATTCTAGCTGATAGCTACCTCTCAGGCACCAGTGATGTGCAGTGTGCTATCATACTAAGAAGCCATAAATGCTGAAGAGAAGCTTCTTGTTAGAAACTGTAGCAGCAGGGTTGGGTATGAAATACCGAAGGCTTAAAAGCCATCAGATAAAATCCTGAGCCTGGAAGCTCAACATATCATAATCCTGACACCGGCTGGTAAGTATATTTAACCCTCCCCTCTCCCCCCCCCATAACCCTAACCCTAAGACTCGGACGGTGGTGCCTAACCCTAGCCCCTCTTCCCCTAGCCTAAACCTAACCCTCACAGGGGGGTGCCTAACCCTAAGTCCCCACAGGGGTGCCTAAACCTAACCCTCCCCCCGTGGCTAACACGTCTCGATGCCCGGCTAACCAATGTTCGGTATGCCGGGCGTAGAGATTTCGGCATGGGGCTAATGATAGGCATCTGTATTTAGATGCCTATCTTTAGTCCCATGCTGGGCTTTCAGTGTCAGGATTCTGGAGGTCGGCATTTCAACCGCTGGCATTCTGACTACATTCCGTTGCTGCCCATGCTCATTGGAGCTGCAAGCTGTTAAGCCCATATCACATTAGTGCATTACTGATGTGATGGTAGAGCTTATTTCCCCTTTGCACTAAGGACCTGGAAATTATGTGAGTGAGGGCGGAAGTGCAGTTCCATGTCCATTAAGGCCACCTAAAGAAGAAAGTTGTCCCCTTGCAGGCTCGGTGGCTCGCTTTGCTCACCAGAAGATTATATTCCCCCTCTATGCCCACGTGGATGGTAGGGAATGATGTTGGACACTGATGACGTCAGGGTCCTCTCCAGGAAGGGAATTTAGACATTATCCTGATGTGATGCAGGAGTTGCTGGGAATGCTGGAGGGGTGATTTTTTGCTACCCCTCTCCAGCGTACATTAGTACATTCTAGTGCTATAGTTTCCTGCTTTACTACAATAATGGTGAAACAGAAGCTCTGATAGCACAGAGGTAACTGTATACCTAATACATTGGTATCTTAGGAGCCTATTTATAAAGCCAGCTTTTCATAAAATTATGCAGCATCTACAGTTTCTGCATAATTTTAAGTATCACTACTATTTACAAACAGCCTAATGCAGGAGATTTCACAGAAACTAATTATCATTGCAGATTGCAATTCCCATTATTATGGGGACTACGATCTGACCCCTATGTTATAAATGCTAAAAAGCAAAGCTTTTCAGTGTTTGGCTCCATTAGTTTATGCCATCCATTATTATGGGGACTACGATCTGACCCCTATGTAATAAATACTAAAAAGTAAAGCTTTTCATCGTTTGGCTCCATTAGTTTATGCCATCCTAAAATGGTGTAAAGTAAACCAATTTATTCGTATGGAGTCATACTGTAGTTGGAAAAGAGTGATCTTATGATACCTTTCCTGCAGTCTTTGGCCAGTTTCACTTACTGACACTGTGCGCATGTGCAGTGCATGGGTATAGCTACATAGTGGGTGCCATTGCCATAGGGTTCAGAGGCTTAGGGGGCCCTGGACCCAGATCGTATAACTATACCAAGTTCCCGGAATTGACAGCTAAGCAATTGGCCCGTTGCCTGGCCTAAAAATTGCAACTTATAAGCACTCATATAGGTGGCAGTCTCTATCTCTTCCTCTTTTTATAGCTCCACAGTCCACACTGATATGATCAATCTCTCATGCTCTCTTTTCACCCTCACAGGCATAGCTGAGGTAATCAGTGAGCTCAAAACTGTCAGACAATAGGATTCTCCTTGATTACAGCCTTTGTAAAGTGGTTTGTTCATTATGTTAATTATCGGTGTTCGATAATTAACATTCTAACTCGCTGCAGAATTCAGGGCAATTCAGCATTGCTCCAGTGCGGTGACAGCTGATCTGAAAATCAACTTTCCTGCAAGTGGCTTCACTGCTCCTTTCGGACCTACAGGTCACACATGTGCAAAGGCCCCCGACATCCGGTGGAAGGAGCCGAACAGGGGCAGAGGGATCCTCGTAAACCAGGACTCTGGTTACGAGCCCGGAGTGGGAGCACTCGCCATTTGAAGATGGTGAATGCTTCCACCCTCAAGCTCCAAAAATATAGTATTTTCAGAGCTTGATAAATTCTGTCCCCATACTAGTGTATGGGGACAGAGGGCCATTACGCCAGAGCAAGATAAGCAGGAGATATCGGTGATATCTCCTGCTTTACCTTAGTGATGAATGGCCCAAAAACTTATTTTTTACAATTGCAGGTGAAAATGTTAATTTTCACCTGCTTTTGTAAAAATTAAGTGATGATGAATAGACATCTTAGTGAGCAATGTGGCATAATATATACTGGGGACACAGGACCTCATTCAGACCCGCTAGCGATGTGTGCTCACAAGCGGCCCAATAGATTGCGTACGTGCATGTGCATACTTCATTGTGCATGTGTGCGAACTACTCTGTGTGATCGCAGCCCGATCGCTCGCCCAGCAATGACAGCCCAGTGAAATGAGTGACAGGAGAGGCCATTTGTAGGTGGTAACAGGGGCAGGACACTAATAACAGGGGTGTGGAGGTGCAAACGCAGGCATGCCTCAGTGTTTGAACTTCGTTTTTAAGGCGTGCATAATTAACAGGCAGCATCATAGTACACGTCACATGCCTGTTTTTTACACTGAAGTCCTTGCAGTGCTTGCCGTAGCGTAAGGCAACCACAAGCACTGCATTTGCTACTGATGGTGCTCGATGTACCAATGTTTTAATACACATTCTGGAGATGACGTGCTCTTGTGGGCATCTCAACATACGCTTATGGGTGTCTGCATACACAGAGCGATCACTTGCACAGCCAAAGTGGGTGTGCTTATGCCTTGGCGAGCGATCGCTTCCCATGTCATCACTTTGAAAAATGTGCATACGCTGGATGCGAGCGATCGCATCTAGCGAGCGGCTCTGAAACAGGGCCACTGTGTGGCACAATGTGAAAAGGGGACACCATTTGGCATAATGTGTACTGGCAGCACTACGATATGGCATATTGTGAAATAGTGGCTCCCCAATGTGGGATAATGTGAACCTGTGCACTACTTTGGGGCATAAATTAAATGAGGGCACTATTGTTGGGCATAAAGTTAACTAACTACTATTGGTACTACTATTGGTAATAACTAGGGGTGTGCACCGGCCACTTTTCGTGTTTTGTGTTTTGGTTTTGGATCTGGATCTTTCTTCGTGTTTTGGATCTGGATTGGTTTTGCCAAAACCACCCTTTCATGTTTTGGGTTCTGGGTTTTGTGTTTTGGATCTGTATTTTTTTTTTAAAAAGCATAAAAACAGCTTAAATCACAGAATTTGTGGGTTTTTCTGCTCCTATGCAATTATTAACCTCAATAACCTTAATTTCCACTCATTTCCAGTCTATTCTGAACACCTCACACCTCACAATAGTGTTTTTATGGCCAAAAGATTGCACCGAGGTAGCTGGATGACTATGATAAGCGACACGAGTGGGCGGCACAAACACGTGGCCCAACTAGGAGTGACACTGCAGTGGCAGACAGGATGGCAGTTTGAAAAACTAGGCCCCAAACAGTACATACTGCAAAGAAAAAAAAGAGGTGCAAGATGGAATTGTCCTTGGGCCCTCCCACCCACCCTTATGTTGTATAAATAGGACATGCACACTTTAACAAACCAATCATTTCAGCGCCAGGGTCTTCCACATGACTGTGTCTGAAATGATTGGTTCGTTTGGGCCCCCACAAAACAAGCTGGCAATTAATGTGTCCCTGCACAAACTGGCTCTACGGAGGCAAGATGTCGTCCTCATCCTCCTCATCCACCGATTCCTTGGTTAAAACAGGAAAAAGGGATTTAGGTGTCCCTGCACTGCTTACGGTCTTAGCCAAAGTTTCTGAACTTGAAAGTAACTTTTTATGAACGCGCTGCAGGTGCCGTATAAGGGAAGATGTTCCTAGGTGGTTAACGTCCCTACCCCTACTTATTTCACCTTTACATATGGTACATATGGCAAGACAGTTGTTGTCCGGATTTGGATAGAAATATTGCCAGACCAAAGAGGTGGAATGTTTGGTCTTCTGCCCAGGCATGACCGTGATGGGCTTTTTCATCCCACGGACAACAACTGTCTCCCCCGGAGCCTGATTTAAACAAACCACATCACCATCAGAATCCTCCTCGCCAACTTCCTCCTCAGTGCCAGCTACACCAGTATCCTCATCCTGTTGTACTTCAACAGTGAAATCTTCAATTTGCATATCAGCAAGTGGACTGTGGGTGCTCCTTTCAGCACTTGCAGGGGGCGTGCAAATGGTGGAAAGAGCCACCTCTTCCCGTCCAGTGCTGGGAAGGTCAGGCATCGCAACCGCCACCACACTTGGACTCTCCTTGGGGATTTGTGATATCTTCTTAGAACGCACAGTTCTTCGCTGTGCTTTTGCCAGCTTAACTCTTTTGATTTTTTTAGCGGGAGGAGGGCTTCCATCGTCATGTGAAGCTGAACCACTAGTCATGAACATAGGGAAAGACCTTAGCCGTTCCTTGGCACTCCGTGTCGTAAATGGCATATTGGCAAGTTTACGTTTCTCTTCAGATGATTTAAATGTTTTTTTCAAGGTCATTTTCCTGAACTTTGTCATTTGGGATTGTATGTGCCCTCTACAATGACATTGGGCATCGGCCTTGGCAGACGACGTTGATGGCATTTTATCGCCTATGTCATGACTAGTGGCAGCAGCTTCAGCACTAGGAGGAAGTGGTTCTTGATCTTTCCCTATTTTATTTTTATCGAAGAAAGTTTGGTCCTCCATTTATGTTATATTGATATATACGTGCGGCTAAAGCGCACACAAACACAGAAAATAATTTTTTATTTTTTTTGGAGACTAGTGCACTTTGTGGGTTACACCACCCTTTAAGAAATGAGCCAGCCGGCCCTTTACTAATGGGACACAGGCACACGCTTGGCGCTGCTCCTTTGTTGATGCACGTGCAGCTACAGCCCACACACTTCACAAACACAGAAAATATTTTTTTTATTTTGTTTGGAGTGCCCTTTGGGGGTCACAGCACCCTTTAACGTACAAGCCAGCCGGCCTTTTACTTATTGGGCACAGGCGCACGCTTGGCGCTGCTCCTTCATTGATGCACGTGCAGCCACAGTGCACACAATTCACAAACACAGATTTTTTTTTTTAATTTTGTTTGGAGTGCCCTTTGGGGGTTACAGCAGCCTTTAGCGGTCAATCCAGCTGGCCCTTTATTTATGGGACACAGGCGCACGCTTGGCACTACTTTGTTGATACACGTGCGGCTACTGCGCACACAATTCACAAACACAGCAAAAATTTTTTATTTGGTTTGGAGTGTACTTTGGGGGTTACAGCACCCTTTAACGGTCAAGCCAGCCGGCCCTTTACTTATGACACAGGCGCATGCTTGGCACTACTTTGTTGATGCACGTGCGGCTACTGCGCACACAATTCACAAACACAGAAAATATTTTTTTATTTGGTTTGGAGTGTACTTTGGGGGTTACAGCACCCTTTAACGGTCAAGCCAGCCGGCCCTTTACTTATGACACAGGTGCACGCTTGGCACTACTTTGTTGATGCACGTGCGGCTACTGCACACACAATTCACAAACACAGAAAATATTTTTTTATTTGGTTTGGAGTGTACTTTGGGGGTTACAGCACCCTTTAATGGTCAAGCCAGCCGGCCCTTTACTTATGACACAGGCGCACGCTTGGCACTACTTTGTTGATGCACGTGCGGCTACTGCGCACACAATTCACAAACACAGAAAAAATATAATTTTTTTTAGCACTTGTGGGGAGCACCCCTGACGGACAGAGCACCCCCTGGACAACACTACAGCACCCCTTTAGGACTGGGACACTGCACAGGACTTTGGAGTGGACACAGCCCCTATGGACAACTGACTGCACAACACAGCCCAGCCAGCTCCTATGGACTTTGAAGTAGTGGACACAGCCCCTATTGACAACAGCAGCACAGCACAACACAGCCAGCCCCTATGGACTTTGAAGTAGTGGACACAGCGCTTATGGACAACAGCAGCACAGCACAACACTACTCTGCACTACACTACACTACACAGCCCAGCCAGCCCTAACTCCCACCCTCCCTCTTCACTGTCCACAGCCGAGTGAGAAAATGGTGCTGACGCGGGTACCTTATATAGGATCCAAAACCCGCGAGACCCGGAAGGCGGGATGATGACGTTTTGCCTCGATTTCAGATCCGAGTCAGGCGGGAAAAGTCGAGCCTTACTCGGATCGGCCTCGGATCGAGGGAGCTCGGGGGGTTCGGATTTCAGAAATCCGAACCCGCTCACCCCTAGTAATAACATTAACTTGGCACATAAAAACAACTAGTGCACTACCATGGGGTATAAAATAAACTAGGGCACTACTATAGCACATAAAGTTAACTAGGGCACTACTATGGGGCATAAAATGAACAGCTGATGAAGATATGTGTCTCTCTTAAAGCATTGGGGCATAAGCTATGGGGCCCTCAAAGTTTTTTCTATGCCCTTTGTGCAGTGTCAAATTCCCCTGAGGAGTCTTTCATGAATTCCATAGCGGGGATAATTTCATTCAAAATGAAAATATCTCTTGTGATACTGAATGTTAAATATAGTTGTAGTAGCACAATTATTAATATATAGACCCCAATGGGGCAAAGAATTATGGTAATAATCAAAATATTATTTTTACAGTGGTATATAATAGAGTGGTGCTATATAAGTAAATGACAATGATAGAAGTGGACCTGGCCTTTGAGGCCCAGTGAGCTATGTACACAGGGCCTGATTCAGAGATGTAAGCTAACCAGATGGTTAGTGCATATTTTCGATGTTCCCTACTTTGTGCGTGCGCAGGACCCATCCTGTGGATGTGCAGAACAGGTCCTGTGATACAACATGGAGTTCCCACAAGCCTCTGCCTGCCTGACAGGCAGAAGTGTTTGGGGTGCGGGGATGGTCTGCGTTCCCTTAAACAGGGGAGTGTCACCACCATCTTCTGGGAGTACTGAGGCCAGGGTCTGCATCCATGGATGCAGACTTCCTGGCCTTGCAAGCCACCAGGACCCGGTCAAGCTGCAGTAAGCTTCAGCTCCCGCAGCCTGGCCAAAAGGACAACCGATGGTGATCCCAGGTTTTGATTTGAATGCAATGCTAAAACTGATCGTAATCTGAGTCGCAACACTGGGATCATGCAGATGCAGCAAGTAGGTGTCTGACACCACCTTCTGCATTTGCATCTGAGATGGACGGAATTGCACAGCCACTTGTGTACAGATCTGCAATTCTGTCCATCTCTGAATCAGGCCCTCAGTCCAGTTATGGAGTCATTGGCTTACCTAGGAGTTGGAAATTGCCTATGCAGGGCCATTGCGTTAGGCAGTCCCCAAATTCCTATATTGCAACTGTGCCTATTCTCTGATCATGCAAATGGAAACTTACATTGGTCTTGTGTAATTTTTCTGGGGAGAGCTTTTGTAGGTAGACTTTCAGTTTGGGTCTGACTGCAGGATGAGTGCATTCTCTCTGCTCCCTGTGAAGAAGAAGTGGGTGGCAGGTGAGGGATTTCCATCTGGTGCCTGATTGACACCTCATTGAGAGCATCTGCTGTCATCACCTAGCAGGCTCAACTGTTGTTATTTTTTGTGGAATTTTCTAATGTCACCTTGAGTCAGTTCAATCTGTCAGTGTTTTGGTATGACTTATGCTTATGTCTTCACATTTCATGCAAGTAAGAGAAGGTTTCACCTTCATTGCTGGTGAAATTTGTCCTTAGGCTATGATCTCTGCTGAAATGCTGCACCGCCATATGCAATCTACCACACATTCTGAGAAAGTTTAATATAAATAAATGGAATGGGTATGTAATGCCAGCTGTCAGTATGCCTCTTGTCAGAATACTGACAGCAGCATCTCGATGGTTGGTATCCCGACAGGGGTCGGGTAAGTATACTTACCCTCCCCCCTTCTCCCCCTAACCCTCCCTTATTGTAGCCTAACCCTCTCAACCCCTCACTCTAACCCTCCCCCTAAGCCTCCCGCCTTCGTGCCTAACCCTAACTCCTCCCAGTGGTGCCTAACCCTAACCCTCCCCCCTAGGGGTGCCTACCCCTAATCTCCCCTCCCAAAACCTAACCCCGCTACGCTCCCTAAACCTAACCCTCCCCCCCATGGCTAACCATAAGGGCGCCCCGGACTTACCTCATTTTGCCTGGCATTCCGGCATTGGGAATAAGATAGGTGTTGGTATTTCAACGACTATATTAAGTCCCTTGTTGGGATTCCCTTGTCAGTATTGAGACCGATGGCATCGCGGCCGCTGGTCTCATAACTACATCCCAAATAAACCATGCCCTCTAACCAAGATTTTTGGTAATAGAACCCTCCTGAATTACTACTACATCCTAAAGTTATAGATACTAACATGTAACTCAAACAGCATGTCCTATTTTCGCATTTGTAGCTGAAGTAAAGTGATTAAAACTAACAGCATACTTTGCAAATGACATTTACAGGCAGAGCCGGCCCTAGCCAATTTCGTGCCCTAGGCAAAATTTTGACTGGTGCCCCCTACCATATAATCCCACGGCCAAACATATTATTTATACGTGGATGCCAAAAATAACATATTGGTTTATAACTTTTTATTGCTTTTAAGTCATCGAGAGTGCCGCCTTCATCGATGTACATTTGCCCTCACTTGCTTAGGAGAGGTAACACAGAGGGCACCGAACGCAAGTTAATATTGAGCAGGTTGGGAGTGCCGGCTATCTGCATAATATATATATATATACACTGTTATATATATATATATATATATATATACACTGTTATATATATATATATATATATATACACTGTTGTATATATATATTTATATACACTGTTATATATATATATTTATATACACTGTGTGATAGGATCACTGGTAAAGTGGTCTGTGACAGGGACATTTATCCCAGATTCCTGTCTTATCTGTTTTAAATCCCCAGGAAAAAGTCTGCAGTGTAGCAGGCTTGAGTCTCGGCTTTTTGAAAAGCCGGTTTGGGACCTGGGGGTTGTGGGTGAGAGAAGAGGGAGGGCTCCACCCACAGCCACTCCAGGTTTTGGTTCTCGCAGCCTGGTAACAGGCTTGATTGGGTTCCCACCTGAGGGTGGCCAATATAAGCCTAGTGTGTTGAGGGCTGATTGTCTCACCTGGGAGAGCAGGCAGGGAGTTTGCTCAGAGACACTTGAAAACCTATCTGTAAGTGTTGTGCTGTGCCTTGGTTGCTGGTGAGGGCATTAGGCCCTGCCAGGTTCTGGTAGTGAGGGAACTACCTGTGAAGTTAGTGCCCCGACAGGGCTAGGATTTATGTTTATGTTTTCTTTATGTTATTTCTGACATTGTACAATAAAGACTGGCGCCGACCAGCTTGTACTTGCATCCAGACTGGTGTGCTGCTTCCCTGCTGCTGTGTGTGTGTGTAAGAAAGGAGTCCTTCTACCCAGGAGAGGGAACCCCTAATCTGACTGTGTCACAACTGTTATATATATACACATACATATGTGTACATGCAAACATATATATGTCCAACGGCGGGGCATACTGCCGATGCGCGTTTCGCTGTAAGCTTGTTCAAAGGCAAAAAAAGAGGTTACAGCAAAACGCGCATCGGCAGTATGCCACACCATGTGTTAATCCATGCTCAGTATTAATTAGAAACTACATTTGTCCAGTTATTTACTGTATGTTTAACCAACCGCTATAACTGTAATGAGGTTTAATATTCAGTGCTCATAATATCCTTATTTTTTGATCAGGAGACAAACTGTCAGGTCATTTATGTGCATGTTCATGTCAGCCTTTATTGTGTCCAGCCAAGGAGTTCTTTGGCATCCTCTTCTTCTGGAAGCACTGACGAATCCAAGCATTAGCGTTGTTTCTAGGGAATTAGCCCGCATGACATGTCCAAAATATGAGAGTCGTTGTTTGGTGATCTTGCCTTCTAATGATATTTTTGGTTTGACCCGCTCTAGGACTGCCTTGTTTGTATTCATTGCTGTCCATGGTATGCACAGCATTCGCCTCCAGCACCACAATTCAAAAGCGTCGATTCTCTTGCGATCTGCCTGCTTGAATGTCCAGGTTTCGCATGCATACATAAAGATCGGAAAAACAATTGCATTGACCAACCGTGCTTTTGTTGCGCTGCTGATATATCGTTGCTCTTCCATATCTTTGTCATTCCTAGCATAGCATTGTGGCCAAGTGCAATTCGTCACTTTATTTCAGTAGATGATTCTCCACTGTGATCAATCTTAGAACCCAGAAAGAGGAAGTCTTGTACTGGTTCGACTTCCTCATTATCGATTGCAATATGGACTGCATCGTCACTTGCTGTAGTCATTATCTTTGTTTTCTTGATGTTGAGGTACAGTCCCATGCTCTCGCTTTCTTCTTTGACTCTTCTGACCAGATATTCTAGGTCTTTTCTACTTTCAGCAAGCAGAGTTGTGTCATCGGCATATCGTAGATTGTCCTACCTCTGATTTTTACTCCAATTGTAGACTCATCCAAACTGCATCGTCTCATGATCATTTCGGCGTAAAGATTAAAGAAAGCTGGCGAGAGAATACAGCCTTGTCGAACGCCTTTTCCGATCTTGAACCAATCCGTGTTGCCAAAAGCTGTACTGACTGTTGCTTCTTGACTCATGTAGAGCGATCGCATCAGTTTCTCCAGGTGCTCCAGAATGCCCATCTGCCGTAAACATTTCCATAGCTTGTCGTGATCAACGCAATCGAATGCTTTGCTGTAGTCAATGAAGCAAATGTACACGTCCATTTGATACTCTCATGTCTTTTCCATAATCCATCGCAGTTTTGCGATTTGATCTCTGTTCCCCCGACCCCTGCAAAATCTAGCCTGCATGTCTGGGAGCTCCTTCTCTACAAAGTAGGCCATGCGTCTTTGAATAATCTTCAGCAATATTTTGCTTGCATGCGATATGAGTGCAATAGTCCAATAGTTGCCACATTCCTGTGCATCAACCTTTTTTGGAAGTGGAACAAAGACTGATCTAGTCCAATCTTTGGGCCATGAGTTCATTCTCCATATCTGCTGGCAAAGTGCTGTTAGTGTTGAGACAGGTACCCACTTGAGTAATTCGGCTTGTAAACCGTCGACGCCTGGGTTTCCTGTTTGGTAGTTGTTTTAAAGCCCAGGCAACCTCCTCCTCTAGAACATCTGGTTCATACTCGTTTGGGTTTTCCTGGCCGATGGGCTGACTTGGTCGATTGCCTGCATATAATTCCATTGTGCTTGATTTGGTCTTCCTGTGCTTGATTTGGTCTTCAATCAGTAGGATTTTACCATTCTGGTCTTTGATGGTCGCTGCTTTGCGTGTCGTAAATGGTGCACGTGCCTGCTTCACAAAGGTGAACAGTTCACGAATGTGGCCTTGCTTGTTTGACTCGCTTCTCTCTGAAATTCTGCATTTAGCAATTTGAATTCGATACTATTGCCAGAGGCCTTGGCTGTTTGTCTCTTTCTTGAAATTTCAATTGACGCATCTGATAACCATTGCGATTTCTTTGCTGGTTCTTTGTATGGAACAAATTTTTTCGATTCATCCATTATGATTGCTTTCATTTCTTCCCACAAATCGTCTGGATCTTTTCCAGTTGTACTCAGCAGTTTGAATCATTTTTTACCTCTATTCCATATTGTGCTGGAATATTGTTGGTATCAAAATGTTGCATTGTAGGCATCCTTTTGATGGTGTTGAACCACAGTTTCAATTTAGCAATGAGTAGCTGATGGTCAGAGCCACAATCCACACCTGGGAGTGCTTTAACTGCTTGTATTGAGCTCTTCCATTGTTGTTGGCAGAGAAAGTAGTCGATCTGATTGTGATGTTGACTGTTAGGAGATGTCCATGTGTATAAGCGGCGTTTAGGCTGTTCAAACCACGTGTTCATGATCAGTAGCCGATTTTCTTGACAGAACTGAACCAGTCGGTCCCCGGCCTCATTCCATTCTCCTAATCTGAATTTGCCAGCGACCAGTGGCTCTTCTCCTTCGCCTACTTTTGCATTGAAATCTTCAACAATAAAGATGATGTCTTTAGCAAAAATTTGGTCGACTCCTTGTTGGAGGTCTGCACATAAAATTGCTCAATATCCTCTCCTATTTATTATACAGTGCTTAAAAATGTCTCAGTGTGCATGAATTTATGTATCCACACTTCATGTGAATTAGCAGCAACTGCCAACAGTGTTTCAACATCTCCGCTAGCAATACTAGCGCTGCTGACTGAGTAGATTACATACAGATTAATTCTTGCATTTTTTCCCTGTGACTATTAATATCAAATAAGTCACATTAAAAAGATTTGTGGCAAATATCATGGTGGTAATATATCATTAGGGAATTGCTGATATATGTTAAGCAAATCAAGACACAAACACATCAGATAGTAAAGATATTTCCATAAGTGAAACCCCTTAATTAACCAGACATTAATATACAGCAAGACACTTATAATAAATAATTGTTTAAGGATAGGTTGATGAGATCTTATACTAATACTGGCACTTAATAAATAAGCATATATGTACCACACAATAACGATATATATATATATATATATATATCAGCTATATTAGTACACTTTATGCATGATAAATTAATCAATTAATAGTATACATCAATTATAAGTATTGTTTCTATCCCATTATCTCTGGTCATATGTGGGAATGGAGATGTGTGGGTTCGCCTATTAACTGAACCTCTTATCTCGAATACATTTATCATCCTTCCCAAGTATTAATTGCAGAACTCCGCAAGAATTAATTCTTAAATTAATAGGAGAGGGGGGTACAAGGCGAAGGGCAAGACACCGACGGATGTGACTTCAGTCTTTAACCTCTCTGACCACAATTTAAGTGCAGCCGAAATGTCCCTCTTATCATTGGGTTTGTCATTTGTGCCATCCTATACTTATGGCGAATTTCAAGGGGCAGTCGACGATTACTAATTCATGCGAAAAATTCGCCTACGTGAATTTTTTGGTGAACAAGATGGGGAATCGGCGAGTAGCCATACAACACTACGGAGACCTGGTCTCTTTGATCCCCAATCTACTAATCCTAGTGTACGCACATTCCAGCGTATGACAGAATTTGATTTAAAATCTGCTGCACCTGTAAAATATTATGATAATCTGAATAGAGAGCAAAGACTGGCACTTTCATCACTTAGGGATAATCAGAATATCGTAATTCACCCTGCCGACAAAGGCGGGGCAATTGTGATACAAACTTATGTGACTATGACAGTGAGATCAAAAGACAATTGTCCGACATTTCGACTTATAAGAAAAGTGCATGTAATCCCATTCCAGCTTTTAAAAGGGAAATTGACGTAACTCTTGAACAAGCACTTCAACATGGTTGGGTAGATGATCGGTTGTATGAATTTTTGAAAGTTGATCATCCATTATGCCCTTACATTTATACACTTCCTAAAATCCACAAGACGCTGAAGGATCCCCCTGGTAGACCTATTATCTCTGCCAGGGGGTCACTTTTACAGCCACTTGCTATGTTTGTGGATAGTATTTTGCAAGATGTTGTTACATCGATTCCTAGTTACCTAAGGGATACTGGTGATTTTATAGACAAACTAGCCACTTTGAGTGATTTGCCTAGCAAGATTCTGTTGGTATCTTTGGATGTGTCATCGTTGTATACTATTATACCATACGATCTTGGCATTTTATCCGTTAAGAAATTCTTGATTGATAGAAGTAAGATCAAGATACCTATTGAATTTGTTTTACAGTTATTAACATTTGTTTTGAAGATGAATCATTTTACATATAATGGTGATTACTATGTTCAACTGGCCGGGACGGCCATGGGATCTAACTTGGCACCGGCATATGCCAACATTTTCATGCATGATTTTGAATCAACTTATGTTCTACCTGTCTTTGGTCAGAAAATATTATATTACAAACGTTACATTGACGATGTTTTTTTAATTTGGAATGACACTGAGACAACACTTACTGAGATGGTGACTACCTTGAATAATTTGGACTCTACGGTGAAATTTACTTTCACGTGTAGTCCAACATCGCTTAACTTTTTGGACCTTACTATTTTGTTTAATGGATCCACTTTGGAAACTACCCTATTTCGCAAAAATACTGACAGAAATTCTTTACTATTTGCTACCAGCAACCATCCACCAAGGCTGAAAGAAAGTTTGCCAATATCTCAGTTTTGAGAGTGCTTTGGAACAACTCCAACCCTTACAAAGCTGAAGAACAAATCTATGAAATGAAAGAGAGGTTCCGCGCTAGGGGCTACTCCAAGTCCATCATTGAGGGCTGCCTCACCAGGGCGAGACGTTATTTTTCAACTAAAAATAAACGCAAAGTACAAGAACGAATGATTTATGTATCACAATTTAATCAAAAATCATCCATAATATCTAAATCTTTGAAAAAACATTGGCCGATCATCAATTCTGACCCGACATTGGGTCTGGGCCTACAAAAGCCTCCTATGATGGCCTTCAGACGAGGCAGAAACTTAAAAGATCTGCTGATGCGTCCAATACAATGTTCTGCTGTTGTTGAACACACGTGGTTGCACACTCAAAAACCAGGCTGCTTTCGTTGTGCTGGATGCACGACATGTAGGTCCCTTATACCTGGATCGTCTTTTCCTCACCCACACAGTGGCAGTCCCATAAAAATCAGATATAAATTACACTGTCTAATGGACCATGTTATATATTTACTGAACTGCCCGTGTGGTTTAGCCTATGTTGGGCTGATGACCCGTCCCTTTAGGGAACGAATGGCTAACCATCGAAGTGCTATAAGATCAGCACTCAACTCTGGATCTACTGATAAACCAGTTGCTGGACATTTTTTAGCTTTACAGCATCAAGTATCGACTTTGAAATGTCGTATTATAGATTGGATACCTCCACCAGTGAGGGGAGGGGATCGCTCTCTCCTCTTAAGGAAATTGGAAGCCAAATGGATTTTTCGACTAGAGACTCTCAAACCAAAGGGTTTGAATGAAAATAATCCTTTCAATGTATTCTTGCGATAGACTATGCATTTAAAAAAAATCTTTTTTTGCGACCGTTTATATCCATTGAGGGATAATTCCCTCCTTTTTTTTGGTAGTCAACCATTAGTATTTAAGTGCTTGGAATTTTAATTTTATAACTTTTTTGAATAAAGTACATCTTTTTGAATAAAGTATATTTCTTTTGAATAAATTGTGTTCTATTGATATATTCATAGTGTTGTATATGCTGTAATTTTTGAATATACTTATTTGCAATGTATTACTGAGATGCTTTCTGCCGACCTTAAGTGGTGTTGCTAAGTGATGCACTTTATAATAACTAACCCGTATCCTCTCCACTTCTTAGACAGCTCCATTTGTAGCATATCTTGAGTTTATTAGTGTTCTTTTTACAACAAGTTTTTGACACAATCTATATACGTGCTCGTCTTAAGATGTTTGTATCATCTTATCAAATGGTTGTATAGACAATAAAATGATTAACTTTAATTATATATTAGTCTATTTATCAACCTTGCCTGCTAATCGCACTCATACAGTATACTGGCATTACTGCCTTTTTTATAGACATTGGTCTAGTGAATCCTATGCTTATGCTTACAGGTTGCTATGGTGATGTTTGGGACGGGTTAGATGTATTGTATAGATGTCTGACTATGTGATCCCTCGCGTTCCCCGCGATAGGGGAATTGCTGTATTTACTCTGTGATGCGTCTTCTGCTGATGGAGGAGATATAGTGGCACCCTGTCGTTATGTGATGTATTTTTACGACTGGTGCTGTCTTATCGTTGTTTGTTGATTGCCTCATCTTTTGTAATATGTTTTGTCTCTGGGTGTGTGAGCGTCCTCCTGAAGTTATATTTATTTATCCAGTGATGTTATTTCTGGACATCCCATCCACGAGTGATGTGCTGCCCGCGCATCTTGTTTACATACATTGGACGCTCCAACATAATGTTGTTACCGCCCCCTTTGCTGTGATTGGCCAAGCGGATCCCTAGCCTGTGTTTACAGGTTACCATGGTGATACACGCGACGGAGCTGAAGTACCGTGCAGTGTACTGGATGCCCGTCGGTGGTCGATTGCGTTCTTTCTGGTATGAAGGCTGTTGTTGTCCGTGTATTGTTGATTGAGGGGCTACTTGTGGCCCTAGCTTCATGTGGTGTCTGCATCTCTTTAGTGAACACTAGGGTCAATTAACTCTTACAGCTTCCGTGACTGGAAGTGACCTATTGAGGCTTCCTGTTTGATGTCTGCATGTGTTTCAGTGCATCCATGATTAGCAGCACTACTTAAGGGGTAGTTGCGTCCAGGTAAGCTATATTCCTGTATCTTATGCTACTGCTGTTGAACTTTATTTGATGTTGGTTCTCCTGAAGAAGGTCAGAAACTGTGACCGAAACGTTGAGTATGATACATTACTTGCATTAAAAATGGACTAATTTTTTACAAGCCTGGTGAGTGCCCCTCTTTTTTCTACTATATATATATATATATATATATCAGCTATATTAGTACACTTTATGCATGATAAATTAATCAAATAATAGTATACATCAATTATAAGTATTGTTTCTATCCCATTATCTCTGGTCATATGTGGGAATGGAGATGTGTGGGTTCGCCTATTAACTGAACCTCTTATCTCGAATACATTTATCATCCTTCCCAAGTATTAATTGCAGAACTCCGCAAGAATTAATTCTTAAATTACAGAGCCTGGACATCTACTAATATTAAAAATAAAGAAATACAAACAAATGGCAGGGTTTCTTTTTGATTTTATTTCACTTTAATTATTACAAATAGTTATACAATTATTATTTTTTATTTAATTTTTAACCTTTATTTCACTGGATCAGGTTCCTGTTGGAACTTTTTAATGCATATCTAATAAAGAATTATATATTTTATTCCAATTTTCAGTCCTGTGCGCCATACCAAAAGACAAACTTTTTCTTTTCTTCTCTTACTAATATTACAGTACCTTTTGTCTGATGGCAGCACCCCCAATTCAGACATATCAATTTCCTTGATGCCAAATATGGGGATACTGAGATAAATAATATGTAATGTGTGCTGATATCCATTCTTCTTTGTATCTTATATGAGCGGGAAGCCGGATGACAACTCAGCTGCTTCTCCGCTCTGGGAGCAGTGTAAGTATTGGTCCACACTGGTGCGGAAGTCTGTATGTACAGCGGAGGCAGGAGGAAAAGCAAGAAATCCACAAGGAGTATTCTTTAACCACTAGCAACATGCGCTCTGGTGTCAGCAGTATAAGAACTCTAATGCATTTCTTCCATTAAGGATTTCTTCAGAGGGGTGTGGTTAGGAGGAGAAATCACCCCCTCCCTTAAATAGCAGTCAAGAGGATTTATTGAAAACACCTGTTGGTGTTTCTTTTGAAAAAAGAAAATGTTTGGTATTTCCCAGCATCAATAAATTCATATGGAGAAATTATGAGGAATCTATCTGCCCATCCAGGCAGGCAATGCCATGCGTGTGGAACTTGTACTCTGTCCAGACTGTCTCCATACTGAAAGACATCCACACCCATGGCATTGCCTGCCTGGCAAACGAAACACCAACAGCCTGGGCTCTCCCTGTATTTCTAGGGAGTGTGCAATTTTTGTGAGTTTTGCAGTTTCTACAGTCTACATCTATCTATCTATCTATCTATCTATCTATCTATCTATCTATCTATCTATCTATCTATATACAGTGTCTCACTCTTTGGGGGGTTCTACATTAATCTATCTATAGTCTCTCGCCATTTGAGCCTCAAGGTCCTTGCAAGGGCAGCAAGGCCCTTTGGACCTTGTTGGATGTTGCCCTATTGTTGCTGGTTGCAAAGGGACCCCAATAACAGTTTAAGCTTCAGGGCCCTAAAAATATAGATCCGCCACTGGGTTCATCCCAAACTTTGGACTGTGGGTGCTTGAATAATACATTTTGTTAAATGTAAGAAAATATGTTTATTTAGTGGCGCACTACAGGTCACAGCAAACCCTGTAATTTCTTCATTTAATTGTTGCGATTTGCAGCTGCTTACTAGTCACTGCAAATTAGCACTCTGTAATACCCCTTTTACACTGCTGCGATAACCCGGGTTATTGCTGGGTCTACCTGGGTCACAGCTCAGTGTAAAAGGGTCCCTGAAAAAATAACCCAGGTCAAGTGACCCAGCAATCCAACCCAGGCAGCTACCAGCGTCGAACCCAGGATGGACCTGGGTAATAGTGCAGTGTAAATGGCACAACCCGGGTTATCCGACTTGGGTCATGTCTAAAAGGAGCTGATTTGTGGTTGTGGAGCAGTCACCTCCCACTTTTTATGACCTCACAAGTTTAGCAGGGCAGGCCCAGGTTCAGTGTGAATGGGGCTGAACTGAGAATAACTCAGATCGATGGTGCTGTGTAAACAGGGTCTGACCTGGGTCGGAACCATGTCTGAAAACCCAGGGTTATTACATTCCAGCCACTATTGTGTTTTTGCAGGACAGCTAAAGGCGGGTATTCACTAGGCGATTTTGACAGGCGATTGCATAATAATGACGTCGTTATCGTGCAATCGCCCACAAATCACCCGCAAGTCAGGCATGTAAATGACAAAAACGACTAGCGATGCGCATGCCCGCTGGTCGTTTTTGAAATCTATCATTGCCCGTATATGCTTGTCAACCTGATGAACCCGTCAGGTTCAGCATGTACGGGGATGATGGATGTGCATGGACTGAACGAGTGAACATTCAGTCTAGGCACATCACTAGACATACAAACGACAGCATGATTGCAATGTCGTAATCATGCTCTCGTTTGTATGTCTATAAGTGGATACGTGGCATAAAAGCCTGTTTTTTCTCATCAACAAACAGCCCAATAATAACAAATTAATCTGTACTAATCATGTTATCACAGACCAGCAAAGACGACCCACTTTCTCTGTAACCTGAAATCGCCTAATTTGAACACGCTTTGCATACACAAATATATAGTAGTGTAAAATGATTACTGTTTCCTGTTTATGAAAGTATATTATTGTAGTTAATAGATTCCTTTTACCATGAACTTTAGCCATTTACTCTAATATTGTGAACTTGTAAATACACCTTGTATTAGATTAATTTCCTGGGGACAATGGAGAAAATAATGCTCTACAAAAAAGGTGCATTATTGATTTTTTGCTAGCAATAGAAAATGCAGTGGTAATACAGGATCTAGTCCTCACCTTACCCAATTAAGGATGTACAGTACACAGATTGCAGACGTGTGAGGCTGCTGAGTCTCTGATGTCACAAAAGAACATTGAAACCTGTGCCTAAACATGTATGATGGTTACATGACAGCAATTAACTATGCAGCATTGTCCAAAAAGAAAGAAAATGGAGCATATCAGATTCTCCTGAGCCTAGTTGCTTTTTGGCTTTCTGCCATGTGAACAGAATACAAAGAATGCAGTGCATGATGTAAACAACATATATGTACAGAGAATACATTTTTGTACTATGTTACATATACATTATATATTTGTTGGGACAAATGTAATAAAGATGCTTTTTAATGCAGCATCTACAGTTATGAATATCTATGTGTAAGTGTAATGTCTGTACTGCTCTGTCAGCTGCCATCTATCTCTCGCACAGTAGGGAGTGTCCTACAGTATGTTGGCTGCAATACTGCAATGCAGAAGAACCCTGCAGCTCTGACAAGAGGTGTATTCATGCATGTTAACAGACCAATGTTCACAGGACAATTTGTCCACATAAAAATATACACATAGGATACATGTTTGTATGCTCCTGAAATTCATGTGTACATAGAGTTATGAATGTTTTATCATGTGACACAGACAAGATTAATATACAAGCACAAGTTTAGTCACAGTTATGCACATAATCACATATCTATGAACTCTTATGAGATCTGAAACACATCTACCATCAGGGACGTGCAGTCAGGGGAGTCATACTCCTTAGATTTGATATAAAAATGATTAGAATAATACAAAGAAGATATTTATAACTTATAAACATCTTCTTTGTTTATTGTAATTATTTTTATAGTTAACACTCACCAGATTTGTGGAGCTCCCTCAGACTGCAGGGAGACGAGAGATGAGCCAGCAGCATCTCAGCCTCGCTTCTGTATAGACAGACACTGCTTGCAGAGCTGTGGGTGGGGCCACACCATGGGCAGTAAGCTGTACAGAAAGAGAGCTAATAGAGGCATGCCTCTAAGTATGGGGGCATGCCTTAAACACTGATGGACACCTTCGATGTGTCATGTGAAAAGGAAGTGCACTTCAGTGTTTAGAAATTGGAGCTCAGACAGCAGTAGCAAGAGAGGACACAGTAATGCAGGTAGAACAATCAATGGACACTGAAGTTTAGTGTAGTGAGGAAAGAGTTACAATGAGTAGGGGGTAAGACAGGCTCCCAGCACTCAGACCCATCTCCATGTGTGTCTCGCCAGCCATTGACCTCAATGCGTGTCACTGATAGAAACCCCCTAGAGAGTGAGATATGATAGATAGATGTAGAAACCCCCCCAGAGAATGAGAGACTGTAGATAGATGTAGAAAGCCCCAAGAGAGTGAGACACTGTAAATAGATAGATAGATGTAGAAATCCCCCAAAAAGTGAGAGACTGTAGATAGATAGATAGATAGATAGATAGATAGATAGATAGATAGATAGATAGATAGACAGATAGATAGATAGATAGATAGATAGATGTAGAAACCCCCCAGAGAAAGAGAGATTGTAGATAGATAGATAGATAGATAGATAGATGTAGAAACCCCTCAGAGAGTGAGAGACTGTAGACAGATGAATGTAGAAACCCCCCAGAGAGTGGCAGACTGTAGATATATAGATGTAGAACCCCCCAGAGTGAGAGACTGTAGGTAGATAGATAGACAGATAGATAGATAGAGAAAGCCCCCAGAGAGTGAGACACTATAGATAGATAGATAGATAGATAGATGTAAAATACCCCCCAGAGACAGTATATAGATAGATAAATAGATAGATGTAGAAACCCCCCCAGAGTGAGAGAGAGACCGTATATAGATTACATACAAAACCAAATCTTACTCACTTCCTCTGTAGGATCCCAGCTATTGATCCTCCTGAGTGGGATCTCTGGAAACCCTGAGTCAGGTCTCTCCCCCACGCTGTGTGCTCCCGCCTCTGAGCTGCATGCCATCCCTCAGTCAGCTCAGTTTTCAGTTTGTGGTCAGCACTGCAGGGCTGATTTCTGGCAGATGGGACAGCACAAATGGAGATGGGAGCATCTAGTGGCACCTGGCAGTATTGCACTCAACAGTGACACTGACAGCAGCTCTATTCTGCGCCACTGTCTGGTCAGAGCTGTAGATGGAGAGTCTGCCGGTTGGTACTGATCAGGGGGGGTTCTGGGTACTCAGAAACCCCCCTACATGCTTTAGGGAGCTTATACTAAGGTCAATATTAAGTACTTCAACCCATTGGCTTATGATTCTGTCACTAAATTAACCTTATTTTAATAACACTCACTTAAAAAACTTCATTGTTTTTGTTGAAAAATTCACTCATTAAAAAAAACCTTTGCTTTAGGGCCCTTCCCGGGGTTAGGAGCCCTGAAGTTAAAGCTTCATTAGTTTCATAGCAGATTTCGCCTCTGGATGAACTATAGTGCCTTTAGCACAGGGCTGGTTTCTTCTCTAGAGAATAGACCACTTTTGTTTTTGCCACTGATTCCTCTAGGGGATGCAGTCACAGGCTGACCAGCGTAGGGCTGGTTGGCATTATTGAGAGGGGACCTCATGCTGTATGTGTTGGAAATGATGTGTATGCAGCATTCAGATCACAGGTCACACATTCTTGAAACTGTCTAAACTTTGCTTTGCTGTGTTTGCCTCTAATGCCACAACCAAGAATTTAAACTTAGGCAATCAGTTCTGCAGCATTGCTGTAGCAATCTCTTGATCATCCACTTGCACTCCAATAGACTTTAGATGCTCAGAGACAGACATCATTATGTCTATGTAATCACTCATACTGCTGCATTCATTAAATTTCGTGTTATACAATACACGTCTTAAATTTATATTCCTCATGAGAACTCCATCATGATATGCTGCTTGCAGTGCTGTACACATGTCCTGCTGACTCTTTGTAATGTATTATGCAGTAGACATGTTGCTCTACACTTAAGCCTATGATTTCCATCTCTTTCTCTATATTATCTGCGCTTACATCTGCATCTGGGTCTATAGTGACCTTCAACAATCTTTCATGTTTTAATTGCATTTCTATAGCAAACTTACGGGTTGTATAATTTTCTGCACCTTTTAGTTTGATAAGCCCCATTGTAGATGTAGCTCTATATTTGTGCTTCTTACTGACATAACTGTGTAGTTTATGTACTGTAATCAGCTTCACAGCTGCTATACTGTGCTGGAAACACTCTGTGCTGTCTTTACTCTGTGTTCTTATGCTGTCTGCACAACAGGTGCTTAAGATGGCGTCTATAATAGCTTGTATTGGGTATTTTACACCTGTTTCCCTGGGTCCATAACCTGTTGGAAATTCTGTGTATGCAGGTCTTATTATTGCAGAGTTAAGTAGGCACACACCAGCGCATGACTCAAACAATGACCAGTTCAGTTAAGGTGGGTACACACATAGCAGATATATCTGCAGATCGAGTTATGGTACACACTGGCCGTCGGGTACCAGATATATTGGGAGATCAATTGATCTGCTAATATATCTGTCAGTGTGTACCCAGCTTGACTTAACCAGTGGTGTTAGTTTATTGAGAGACAGAAGATACAGCGGGATGTTGAAATCCCACCACCATACTCCCTACCAGTGGCATGAATGTTGGCGACAGTATCCCGTCACCACTTGAAATGCTGATGCCAGAATCCTGACAGCCAGCATCCTGAATGTAAGTGTATTGGGCAGGTTAGGTTCAGGCCATGGGGGGGTTAGATTTAGGCACCACCAGGGGGGTTAGGGTTAGGGTTAGGCTGCAGGGGGGAGGGTTAGGTGTAGGCTGTGGGCAGGGGGGGTAGGTTTAGACACCACCATTAGGGATAGACACTAAGGGGGAGGGGTTAGGTTTAGGCACCAAGGGGGGGTTTAGGTTTAGGCACTAATGGGAAGGGTTAGGGTTAGGCTGTGGAGGGGAGGGTTAGGATTAGGATGCAGGAAGGGAGGGTTATGGGGTTAAGAGGGGAGGCTTAGGATATTTACAGAGCCCCTGTTGGGATTCTGAGCATTGGGATGCCGCTTTTAGTCTTCTGACCGCTGGCATCCCGTATGTATTCCAATACAGCCATACTCCCTGTTTAATGCACACTGGTAATGGAGCAGTTCTATATGGCTTCTATATGGAGTGTATGCTGCAAATCAGTAGAGGTGCAGGGATGCTGGAACAGCTTTATATGCAGGTATTAACCAGGTTTTCAATAGGACCTAAGTAGGAGACTTCTGTTTCCCACCATGTCACTCTTATACAGTAAAAACTAGATAGCCCCTGCACATGCTCAGTAGTGAGTTTAGCGAACATCTTGGGATAGAGCATGAAGCCTCCCTGGAGAAGAGGAACACTTGTGTCTGTGCAGCAGGGCCAGATTAAAGTGATGACATCTCTCCCATAGTGCACTGCATGATCCGGAGCCCTCCAGTCCAGTCTCCGGCTCAGCTGCCACTGCGGGGAGGGTGCCGAGCGCCCGCTGGTTACAATCAGCGAGCCTCTGGCAAATGGTGCCTCCCTGCAGCTCCGGGGTTAGGTTGGCCAGAGGAGACGGAACTGGTTCCGTCTCCTCCGGTTCACTTTAACCCCTTCAGGTGTGGGGGCCCAGGGACGATCGCCCCTGTTGCCCCCCTGTTAATCTGGCCCTGCTGTGCAGTAGCGCACTCCTCTTTTAACAGTATGTCCCCACGATATGGTGGGACCAGGACTGGCTGGTAATGCCTAGTGCTGGATATTTTGGGGTGACTTTTTGCTCTTTGCCACCACCCCTCTCCGATTTTCCAATACCAGCCTGAAGCACTTAATGGTGACTGTACACATTTTTTTAAAGAAATGATCAATACCATCATGACATGTAAAATGAAACCAGTGTGTACAGTGTTGCCTCTTGGTGTAGATTAGATGCTTCTTGGTGCTCTGCATAAAACATTTCCAAGATTGATAAATAGAAATTCATGTAACTAAAACCTTAGTGGTACCATCAATCAAAATATTGCTTCTCATAGTATGTGTTATGTGTGTATAAGAAGACTTTGGGCTCTATTTACTACAATCCGCATATTGAATGCGGATTGTAGTGTGATATTACCGAGTGAATTCGCATTGCGAATTCAGGCAATATCACAGGGATTTACTATAAATCCCTTGCAGGGACAGAACTTGCGATAAAGCTCTGTCCCTGCGGATCCCATGCGCACTCTAGTCGCGGTATTTTCGGAAAAAATACCGCGACTAAGAGCCCGCGCATGCGCCGACCGACCACCGCTACTACCCCTCCACCGATGCTAAGCCCCGCCCCCTGGTGCTAAGCCCCGCCCTCCGCGATCGCTATTGTAGTTTCCAGGTAATTTCTTCCAGCCAGATGTTCACTTCTCACATGACTCAATTGTGTGGATGATAGGTAGGAGAGAATGTAATGCCAAACGGGCTCTGCAGTGGAGAAGGTCAGTTTGCAGTTTGCATGCACAGGTTAGCATTTGCTTTGCCATTCTGTGGACTGTGGGCCTGATTCACTACGGATCGCTATTGCGATTGCAGCTGTGATTACACACGGAGGTCAGCTGCGAAAATATGCAAATGAATGCAAATGCAAAGTCATTGCACAGCCAGCATAGAGACGCCCACTACCACTATCTCACATCTGTAATACCTTTCAGTCCTGTGTATACATTGGGAACATCGAGTAACATGCGTATGCCGTTGCAGTGGCTAATTTATGCACGCCCATACAATGGCATACAAACGGACAGGCACGCCTGCGTTTCTCTCTTTCTAGGCAAGATTTTGACTGGTGCCCCCAGCAGATAATCCCAGGCTCTCTCCGCACAGCACCCCTCTCCCCTCACAGCACACTGCTGTAACTAAAGAAAAAAGGGACATATTTTAGGGGAAAGTCCTTTATACCCCCACCTCATAATGCATTCTATAGGGCACAGTCTCTGCTTACAGCACAGCACCACAGGCTCTCCCACCACAGTACCCCTCTCCCCACTGCACCCCTCACCCTGCACAGCACCCCTCACCCAGCACACCACCCCTCACAGCACACAGCGCCTTTCACCCAGAACAGCATCCCTCACCCAGCATCCCTCTCCTAACACAGCACCCCTCACTCAGCACATCACCCCTCACCTAGCACCCCTCTCAGCAAAGATTACTGCACAGCACCCCTAGGGCACCCAGCACTTCTCTCCCAGCACAGCACTATGCTCATAGCAGTGTCATATCCCCATGGGCTCCCACTACCAATATTTCTTCCTCTCCCCCCATAGCAGTGTCATTAGTACCCTGAGCCACCACTCCACTCCCTATGTGTCTCTGCCTCATGTGCCCCCTTCAATAGCACTGCAGTGGCGGATCCAGGAGGGGGGGTGATTGGAGCGATCGCCCCCCCTAGCACAGACAGTCCACATCATGCACTGAGCTGAGCAGTCTGTGTCCAGCCTGTGCTGTGATCGGAGCTTGTGTTATGCATGGAGAGCGGGGAGCAGAGAGCGGAGAGTGCTACACAGCAAAGGCTGCTCAGCTCAGTGCACGATGCGGACTGTACCGTAGCCAGAGGCTGGAGTTCTCCCCTGAACTCCAGCTTCCAGCTCTCCCCATGGGCACTATGGGAGAGACGTCATGAGGAGCAGCCTGGCGGACCAGAGGGCGGAGGACGCAGGAGCGGGTTTAAGGTAAGTTTTATTTGTGTGTGTGTGTCAGCGGCTATAAGGGCACTACAGGGGGCATTACTATAAGGGCACTACAGGGGGCATTACTATAAGGGCACTACAGGGGGTATTACTATAAGGGCACTACAGGGGCATTACTATAAGGGCACTGCAGGGGGTCATTACTATAAGGGCACTACAGGAGGAATTACTATAAGGACACTATAGGGGACTTTACTATAAGGGCACTACAGGGGGCATTACTATAAGGGCACTACAGGGGGCATTACTATAAGGGCACTACAGGGGCATTACTATAAGGGCACTACAGGGGCATTACTATAAGGGCACTACAGGGGGCATTACTATAAGGGCACTACAGGGGCATTATTAATAGGGTATTACCATATGGGCACTACAGGGGCATTACTAATGGGGGGTTACCATATGGGCACAAGTGCATTACTATGGGGACATTACTACATGGGCACTACTACAGGGGCATGGGGAAGGGGGCGCAGAGAGATGGCTGGGGAAGGGGGTAGCAGGGAACTGGTGGGGGGAGTGGGGAGCTGGGGGAGGGGGGAGCAGAGAGATGGCTGCTGGTGCTCAAACTGTGTATTTACACATAGTGAATACATAAATATATACATTGTAATAATAAATGTGGCTACAAAAAAAACTGTAAAGGGGAGGCATTGGGAACAGAAAGGGGAGGTGCCAATACAGAAAGAGGAGGAGTCATAATTAATCAATAATCACACCCCCTAAAAGAACAGTCTAGATCTGCCCCTGTAGCACTGTTGTCAAAGCTGGATGATTGGCTGAGGCCAGATCCTAAAATTAATATCTGCCAGATGCCATTTTGCGCTGTCCGCAGACGCCATTTTGCGGCACCTACACGATACCTCCATGTATGGCGCTATATTATGATTATTAGCGTCATGCATCTGCCACTGCCCTATGTCAAAAATCCTCATTACACAAATATGTACATTTATTAATACACATGATAAGAACAACCCCGCAAAGCACGTACCATTGTGTACCTCACAAACATGTAGACGCACAACGCATACTAGCATCTTTTCTTAATATTCCTATACTTACGCATTGCACACTTACAGTGCTGGCCCTAGCCAATTTGGTGCCCTAGGCAAAATTTTGACTGGTGCCCCCTACCCCTACACATATATATATACATATATATGTACTGTACATAGTAATGCCCCTGTAGTAGTGCCCATATACAGCAGTAATACCACATAGTAATGCCCTTGTAACAGTGCTCCCATAGTAATGCCCCTGGAGTAGTGCCCATATACAGTAGTAATACCCCGGAAGTGCCGTACATGCCCATTAAGGCCAGCTAAACAAGTAAGTTGTCCCCTTGCAGGCTTGCTACGCTCGCCACAAGGTTATATTCCCCCTCTATGCCCACTTGGATGATAGGGAATGATGCTGGACACTGCTGGGAATGATGCTGGACACTGGCTGATGATGTCAGGGTCCTCTCTGGGAAGGGGATTTAGACATTACCCAGGGAAACGGTATATAATTAGGGCTAATTGGAGAAGAAGGTGTGGTAAGGGAGACAGTCAGTGGGAATCAGTATAATTTACCGCCGGTTCAAATCCCGACAGCGGCTGCCCGACACAGGAGGAAACCCCGATCGTTGGAAGGTAAGTATTTGCTAATCTAATTCCCCCCTAACTCTATCCCTCCATTATGGTGCCTAACCCTAACCTCCCACCCAGTGCCAAACCCTAATCCCCCCTCTAAGTGCCTAAACCTAACCTCCCTTTTCCCCACTGCCTAAAACTAATTCCCCCAGGGGAGTGCCTAACCCTAACCTTCCCCTGGGGGTGCCTAACCCTAACCCTCCCTCCCCCTAGCCTAACCCTAACCCCCCTTCCCCTAGCCTAACCCTAACCTCCCGTGGGGTGCCTAATTATAAATCCCCCCCGGGAGCACTAAACCTAACCCTTCCCCCCTCAGGGCTGTCCGCTGCGGTGTCCGGCATCCCTTTGATCGGGATGCCAGGTGCCGGTCTCCCAGCGTAGGTAAAATGACAGGCGTCGGGATTTCAACACCTGTCATTTAACCCTTGCCAGGATTAAGCAGTCAGGAAGCAGAAGGTCGGCATTGTGTCCACCGGCTTCCGACTGCTTCCCAGTCAAAGTGGGGAAAAAGAAAGCATCATGATTGTAGGTACAAATCATGAGGAGTCAGAGAGACATGAGGGGGGAGGTGATAGAAGAATGCACACTGGGGGAGGGAGGGGAAAGAATTCTACATACAAATTAATTAGCAGGGAGGATGAGAAGAGAGGATCAAGAGCTGAACAGTCAGGGGGTAGCATAGGTACAGGAAGAGCTGCACCCCCATTGAAAGAATGGATGCTTGCAGGGGTGTAACAAGAACTGTTAGAGCCCCATAGCACAATTTTGAAAGCCCCCCACCCACCACCTGCTAAAGAGTCACCTCTTTCCACAACATTCCCTCAGACTTAAGTATACCCCCTGGTCAGGCCCACCTCCCAATGTGAGCTCTTCTGAAATCTGCACTGCTGCAGACTATCACAGCTATGTGCAGGTGCTGAGCACACACCTCACCCTTGGGCATCGGCTTCTGTTTGGCTGCATGAGCTTCTGCAGTCAGAGAAGTGTTGGCTCCTCTAGTCCTGGCCCAGTTCATCTCTCTGATGCTGGGAGGATGGGGCTGCCCGGAGCGGTCCTGCTTCACTCTGATGCTGGGAGGATGGGGCTGCCTGGAGCAGTCCTGCTTCACTCTGATGCTGGGAGGATGGGGCTGCCCGGAGCGGTCCTGCTTCTTTCTGATGCTGGGAGGATGGGGCTGCCTGGAGTGGTCCTGCTTCATTCTGATGCTGGGAGGATGGGGCTGCCTGGAGCAGTCCTTCACTCTGATGCTGGGAGGATGGGGCTGCCCGGAGTGGTCCTGTTTCACTCTGATGCTGGGAGGATGAGGCTGCCCAGAGTTGTCCTTCACTCTTATGCTGGGAGGATGAGGCTGCCCGGAGCGGTCCTTCACTCTGATGCTGGGAGGAGGGGCATGCCTGGCGTGGCCCACGGTTATCGTTCAAAGGGGCATCGTGATTGGGTGCAGGGGGAAAGGCGGGCCCTAGGAGGACTGGTTAGGCACCATAGAAGCAGGACCGTAGGCACCCACGATAGAGGGATGCATACAGCTAAGCTATTGTTTAGTCTCCACTCTGCCGGGGACTGATCCCCGGCGGTATATTAAAAAAGTGATTGCTGTCTGTTTGATACCCCCATTAAGTGCCTTCTGTCGTAGATGGCGCCTGGAGCATAACCTCCTCAGCTCCGCCCACGCTACGCCCCTGCCTATAGTGTTGCTTATACAAAAAAAACACTTACCTTAATCCTCGCTCCTGCATCCGCCACCATCCTGTCTGCCCAGCTGGCCCTCGGAACTATGGGAGAGATGTTATGACATTCCTCCCATAGTGCTCTCTGCGGGAGCTGGAGCTCAGGAGTGAGCTCCAACTCCATAGATCTATGGAAGAGACATCATGATGTCATGATGTCTCCCCCATAGTGCCCAAGGGGAGAGCTGGAAGCTAGAGTTCAGGAGAGAACTCCAGCCTCCAGCTACCACGATGCTGCAGGGGAGGAGCCAGACGCCCACTGTTAATAACATCTCAGCGGGTGTCCGGTTTGGAGCCCCCATGTGGTGCCGGGCTGGAGGACACTGGCATCAGGTGCAGCGGTATGCCTGGTGCACATGCTCCTTCAGCCCCCCCTCCTAGTTGCGGCCCTACCAGAATGATCTTCAGTACAGAAGCTCATTCTGACCTGGCGAAACGCTGAGCTGCCGATCGAAGCTGAGCTCTTTTCATGGCAGGCGGGAGGAGGGCAGCAGTAGAGCCATTGGATGCCCCTGGGCATTCCAGTTGCCCCTAGGCATTTGCTTATAATGCCTATGCCTAGGGCCTGCTCTACACACTTACACTAAAAGGTTTCCTAGTATTAAGGTTAATATTAAAGGTTTTATTCGTTTTCTATTATGTTGTAAAATATGTGTACTTGATATCTAAGGCTTAGTACATTATAAGCAGACCATGTTTGGTGCCATTCTAAATTACTGGTTATTTGCAGATCTCCAGTTCCATTGGCAAGAAGATCGCAACATGCATCTGCAAATTATGAATTATAGAGAGTTAGGTATTGAAATGTTCTCTGTAATGTAATGTTTATTAGCCAGTTTAGTCTTGTTCTTCGGCAGGAAAACACTCACAAAAAGCCGTTGGGGGGGCTGAACTGTTACTGTACAAATTCACCTATGAACTACATTGTAACAGAAGAACCAAGAAGAAGAACCGATGGGATTATGCCAACTCGTTTCCATTGTATTACCACTCTCTGTAAGGGTATATATTCAGATGCTCTAATTCCAGTAGGCAGTCATCTTATTCTTTCTTTTGATGGAGGCTTCACCTTTGATGCTGGGAAATCTGGATCCAGAGCGCCTGCATATGTATCGACTGCACCTTGTGATTGTATAACCTTTGCGCTAATTGTATTATAGATCAAGGCATGTAACTATATGCTTTTATGTGAATAATATCTTTTTGTGCTTTGGAACCACAATCAAAGTCTGGAAAGCAATTATTTCTTGTGCTACTTACAACACTAAATAGCGACATTTGGGTATAAAGATTATTAGGTATTCATAGTTGGGGGCTCATAGACTGAGTTCATGCTACCAATTTACAAGTAACACACGGTTATCGATCTCTCACCAAAGGGTGGATGGTGCCATAAGCAGGAAAGGACGCACTGTGTCTGAAAACCTGCTACCACTTGATGTTGAGTGACCGATATCCATTATTGTATGAGTTCAAGGAGCATTGATTAGAATCCAGGAACAAGGAAGGATAAGTTTGTTTTCTTTCATTGATAAAATTTTGGATTAGGGGGGTAAGTCGCACAATAGCGAATGCATATTTCCTGTATTGCTGCCACGTGTTCAACCAGTCATTGTATTCATAGCATGATTGCTTGTTAAACCTTTGAATTGCACTACTATATTTAAGGAAAAGGTTTAATTTTTTTTTTGCGCAGAAAAGGGTGTATGCGATTGAAACGTGTGATTGTAAAGTAAAGGCTACTGTCTGGTTAAGCCTAAGTGTAAAGAAGAGGCTACTATCTGTTAAGCCTAGGTTGAAACTCAGTAGGTGCCCGACGGGGCCGTACAAACTACTGGGCCAGTGTACAAAGCAGGTGCATTGTGGTTATTGAGAAACTAAGGAGTTTCATGGTCTGACACTCATTAATTGCAAAGTCCATTGATCAGTAGGTTCTTTGGGCGATGTGCTCGAACCACATGGTTATATAAAAACTGTGATTATGAAGTGGGTTGTTGTGGGAGTGAAACTGCTGGCAAGGTTAGGAGTTATTGGAACTTCTAGACACTACCAGCTGGGAGTAACTCAAAGTAGGAAGCCAAGTGGTGAAGCTTGAGGTGAATTCATCACAAATAAAATAATTTGCAATGCGTTTATTTTACTCCTCGTTTATGCACACGGACCATATCGCTTATCGGGATAGTGGTGCATAACGGGATGAAGTGAGCGGCTGAAGCTTGGTTGAATTTGCCGCAGGTAGAATAATTTACAACAGGTGATTATTCTGCTCCTCTTTATGCAAGCTGACTGTAACACCCTGCGGGCCAAATCCACATAACAGGAGGGAGAGCGTGAACGTAGCTCACTGAAAATCATTCACCAATCAAAATTCTCTAGAAATTGCTAAACGTTTTCTCAGATGGGTGCAAAGCAATCTCTGGTAATGGTCGATAATGTGCTGCTAGTGGAAGGACCGGTTGGTTTGGCCAGGTATGTTATGTTTAAAAAGTATGGTGCATACGCTACAGCATACTTTGACATATGGGTCAAGATGACTGAGAAATGTAGAATACCTTTTCCTAAAATTGGTAGCGTTGATTCGGAGGTACTGAATAATGTTAGAGACAGTATATGTTTAGTGAAATCTTTAAAGAAAAGGATAAAGTTTAATGATTGTTTAAAGTTGTGGCAGCATAAGGGGAACATGTGGCTTAGCGGTGTGCACGTGAAGCAAACTAGCATCATGTGCCCGATGCAAGGGAGCACGCACACAATGCTAAATACCATTGTGTCTATGCTGTCAGGGTGCGCGCATGCACAGCAAGGTAGCGTTACCAAAGGTAATGTTAGTAGCGCATGCGCACCACCACCACCCTATATGGATGGGGATGAAGGTACAGTCGATCTCAAAAATCATAAAAATTTAATAAGTAACTTGTACCCCCTCCTAAGTAACTATAAGGGACATGATTATGATGCAGATGATGAACCCTTTGTAATGTCAGCTCTTTCCCATGTTGCCCAAATGTTAAATGTACCATCACAGCAAGCACAGGTAACTGACCCACTAGTACCAGTGATGGAGGTAGCCCCACCAGTGCAGGAAGTATTAACACCCGCTGTAACAGTAGCAGAGATTGTTAATACCATATATAGTAGTAATAGGCTGAACCCTCAAACAGGTAGCAAGGCCAAAGGTAGCAGTGTGGCAGGACTCCATCCTGTCCGGACAATAACTGTTCCCAATGGGAATCCGGACGCAAATGGAATAGTGACCACCAGGGATGTAACGATGCATTGTCCATGGACGAGGGCAGAGTTACATTCCATAATGACAGATTTCCCTGACCCTAGGAAAGAACTAGCAAAGTGCCAGAGATTGTAAAGGATTTAGGTAATGCTCATGAGCCAACCAACAAAGATTGGCGAGTGATATTAGGGGCCTGTCTTCCACACAATACCGACGTGAGAAAGTTTATTATGGCATGTGTATTGGATGGAGATAGTCCCATAACTGATGAAGGACAACATAACCTGCATTGTCACCCAATTGGCTGTATTTTTCCCATTAATAGCTAATTGGAGTATAATCTTCACAATTGTTATATTGACTCCAGCACAGTTTTCTTTTTTGATGGCTCATGTCAATATCACACTGCAAATGATATTCTCTTATGCAAACAGGTGTGAGAATTCCTGAAGTGTATATATTATGCAAGAAACAGTATCACGGTGCCAGAACTGGATTTATAGCATCATGCACAATAGGTTTTCACCTCTGGAGACAGCAGATGCCAGTCTAAAGGGGTCTATCCATTAGCAGATAAATTTGATTGATGAACAATTTATCAGTCAGCTGTTCAATTTATCTGCTAATGGATAGGCTCTGAGCGATAAAAATGCGCACTCCCGCGGCCAACAAATTGGGTCTTTTGTCTCTCCAACATGTTGGTCAATTATCGTTTATCGCGGTAAATGATGAACAATGAATGACGAAAACGATTTTTTTAAAGAAAATGAATAGAAACATTAAAAAAATCCACTCCCAGAATGATGTCATGCAATATAGTTCGTCGTTTGTCGTTTGCAAAAATCTGTCATGCACATGGCAGATATCTGTCACAGCAGCCCCAGGAATTTTCAAAAGATAAATCTTTTGTCTTTTGTCTTTCAGAAAGATCTAGTAATGGATAGGCCCCTTTACACTGTACAATTCATTTTGCGTTCTTTTATTTTCTTATTTCATCAGCAAAAATACATAAGCTAAGGAAATTAGGGAAATAATTTGACTTAAATGAAGGGGATGATGTTAAATTAGCTGTTATACCCCTTTTACACCGACCTAAAAATCCTGAGTTGATGAGCATCAACCCGGGATTTTTGTTGGTGTAAATGGATCCACCAGGGTCCAGGGACACAGGGATCCAACTTGGGTACTTTGCAGGGTTGGGCACAGGTCATTCCTGTGCCACCCTGCAGTGTAAATGGTGCAATCTGGGTCACGATGACCCGGATCGTGCTACATGCGGCCCGATTGGCCAGCTTCAGTGGTGTTTGGAGTTGACATCATCTCCAAGCATCCACTGCAAAGCCAGAAGAGCCGGGTCACTGCAGAGCCTGCTCCAGTGCAAATGGCGCAGACTCGGGAATATCCTGGGTCGGCGCCGCAGTCTAAAGGGGTAAGTACCGGGTCTGATCTGGATTGGAACTCTGTTTCAACCCCCGAGTCAGACCTGGAACTTTTGTATAAAAGTGGCATAAGAGATATCCTATAAATAATATATTTAAAGTGTGAAGAATAAAGTTCTTAACTATCCACATTTTGGAATCAGAAAGGGGAGGGGCTAGATATCTAGGGGCATGTTAGTGGTAAATGTTGTACCCTGAAAATGATTTATATTTGTTGATGATATTGTGGTAAATGGATTGTCACAGGCCAGAATGTTATCATCTTTTCACACATCTGCAAGGAGTGGTTATTATCCCAATTTTTAGCAGCTCTCTCTTTACTTGCCCCTTTAACAGTCACAGCAGAGAGGGAAACATTTCTACCCCAGAGACAGTCAGTAATCAGACCAGATGTTATGCCAAAGTAAGGTAAAATTTATTATATATTACTAAAGATACCAACAGGACTGTGGGGTCCCTGGGCAACAAATGTGTGGGGGACCATATATATATAACCTTGAAAAAAGGGGTGCACTCACCAGTCTTCTTAAAAAGTCTTTTATTCCAACAATTTAAAAATTAATACAGGATCAACGTTTCGGTCCCAACCGTGGACCTTTGTCAAGATAACAATACAAGCAACTAAGACCCCTTATATACCCTCCCTAATGATTGCTAAATCCACCCACCTGTGGTGGGAGTGTACCTATCAAGATATACATCTGTGGCTGACCCTACTATACCCATTATATAAATATCTATGTTACAGGCTCCTATGCAAGTGAAGGAAAAACTCCTTACCTAGTCTAAATTCAGCAGTGACAGTGTGGTAGATCGATCCTCCCCACTGTTCAGGGAGTGCAATGGAGGCTGTCAGCGTGCGTTCCACTGTCTCACACTTCCTGGCAGTTGGAACGCACGCGTGCGTGTCATCTTAGCTGCTCTGGTCTCACTCACAGCGAGCTGCGGGGTCACATGGTGGTTGCTAAGCAACCCCCGTGTACTCACACTACTGTTAAAACTTGCTAATAGGGATGTTAATCTCTTGGGTCAATGGCTGGATGGCAGTGGATGATTAATCCTGAAATCTCATTCAGAGGAGGATAGATAAACGGGGGAAAGAAGTTAACAGGCTATAACTAGCTATTAACTAAGTGCTAACCTAAAGTACTTGTACATAATAAGATACATAGAAACATCTCAACTTTTCAACATATTACAAACATCAAAGAGGCTATGCTACAACAAACCTCTACTTTATTGCCATGGTGACCGAAGAAAAAATATAAAGAAAAAATTGAAAAGAAAAAATTAAAAAGAAAAAACAGAAAAATAAAAAGGGTGAAAAGGGTATTATTATTGATGGTGCACCCCTGGATTTAATACTTGTTGAGTCAATCTAAAAATATACCCAAATGTATCGCCTCATTCAGTCCTCTTGGGTAGATGGTATCCAATTTGTGTATCCACAGTGATTCTTTACGTAAGAGCATCCTGGCACGATCACCTCCACGTCTAGGAGGGGGCAGCCAATCTATGATCATGCATTTCAGCGAGGCTAAGGCATGTTGTGCCTCCTGAAAATGGCGAGCAACAGGTTTATCTGAAGACCCAGTAGTTAGAGCATTCCTGATAGAGGATCTGTGGTTTGCCATCCTCTCGCGGAATGGGCGGATGGTCTTTCCCACATAATATAATGAGCATGGGCTTGTCAGGATATAAATAACATGATCGGATGTACACGTAACTCGATGTCGTATTTGAATTTTTTGTCCTGTGTGAGGATGATGGACCCCAGAGATTAGCATCCCTATTAGCAAGTTTTAACAGTAGTGTGAGTACACGGGGGTTGCTTAGCAACCACCACGTGACCCCGCAGCTCACTGTGAGTGAGACCAGAGTGGCTAAGATAACACACACGCATGCGTTCCAACTGCCAGGAAGTGGGAGACAGTGGAACGCACGCTGACAGCCTCCATGCACTCCCCGAACAGCGGGGAGGATCGATCTTCCACACTGTCACTGCTGAATTTAGACTAGGTAAGGAGTTTGTCCTTCACTTGCATAGGAGCCTGTAACATAGATATTTATATAATGGGTATAGTAGGGTCAGCCACAGATGTATATCTTGATAGGTACACTCCCACTACAGGTGGGTGGATTTAGCAATCATTAGGGAGAGTATATAAGGGGTGTTAGTTGCTTGTATTGTTATCTTGACAAAGGTTAATTATTTTTTAAATTGTTGGAATAAAAGACTTTTTAAGAAGACTGGCGAGTGCACCCCTTTTTTCAAGGTTATACACAGGACCTGAAGGTCTCTTTTGGGCAGCTACCCCAGCGATTTTCTACTACAAAACGTGAGTGTGGACATATTTTGACTATATATATATATATATATATATATATATATATGTGTGTGTGTGTGTGTAACAATGTACTTGGGTGTTAGCGCCTATTAGTGTTCAATATATATGTAAAATGTTCATTAATACATAAAATATATATTATGTGTGAACAAACCAAAAATTGTCACACATAATGGTGCCTTATATACAATTGTGAGTATTACTAAAAAAGTGTGTTAAAGTGCTTCATTGCAAAAAAAAAATTTGTGTATAAAGATATACACAATTTAATTGGCTGCATATAAAGTGTCTAGTGAAAAAAGAAAATATATATTCAATAAATATAAAAGTGACAAAGTGCTATGTACCATAGAATCAATATAAAAAAAAAATTACATTTGTTTAAAAATAAATAATTTATTACAATTATTTCATAAAAATACAACATACACATAAAAAATACAAACTAATACTAATTGATGGATAAAACCAAAGTAAAGAAGGAAATAATATTAATTGATACTGTGAGTGCTTAGAGAATTATTTAAAACATTTTTCCATGCATTAAAAAATCAATGTTTTTTTTCAAAAGTATTCTCTTATCTTATTCTCATCAAGTTCATTTTAGGTAGGCAAAGTTAACTCTCAACGCATTTTGTCACAATCTGGACTTCATCAAGGGGATGATAATCTATGGGACAGATCCATTTTTATACATTAACATATCAGAACTAATTGGAAACTAATTAACATGCCACTTCCTGTTCTGTTCACAACATTCTTTATTCAGTGAGAAAATCCTTCAAATCTGATACTTAGATGCATCCCTAGCTCATATTATTAATTGTTTGTCCATATTTTATTTGTTTTATCATGTGTGTAGCTTAATACACAGCCCCGGGGACCGGAGTTCACAGACACTTCCGGTTATTGGGTCGGGGCTCTACATCCACCCTGTTTCCTGTGTCCTTTCCTCTGTAGTGTGCTTGCGTGTGCACCATCCTCGTGTGCCCCTCCGATTTCTGAATACAGTTGTCTGGCTCATGTTATGAATGGGCAGGCATTCAGTCATGACATCACGTCCACCCCATTTCCTGTGTCCGTTTTCCTATGTTGCACATGCGTGGATGACATCTTTGTATTCTATTCCGATGATATTGTGTCAGGTTCACAGCTGGCTTAGTACTGGCAGTGTACAGATGTAGATGGATCTATGGGCATGCTTGAACCTCATAGAGTGTTGGAACGCGGAAATTGCTGGAATCCTTCATCTTTAAAATACACTTTTCCTTCATATTTAAATCAAAAGATCCTATATGAAAATTTAAAAAAAGGAAGTTTTTAATATGTGCTTTGATATGAATAACTGACCTCTCGATTGGGAGTCAGATTTAAACAATTGTGTTATTTCATGTGACCTAGGCTCATATTAAAACAGACTTGCATAATAAACAAGGTATTTCTTATATAAATAGTGTAAAAACAAATGAATACCAATGTTCCTTTTTATTGATTGGGCAATATTAATTGCCCATCTAAGTCAACTGGAAACAAGGTCTAATACTTGAATATTTCTATTTTTGCTATTACAATAATGGGTTATTTGTTATTAATGAATGTCTCCTGTATACTTTACTGAGCATTTAGGTGTTTTTATAAATATTTTTAGGTATGCTTGTCAAAAAGCAGGTATTTTTCATTTCTACAACACCCAGTATTCCTTGGAGGTCTCCCATCCAAGTACTGACCAGGCCCCTGCCTGTATAGTTTCCAAGATCGGATGAGATTGGGCATATCCAGCTAGGTATGGTTGTAGAAATTTAAATATCCTCAAAGATGAACATGCATATATGCCACATTTGTACACCTACTTGTAATAAATAAAACCCAGGAGCATTGATCAATCTAACCACAAACGTACCGACTATTAGATATCTGTTACTAAGAACCAAGTTTCATAGTACTCTAAATTACATAATTGGACTATGATTTTTAAAAATATCTGTAAATTTAGCATTAATAATACAATAGTTAAAAAATAATGTCTGTGTTTATTAAAAACCATATATATAAAATGTTCAAAAAAATATTCAAAAAATAATAATAAAAAAAAAAGATACATGTAGTGGACCCACGCAAAGATAGCATATTTAATCTATCTAAACACATCCTGACAGAACCCGAAGTACCAGTCCTAGGTAAAGGTCTTAGTTTTGCTCCAACTGGAAACGGAAATAAGGGCCTGATTCAGACCTGCTCATGAGCGATATGCGCTCACGAGAGTGTCGATGTTAGGCCACTGCGCATGTGCATGCTGGAGCCGGCTCTGACATGCGCATGGGAGAGACCCGGCTAGCAACGGGCGCTCTGTCGCTCCGGGTCTTGCACCAAAAGGGGGCGGCTGTCGATTTTGATTGACAGCTCGCACCATTTTGGAGGCGTGGCGTGGCTTCACAAATGGAGGCGTTCCCATGCGAACGCCTGCCGTTTGTGGGTGGTCCCACTGACATCACCAGTGATGTCAGTGGGAGAGCTTCTGGCTCTGTTAGAGCCAGAAGCTCTTTGGGGCTTGCGGCTACAAGACCATACCACAAGGGTCTCGTTGCAAGCCCACAGCTATGCGAGCGGCCAGGAGGCCGCTCCAAAAATAATAAAATGCCCTGATTCACAGCGAGCGCTCTTTCAGAGCATCCAGCTCTGAATCAGGGCCTAAGTTCGAAACATTTATCAACTTAAACAAATTTGTAAGGAACCTCACACTTAAACGACACTTCCTTAAGAAAGAGAATGCAATTATTAGTAATTACAACAAAGGAGAATTGAAATCAGGCCTGAAGGGTAAGTCTAAGTACTACCCATTAGAATCCAAAGGGAGCTATGTCAATATGTTCTATGAATTAGTAAAAAAAGATTTATGTGATGGAGAGATACAGGATACCAAAAAGAACAATATGACAAACAAGGAGAAGGAAGCTTTAAAGAATTTACAACAAGATCAAGACTTGGTTATAAAACAAGCTGATAAAAGGGGGGGGGCTTGGTGATCATGGACAGATCCTTTTATTTAAAAAAAATTGGTGATCATGGACAGATCCTATTATTTAAAAGAAGATGACAGAATATTAAAAGACGAAGACTCATACATTATGCTGGAAAATGATCCTCTGGAACAATATATAGATGAATTGAAAACCCTGTAAGTTTACGGACTACACAATGGTATTCTAAATAAGGATGAGTTTCAAAATCTAATGCTAACCAGCCCCATTACACCAATCTTTTACTTCCTACCAAAAATCCATAAATCAACTACGGCACCACCAGGAAGGCCTATCATAGCAGGAATTGAATCATTGACTTCGCATTTGTCAGAATACATTGATGTGTTTCTAAGAAAATATGTTGAGAACCTCCAATCATACCTGAAGGATACAACAAGTGTATTACAAATTATAAAAGACATTGAATGGAGTGACACATATATAAGGGCTACCATAGATGTATGATCATTGTTCATATGTATAGAACATACAAAAGGAATAAATGCATGCAGAGAATTCCTGGAATTGGACATAACAATCAATGAAAAACAAATAAATTTTATTTGTGACCTAATGTCTTTTATTCTCAATCACAACTATTTTAAGTTTTTAGATAATTTTTATAGGCAAATTTGCGGTACGGCGATGGGGACAACTTTTGAACCAAGTTTTGCTAATTTGTTTATGGGATGTTGAGAAAAACAATATAAATATATATATATATATATATATATATATATATATAATAAAAATCCCCTGAACGAGAATATAAGATTTTATAAAAGGTACATTGATGATATATTGATTGTCTGGGAAGGCATGGAAGATTCTTTTAAACTATTTTTAACATACATCTCAAACAATAATATGAATCTTAAGTTTACATATAAAATTGATAAAGATTCAATTGAATTTCTTGATTTGGTTTTAATTGGGGAAAATGGAAGAGTCACGACTAAGAACTATATTAAGGATGTAGATACAAAAAGCTATCTGCATTACAAAAGCAGCCATCTAAGAAATTGGAAGGAGAATATTCCATACTCTAAATATTTCAGGATTAGATGGAATTGCAGTAATAAGGAAACAAGCGAGGAACAGATGAAACTTTATGAAGATAGATTCAAAGAAAAAGAATACCCTAGGCCCATTTTGATGCACGCATTGGAAAAAGCAAGAAATCTGGAAAGAACGGAACTACTCAAATATAAAACCAAGGTGGAAAAGAAAAATGAAATCATTCCATTTATCACCACCTTTAGCAGACAAGAGAAAGAAATCAAAACACTGGAAATTGTTACAGCTGGACCCATTTCTAAAGGATATACTGCCACCCAGACCTCCGGTAGTTTTTAGGAAGGCTAGGAGTCTGAAGGATATATTAGCACCAAGCATGTTAAAGAGTGACATCCCACAGAAAATAAATTCTCTATCTAAATGTTTGGGGTGTTATAAGTGTGTCAAATTTAACATCTGCAAGTATTTACATCCACAAAAATGGATTTTCAAGAATCATGATAACTCTAAACAGTACAAGATCAAACATCACATGAATTCCACCTGAGTAATTTATCTCCTTGAGTGTTCATGTGGAACAAAATATGTGGGAAAAACTAAACGTTCAATGAAAATACGAATCCAAGAACACGTTAGAAATATTAAAAATAAAGTTGAGGGTTATGCAGTGTGCAAACATTTTTTATTACACCATGCATCAGACCCAGAAGAATTAACCTTCAAAGCGATTAAGCATGTAACAATAGGTGATAGAGGAGGGGATCTATCTAATAAACTTTCCAAAGAGATGTTTTGGATCTTTCAATTACAGACTCTTTTTCCGCTAGGTATTAATGATAATTATGAAATTGCACCATTTATCTGATCTGATTTTCATTATTATTTTTTTGAATATTTTTTTGCACATTTTATATATATGGTTTTTAATATACACAGACATTATTTTTTAACTATTGTATTATTAATGCAAAATTTTAAGATATTTTTAAAAATCATTGTCCAATTATGTCGTTTAGAGTACAATGAAACTTGGTTCTTAGTAATAGATATCTAATTGTCGGTAAGTTTGTGGTTAGATTGATCAATGCTTCTGGGTTTTATTTATTACAAGTAGGTGTAGAAATGTGGCGTATGCGCATGTTCATATTTGAGGATATTTACATTTCTACAACCATACCTAGCTGGAAATGCCCAATCTCATCTGATCTTGGAAGCTAGGCAGGGGTCCGGTCAGTACTTGGATGGGAGACCTCCAAGGAATACTGGGTGTTGTAGAAATAAGAAATACCTACTTTTTGACAAGCATACCTAAAAATATTTATAAAAACACTAAATGCTCTGTAAAGTATACAGGAGACATTCATTAATAACAAATAACCCATTATTGTAATACCAACAATAGAAATATTCAAGTATTAGACCTTGTTTCCAGTCAACTTAGATGGGCAATTAATATTGCCCAATCAATAAAAAGGAACATTGGTATTCATTTGTTTTTACACTATTTATATAAGAAATACCTTGTGCATGTCTGTGTTAATATGAGCCTAGGTCACATGAAATAACACAATTGTTTAAATCTGATTCCCAATTGAGAGGTCAGTTATTCATATCAAAGCACATATTAAAAACTTCCTTTTTTTAATTTTCATATAGGATCTTTTGATATAAATACGAATGAAAAGTGTATTTTAAAGATGGAGGATTCCAGCAATTTCCGCGTTCCAACGACCGGAAACACTAGATGCGGTTCAAGCAGCCCATAGATCCATCTACATCTGTACACTGCCAGTACTAAGCCAGCTGTGAACCTGACACAATATCATCGGAATAGAATACAAAGATGGTGTCCACGCACGCGCAACACAGGAAAACAGACACAGGAAGTGGGGTGGACGTGACGTTGCAACTGAATGCCTGCCCATTCATAACACGAGCCATACAACTGTATTCAGAAATCGGAGGGGCACACGAGGATGGCGCACACGCAAGCAAACTACAGAGGAAAGGACACAGGAAACGGGGCGGATGTAGAGCCCCGACCCGATAACCGGAAGTGTCTGTGAACTCCGGTCCCCGGGGCTGTGTATTAAGCTACACACCTGATAAAACAAATAAAATGTGGACAAATAATTAATAATATGAGCTACAGTAGCATCTAAGTATTAGATTTGAAGGATTTTCTCACTGAATAAAGAATGTTGTGAACAGAACAGGAAGTGACATGCTAATTAGTTTCCAATTAGTTCTGATATGTTAGTGTATAAAAACGAATCTGTCCCATAGATTATCATCCCCTTGATGAAGTCCAGATTGTGCCGAAACGCAATGGAAGTTAACTTTGCCTACCTAAAATGAACTTGATGAGAATAAGATAAGAGAATACTTTTTAAAAAAAACATTGATTTTTTATTGCAGGGAAAAATGTTTTAAATAATTCTCTAAGCACTCACAGTATCAATTAATGTTATTTCCCTCTTTACTTTGGTTTTATCAATCAATCAGTATTAGTTTGTAATTTTTTGTGTGTATGTTGTATTTTTATGAAACAATTGTAATAAATGATTTATTTTTAAACAAATGTAAAAAAAATATTTTAAAATTTTTTTTTAGATTGATCCTTTGGTACATAGCACTTTGTCAGTTTTATATTAATTGAATATATATTTTCTTTGTTCACGAGACACTTTATATACAGCCAATTAAGTTGTGTATATCTTTATACACTAAATTTTTTTTTGCACTGAAACACTTTAACACAGTTTTTATTAATACTCACAATTGTATATAAGGCACCATTATGTGTGATAATTTTGGTTTGTTCACACATAATATATATTTAATGTATTAATGAACATTTTACATATATATAGAACACTAATAGGTGCTAACACCCAAGTACATTGTTACACATTTCCTACTAAGGGCTGGTTAACCACAGCCCTATATCTCTTGGGTAACAGCTGCCACTTGAAATAAATACAGGGGTGTGCATTTATACTTGTCTTTACGTTCGGTTATTTTACACTGTAGATATATTAACTATCTGGTGCTGCAACCTTCACCCCTTTTTTTCATATGTATATATATATATATATATATATATATATATTAAGGCTGCATCTAAAAAAACATATTTCTCCATAGAGAATTCTGAAGGGGGGGCAGGGTGTTCAAGGGGCTACACCTCAAAAGCTATAGGAGGTATGGATCTGAAATTTAGCATGGCCTGGTAGAACTGTCACTTGGTGCTGCATGCCAAATTTCAGGGCAAAAACATAACAAATGAGGACATGGGAGTATTCTAAAACTCCAAATGTCATTTTTTTCTGACATTGTCAATTAGGAACCTTTTTCTGCTGTAGTCTATGGGGTATTTTTGGGAAGGCAAAACTCAGGGTAGGGGGCGAATTTAGACTTGGGGTTTGTTTTATTTGGTAGCTATTGTGCCAGAGTATGTGCTTTTGGGGTTCAGGTAAATTAGAAAGTCACAGTTTTTAAACTATTACCTCAAGAATGCACCATTATAAAGATAGAACTTTTCAACTTGTTGCGCAGCCGCAGTAGGAGCTTCCAGCAGGTGTAGTCATAGTGGCTTCACTTGGGTGCAGCAAGAAGGCCATCGTTTGCGGGCGGTAGCGGGCAAAGCAGCGGCAGGGACACGGATGTGGTGGTGGGTACCTCAGTAGTGGCGGCGAGTGGCCGATCACGGTTGTCGACGGGGGACGTGAGTGTCAGTGTGGGGGTGGGTGTTGGCGGCGGATGGTCCGGCGGCAGTGGTGGAGGGTCCGGTGATGGTGGAGAGTCCGGCAGCGGCAAAGAGTCCGGCGGCGGTGAGGGCGTTGGCGGCGGGCCTGAACCTGAGAGGATTCAGACCCCACCAGCCATTATGCTGAATATGGCAGCAGCGCCCATTTAAAAAATGGCACCTCAGCACTATTTTTGAAATTCAAATATGGGCGCCGCTAGCCAATCACGGCTCGTGGCTACCATCTTTGAATTTTAAAATGGGCTCCGCTGCCATACTCGGCAGAATGGCTGGCAGGGACTAGCGACCTCATTCAGAGTCGGTCGTAGTGGCCACACGGTCGTACACCACCGATGTTTGCTAAACTGCACATGCGTAAAGTTCGCAATGCGCGTGCGCAAACTAGCTGCTATGATCAGAAATTTCTCTCTCCTTGAACACAGCCAGGTCGGTAGTTTGAGTGACAGGATGAGGCGTTTGTGGGTGGTAACAGGGGAAGGTGCTTGAAAATGGGGGAGTGGAGATCCGAACGCAGGCGTGCCTAATTATGCAAATGGCATTTTATGGGAGTGCATAATTAACAAAGTAGTGTCATAGCACACGTGACATGGGAGGTTTTTACACTGACATGATCGTAGAGCTTAAGAGAGGGTATGGTCAACCTTAAGCTCTACGACCAGTTCTGATGGTTCCCGATGGTCTCGATTAATCCTTATATGCCCGGAGATGACGTGTAATGCGTACGAGAAGGGGCGTATTTTTTTGTCTTCCGGCCACTTCCTCCCCTTGGTCGGCTAGCTACCGATCCGATCTAAAGGACGCAACTTGCGAGGGCATCATTTGCATATCCAGCCCCTTTTCCCGTACGACCATGCGGCCGCAACGACCGACTCTGAATGAGGTCCTAGATCCTCTCGGATCCATGCTCGCTGCTGACACCCGAACAGGCGCCGGTTCCACAGCTGCCACCACTGATGACATTGTGAGCCGTTATTGGCTCACGGTGGCCATCTTTGAAAATCAAAGATGGCCGCCACGAGCCAATCACGACTCATGACATCATTGGAGGTGGCAGCACCTGCAGAGGACCATAGAAGCTCTGGGAGGATGGCAGCCACCCCCCAGGCAAAGATGCCAAAGCCCTGGCAGGTTGGCGCCCACCAGGCAAAGTCGACAAAGCCCTGGCGGGTTGGCGTCCGCCGGGCGAAAACACCGGAAGTCCTAGTGGGTGGCAGCCATGCAAAAGAGCTGACACAGGCTGCCGCCTACTAGGTGAAGACACCAGAAGGCCTGGTGGGCACCCGCCAGGTGAAGTCGCCGATGCACTGGTGGGTTGGTGCACGCCGGGTGAAGATACCGGAAGTCCTAGTGGGTGGCGGCCATGCAAAAGAGCTGACAGAGGTTGCCGCCCACTAGGTGAAGAGGTCAAAGCACTGGTGGGTTGGCGCCCACCAGGTGAAGATGCCGGAATTCCTAGTGGGCAGCAGCCATGAAGAAGAGCTATCACAGGCATCCACCCACTAGGTGAATATGCCGAAGCCCTAGTGGGTTGGTGCCCGCTAGGCAAAGATGCCATAAGTCCTAGTGGGTGGCAGCCATAAAAGAGCTGACATAGGCTGTCACCCACTAGGTGAAGATGTGGAAGCCCTGGTGGGTTGGTGCCCGCCAGGTGTAGATGCCGAAGCCCTGGCAGGTTGACGCCCGCCAGGCGAAGACACCAGAAGTCCTAGTAGGAGGCAGCCACAAAAAAGAGCTATCACAGGCTGCTGCCCACTAGGCAAAGACACCAAAACCCTGGCAGAATGGCACCTGCCAGGCAAAGACGCCGGAAGTCCTAGTGGGTGGCAGCCATGAAAAAGACCTATCACAGGCTGCCGCCCAATAGGTGAAGTCGTCAAAGCCCTGGCGGGTTGGTGCTTGCCAGGCGAATGCGCCAAATCCCTGGTGGGTTGGCATCCACCAGGCAAAGATGCCGAAGCCCTGGTGAGTTGGCACACCCCAGGCAAAAACGCCAAAGCCCTGGCTGGTTGGCGCCCGCCAGGCGTAGATGCCTAAGTCCTGGGGTGGCGGCGGCCATGCAAAAGAGCTTAAAGGCCGCTGTCCACCAGATGAAGACCTGTAAAATAAAATATTACAATATTAAAGTGTTTTGTGTTATTTTAATATTTTTTTTACAGGTGGACTACAGGTGGCAGAGGGCCCTAATGCCCAGCATGCTGGTACTTGTGGTTTTCCAAGTACCAGCATGCAGGGAGATGTGCTGGGACCTATAGTTCACCTGCAAAAGAAAATATTCTTTAAAATGCACCACACAACACAATCAACCCAGCACCCACTGCCCATGGGCGCTGGGGATGGCCCCGGGCTATCAGCCTGGGCCTGGGGTGCCCTGAGGGGGATCCCTTTATTGGGGGAGTCCCCAGCTCCTCAGGGATCCCCTGCTTGGACTGCCTAGTGGTCAGAGTTGATGCTACAGCTGGGGGCCCCAGTGAAAGGGCTCCCCTGGCTATGGCATCAGCCCCCCTTTAGAAATAGTCCAGTGCTGGCCCTGGAGAATATAGGGAGACCCTACTCATTTCTTCCCCCTGTATTTCCAGAACCAGGACCGGATCAGAGCCTAGTGCTGGTTGCATAACTTACGGGGGACCCCTACATAATTTGTCCCCCATATTTTGGCAACCAGGGCTGGTTCTGACTAGCCCAGTGCTGGTTGTGCTTAAATATGGGGGAACCCTATGTCATTTGTTCCCTGCATTTAAGCAAAACCATGACTGGCTGCCTGTGTTTAAAAAAATGGCATGGCCCAACTCCCCAGAAAACAACCAGCCCCGGGCTTTGGAAATCCAGTGCTGGTTGTGCTAAATACAGGGGACAAATAACATAGGGGTCCTCTGTATTAAGCACAACCAGCACCAGGCTTTTGAGAACCTGTCCTGGTTGCCAAAATACAGGGGACAAATGAAGTAGGGGGTCCCCCATATTTAGCGCAACCAGCACAGGGCTCTGAGCCAGTCCTGGTTCTGGAAACACAGGGGGGAAAAATGCATAGGGCTCACCCTGTATTTCCCAGAACCAGCATGGGACTCCGTCTAGCGGGGGGTGATGCCACAGCCAGGGGAGCCCTTTCACTGGGCCCCCAGCCGCAGCATTACCCCTGACCGCTAGTCAGCCCAGGCCGGTGTTCCCTGGGGATTTGGAGACCCCCCAATAAAGGGGTCCCCCTCCTCAGGGCACCCCAGGCCCAAGCTGATAGCCCGGGGCTATCCCCGGCACCCCTGGGCGGTGGGTGCCGGGTTGATTATGTAAAGTGTGCTGCATTTGAAAATATAAATATTGGCTACTGTTCCCAGCAAGCCTCCCCCGCATGCCGGTACTTGGAGAACCACAAGTATTAGCATGCGGGGCATTACAGGCTTGCTGGTACCTTTAGTTCCACAGAAAAAGCATTATTGAAAAAAACACACGCACACCATAGAAAAGTATAATTTTATTAAAACATACATGCACACACACATGTACTCACACATGCATACACACTATCTCACATACTCACCTATGTATCCCTGAAGCCAATCTGTCCTCTTCTCCAGTAGACAATCCAATGGATTACCTGTGAAAAAAAATTCCATACTCACCTCCTCCTATGTGTGGATCAGGTCCTCTGCACACAATCCAGGGTCTTGGCAAAAAAAAAAAAACGAGATAACTGGAGCTGCCCGAATGATAGCTCCGTCCGGGATTTCAGTACAGAAATCCCGATGCGGAGTGCTCATTGGCTTAGAGAGGCGAGCCTTCCGCCTCTCAGCCAATGAACGGTTCTCACCATTCAATTGAGAGGACCGAGCATGCCCTTTTCATAAATGGCGTCTCAGCGCCATTTTTGAAATTAAAAGATGGCTGCTGCGAGCCAGTCACGGCTCGCGATGTCATCGCACCGCCCCATCGGTTGGCTTAAATACAGCCAGCAGCGCGAGCCCCATCCACTCAGTCATCGGCCGGGGAGCTGGAGAGACCAGCTGAAGAATGAAGATGACGGGAAGCCCTGGATGTGCAGCGGCCATGCAAAAGAGCTTACTGGCCGCCGCGCTCCAGGTGAAGATGCCACAGAAGCCCTGGATGTGCGGCGGCCGCACAAAAGAGCTTACTGCCCGCCACACTCTAGGTGAAGGTCCCAGTAAATAAAAGATTTAGAAGACTGTGGCCCTCATTCAGAGCCGTACGCTCTGAGCAGAGCGCACGCTCTGAATGAGGGCCGGGCTCCATTTTCATGGAGCGTCCTCCTGGACGCTCATATAGCTGTGGGTCACCACCCACAGGCTATACGAGCGTGCTTTGTGATGGCCGCGATGGTCGAGACCATCGCGACCATCGAAATTGCGAGCCGGAGCCTGCGGTTGAGGTTTTCAACCGCAAGCTCCGGAGTGATTTTGGCTCTATCAGAGCCAAAATCACTCCCACTGACATCACTAGTGATGTCAGTGGGCCGGCTTCTGACGGGAGGCGTTCCCGTGGGAACGCCCCGTCAGGGAGGCACGCCCCCGGCACGCCCACCAAAGGGGGCGTGCTGTCAATCAACATTGACAGCACGCCCCCTTTGATCGGACACAACGAGCGAAGGACTTTCCTTCGCTCGTCGCGTCTGGTGCATGCGCGCGACGGAGCTCCCTCCGTCGTGCGCATGCTCAGTCCAGAACATCGACCCACTTGCGAGCGGACAGCCGCTCGCGAGTGGGTCTGAATCAGGCCCTGTGTCTGTGTGTTTTATTTGAATATTTCTCTTGCAGGAGTACTATAGGTGCCAGCAGACCCTTAATACCCCGCCTGCTGGTACTTGTGGTTCTCCAAGTACCAGCATGCAAGGGATGCCTGCTGGGACCTGTAGTACTATTGCAAAAGACAATATTTATATTTTATTGTGCACCACACTATACATAATCAACCCGGCACCCACCGCCCAGGGGTGCCGGGGATAGCCCCAGGATATCAGCCTGGGCCTGGGGTGCCCTGAGGAGGGGGAGCCAAACTCCCCAGGGATCCCCGGCCAGGGCTGACTAGCGGTCAGGGGTGATGCTGCGGCTGGGGTACCCGGTGAAAGGGTTCCCCTGGCTGTGGCATCACCCCCTGCTAGACGGAGTCCGGTGCTAGTTTTCAGAAATACAGGGGAGCCCTATGCATTTTTTCTCCCTGTATTTCCTGAACTAGGACCGGCTCAGAGCCCTGTGCTGGTTGCACTAAATATGGGGGACCACTACGACATATGTTCCCCGTATTTTGGCAACCAGTACAGGTTCTCAAAAGCCTGGTGCTGATTGTGCCTAATACAGGGGACCCCTATATTGTTTGTCCCCTGTATTTAGCACAATCAGTACTGGGGCTCCAAAGCCCGAGGCTGGTTCTTTTTTTTTTTTTTACACATTCAATTTTTAACATAAATGCATAGCTCTCACTGCTGTATTCGTCCATCTGTGACTTATTGATTTGATTTTCTCAGGTGTATACTCACTACCAGTGAGCCCTCTGTCGCCCACTGATGTACCTTTTGCACTGCATCGCTGCCACTGCTCTGCACCACTGCTGCTGCCGCTACCTCCCAAACCCATACCACCCAACATTTAAAGATGTTGAGGAGGGACAGGTCATGCAAAAAGTGGGAGTGGTTTGCTGTGAAAGGGGCGGATCCTTGTGGCTTCCCATGTTTTTGTCACTTTGGGGGCGTGCCCAGCACTCTCTGAGATGCTGGGCAGCCCACATGCTATCCCTACACAAGAGAACAGATGCGCACAGCATGTTATCCTCCTGCACACCCCAACTTCCCCCCCACCGCAGGACACTGCGGCCCACAGGAGGGACTGTCCCAGAAAAACAGGACTGTCCCGCTGGAAGCGGGACAGTTGGGAGGTATGCAAATGAAACTCCTGTGTGTGCTGTCCCCTCTTCCACCCTCTGTCACCCACTGATGTCCCCTTTGCACTGCACCACCGCTGCTGCCACTACCCCACACACCTACAGCCATCTCACACCCTGCACCTCCCAAACCAATCTCCTGTGTGCTGTCCCCTCTTCCACCTGCGTTAGAGTACCATTTTGTTGCCCTTCTCCCCTGCAGGTGGCCCGGTTTGCTCATCCAAACCCTGATAGTTAATACATTTTTAAAAAGCTATGAAATTCCATAGACAAAAAACCTTACAGTTTCATATGTCCCATTAAGGCTGCTTAGACATGATCTGAAAATTCACAAAACCTATTGATTTTCTGCCACTCAAACTCCAAAAAGCAATGAATTTACGATCATTAAGGCTGACGCCTTAATGGACATGTTCCTTGCGCAATACAGATATGATATGCCATCACATCATGTGGTTAACGGCAGATTCAGCACTCTCACAGAATGATATTGCTGTTACTCACAAAATGGTGGAGCTGCTAATTCACAGAATTGTGTGCTCATTGGAATACACACATGCAGTCTATGCAACTGAGGTCAAAGCAGAGAATAGAGCTGTGCAGATGGGATAAAAGTGGTGTGGATGAGGGGAGGAGACACAGCAACGTGGATAGGTGAGACACAAAGATGTGTACAGAACAGATGGTTAAGCAGTACAGAGGGGGGGTTGCCAAAGTAATGCAGATGTGTGGAAAACAGTAGTGCGAATGGGGGGACACAGCACAGAGTAGCATGGTTTGGGGGGACAGCGATGTGGATGGGGGAGAGATTGGCATGGACATGGGAAGACAGGCAAAGACAGATTGGTGTGGATAAGGGAATACAGACTAGCACAAATAGGAGAACACACAACAGTAGGGATTGAGGAAGACAGATTAGTGTGGATGGGTAGGAAGACAGAGTAGTGCAGGTGGGGGAGGAGACAGAGTGGTGCACATGGAGGAAGAAAGAGTGCCACAGAGGAAAGGAAGACAGTGGCGTGGCTTTGGGGAAGGCAGTGGCGCAGAAGTAAACAGAGTAGCAAGGATGCAGGGCGGTGCAGATGGAGAAAGACAGATTGGTATGGATGAGAGAACACAGACTACCATAATTCGTAGACCACACAGCAGTAAGGATTGGGGAAGACAGATTGGTGTGGATGGGGAGGAAGACAGAGTGGTGCGGGTGCTTCCGGGGGACAGAGTTGCACAGTTGGGGGACCAGAGTAGTGCAGATGGAGGAAGAAAAAGTGCCACAGCTGAGAGAGAGAGACAGCAACATGGCTGTGGAGTACGCACAGATGCAGGGCAGTGCGGCTGGGGAAAAACATTGGTGCGAATGAGTGAACACAGACTATCACAGTTGGGAGACCACACAGCAGTAGGGATTGGGGAATATATAGCAGCATGGAGGCATATAGGAGAAGAAAGTGTACATGCATAGACACAGTATGATATTTTTAAAAATAAGGGAGCTGAACGTGTATTCTAAATGAGATAAATGTATGTAGTGAGATAGATGTTGGAGGCTAGTGAGATTGTTTTGGTAATCAAATGGGAAGATTGTGGGCACTGAGTGGGATGTGGGAGCCACATAACTGCTTTGACCTTAGTTGCATAGACTGCAGGTGTGTATTCCAATGAGCACACAATTCTGTGAATTAGCAGCTCCACCATGTTGTGAGTGACAGCAATCTCATTCTGTGAGAGTGGTGAATCTGCCGTTAACCACAGGTTGTGATGGCATACCATATATGTATTGCACAAGGAACACATCTATTAAGGCGTCAGCCTTAATGATCGGAATTTCATTGCTTTTTGGAGTTTGAGTGGCAGAAAATCAATAGGTTTTGTGAATTTTCAGATCATGTCTAAGCAGCCTTAATGGGACATATGAAACCGTAAGGTTTTTTGTCTATGGAATATATATATACACACACACATGCATATATATTAGGGATGTGCACCGACCCCCATATTTTGGTTTTGGATCTGTATCTCCTTCAAGGTTTTGGATCTGGAATTTGCTTTGCAAAACCGCCCTTGTGTGTTTTGGTTTTGAAACTGTATTTTCTTTCAAAAATGTATAAAAACTGCTAATATCACATAATTTATGCTTTTTTTGTTCCTACAGTATTATTAACCTCAATAACATTAATTTCCACTCATTTCCAGTCACTTTTGACTACCTCACAGTTCACAATATTGTTTTCATCCAATTTAGGCCCAAAAGTTGCACCAAGCTAGATGCTAACTAAGCTAAATGGCAGCAGTAGGTGGCACAAACATGTGGCAGTTCAACCCTAAACACAGCACATAAGGAAACATATGTTTTCATTAATCAAGTGGCCTGAGGGAGATGGAGTATGTATGTAGTTAAAGGCAGGGAAAGGAAGGGTTGACTCATAGTAAATTTAATTTAATTTTTTTATTCCAAAGCAAATTTATGAGGGAGGAGGGGAGAGCTAGGGTGAACAATATGTCCCATTTTTTGCCCACAAAATCAAATTGGTGTTTTAGAATATTTTTTAAACTTAAAGGGGCATACATGAAATGCTGTCTGTGGCCATAAGCAATTCTGGACATTTTTGGCATTCAGCAACTGTATGTCAAAGATTGCAGCACCTGTGGCAGTTCAACTTCCAACACAGCACATCAAGAAACAAATGTTTTTATTATTCAAGAGGCCTGAGGGAGTTGGAGTATGTTTGTAGTTGAAGGCAGGGAAAGGAAGGGTTGTAAATTTTATTTAATTTTTTGATTCATAAGCAAATTTATGAGGGAGGAGTGGAGTCATTTACAAAAAATATTTTACTCATTCACATCAGTCCTTGGCCCAGGGGAGCTTCTCAGTAGTTCTGAATTTTTTTATAAGGATTAAAGGGGCATGCAGGAGATGATGTCTGTCACAGCACACAAAACGGAAGCTCTGAACAGGAATGGGGAAGAGGGATTCTAAAAGTCTCGTACTAAACATCTCTTATGATTGTGCTCCTGGGATTATGTATGGGAAGGCTGGGAGAGGAGGATGGAGAACATCTACGGGTAACCATCAAAAAATTGCCTCTCCAATTGGTGTTTGAGTTGCATCTGACCAAACATAGCTGTTATGATCAAGGAGATCCAAGGCCACCAGGTTATTATCTAAAAATAAAGGTTGAAAAATGGCATAAAAGTATTTTGCAAGTATGCCTATTTGTGATTTAAGTTGAAATATATACAGTATGAAACAAAAAAAGGAAGCATCAGAGCAGTGGCACAAAAGCACAGCAGTTTAAAAAAATATAGGACATCTATGAAACATTTGCCACACAGCAGTGGCAGACAGGATGGCAGTTTAAGAAACTATAAAATTATAAATGTAAGGCAGCAATGCCCCAAGCAGCATATAAAGTAGTTAATTTTGATGAACATCATCTTTTCCACATTTTGAGGAAGTAGCCTCCTACACCAGTCGCTGACAAGGTTCCTGGCTGTGCTGAAAACTCTTTCTGAGTACACACTGGAGGGTGTCAGGCCCAGGTATGGTTTGTTCTCAGTTTTAGGCTCAGTAGCCAGGGGTCTAGGGTGGATTGGCGGCAACAGTCTTCCTCATAGGCTACTCACAGATGTTGGTGAGACCTACTCCAGGGCGCAGAGTCTAATCCACCCAATGGTATTCACCAGTGACCCCTCCAAGCGGGATATGGGTTTCGCTGCACCAGGTGAACAGGTTGCGGCCCCCGGAGTATGTATCTGAGAGTAACAAGAAGACAAGGGGCAAGACCACGAATGTACTGGAGGGACAACTAGAAGGACAAGCAAGATGGGGCAGTTGCCAATAGTGATGGGGACATCTCTGGCACTCCAGTTAATGTTTGCCACAGATAGCTGCACTGGCACACCAGATGCTGTATGGTGAAATAGTACTACTTGTTGATCCGATCGCTGAATAGTGGAGGTGAGTCCCCGAGTATCAAGATGCAGAATAGTGATGGGTAACAGCTTGGAGTGAATCAGACACTGTATAGTGATGGATGACAGCTTGGAGTGAACCAGATGCTGTATAGCGATGGATGACAGCTTTGAGTGAACATGATGCTGTATAGCGATGGATGACAGCTTCGAGAGAACCAAATGCTATATAGCGATGGAAATCACAGGGGTTGCAACTTGATAGAGAACACTAGGAAATAATGTTGAGCCTAGGATGCAGTCTTAGCAAATGAACACTAGAGAACCAATGTTGCATAGGCAACTTCCTGTTCCAAAGACTAAGCTTAAATACCCTTAGGTAGCTGGTCATTGGCCGAAAGAAGCAGCTGACCGAACGCAGGCTACCAGTGGAGGATACTAGTCAGATGATTCGAACCAACATGGAGGTGCCCATGTCCAAGCTAATGGAACCAAGATGCGCACATGAGGATTCTAGCAGACCCCGGGGAGAATACTCAGCCACAACTGTTCCTAGGCCTGCCATCCACATGCCTCAGAGCACGATGATGGTGGAATAGGGGTGAGTAGCAGCCTATCCCAGGCCGCATCCTGACACTACCCACCCTTTCAGGGTGGACTCCGGGGTGGCTTGTTAGGAAATTTCCTGTGGAAGGAACAGATTAGCTGAGGAGCACAGACATCCAAAGCTTGAATCCAAGAGTATTGGAGCTGTCCCAACTGAAGCCGAGAATCCAGAATTTGTTTAACTTCAAATTCAACTCCACTTTGGGTGTGAACCTGTGGAGTTTTTGGTGGGAATTGTTGAAATCAATTAAGGATTAAAGGATGAATCAGTGAGATATGAAAGGATTTTGATAACTTTAAGTGAGGAGGCAAGTCCAATTGATAAACGACTGGATTTATGACTTTCAAAATTTCATAAGGCCCAATGAACTGTGTAGCGATTTTCATGCTTGGCACCTTCATCCTGATGTTTTTTGTGGATAACCAGACCTTGTCATCAGGTTTCAAAGGAACAGCCATTCGCTTTTGGTCAGAATTTTTTTTATAATTACAAGAGGTTCTTTTTAAAGAGGCATGGACTTCCTTCCAAATTCCAAAATATGATTCAAGAAACTTCATAACTGCTGGAACATCTAATGGAGGCAGACCTTGATATTCCAGTACCTTGGGATGTCTACTGAACACTGTTAAGAAGGGTGTAGAATTAGTGGAAGTATGGTATCGGAAGTTGTGAGCAAATTCTGCCCATGTTAGCAGATCCAGCCAATCATCCTGGGAAGAGGATATGAACAACCTTATGAAGGTTTCCAGCTCTTGATTCACCCATTCGGTTTTCCCATTGGTCTGAGGGTGGTATGCCAAGGAGAATTTCAACTTGATTCCACAGAAAAAACACAATGCACACCAAAATTTAGTCACAAACTGCACCCTCCTATAGGACACAATTTCAGATGGTAGACTGTGCAGATGAAAAATCTCCTGAATAAAAATCTTGGCTAGTTGAGGGGCAGAAGGCAAACCTTGTAATTGTACAAAATGAGCCATTTTGGAAAAGCAGTCCACGACCACCCAAATAGTTTTGTAACCCTGGGAGAAAGGCAGATCAGTTACACAATCCATTGAGACATGGGACCATGGCCTAGTAGGAATGGGAAGAGGTGGAAGAAGCCCTAAAGTTTTCCTATGATCAGTTTTGTGCTGGGCACATTTGACACAGGAAGCAATGAATTTCTTGACATCTTTAGCCATTGTTGACCATCAGTATGCACGCTGTAAAAATTTTAAGGACTCCAGAGTCCCCAGAAAACAAAGAAGCATGAGCCCACGTAAGAAGTTGTTTTTGGAGATCAGAAGCCACAAAAATTTTGCCAGGAGGTGTGTCTATTTGGGTTTGAGCAAACACCGTTGGAAGAAGTATGGTCTGGGATTCGAAGCAATCTTCATTACCCTCGAGAGATACAAATTATCTTGAGAGAGCATCCACCTTTTTGTTAAGGTTACCAGGACAAAATTCAATTTAAAGTCAAAGCGGGAGAAAAATAGGGACCATCTTGCTTGTCTGGGATTGAGTCTTAATGCAGTTTTTAAATACAGAAGATTTTTGTGGTCAGAAATTATGGTAACTGGAAACTTAGGCCCTGATTCAGACCCGGACGCAAGTGGCCGTTCGTACTTTCGGCGTATGTGCCGAAATATGTTAATTTAAGCGCTCGCACGTAATTTCGAACGCAGCTAAACTTCCTCCCCAAAGTCTACCGACCCCTCCTCTAGCTAACGAGCGAGCCAAATAGCGAGCGTACATCCCCAATGTGGCTTGCAGGGAACGCACGCACAAGTACAAACCGGAAGTGGGCCTGTCAGATTCCGATTAACTGCTCGTTCATTCTGCCTACCTCCTTCAATCGTATCATGCCAATCAATATATCAATTAGCTTAATTGCTCTTCACATGTGTTCTTTTTTTTTTTTTTTCAATAAACTTTACTCTTGTCCGTGTTTTTGTTTACCCGCAGAATACGTACGGTTTAAACAATGGTTTTCTTTTGCCAAAATACATGTTTGAGCCAATTATCCATTTGTTTTCCGTGTTTTTACCCACGCATATTTTACTGGGCTCATTTCTTTATTTAAATTAGCTTACGCATGTCACTGCATCAAGCCTATCATAACTCACAATAGATTTTTTGGCCTGTAGAACACATGACTCATACACTAACCAATAGAATGGTTCCTGTTAATTTCCCAACTACATTAGCCAATCAAAATTATTTTCTGGTCTTTATTAAAACTGTTTTATTAAAAATACACCATTGCCATCATGAGAGCCTCTGCATTCACCAAGCGAGAGCTTCTGGTTCTTACAGAGGTGATGGACAGGCGTATCACCAGCCAGCCTCCCCCCATCAGCAATCGGGAGAAGCATGTCGCCTATGCGGAGGTTCGCAGCCGCCTGCGTTCCTTCGGCTCACGCCGACAGATCGGCCAGCAGGAGCGCAGGTGGTCCGACCTTCAACGGCAGATGCCCCGCTTGCTGGCATGTTTTCGTCTGCGTATAGTGGAAAGTAAGTTATGTTTTGTTTGTTTTTCCTGTTTATCTTTGTGGCCCTATCTGCGTGTGCATGTTTTCTTGTTTGGGCTGTTTTTTTTTTTCACTCATATCTGCGTGTGCATGTTTTCTTGTTTGGCCTGTTTCTTGTTTTCACTCATATCTGCGTGTGCATGTTTTCCTTTTTGTTTGTTAAACAATTAGCATTTAGCAAGGTGATGTTCTAAACTAACCTCAATTTGTTTCCCATCATTTAGGGGCCGAGCAAAGACTACGGCGTCATCGCCGGCAAAGACGTCGCTCTCGTCCCCTCTCCCCAACCCCCAGCCAAACCTCCTCTCCCCAAAATTCCCAAAATTCCCCCTCCACCCCAGCCTGCCCAGACCCTGTCACCCATCCCTCTTGGCGATTTCCCCTCCATTCCAATTCCCCCTCCCCTCAACCCACCCTCTCTTGACCACCCCATCTCCCGAGTCAGTCATAACCCCCCCCACCTCCTTGGGAAATGTGACCACCTCCGAGGATGACGATGGAGTGGTTTCGGGGCCAGCCGTCATTCACAACGGTATGTTTCCCTTTTATCCTTTTTTTTAAAGGAAAATGTGTTGATGTAATCCTTTGTCTGTGCCTTTTCCTTTTTTAATTATTTGTAAAGGTTGGTTATATATCTGTTTGTATTTACATTTCACAGCTGATTTCCCCATACACATATCCAACATGTCAAAACAGTCAAACTTGTATCTCTGGTTTACGGTTGCCTGATTTTTAAGTTTTTTTATTTTTTTTTATTTTTTTCTTGTTCAAGGTTTTTTTTTTAATGTGGTTTTGGAAACACTATTGTCACTTTTTGCTAAGTCTATTTTGCTTGAGTAGTTTTTTAGATTCATAAATTATGGATTCATTTTAGTAAGCACCACAATTTTATAACCCACAGAGGACCAGAGGCGTTTGGCGGACCTAGCCGGGTGTGTCCAACTGATGCGATCGGCCTGCTGGTGGTACTGGATAGGATGGCGGGGATCCTGCGCCCCTAATTTTTTTTGTTTTCCCCAGAATTATTTTTCTAAAATAAAATCTTAAATTTGGAATAAAGTCTCATTCCTTGTCTGAAAATCTTAGATTGTTTAAACTTACATAAGTAGACTATTGCAGCAAGTATTTGAAACTAATGTAACTAAGATTGTGTTATGCTGTTTTTTTAAAGCAGGCACATGAAACACCTAACACTAACAATAGGTTTGGAGAGTTACCAGATGTTTTTTTTGTTTTTTTTATTTAAAATTTTAAAATTTTTAGGTAAACCTGCTTAGGCCGAGATTCAAAAACATACTGATTCTACATAATACCTTTTGGTGTTGGTTTTTACCCACAAAGCATAGTTAAAAAATGAGCAAATTGACACATTACAGGATTAGCCATTAAGCAACTTTTCCTTGGGTGAACCTGCTTACACTTGCTTGTAATGTCGAAAAGAATTGTTTTGTTTCAAATAACCAAAAATGTATTCACCACAAAATAAAAACACAAAGTGTTGGGTCACAAACAATACACACAGTGATAACAAACTGAAAAAACCAGCAAACACCATAATAAAAAATAAGCTAAAAATCAAGTACTGGTTGACGAATGAGCATGCCAACATGATTCCACAAATGTTGCGTTTCAAAATTGGGTCCAGAATATATATCCAATGTGGCCCCATGAAGTCATTTTTTGGGAGCAGGAAGTAGTCATCGTTTCATTCCAAAATATTATGAAATAAAACACAAGATGGGAAATAAAAAACAGATTAATTTGAATGAAAAATAATTTCCTTTCAACATTGTGTCAAATAACTTATTTTGTGCCAATAATTACCTAAAGAATCTGGCCACCACATCATCACGTATGGCCCCCCCACATACTGACCTCCGACCAACCTCGGGGGGGCCATCCTCAGGCAAGGCATCCTCTGGCTGCATTGGGACACCACTCCTTATGGCGATGTTGTGAAATATCCCACACAGGACCACAATTTTCGAAACCATATCCGGCAAATACATGAGCTTGCCACCAGAGCGGTGGAGGCATCTGAATCGGCCTTTTAAAAGGCCGATACAGCACTCCACCACTTGCCTGGTGGCTGTAAGTGTGGAAATAAAATCACTTTGTGGGCCTGGTGTGGGAGCCAAATAAGGACTGAGCAGCCAGGGCGTGCAAGGGTAGCCACTGTCTCCTGTGAAAAAGTGACAACATCAGGATCACTGTGTATCAAGCTTTGCATTGGTGTCTACTAAAGGTCTCCACTTACCCAGAAGCCACGCATCACCAGCTTGTAGGTTGTTTAATTTTTGCCATATCCCTGATTGCTGGATGACGAATGAGTCATGTGTACTCCCGGGTAATTTTGCATTCAGGGACAGGATCTGGAGGGAGGCATCACATACCACCATTACATTCAGTGAGTGATAGTGTTTTTGGTTTTTAAAAATGACCTCCAGCCGTGCTGGAGGCTGAAGTGCTATGTGAGTACCATCCACAACCCCTATGATGTGTGGGAAGCCAGCTATTTGGTAAAAATTGGCCTTGGCCACACTAAGGGAACCCATATCCTCAGGATCCTTGAAAAGGAGGATTGGGAGATTCCCGCAACTATTCCCACCGTGGTTTGAAAGGATCCTGAGGCACAGAAATGTAACACCGCCATAAATTGCGTAAGTGGTGGTATTGCTGTAGGACTGTTAATTTTCCTGCTCCAGATCACTCTCTATTAATGAGAGAGTGTCTATGATGATTTGGGGCGGAAGACGGAAGCGCCTTAACACCTCATCATCGGGCATTCCAAAAAGGGTGACACATGTTCTATATATCTGGGGCCTTGCACGCCTACGATGCCTATGCCTGGGACGAGATTGAGGTTGGTCGGCTTCCGGGAGCATGGCCACACAATCCGACCAAGATCAACCTGAAATGGGAAGAATTGAAGTTAAGGTTTTTTTCCCCCAAAAAAGGTAGAAAAATACTTATCTTTACGATACAATCCAAAGATGCTTACATGCCGGGGTATTGTCATGATTTCCCAAACCTAAAATTCAACAGACCAGAACAAGGACAAAATTTGTGTTGCTCATTTTGTAAGCTTAATTTTGTAAAAAACAAAACATAAAAGGGGATAAACACACATTTCTACAAAGAGCAAACCGACATTGTGCCGACTTCCACAATTTGGGCCCCAAACAACAACCCAGATTGTGAACGGTAAATATCTCCCAATTTAACTAGAGAAATCAAGCCGTCAAAAATGCGCTAATTAGTTTGCAATTTAACTAGAGAAATCAAGCCGTCAAAAATGCGCTAATTAGTTCGCAATTTAACTAGAGAAATCAAGCCGTCAAAAATGCGCTAATTAGTTCGCAATTTAACTAGAGAAATCAAGCCCTCAAAAATGCGCTAATTAGTTCGCAATTTAACTAGAGAAATCAAGCCGTCAAAAATGCGCTAATTAGTTCTCACATTTATGATCCACAAAAACACAGAAAAAACAGTAATGTCCACAAAAGATGCGTAAAAAAAGTCATGAACATTTAACAAACAAGTGAAAATCCAAACTTACCAATACACGATATAGAAGTCACAGAACAAAAAGGTCGTTGGGGCAGAGCCAAAAGAAACCTACAAGTAGGTAAAATTAAAAAATGTTTGTACCAAAAAAACAAAAAAGGATAGCCAAATTTTACAAAAGGAAGACGGTAAAAAACTTACCAAAAAAATACTCCACAACTAAAAGAACCACACCAAAAAATGCGAACGGAAAGTTAAACCCCCCAAAAAATGCACAGAACAAATCACAAAACACCGCCAAATACAACTCCCGCCAACAATCCACTCCGACCAACGTAACCTCCAACAAACAACACCCGCCACCTAGACTCGAGTCGGCCAAAGCCGTAAATAGTGTTTCTTTTCCCGCTCAAATTAAGGACGGATCATAGGAACGCACAATCAATGATGCGCCCGAATAATAAGGACGCATGTATAAATACGTCACGACCAAAAAAAAATGGTCTGGTGTATTTCTTGTTTGGACCTGAAAAATGGCTACAGACCAGCCAAACAATGGCCAAGAGGCAGCCGGTAAGTATTTCTGGCATTTCTAATCAAGGATTATTTTGAGCAAGAATATAGTGAAAGTTGGCCAGCTAAAATTTAACAATTTTATTGTAAATAGGTGTTGAGGATGACATGGAAGAGGCTGCTGGGCCCAGTATTCCGGCCAAAGCAGGGAAAAAGAAGTGTGTGGACATCCTGCCACAGGCAGACAGAAATATGGGTGTAAGCCAGTGGAGAATGTGGGAAGAGATAGCCAGTGCTGTCAATAGGGTGGGTGATTATGTCCGTCTAGCCCGGGATGTCAAACGGTGGTAAGTAAAAACCTGACCACCCAAAATAAAAAGGATCAAATAATGCAGGAATAATGCCTACTTTTTCACCCACAGATGGCAAGACTTCAAATATTGCCTGAAGCAAAAAATGGCTGACAGGGCTAGGCATGCAAGGGGGACAGGTGGGGGTCCCACCCCTGTGTCATTGGAGTTGAATGATTTGGAAGAGCTGGCACAGGGGTGTGTGCAGGATGTGGAGGTGTTTTTGGCGTGTCCAACATGGATACGGACATGCCAGACTTTGCGGCTCCTCATGTTGTCCCAGGTAAATGTTGTGATGTAACCAACTCTGAAATGTTATTGTGACAATATGTAGATTGCAATGTTCCTCTTTTCTCTTTTTTCACACAGAGACACATGGGGAAGGGTCTGCTCCAGAGGGGAGCCTTGGCCGCAGAATTTCTGCTGGCTCTGCAGGGGAGGAACCAGTACATCCGGCTGAGGACCCTGCAGAAGCCAGTCCTGGGCAATCCCCCTCGCAGGCAGTGGCACTCCTCACAGAACTCAATTTTAAATCGGATTCCCATACGGAGATTCTGCAGAGGATGGACGCCAGTCTGCTATGGGTGGCTGAGGCCCTGGAGCAAAATGCTGTGGCCAACGTGACCATTGGTCAGGCCCTGGCTGAAAATACCAGGGCCAACATCAGAATCGCCAATGCCCTGGAGCAGCTCGTTCGCCAGCACATGGTGGAGCCGACCTCCCTTCCTGCTGGAACATCAGGATCCTCCACCTCTGGCACAACAACAGCCATTCCTCCAAATGTGCCTAGCCCTGTGCCTAGTCCAGAGGCCACAACATCTGCCTCTGGACAGGCCAGCAAGAGGACATCCCGGACCCGGTCTGGTGCCCACCATACCCCAGCCAAATGGGGAAAGAAATGATGACAGCACTGGCTACTTTTCCCACACTCCTTCTGTGCTTGCTCCATATTCCTTTCTGGTCAAAACTTCCCTCTCCTTTCTTGTGAATTGTTTTTTTTTTTTTTAATTATTTGTACCAAAATTATCATTTCAAAAAGACAAATGTACCAAAGATTAGTGGGTAACAATGACCCCAAACTTGTACGTGAAAATGCACATGATTTGTTTAAAAATGTGTTTTGAAAATAAAACCTACAAATGGTTCTCAACTGTATTGTAACATTAATTGAAAATTGGTTTCTAGTTAATCCTGTACCACATGGAAAAAACGAAATCTTAGCTTTGGATTTCTAAAAAATCAAGGGTTAAAAAAAAAAGTTACTTTAAGGAACACTTTGGTAAAAAAAAAAAAAAAACTCAAGCCCAATGCAAAAGGTTACAATACACACAAACATGATGACAATATTGTTACAATATCAAAAAACACTAACAAAATTGTAAAATACATTCCTATAAAAAAACGCTAATTGATTGTGTAATCCTGAAATTAGCAGCCGAGATTTTCATCTGCGTACGGTTTTGTGCTATTCCAAAGAAAAAAAAAAAAAACACATTACAAGCTGGTTTTCAATACAAAGTTGATTGTTTTTCTGACAAGCCGTGATAAATCGATGAAACATCAAGGAGGCCCGGGCCAAAGGACAAGGCCATCGCCATTGTGGTCGAGTAATCCAGACCCCAAGCTGTGCGAGCAGTTTGAACGGAAAGATGATCAGCCAGTGACGTATGACTTGGTACGAACACATTTGACGTTCGCATGAGCTAATTTATGTACGCCCCAAAAACGCCTCGCCACGCCTGCGTTTTTCCATCTCCACCCTCGTCAACGCCCAAAAACGGCCTGTTCTGTCAATCACATGTGACAGGTCACTTCCTGTTCGCAATTTGCCGAACGAGTGACAAAAAGCTCGCAATCTGCCGTACGCACATGCGCAGTGTTACACCAACGCATGCGTGGTTTCTCAACATCGGAACGCAACGAGCGTACTGCTGTTAACGAGCGGCTCTGAATGAGGGCCTTAGCACCTTCTAAAAGATGCCTCCAGTCCTCCAAAGCCAGCTTTATTGCTAAAAGCTCCTGATCTCCAATGGTGTTGTTTCTCTCCGTGGGGGAGAATTTATGGGAGAAGAATCCACAAGGCTGATTCCGTTCATCTGCGGCTACTTGAGACAAAATTGTCCCTACTCCGAAGAATGGTGTTTCTATATCTGGCAGATTGAGGATAGGAGCAGACACAAAAGCAAAAGGGCAGGGTTTGCACCCTTCTTGGACAGAGCAGTAATGGTGGTGACTATGGTAGAGAAATTGTGGATGAATCTTCTATAATAATTAGAAAAACCAAAAAATCATTGGATTCCCTTCAAAGAACTTGGCTGGGGCCATTCCTTGATGACGTTCAATTTCTCAGAATCCATCTGCAAAGATTCTCTTGAAATAATGTGACCCAGGAAAGGTACAGAGGTTTTCTCAAAGATGCATTTAGAGATTTTTCCATATAATTGATGTTTTCAGAGCCGTAAAAGAACTTCTTTGACATGTAGGTGATGAGACTTGAGATCTTTTGAAAAGATTGCAATTTTGTATAGGTATACAACAAAGAAGATGTAAAGACTGTAAAGACTGCCGGGGCGATACTCAACCCAAAGGGCATTACCAAGTAATTTTCATTGAGAACAAACATATTCACACAAGAACTTTCCAAAAACCCATTGATATCAATAGTTACATCTTGTCAAGCAGTGGTCATCATCCCAATTCGATAAATAACATCCCCACTGGACAATTCAAATGCATTAGACGCAGCTGCACTAGACTCACAGACTACATGAAACAAGGAGTATCACTCAAACAGCAATTTGTGGACAAAGCATATAACCCAGAAAAACTAGAAAAAACTCATACAAATAGGTGAGGAAGACAGGAAACCCCTTCTTGAGTACAAACAACAAACCCAACAATCACTATATCACATCCCCTTCATCACACAGTACAGTACCCACGCAACCCACAACAAAAAATTCATCAACAAACACTGGCACCTGCTTCTAAAAGACAAACAACTCATGGACATACTACCAGAGAAAGCTAAAGTCATATACTGCAAGGCCCCAAACATTCACAACAAATTAGTCTTCAACCACATTCCACCATCCACCCTTACACAAAGCACACTGGACAACTTAGCAGCAATGAAAGGGTTTTCCACTGCGGAACATGCAAAAATTGCAAAACCTTGCAATACATGAACACCACACCCACTGCAATCTTCTCACCCACACACACAATTCAAACATACAAAATTAGGGAACACATATGTTGCAACACCACCAATGTAATATACCTCATACAATGCCCCTGCAATAAACAATATATAGGAAGGACCACTAGACCACTCAAAACCAGAATTGCAGAAACATTACCAACAAGCAGATAACCACAGCATACCCATCCACTTGAACGAACACCACCAAAGCAATATAAAAGGCCTAAGCTTCATAGGGATAAAACACATAAAGAAAAACTGGAGAGAAGGTGACCTCACCAAAATCCTCAACAAAGAAGAGCTGAGGTGGATCTTTACCATCGATACCTTTACAACCAAAGGTCTCAACATTGACAATGAGGTAAAATCTGACATCATGAGATGAACACCCTGACACAGTCAGCTACACAACCCCACCCTCTTCTCTCTCCATCTCACACACTCCACTCCCCTCACCCCCCATGTCACCCACCCATGGCCCCCACAACACCATCAACCACATTGTTACAGGCTCACAACACACACGATCCCCATCCCCTCCCCCTTGTCCCACCCATCCACCCCTACACCAACTCACCCTTCACCCCCATACCCACCACTCCAGTGGGGATCACATAGACACTCACCACCCACATTCTGTGACTCTTATGCAGTCCCCCTATCAGTGTCCTCCATTGTTTCTTCCTACCACTATCCACCACAACATAACCTCACACTACTCACACATACCAATAAACACCATTCCTCATCACTCAACTGACAACTTACCATTTCCCTAACTCACTACCACACAACACCTCGCACTTCACCTTCCCACTGTCCCCCCCTCTTCCTCCACCTCCTAGTCACAGTCCTCTACCTCCCTATATTGTTTCACTCATCACAACACCCGCATCCATATTCCACATGCCCCCCCGTCACCTCCATCCCCTCACTATAACAGCTCCACTGCTCTCTTAGCTGCACTAGCCACACCCATTTACACATCCCCCGGTCCCCCTGAGCATGACAGCAGAACTGAACTGTCTTGTTCACATACCACACCACGTCAGGTGGTTGATACATCATCACTACACTTCCATAGGCTCACACATAAGCTCACACACTACACGATCCCCGCAACCAGACAGATGGCTATTTACACAACATAAAGTGCCCCCACCCATTGGTCCAAGATTACACATTCCCACACCCCATCATAACATCAATGCAGACGCCGTCCCTCCAGTAGCCCAAACCCCCACCCCCCAGGAACTCACGTAATTTGCTGAACACCGGCCACACACTCCCATCCATGACACACCCTCTATTGCACCTAGACGCCATCAGCCTGCCCCGTTCAGATTGGCTTCATTGAGCCACGTGACTGCGCCCACACCCAGAAGTGCAGCTTAAATGCCCATACTCACCACATTTGTAAGATTACCTCCTGGAACAGGACACAGCACAACCATACTATCCCGCCTCACTGACAAGCAGTCTGCACCACCTGTGTTCCAGCCACCGAACCAGCAGACCAAGTCAGAACAAGGAGGAAGGGTACACACCTATAACAACTACCTTCAACTCTGCCATTAACAGGACCTGGTACTCCTGTAAGACGGTGCAGCACTTCTAACACTCCTGCCATCCAACCCTGTCTTCCTTTCTACCCCACCGACCTTTACCACACAAACCTTCCCACCCCTATTTCACCCACCACCCTTCCTTTCCACCCCCCTCCCCTGCTTCCCATTAACCCACCCCTTACACCATTCAGTGACTTACACACATTGCCACATCCCCCTCCCCCCAAAATAACCTCCCTTCACTGTCCCCCACTATCACCACACCTTGGATGAGCGCGGTTCACCACAACCATTATCAAGTACTCATAATGACCTTCCCAGGTGTTGAAGGCTGTCTTCCACTTATCTCCTTCATGTATTTGAATGAGGTTGTATGCGCCCCAAAGGTCCAGCTTAGTGAAGATTGTGGCTCCTTGCACCTTGTCAAACAACTCTGAAATGAGGGGAAGAGGGTACCGGTTCTATTATGTAATTCGACATTGCTGCCGTTTCTGGTAAAGAAAGAGGATAAATATGTCCACGAGGTGGCATCTTCCAGGAATAAGATCAATCCCACAGTCCACCTTGCGGTGGGGTGGTAATTTATCTGCTGCCTTTTCAAAGAAGAAGTCTGTGAATTCACGGTATGGTTAGGTAAAAGAACAAGATTAGAGTCAGGTGAGGGATTCAGCTCTGGGGTAAAGTTTGGAATGGTCCATACCAGCAGAATTTTTGGAAGGCACTTGTTTTGACATTTATCTCCCCAAGCCAACACACGCATGTTGGTCCAGTCCAAGGTTGGGTTATGGATTTTCAACCACGGCAGACCCAGAACCAAATCATGAGTACCGCTGGGTAACACAAAGAACTCAATAACTTCTTGATGAAGGACGCCAATGTGGAGAACTAGAGGTACAGATTTGGAAGATATGATTCCAACCTGAAGAGTATTCCCATCAACATCGGACAAAACTAAATTACACTGAAGAGGCACGAGAGGAATTTGTAATTCATAGATGATGGACTCAGAAATAAAGTTCCCGGCAGCTCCTGAATCGATTAATGTAAAAAGGAATCCACTGAGAGTGAGACCGGGAAAAGAGGGTCGACTAAATGAAAAAATTTGGACACCACCCTTAACCGTACTCCTCTATCAATGGTTAAGGTTTCTCATTTCCCGGCAGCAGGGAACAGCTTTTTAGGAAGTGACCAGGTCCAGCACAGTAGAGTCAGATTTGGTTGCGCATCTGATGATTCCGTTAAGCAGGAGTCAACCGGGATTTATTGACCTGCATGGGATCATCCAGATGGGAAGAAGATGGGGTGGAATGGGTAGTTGTATGAATTTTACGTCCCCGACTGGCTTGTCTTTCTTGATGCAGCAGGTTGATTTTGATACATAAAGAAATTATATCATCCATAGTCTCAGGGAGATTTCTAGAATCTAGTTCGGCCTTCATTCTTTTGGACAGACCATGCAAGAAGGCTGCCCTGAGGGCTGCATAATTCCATTGTACTTAGGTCGCAGTTGTCTGGAATAATACTACGTATTGGCCCACAGAATGAGAACCCTGTCGAAGTTGTAGGAGATCAGAAGAAGCCAATATTGATCATCCAGGCTCATCAAATATACATTTGAAAGCTTTAATAAATTTGTCATAGTTGGACACTAGCGGATCCGCCCTCTCCCATAGGGGCGACACACAATCCAGTACAGCACCAGTAAATAAAGAGATAATGTAAGCAATTCTAGACCTCTGAGTGGGGAAATTTTGTGGCAAGCATTCAAAATGAATTTCGAATTGGTTAATAAAACCTCTACAATTCTTAGGGTTGCAATCTAAATGGTTAGGATGGAACAGCTGGAGATGAGACTTAGGGAGCACCGGAACTACTGGAGGGCTGACAGAAGGAGGAATCAAAGCGGTGAGCAATGTTTGAAACAAGGTGAGTTGATGAGAAACTTCCTGGAGATGTTGTTCTATATGTTGCTGAGAAGTCTCTTGGGCCTCCATATGAGCAAAATTCTGGAGGACACTTTCATTTGGTCTGTGCAAACTGTCAGGCCCAGGTATGGTTTGTTCTCAGTTTTAGACTCAGTAGCTAGGGAGCTAGGGTAGATTTGAGGCAACAGATGAGGAGGTAATATATGTCTTCCTCATAGGCTACTCATAGATGTTGGCAAGACCTATTACAGGGCGCAGAGTCTAATCCACCTGATGGTATTCACCAGTTACCCCTCCAAGCGTGATATGGGTTTCGCTGCACCAGGTGAACAGGTCGCGTCCGCCCAGGGGAAGGTATCTGAGAGTAGCAATAAGACAATGGACAAGATCATGAATGTACTGGAGGGACAACTAGAAGGACAAGCAAGATGGGGCAGTTGCCAATGGGGACAACTCTGGCACTCCAGATAATTTTTGCCATGGATAGCTGCACTGGCACACCAGACGCTCTATGGTGAAATAGTACTACTGATTGATCCAGTCGCTGAATAATGGAAACGAGACCCTGTGTATCAAGATGCAGAATAGCGATGGGTAAAAGCTTGGAGTGAATCAGACACTGTATTGCGATGGATGACAGCTTGGAGTGAACCAGATGCTGTATAGCGATGGATGACAGCTTTGAGAGAACCAGATGCTGTATAGCGATGGAAATCACAGGGGTTGCAACTTGATAGAGAACACTAGGGAATAGTATTGAGCCTAGGATGCAGTCTCAGCAAATGAACACTAGAGAAGCGATGTTGCACAGGCAACTTCCTGTTCCAAAGACTAATCTTAAATACCCTTAGGTAGCTGGCCATTGGACGAAAGAAGCAGCTGACTGAACGCAGGCAACCAGTGGAGTCAGATGACTTGAACCAACATGGCAGCACCCATGTCCATGCCAATGAAACCAAGATGCGCACATGAGGATTCAAGCAGACCCCGAGGAGAATACTCCTAGGCCTGCCATCCACATGCCTTGGAGCATGAAGATGATGGCATTGGGGTGAGTAGCAGCCGATCCCAGGCCGCATCCTGACAGAGGGTGGGCAGCTCAAGTAAAGCAAAGTCAGTTTGTGCAAGGGCCTCCAACCTGCCTTTTTTTCCTGCCAGTAGTGAAACTAACTGTCTGACATGCCTATTTGGACGCTATCATTAAAACAGTCCTCAACCATTCTTTGAATGGTGACCATATCAGATGGAGTCACTGTAGAGGTCTCATTAATTGTGGGCAATTCTATTAGACCCGACCAGATGTCAAAACTTGGTTGTGTTGACACCTTCATCACCAGTGGGTCTTTTTTTGGGAAAGTTTAGTTTTTGAACACAGAAAAAAGAGATTTGCCCCCCAGCACACTGCAGCAAAAACAATACTTAAATCCTACATGATAATAGAGATTCAGAGGTATTAGATACATAAATTTGCAAATATATGAATAAGCGCCAGGCCAATCGTCAAGGCTCCTCTATACTGGCATCCCTAACATTAAGGAGTTCACATCTGAGAAGCAAGCCACCCCAAAAAATTCCAGCCAAGGGCCATCCCCAGGGCATCACACGAAAAAGGGAAAAGGTGATAGTGAGGTGTCAAGAAAAGATGTGTAAGGAAAAATCAATAAGTGTTAATGAAATGAGAAAGAATTAAAATGACATAAATAATATACAAACAAATAGAGAAGTGATAAAAGTATTCTATGTGAATTAAGTGGTGGAGCCTTGATGATTGGCCTGGCGCTTATTCATATATTTGCAAATGTATGTAACTAATACCTCTGAATCTCTATTATCATGTAGGATTTAAGTATTGTTTTTGCTGCAGTGTGCTGGGGGGCAAATATCTTTTTTCTGTGTTCAGTGTAAACCCCGCCCTTTACAAGCACCTGTGTTATGCAATTAAGTTGATTTGAGCAACTACCATATTTTTTTAAAGTTTAGTTTTTCCTGGAAGTCTCACTTGCTGGAGAAACTGAAGGAGGAGCCATCGCTGCATCGTGTGCCACTTGAGCTGACAATTTCCTTACCAACAGCTCTTTGCATCTCTTCAGATATGTGTCTGCTGGGAAGAAAGACACGATGTATGACTTAAACCTAGGATCCAGCACGGTCACCAAAATGTATTGATTCGATTGTAAGATCCTGACAACCCTTGGATCCTGGCAAAGCGAATATAGCACTTGATCTACAAGTCCGACATGCTTAGCGGACTCAGTTCCTCCTTCAGTTTCTCAAGCTGCTTTTCCAACAGTCTAATTACGGGAATTATCTGACTCAAGCTGGCAGTGTCTGAACTCACTTCAGAGGTGACTACTTCGATGGGTTTCAGCACTTTGCACAACATGGAAAGTACATACTCCATGCTTTTAAACCAATAAGGAAGGGTGCTAGTCCAGAATGAGGGCATCCCCTTTCCCTCATTATATATAGTCAGGTTGTGCAGTCCAGAAATCTTTCCCAAATACTCCATTTAATGTGCTTTATTGCACTTCTGAGGGAAAGGAGACGCCCTCATTCTGGACTAGCACCCATCCTTATTGGTTTAAAAGCATGGAGTATGGTAATGTATATGCACCCTGTATTAGGCACAATTCTAGGTAAGTCCTACAAGTTATATACTGTAGTGCAACTTTGGTTCATTTTTGGGGCGTGAGTCCCCCTGGATTGTGTTGGCTGATCTGTCTCAGGGCACTGCATTATAACACATTTTCCTTTATAACACATTTTAACCATTCACTGTGTGTGTTTAATATATATGTACTTCACTTTTTTATTTTCATTCTTTATTTGCAGCTGCAGCTGCTCCTAACTATCTCTTTACACTGCACTTTTCTTACTATGGTGGTGCCCTGGGGCAGCTTGGCTGGGCCAGTTTTGGGGGGTCCTGCGCTCTGGATTTGAACCCTAGTATGTTAGGGACCTACCCGAAAGGGGTTACCTGGATATGGTGGGTAGGCCCATAACCTTGGCCATTATTATGCTAAAAACCTCTATTGACTGCAAAATTTTATTGCATTTATATATATTGTTAATAATTTGGAGTTGTGCACCTGAGATTTGTCTGTTTCTGTGCCTGCAATTAGTCTCATCTGGTAGCACCTCCCATTATATATAGTCAGGTTGTGCAGTCCAGAAATCTTTCCCAAATACTCCATTTAATGTGCTTTATTGCACTTCTGAGGGAAAGGAGACACCCTCATTCTGGACTAGCACCCATCCTTATTGGTTTAAAAGCATGGAGTATGGTAATGTATATGCACCCTGTATTAGGCACAATTCTAGGTAAGTCCTACAAGTTATATACTGTAGTGCAACTTTGGTTCATTTTTGGGGCGTGGGTCCCCCTGGATTGTGTTGACAGATCTGTCTTAGGGCAGCGCATTATAACACATTTTCCTTTATAACACATTTTAACCCTTCACTGTGTGTGTTTAATATATATGTACTTCACTTTTTTATTTTCATTCTTTATTTGCAGCTGCAGCTGCTCCTAACTATCTCTTTACACTGTACTTTTCTTACTATAGTGATGCCCTGGGGCAGCTTAGCTGGGCTAGTTTGGGGGTGTCCTGCACTCTGGATTTGAACCCTAGTATGTTAGGGACCTACCCGAAAGGGGTTACCTGGATATGGTGGGTAGGCCCATAACTTTGGCCATGATTATGCTAAAAACCTCTATTGACTGCAAAATTTTATTGCATTTATATATATTGTTAATAATTTGTAGTTGTGCACCTGAGATTTGTCTGTTTCTGTGCCTGCAATTAGTCTCATCAGGTAGCACCTCCCATTATATATAGTCAGGTTGTGCAGTCCAGAAATCTTTCCCAAATACAACATGGAAAGTATTTTTCACTAAGCTTGAGTAAGGTACATCCCCCATCCTCTTCCTATGTCATAGTTCTTTGTGTAGCTTTTGGATGGCTTTTTGCTGTTCCTTCATCCGCTGAAGCATGTAAAGGGTGGAGCTCCACCTTGCAACTACTTCTTGCTTCATCTGGTGACAGGGCAAACTCAACATTTCTTGCAGGTGCTGCAATATTCTATATGCACCTACTAAATGGCAAAAATGTCCAGAAATTTTGCGGGCCACAGAGAGTATCTCTTGCACTGCCCTGTCTTTTTATTTTTCATTTTGCACCACCAAGTTGATTGTGTGAGCAAAACATGGGATGTGTTGGAACTCACCCTGCTGTAATGCTCTCACAATATTGGTGGCATTGTCAGAAATCACTAATCCCGAGGAGAATCCAAGCAGGGTAAGTCATTTTGCAATGACTTCCTTGAGTTTTCTAAGAGGTTGTCAATGGTATGCCTCTTAAGGTGCGTACACACTGGGCGATAAAGTGGACGACTGAACGATAACGATATCGTTATCGTTCAGTCGTCCACTTTATCATCCATTTTTAACCCCAAAAAGATGAATGATGATGACGACGCGCATTCCCGCGGGTCGTTCGTCATCATCGTTCATTGGGCTGACATGCAGGCCAACCTGACGATCTCATCAGGTTGCTGCATGTCAGGGAATGGGGGAGAGAGCCCGGCGCTGAACGATATCTTTAATGATATCGTTCAGCGGCTGTGCTCAATGTCATGAACGACATTGAGCACAGCCTGCCGTGGACAACACTACACGATATCACTCAGGGACCATATCGTGTAGTGTGTATGCACCATTAGTGAAACTGGTGATACACAAAGTAGCCTGCCTTTGAATGAGCTACTGTTTCTTAGATGCTGCTGTTGCTGCTGCTGTTGGTGTTGCTGAAGGCAATATACCCACCAAGTGGGCTGTTACAGTCATGTAATCTTGCATTTGTCCTATTCCACTTGTCAACATATCTGTGGTTAAGTGGACAGTGGGTACAATGGCATTTCGGAGGACACTTATTAAGTTTTTTTTAATGTCCCTGTACAGGCTGGGAATAACTTTTCTAGTGAAGTGGAACCTAGATGGGTTTGGAAACGGGGACACAGGACTTCAATTATCTGTCTAAAACCCACTGCACTAATGGTGGATATCGGACACACATCTAATACCAGTATAGATGTTATGGTGTCAGTGATCCGCTGTGCAACTGGGTGACTGCTGTCATACTTACTCCCCCATGCAAAGGATAGTTTAACAGTCAATTGTTTTTTTTAACTACTACTAGTAGTCTTCCTGGTCACCTTCTGGGATGAAGATCCACTCCCAGCAGCAGCAGAAGCAGCAGAAGCAGATGTAGTGCTCAAGGATTCATCTGAGGAATCCAAGGTTGGGGGAGGACTGAGTTAGCCTTATCAAATTGGATGCAGGACTCTTTCCAATCATGATTGAGGATATTGTTGATGAAGATGTTGGTGGTGAAGATACCAGGTGCTTGGATCTAGCAGAGAGACTGGAGCTAGCTGACTCTGGACTGCTTGTTGTTACTTTTTTAGCCAAAGTTTCTGAATTTTGCAAACACTTTTGATGAATGCGCTGTAGACATAGCAGGGAGGAGGTTCCTACATGGTTAGGGTCCCTACCTCTACTTACTCTGGCATGACAATGGGTACAGATGGCTTGACAATTGTTGTCTGAATTTGGGTAGAAATTATTCCACACATAGGAAGTGGATTTTTTTGTTTTATGCCCAGGCATGACAATGGTCTTTTCCTTATCATGGGCAAAAACTGCTTCCACTGGGGCCTGATTTACACAAACCACATCCTCATCAAAAAAATCCTCATAACCAGCATCCTCATCATCAACATCATTATTAGCATCAGCTACACAAATATCCTCCTCATCCTGGTGCACTTCCACAGAAGCACCCTCAATTTCTATGTCAGCATGTTGACTTCTGCTGCTCATCCCCACATTTGCAGAGTACACACAAATGGTGGAAGGAGGCTCCACTTTGAGTACAGTTTTTTAAAAGGTCAGGCTCACATGTGGCACCTTCCGACACACTTAGACTCTCCTCAGTGAGTTGTGACATTTCTGAGCACACAATTGCCTTAATGATTTTAATTTTTTTAAACATCTACAAGGAAAAGAGCTTATATCATCATAAGAGGCTGAACCACCAGTCATAATTAAAGGCAAGGACTTAGCCTTTCCTTGCCACTTTGTGTGGTGAAAGGCATATTGCCAATTTTATGTCTTTCTGCAGCTAACTTTCCTTTTGATGTTTTTCTCTTTATCACTGTAAAATATTAGTTCTTTGATTTTAGATGCCCTGACTTAAGCCCTGTATGCCCTTGGGCATCAGCTTTAGTAGATGATTGCAGATGATTGGCAGGTAACTCATCATTGCTGCAGACCATCTAATTTTTAATTATTTGAAAAGTGTACTGCAAACTAGGTAACTCATCATTGCTGCAGACCATCTAATTTTTAATTATTTGAAAAGTGTCTAGATTACTAGACCTAGTTCTTCTTAGCTTTGTGGCATTCACTGTTTGTTTATGTTAGGACATTTATTGCTAGCCATGTTAGTGGAAGGGTATTGGGGGATGATTGGATTCATTGCATACACATGCAAGCACTGACTATTTAAGTTTCATATGAGAGGCTGAAGGCCCCTGGGCTGAGTAGGGCATAATTATTAGAAGTGCATAATTTGTAAAAGTGCATTTCTTACCAAATTCGGCATTATACCTGCACTAAACCGAAGTTAAACAGAAGGAGACCACTCTAACCTGAATCTATTCTTTAACAAGAACATATGGACAAAGTATAATCAAGAAATGTAAGTTCACAATATCTACACTACAAGCAACTGCTGTCTGCATCACCTGGACAATCCTCACTGGCCTCTGTTTGCTCACTATAAGAACTTACACCTGCTATTATTTGTACTGACTCGCTCGTTTCACAAACAACTCATGGCTTACTGTATTCAGTGCCAATTTTAGTATATGTCTTAGAAATAATATCTTCCCACCTCTCTTCTTTTCCTAGCCTGTCATCTGTCTTCTAATTCAGTTTACTTGTCCTACTACCCCACTGATAATCTTTCCTCCAAACCTCCTCTCCATGTCACCCCATACCACCCCCATCATATTAAACTCCCTCCCTGCCAACCACCTACAGGTTCCCTTCCCAGCTCTGGTCCCCACATAATCTCTCCACTACATTCATCTCGGCCACCCATATTAAACTCACCTTCTCACTACAGCAACCCAAATAATCTAATTCACATCTCTCCCATAAACACTGTCCCTCTATCCTGTGCCCTCTGGAATGCCAGATCAGTATGTAACAAACTCGTACCCACCCATGACCTTTTCATCTCTAAAAACTTGCATCTCCTAGCCATTACTGAAACCTGGATTTCACCCTCTGACACCACTTCCCCTGCTGCTCTCTCCTCTGGGGGCCTCATCTTCTCTCATACCCCTCGGCCTGGGGGTCACCATGGTGGTGGGGTAGGGGTCCTTCTATCCCCCAGTTACTTCTACCAACTTCTACCAACTCCTACCCTCTGAACCATCTCTTACTTTCTCTACATTTGAGGTTCATGCTATACGCCTCTTCCAACCAGTTCACCTTAGAGTAGCTGTCATTTACCGTCCCCCTGGCCCTCCTTCCAAATTCATTGACAACTTCGCTTCCTGGCTTCCTCACTTTCTCTCCTCTGACCTTCCCTCTATTATCCTAGGTGACTTCAATATTCCTATTGATATCCCCACAGAAGCCTCTGCCTCCAAACTCCTCACCCTCATGTCTTCATTTGGTCTCTCCCAATGGACCGCCTCACCCTCCCATGTGAGTGGGCATTCGCTTGAACTGGTCTTCACTCACCGTTGTGATATTTCTGATTACTCCAATTCCCCATTCCCCCTCTCAGACCATCACCTTCTCTCTTTTAACCTATCCCTCTCTCCTTCCCTTCCTCTACCTCCAATGTCACTAAGCGTAACATTGACGCTATTGACACCGTTTCTTTTTCTTCCCAGCTTGACTCACTTCTCTCCCCTATCCTCTCTCTCTCCTGCCCTGAACAAGCCATTTCTCTACACAATACCTCCCTTACATCTGCTCTGGAGTCTGTTGCTCCGGCAATCACTATTCACCCTCGCAGATTTACACCTCAACCCTGGCATTCCAAATGCACCAGATACCTGCAAAAGTGTTCAGGAACTGCCGAACGACAGTGGAGAAGATCACGCTCTAAGGCTGATTTTCTCCATTTCAAATTTATGCTCTCATCATACAGTGCTGCCCTTTCCCTCTCTAAACAGTCATATTTCAAGAACCTCATCTACTCTCAGTCCTCAAATCCCCAACGTCTCTTCACCACCTTCAACTCCCTCCTCCACCCACCCCCTCCTAGCCTCCCCTCCTCGCTCTCTGCCCTTGATTTTGCTACCTACTTTACATCTAAAATTGACTCCATATGTCAGGACATCATATCCCACCAGTCCCCCTGCTATCCACTTCAGCCTCTCTTCCCAGATCACCCCTCTCCTTCAATTTTACCGACTCTAACTTTCTTCTCCCCTGTATCTGGAGAGGAAGTCATGTCCCTCATCCAGTCCTCCCCCCCCTCCACCTCCCTCCTTGACCCTATCCCTTCACATCTCCTCCACTACCTCTCTCCTTCTGCCTGCTCCCATCTTGCCCACCTCTTTAATCTCTCCCGATCATCAGGCACTGTCCCGTCTGCATTCAAACATGCCCTTGTCTCCCCCATACTAAAAAAAACAACCCTTGATTCTAACACTCTCTCCAACTACCGTCCCATCTCTCTCCTCCCTTTTGCTTCCAAGCTCCTTGAGCGTGTTGTTTTCAAGCGCCTTACCACCTTTCTTTCCTCTCATTCCCTCCTTGACCGTTTTCAGTCTGGCTTCCGCTCTCTCCACTACACTGAAACTGCCCTCACAAAAGTCAGCAATGACCTCCTTGCTGCTAAATCCGAGGGCCACTACTCTCTGCTCATTCTCCTTGACCTTTCTGCTGCTTTTGACACTGTGGACCACCCTCTCCTTCTGTAAATCCTTCACTCCCTTGGTCTGCGTGACACTGCCCTCTCCTGGCTAGCCTCCTACCTCTCTGACCGATCCTTCTCTGTCTCCTCTCATGACTCCTCTTCTCCCCCACAGCCTCTTGCAGTGGGTGGTCCCCAAGGTTCTATTCTTGGACCTCTCCTTTTCTCACTCTATACATCCTCACTAGGTGAACTAATCAGCTCTTTTGACCTCCAATATCATCTCTATGCTGATGATACTCAGATCTACCTTTCCTCCCCTGACCTCTCTCCCTCTCTCCTCACTCGTGTCTCCAACTGTCTCTCTGCCATTTCTTCCTGGATGTCCCAGCGATTTCTTAAACTTAATATGTCTAAGATTGAGCTTATCATTTTCCCTCCCCCCTACATAATCACACTTCCCACCATTTCTTTATCAATTGATGGCACAACTTTCTCCTCTAGCCTCAAAGTGCGCTGTCTTGGAGTTATCCTGGACTCCTCCCTCTCCTTCAAACCACATATCCTTAATCTCTCACAGTCCTGTCGCTTTCATCTTAAAAATATTTCCAAGATTAGACCCTTTCTCACCCAGGATGCCACTAAAACCCTCATACACTCATTGGTCATCTCCAGATTGGACTACTGTAACCTTCTCCTATCTGGCCTCCCCAACTCCCTTCTCTCCCCTCTCCAGTCTGTCCTCAATGCTGCTGCTCGGCTCATATTCCTCTCAAAATGCTCTGCATCTGCCTCCCCTCTCCTACAAGCCCTCCACTGGCTCCCCTTCCCCTTTAGAACGCAATTTAAGGTACTCACACTCACTTACAAAGCCCTCAGCCATTCCTCTCCTATTTACATCTCTGATCTTATCTCCCTTCACTCTCCTGTCCGCCCTCTTCGTTCAACAAATGCACGCCGCCTCTCATGCCAATTGATTACTTCCTCCCACTCCCGCCTACAAGATTTTGCCTGCGCTGCTCCCCACCTTTGGAACTCTCTCCCGCTTCCCATCAGACTCTCCACCTGAGTACTAATCCTTCAAACGTGCTCTCAAGACCCACTATTTCATCAAAGCCTTCCAGCTCTCATCTTAACTTGCTGCTACATACTCCTCTCTCCCTGCCTACCCCATCTGTTTTACCCCTGTTTGTCTGTCCCTCCCCCTTAGAATGTAAGCTCCTATGAGCAGGGCCCTCTACCCTCTTGTGCATCTCCTTACTATACCTTCATCTACTTCTTACTCTCTACCAGGGCACCTAACACTTGATTGCTTTGCATTGTTGCTTATCTGGGTGTTATGGTCATGAATGTAGCAATGTATATTATCCATGTCCTGTAATGTATTGTACTATACTGTAAGTCACTGTAAATCAATCTATTTGTTTATGTACTTTGTAAGGCGCTGCGGAACACTTGCGGCGCCATATAAATAAACGATAATAATAAATAATAATAATGATGTAGATGAACTAGTATCATCATGACTAGTGGCACTGGTAGCAGCTCCAGCACTAGGATGTGGTTCCTGCTCTCCTCTCAACTGATCATTCTCAATATCAACAAACATGACTGAAGTGGGGTACAGCACACATGGCAATTTGAACCAATTTTAAATATTACACTGCGGTATCAATGACCTACAGTGTGACTATTTGTTTATGAATAAGAAAATAATAACACACTGTGCTACCACTTACAGTGTCACACGATTTTTTATGAATAAGAAACTAATAACACACTGCGCTACCACTTACAGTATCACAAGATTTTTTATGAGTAAAACACTACACTACTACTTGCAGTGTCACTAGATTTTTTTATGAATAAGAAAAGAATAACACACTGCACTACCACTTACATTGTCACAATATTTTTTATAAATAAGAAAAGAATAACACACTGTGCTGCCACTTACAGTAATGTAATTATGTTTTATATATCATGCATGTTATTTAGCACTTTGTTGTGGTCTCGAAGTTGACATGTGGACTAATCATTTAATCACGATTGAGGAAAGAAGTGAAAAGTTGAATATTACACTGCACTACCACTTACAGTGTCACAAGATTTTTTTATGAATAAGAAAAGAATAATACACTGTGCTACCACTTAAAGTGTCACAATATATTTTTATGAATAAGAAAAGAATAACACTGTACTAGCACTTACAGTGTCACAATATTTTTTATGAGTAAAACTGCGCTACCACTTACAGTGTCACAAGATTTTTTAAGAAAAAGAAAAGAATAACACACTGTGCTACCACTTACAGTGTCACAATATTTTTTATGAATACGAATAACACACTGCACTATGACTTATAGTGTCGCAATATGTGATAATGTCTGTCCGGCAGTGTCACCGAACAATAATTTTTTTTCCACTGGGGGAGAGCACACCTGGACAAGGCAGCAGACCCTTATTGACAACAAAACACCCATGCAGAGTGTGGATGGACCACCTGCAGAGTCACTGTTACGTGGATGATAAACTGCGGTCACCGAACAATAATAGCGTAGCTAGAACACACAAAAAAAATATATATTTTTTGTGATGTGATAATTAAGTAGTAATCATTTTAACTGAGGAAGAGCACCCCTGGATTGACAGAGTAACTCCTCCTGGACAACACAGCACCCCTTTATGAACTGCAGCCCTAGTCCCTGGATGGACAGGATAACACAGCAGCACCCCTTTATGAACAACACAGCAGCAGCCCTTTATGTACTGCAGCACCAGCCCCTTTATTGACAGGACAACAGAGGCACAGCAGCACACCTTTATGTACTGATTACTGAAGCTCCCCCTTTATGTACTGCAGCCCCAGCCCCTTTATGAACAACACAGCAGCATCCCTTTATGTACTGCAGTGCCAATTTCTTGATTGACAGGACAGCAGTGAGATAGCAGCACACCTTTATGTACTGATTACTTAAGCCCCCCTTTATGTACTGCAGCCCAACCCCTTTATGGACAACACAGCAGCAGCCTGCAGCCTCAGCCCCCGGCAGGACAACACAGTGACACAACAGCATGTGCACAGACAGAGCATGTCTGTTCTGTACACTCTCCACAACTGGAATGAAAATGGCGCCGATTTTCGGGACCTTTATAGAATCTTAAACCCATGAGAATCCAACAGTGGGAGTATGACGTTTTGCCTCGTTTTTGGACCCAAGTTAGGCGGGAAAACCAGATCTCAGCTCACATTGCGAAGTTCAGGTGGGTCCGGTTCTCAGAGAATTGGACCCGCTCATCTCTAATATATACGTATATATATATATATATATATACACAACAAAGCAGCGGCACTCCGGTATAAGCAAGACACATAGGCAGGATTATAGGCAGGATTACTAATCCTGCCTATGTGTCTTGCTTATACCAGAGTGCCGCTGCTTTGTTGTGCATATCGTTTTCCCACGGAGGGCACCTGGGACAAGTATTATTGGGAGTGCCACCCACAAGGAAGTGCATATATATATATATATATATATTTATATAGCAAAAAATAGCGGACAACACTATGAGTCTCAGCACTCAAAAGTAAAGACAAACTGCAATAGTAGTAGTCAACGTTTCAGAGCTCCATGGTCTTTTATCAAGACTATATAAAAGACAATGCAACACATAACATATTTTTATATATAGATATACATAACTATATCTGAAACATCCAAGTGCTCATTCCACGCTGGCCCGTCTGAATCCCGATAACGTTATAGGCGTGCTTCATGCAGCGGTCGGTGACTCACTAGTAGTGACATGAACCATCATCAAGGAAACTGCGGTGAAGAAACATGCACAACGTAAACTGAAACAATATGATACACGGAGACACAAATGTAACTAACGCAATCTCTTACAGGATACAGGGTGAAACAAGAGAAAACTATGTAATAATCAAGCATGACAAATAAAGCAATGACAATGTCCATGTCTATGTAGCAGAGAGAGGAAATGAAATAGATAACAAAAAATCTACCATGAATAAGCTTCTTTCTGTAGGAGCATCCGATCTCTGTCTCCCCCTCTCCGGTTTGGAGGAACCCAATTTTTAATGGCGGAACCACTATGATTGTAGTTTGGCCACCGGTTGGTCAGAGCCTTTTCCATCGATAGCAGCCCTAATATTAGAGCGGCGCAGGGCCATTCTCTCTTTCGTTTGATCTGACCAGCCGGTGGCCAAACATATTAGAGACTACCATCATAGTGTTTCCACCATTAAATATAAAATGATTAATTGGGTTCCCCCAAACCAGAGAGGGGGAGACAGAGGGTCTCATTCAGACCCGCTCGCGAGCGCTGTATGCCCGCAAGCGGTTCGATGCTACCCAAATGCGCATGCACACGATGGAGGCCTCCGTCGTGCACATGCGCGAGACCCGGCGAGCGATGGGGAAGCACCAAAGGGGGCATGCTGTCGATGGTGATTGACAGCACGCCCCCTTTGGTGGGCATGGTGGGGGCGTGGCTGCCCAGACGGAGGCGTTCCCATGGGAATGCCTACCGTCTGGGTCCGGCCCCACTGACATCACTAGTGATGTCAGTGGGAGTGTTTTTGGCTCTGATAGAGCCAAAAGCACTCCGGGCTTGCGGCAGACGAGACCCTACCTCAAGGGGAAAACCTGGAATTCCAAACTTCTGTTGTAGGTGCAGAATGTGCCAATCTTGTTTTCATCTCCCTTGGAGGAAGCTGATCCCACCAACATGTGGGCGATTCAGATGAGAGACCACCCCTCTCACCACACATTCCCCCCTTTTACTTTTCCAAGCTTGGGGAAGCGCACTTTTCCTTTCGCGACAGCCAAGACAATTCAGCCTTCTGAACCACCTTTCCAGGCATGTATTCTTAATACCCCCTGAACATGATGTGTTCTGACAGAGGAGCAACCATCCTTCTTTTCTTGCAGACACCAGGTTCTGCTCTTTTCCTCTGCACCGCAGACAAAGTATCCCTCAAAGAGCCAGTGCGACATCCAAGCAGTCTAGTGATAAGTACAGGGACCAGACTGTCTTCTTGCCGTATAGCTTGTCACCGTGACTCAGGAATGCAATACGGTCCCTGCTTTATGCCCACTCCCTTAGGTGTATTTATCTCATACTCTATTAAGGCAGTGCAGGGCGGCAGGGAAGAAAACTGTTCCTGATATTTGCAAACTAAGGCTTTCGCTTCTTTTCACTGTTTTGCTGAAAAGGTGTCTGCCAGCAGAACTTATGTAAGACCAGGCGAACTAGAGCGGCCCCTAGGAACCTGAGGTGTGGCGGTTTCTAGCACATCCATGGTAACATCTGTATTGGGTATCAAACCTCTGAAAATATTTCTGCCTGGCCATAACTGGGCAAAGTGTTGCAGATTTCTTTCCTCAGACATTAATTGCACAGCAGTTTTCTCTCCAAAGAGGACTGGCTGTGTTTTTCTACTCTTCTCCCTTTTCCGAGGTAGGGTCTTGGAGACTTTACATTGGTATTGTCTCTGTGGTTCCTTCACAAGCTCAACAAATACTGGGAAATTGCATCCCAATATGTTAGTATGGGGCAGCTTAGGACCAAATGTGGCGACCACCTCATAAGTGCGTCCCTTTATGGTGAGGCTGACTCACACTCAGGAAAACTTTTCTGTGGATCCATGAACGCAGAGTACTTCAACTAACCCTGCCACCTTTTCTACTGGGCAGGACAGCATCTGAGATCAGGGTTAGCTCACTTTCTGAGTCTATAATAGCTGGGAGTTTTCGGCCATTCAGCAACACAGTTTCCCACATTAACGAGGGTCTGGATTCCAGGAGTACCATCATGCCAAAAGCGAGGTATGTAGCGCCCATAATAGTAACCCCACACTCCATGGGCTCTGTTTTTCTGGGACAGTCCCCCCTTATATGATCTGGCTCTCTGCACTCATAGCAAATGACCCTGGCATCTTCAGTGGTGTTTTATTGAGGGGTGACAGTCGGGGTCACAGGCCAATGGGGTGCCATCTTAATGGGTTAGTAATTCCCTGGTTTCTTTTCTGGCATTTTTGTCATATTTTGTGCAGTCTCATATCGTGCCAGCACTGTATAGCCATGGCCAAAAGTTTTGAGAATGACACAAGTATTTGTTTTCACAAAGTCTGCTGTGTCAGTGTTTTTAGACCTTTTTGGCAGATTTTACTATGGTATACTGAAGTAAAATTACAAGCATTTCATGAGTGTCAAAGGCTTTTATTGACAATTACATTAAGTTTATGCAAAGAGTCAATATTTACAGTGTTGACTCTTCTTTTTAAAGACCTCTGCAATTCACCCTGGCATGCTGTCAATCAACTTCTGGGCCACATACAGACTGATGGCCTTCCAATCTTGCCTAATCAATGCTTGGAGTTTGTCAGAATTTGTGGGTTTTTGTTTTCCCACCTGCCTCTTGAGAATTGACCACAAGTTCTCAATGGGATTAAGGTCTGGGGAGTTTCCTGGCCATGGACCCAAAATTTCAATGTTTTGTTCCCCAAGCCACTTAGTTATCACTTTTGCCTTATGGCAAGGTGCTCCATCATGATGGATATATATATAGTCCTACACTCACATCCAAAATGTAAATGACTGCTGGGGTGCTCATAAAGGGTTTTTGTTCCAACTGTATAGAACAGTCCCCGAATATATACACATAGATCCTATATGGAAATGATGGCACTCACCAGACTAATATGTAAAGCATGTTTTGCACATGATGTACATGTGGATTTTGGTTTGTGTCTTTGTTTGGACAATAAATGCACTGTTTTATGCTTTGCATATTAGTCTGGTGAGTTCCAGCATTTCCATACAGGATCTTTGTGTGTGTATATGTGTATATATATATATATATATATATATATATATAGTGATAGGGACACTGGTAAAGTGGTCTTTGGTAGATACATTTGTCCTAGGTTTTCGACCTATGTGTTCTAAAAAACCCCAGAAGAAAGTCTGCAGTGAAGCAGATTTGAGTGTCAACTTTTTGAAAAGCCAGTTTGGGACTTGGGGGTGTGGATGTGAGGAGAGGGAGGGCTCCATCCACAGGCCACTCCAGGTTTTGGCCTTTTTGGCCTGTAAGCAGGCTCATTAGGGTCTGCACCTGGAACTGGCTGATATAGGCTGTGTGTGATTGTAAGCTAGTGTCTCATACCTGGGAGAGCAAGCAGACTGGCTGGCTCAGAGACACTTGATGAAAACTACCTGTAAGTCTTGTGCATACGTTTGTTTTGATGGTGGAGGCAGTAGGCCCCAGACTGGTGTACTATTTTTCTGGCTGCTGTGAGTGTGAAGAGGGAGTCCATCTACCCCAGGAGAGGTGTCACGGCCAGGGTATTTCAGCATGGCGCTAGGCGGGTGTTACCTGTGAGGTTGTTGTGGCATGGGCTGTCTGGTGGCGGAGCTGGTGTCTGGCGGGGGGCTTTGGCTACGCGCGTTGTTGTGCGGTCCTGTTGTCACTCTGCGCTGGTGAGGTCTGGCAGCGTCTCCATTCCATTTGGCATGGGCGCCGCCATCTTGCCTTCTGGCCATGTGATGCAGCTGGCCAATCCTGGTGAGTCACATTTTCCCTCCGGCCAGTAACAGCACGGCATGGGGTATTTAGGAAGGGTCAGTGCCTTCCTTCTTTGCCAGTGCAACGTGTATCTCAGCCTAGCTGACAGGGAGTTCTCTGCACTTTCCTGTTCCTGTGAATTCGCTGTCTGCCAGTCTGCCTGTCAGCTCCTAGCTCCCACTGGACTACCCCGCCTCCTCCATCACCCTTGCCCATACCTGAGTGCCTGAGCCTGCTGACATCCTGCGCTTCAGTTCACTACCTGTATACCTGGCTTGTTTATTTTCAGTTCACTACCTGTATACCTGGTTTGATTATTTTCAGTTTCACTACCTGCACACCTGGACAGCTCTAATTGTTTCTACTTGGACATTAACCCTTTTACTCCCACCACAGAACTCTTGTGCACATTTATATATTCCTGGACTTTTATTTACTGCCATTATATGTCTACTCAAGCACTTATTAAAAATTCTAGTTTTATTTTCAAATCTGCTTCTGTGATCGCTCCTGCTACCACCCCGGGTCCACAAACAACCCAGAACATCACAGTTTGCACTGGCCCCATGGAGCCAGCCACGGATCAGGAGTCAGGAGTGGATTTGTTCCGGTGCATTCCTGGTCGTTTAGAAAATCTGGAAAACATGCAGCATCAGATGGCTCAATTTCTGCAAGAGATGTCCAAGCGACAGGATAGTTTGCAAACTTCCTTTTCTACCCCTGAAGTACCAGCATCTACATCCGCATCAGCGTATGAGAATACAGGAGGCAGATCATCTCCCCGCTTACATCTTCCTTTACCAAATAAATTTGACGGCAATCCTAAACTCTGCCGAGGATTCCTAAATCAGTGTGACATACATTTTACCCTGCAGCCTGACAACTTTCTAACTGCAAGAACTAACGTGGCTTATATAGTCTCTCTGTTATCCGGACAGGCCTTGGAATGGGCTTCCCCACTCTGGGTGCGCTCAGATCTGCTGCTGGATAATTATGCAGGCTTTGTGTCATCCTTCAGGAGGATTTTCGATGAACCTGGGCGTACTGTATCAGCATCATCAAACATCATGACACTGAGACAAGGGGTCCGTCCTGTCAGTCAATATGCCGTGCAATTTCAAATTTTAGCATCAGAGCTCAAATGGAATGAGGATGCCCTCACCTCGACCTTCTGGCATGGGTTGTCAGACCGACTAAAGGATGATCTAGTCACTCGAGAGCTTCCTACTAATCTGAACGGCATGATTTTGTTGTGTATCAAAGTTGACCTACACTTCAGGGAACATCAGGCTGAAAAAAACAGAACTGACCGGCAAAGGTCGTTTACCCCCTCCATTTCTACCCATCCCATTCCTTCTCCTACTGAAGAGGAGCCTATGCAGGTGAATCATACACACCTCTCCAAAGAAGAACGTCAGAGAAGAATGCAAAAGAACCTCTGTCTGTACTGCTGAGAGTCCGGTCACCTGCTGATCTCCTGCCCCCGTAAACGGGGAAATGCCAAATCCTAACTGACCCTGGAGACATCAAGTTAGGAGTTATGAACCCGTCTCCAAAAATTAAAGATTTCACTATTACCCTAGCCTTGGATCTTAAACCCAAACCTGTCTTTTCTACTGCTCTACTCGACTCGGGAGCAGCCGGAAATTTCATAACGTCTAGTTTCATAGATAAATTTCAGATTCCTTGTTTGTCTCTCAACCATGCCATCTCTCTGACCTCTATAGACGGACGCCCTCTGACTAACGGGATAGTCACCAAAGAGACTCAACCAGTATTGGTCCGAATTGGGGCACTTCATTCTGAGTCCTTAAAATTCCTGGTGATATCAGAGGCCTCTCAAGAAATTGTTCTTGGTCTACCCTGGGTATGTCAACATAATCCCAGGATTGATTGGAGTTCTATGCAGATTCTATCATGGGGTATGGACTGTCAGAAATCCTGTCTTCCAAAAATTCGACCTGTGAGAAAGACAGTTCCATTAGTTTCTTCTGCCATTCCCAAGGAATATCAGATGTTCGCCGACGTTTTCTCTGAACAACAAGCAAATATCTTACCCCCTCATAGGGAATGGGACTGTCCAATTGAATTGATACCTGATAAGATACCACCTCGTGGTCGTACCTATCCACTGTCCTTGCCTGAGACTCAAGCCATGACTGAGTACATCCGGGACAACCTGGCAAAGGGGTTCATTCACCCCTCTACTTCACCTGCCGGAGCTGGGTTTTTCTTCGTTGGCAAGAAGGACGGTGGTCTAAGACCAAGTATCGATTATCGAGGCCTTAATGACATTACTGTAAAGAATCGATACCCTCTTCCCCTGATTACTGATTTGTTTGATAGGGTCAAGGGCTCTGTCATTTTTTCTAAATTAGATCTAAGAGGGGCTTACAACCTCATTCGTATACGAGCTGGCGATGAATGGAAGACCGCTTTTAATACCAGAGATGGACATTTCGAGTATTTAGTAATGCCTTTTGGATTGTGTAACGCCCCTGCTGTCTTTCAAAGTTTCGTTAATGAGATTTTCCGGGATCTGTTATATGTTTCAGTTGTTGTCTATCTGGATGACATACTGATTTTTTCACCCTCTGTGGCTAAACATCAAGAACATGTTAAAGAAGTTTTGACCCATTTGAGAGAAAACCACCTTTACTGCAAACTGGAGAAGTGCGTCTTTGGAGTGCCCAGTGTACCTTTTCTTGGCTATGTAATGTCTGGCTCCAGTTTAGAAATGGACCCCGAGAAGGTACAAGCAATTCTGGATTGGACCTAACCTCAGACACTGAAGGCCATCCAGAGATTGTTGGGCTTCGCCAATTTTTATAGATGCTTCATTAAGGAATTTTCTACACTGCTGGCTCCCATTACAGCCTTGACCCGCAAAGGTGCTAATCCTGCCAATGGTCACCTGAGGCAGAGTCTGCCTTTCATCTTCTAAAACAGGCCTTTATCTCAGCACCAGTTCTTCGACAACCAGATCTGGACAGGCCTTTTTTGTTGGAAGTAGACACATCATCTGAAGCTGTGGGAGCAGTCTGGTCTCAACGTTATGAGGACAACCGAGTCCATCCGTGTGGGTTCTTTTCTAAAAAATTCTCACTTGCCGAAAGGAACTACGCCATAGGTGAGCAAGAACTACTAGCTGTAAAGTTGGCGTTGAAGGAATGGAGATATTTGCTAGAAGGCGCCAAGTTTCCATTTACTGTATTTACGGACCATAGAAATCTACTATTTCTCAAAAACCTCCAATGTGTGAGTCCTCGTTTGGCCCACTGGGCAATATTCTTTGCCAGGTTTCAGTTCACCCTGACCTTCTGGTCTGGAGCACTTAATCAGAAGGCTGATGCCCTATCGAGATCTCTCCTCTGTGATGATCAATCTGAAAATCAAAGCAATACCCCTGTCTTGGAATCAAGAGTTTTTGCCGCATTACAACTTCATCCTCCTATGGGAAAATCATTTGTGGCCCTGGAATTAAGGAAGCAGCTTCTCACTTGGGCACATTCCTCTCGCTTCGCAGGGCACTCAGGCACTCGGAAGACCTTGGAGTTCCTGAAAAGACACTATTGGTGGCCTTCTATGAAGGCAGATATAATGGAGTTTATCTCTTCCTGCTCCACCTGTGCCCAGCATAAATCATCACGACAAGCTCCAACTGGGGAATTGCTTCCATTACCTACTCCATCACGTCCATGGACGCATCTCTCCATGGATTTCGTCACAGACCTGCCAGTCTCTCAAGGTTTCAACACCATCTGGGTTGTAATAGACCGATTTTCTAAGATGGTTCACTATATACCGTTGAAGAAGTTACCTTCTGCCCCTGACCTGGCACAGTTGTTTGTCCAACACATATTTCGTCTACATGGCCTTCCTGCTGAAATTGTCTCTGACCGTGGTGTGCAGTTTACTGCAAAATTCTGGAGGGCTTTGTGTTCTGTTCTTCAAGTGAAGTTAAACTTTTCCACGGCTTACCATCCACAAAGCAACGGCTCCACCGAGAGAGTTAATCAAGATCTAGAGACTTTCTTAAGAATTTTTATGTCATCTTCCCAGGACAATTGGGCTGCCTTGCTGCCATGGGCTGAGTTTGCACATAATGCTTCCTACCACTCATCAACTAACCAAATGCCATTTCAGGTTGTATATGGCCTTCATCCTCGTGTTCCCGAATTCCGAAGCCTGCCTGTTTTCGATGTTCCGGCCGTGGAGGACACGGTGCGGAATTTTGCTGCCATCTGGACTCAAGTACGGTCTGATTTGTTGAAGGCATCCTCTTGCTATAAGACCCAGGCCGATAAGAAGCGTAGAATAGTTCCACGCATGCAAGTTGGAAGCCAGGTCTGGTTATCCACCCGGAATCTTCATCTGAGGGTTCCTTCTATGAAATTCGCACCCCGCTTCATCGGTCCCTTCACCATAACAGAAACCATTAATCCAGTGGCCTACCATTTACAGTTACCCCCATACCTAAAAATTCCCAATTCCTCCCATGTTTCCTTATTAAAGCCCCTAGTCCTGAATAAGTTCCATAATGCTCTACCTGCTTCTCCTCGAGTCCAGACGGAGAGAGGAGTTGAGTTTGAAGTCGCCCAGATCTTGGACTCTCGTCTGCGCAGAGGTCATCTTCAGTATTTGTTGGACTGGAAAGGTTATGGTCCAGAGGAACGTTGCTGGACTGATGCTCGTGATGTCCACGCTCCCACGCTCATCAGGAGATTCCATTCTGCCCAACCGGAGAAGTCCTGAGGCCACCCCAAAAGGGGGGGTACTGTCACAGCCAGGGTATTTCAGCATGGCGATAGGCGGGTGTTACCTGTGAGGTCGTTGTGGCACGGGCTGTCTGGTGGCGGAGCTGGTGTCTGGCGGGGGGCTTTGGCTACGCACGTTGTTGTGTGGCCCTGTTGTCACTCTGTGCTGGTGAGGCCTGGTGGCGTCTCCGTTCCGTTTGGCATGGGCGCCGCCATCTTCCCTTCTGGCCATGTGATGCAGCTGGCCAATCCTGGTGAGTCACATGTTCCCTCCGGCCAGTAACAGCACGGCATGGGGTATTTAGGAAGGGTCAGTGCCTTCCTTCTTTGCCAGTGCAACGTGTATCTCAGCCTAGCTGAGAGGGAGTTTGCTGCGCTTTCCTGTTCCTGTGAATTCGCTGTCTGCCAGTCTGCCTGTCAGCTCCTAGCTCCCACTGGACTACCCCGCTTCCTCCATCACCCTTGCCCATACCTGAGTGCCTGAGCCTGCTGACATCCTGCGCTTCAGTTCACTACCTGTATACCTGGCTTGTTTATTTTCAGTTCACTACCTGCATACCTGGTTTGATTATTTTCAGTTTCACTACCTGCACACCTGGACAGCTCTAATTGTTTCTACTTGGACATTAACCCTGTTACTCCCACCACAGAACTCTTGTGCACATTTATATATTCCTGGACTTTTATTTACTGCCATTATATGTCTACTCAAGCACTTATTAAAAATTCTAGTTTTATTTTCAAATCTGCTTCTGTGATCGCTCCTGCTACCACCCCGGGTCCAAAAACAACCCAGAACATCACAAGAGGGACCCCTAATCTGTTCGTGCTACAATTGGTGGAGAATGCGGGCATGCACACACTGAAAAGTGCAGCAAGGAAAATTTGTCCTTTAAAATTTAAAGGGGCAGACACGTGATTATTGAATCCCTGAAGGTGGTGTCAGCCAATGCTCAGAGAGGCAAGGTTCAGCTTCCAACCAGCACCTGGAGGTAAAATGGAGGATGTTGTAAAAGCCTTGCTTCAGACTACGGCAGCTCAGCAGGAGACTAATAAAATACAGCAGGAAGCTATCCGGGCTCAGTAGGAAGCTACCAATGTACAACTGGCCTCTAAGGCCTTGGATGGCCTTAGAGGCAGCAACAAGTCACCCTCGAGGAAACCCGCCAGGATATTAAGGAGGTGGTACAGCACCTGGTCGTCCGGCCTGGAGATGCTACTGCTGGTCCTCCCACCACCACTCACTCCATACGAGCCAGTCACTTCTTACAAAAGATGACTTCGGGTGATGATGTGCAGGCATATCTCACCGCATTTGAGAGAACAGCCGAAAAGGAGAGTTGGCCCAAGGAGCAATAGGCAAGTAGGGTGGCAGCTTTCCTGTCTGGGGAGCAACAAAAGGCCTATTACAATTTATACCTGGTCAATGCTAAGGACTATGTGAAATTAAAACAGGAGATCCTAACTCGCTTGGGAGTCACCACCTTTGTTCGTGCCCAACGAATCCACCGCTGGGAGTTCCAAATGGACAGGCCTCCACGCTCACAGATGCATGACCGTATCCATCTATCCACCAAGTGGCTACAGCCTGAGATGCCGATGGAACCAAAAATCATCGAACGAGTCATGATGGACCAGTATCTGCGATCCCTACCTGCATCCTTGCGCAAGTGGGTGAGCCATGCCGACCCTAAGTCCGCAGACCAGTTAGTTGAAGTGGTGGAGAGGTACGTGGCAGCTGAGGAGCTGATGAATCTGCCCCACCGAGCCCCGATGGCACTCCGGCGAACTCCCTTCAACAATGGTAAGACTGTTCCTGGGGAGAAGAGTGCTGGGTGGAGAAATGTGCCTAAGACTGAGGGTGGGGAACCTGAAGAAAGGCCTGCCAGGCCAGGAAGGTTCCTACCCAGCAAAAGACTAGACATTAATGTGACTCAATGTTTCCGATGTGGTGACTTCGGCCATATAGCAGCTAATTGTTCACTTACCTCTGAGCCCATGCAATGTGATACTGCTTCTGTCAACCGCAGGGGGTCTTTCTTTGCACAGCCAGCCTGTACTGCTGACCAGCAGGCTGAGACAGATAAACACATGTGTGTACTCACTGTGGAAGGCAACCGAGTAGAGGCTCTGTTAGACTCTGGTAGAATGGTTACACCTTTGAGAACTGAGCTGGTGAACCCTTTGAAGCATCAGGGAAAAACTGTTGGTGTGACATGCATACATGGGGATACTCGGTATTATATTTCTGCCAAAGTGAACATCGAGATGCCAGGTGGTTCCGCGGTAGTCTCTGTGGGTTTGGTACCAGGCTTAATGTATGATGTGATATTGGGAAGAGACTTTGCTCACTTCTGGAAGTTGTGGGAAAGCCGGTTTTGCACAGTGGTTAATCACCCTGCCTCATCTGAAAGGGTGACTGATGAAGTGGCAGAGTCAGAGATGTTCCCATTTTCTAGTATGATTGGTGAACTAGAGAATGCGGAGTGTGATGGTGGCTCGCCAAGTGTTGTAGAGCCTGTTGATTGTCTGCCGGATTTAGAGGTCAGAATAGAGGTCTTTGCCATAGAGCAGTTAAATTACCCTACTCTGGTGAAAGCCAGGGAGAATGTCAAGGTGGTCAATGGTAAACCCATAGATCCCGATAGTCCCTTGACGTATCCTCCCATGGTAATATGTCAGGATCTGTTGTATCAGATGACTAAGAAAGGGGAGGAGATTACAGGAGAACGGTGTTAGATCTGGCCCATGGTCATATAATGGCAGGCCACCTAGGAGTAGAAAAAACTACTGAGCGAATCGTGCAGAGGTTTTTTTGGCCCGGTGTCCATAAAGACGTATCTGTCTTTTGCACCTCCTGCCCTGAATGCCAGTATCATGCTCTCAGACCACATTTCAAAAGTCCTCTAGTCCACTACCAATCATAGATGTACCATTTGAAAGAATAGCTATGGACTTGGTTGGACCCTTGTAGAAGTCTGCCTGGGGACATCAATATATTCTGGTGATTCTGGACTATGCTACCAGATACCCGGAAGTGATACCACTACACAATACGTCAACCAAGTCCATTGCTAAAGAGCTGGTCCATGTTTTTAGCAGGTTGGGAATACCTAAAGAGATACTAACTGACCAGGGTACCCCGTTCATGTCAAAAGTTATGAAGGAGTTGTGCCGCCTGTTTAAGATTAACCAGTTAAGGACTGGTTTATCACCCCCAAACCGATGGTTTGGTCGAGAGGTTTAACAAGACCTTAAAACATATGTTAAGGAAAGTAGTCGACAATGATGGTAAAGATTGGGATTATTTATTGCCTTATCTTCTGTTGGCCATAAGAGAGGTTCCCCAATCCTCCACTGGGTTTTCACCTTTCGACTTGTTATATGGGAGACATCCAAGAGGGTTACTAGATGTTGCCAAGGAGACATGGGAAGAGCAGTCCAGTCCTTATAAAACAGTGATTGAACATGTCTCCCATATGCAAGAGAGAATTGCGGCTGTAGTGCCGATAGTTAAGGAGCACTTGGGACAGGCCCAACTAGCACAGCAGAGGGTAACCACAATGCACGGTTAAGAAACTTTTCCCCTGGGGATAGAGTGTTGGTATTGGTTCCCACGGTAGAAAGTAAACTGTTGGCTAAGTGGCAAGGGCCCTTTGAGATCTTAGAAAAAGTGGGACATGTCAACTATAAAGTTTACCAGCCACGGAAAAGAAAACCAGAACAGATATATCATGTGAACTTGATAAAACCCTGGAAGGATAGAGCAGCACTGTCAGCCGTCCAAGCTCCTCCAGTAAACCCAGGTCCCGTGGTACCTGAAGTGACAGTGGCAAAAACCCTGTCAACCAGTCAACAGCAAGAGGTCAAGGAATTTTTGATCAGAAACAGGGTACTGTTTTCTGACCTACCAGGAAAAACCACGGTCATCAAACATGACATAGACACTGAGCCGGTGGTGAAAGTTAACCTAAAGCCCTATAGGTTGCCCGAAGCCCGAAGAGAGTCTGTGTCAAAGGAAATTAAAAAATGTTAGAATTGGGGGTAATTGAAGAATCACATAGTGAGTGGTCAAGTCCCATTGTGCTGATTCCAAAGCCTGATGGGAGTGTGCATTTTTGTAATGATTTCTGAAAGCTAAACAGTGTTTCAAAATTTGATACCAAGGGTGGATGAACTAATTGAAAGGCTGGGGACAGCAAGATATTTAACCACTCTGGACCTAACCAAAGGGTATTGGCAAGTGCCATTAACCGAAAACGCCAAAGAAAAAACAGCTTTTTCTGCACCTGAAGGGTTGTTTCATTACAAGATGTTACCCTTTGGGCTACATGGTATGCCTGTTACCTTTCAAAGAATGATGGATAGGATTCTAAGACCCCATTGATGATATGCTGTGGCTTATCTGGATGATGTGGTCATACATAGTCCTGATTGGCAGTCTCACTTACCCAGAGTACAAGCAGTGTTAGTGTTAGGTTCTGGTTTTGTTGTGGACCCGGGGTGGTAATAGGAGCAGACACTGAAGCAGATTTAAAAGTAAACATAGAGTTTTTAATGAGTGGCTTAACAGACATGAATGTGGCAAGACAGAAAGTCCGGGTTTAGCACTAAAGTGCACTTGGGAACTGTAGTGATGCAATGGGAAAAAGTCCAGGCAGTGACAACAGAAGGTAGTCCAGTATTCCAGGTTTTGTGAGGCTAAAATGAATTGCAGGCTGAAGTGAATTGCAGGCTGGAGTGAATTGCAGGCTGAAGAGAAAATATCCAGAGGAAATGTAAGTGGAGGCAGGGTGCAGGGTAACAGCTGACACAGGTACTCAGGCAAGAGACAGGCAATAGGAGGAGGCAGTGGGAGAAGGCAGTGGAAGTCCAGCAGGGTAAGGAGCAGGTAGGTGAAGCAGGGTAGGCAGAGATCCAACAGGCAGGCGGACAAGCCCAGGAACTTTCTCTCAGCTTGCGCTGAGAAACACGTTGCACTGGCCATGAAAGGAAGCTCTGCACACCCTTAAATACCCAGTGCCACACTGTGACAGGCCAGAGAGAGCATGTGACACACCAGGATAGGGCAACTAGGTCACATGTCCGGAGGCAAGATGGCGGCGCCCATGCCAGAACGGAACGGAAGCACGACCAGGCCTAACCAGACCAGAATGACAGCATGCCTGCACAGGACTACGCGCAGCCAATGCACCCCAACAGACACCAGCACCACTGCCAGATGCCCCTCGCCATAGCATCCTCACAGGTATTACCCGTTGTCCCCTATGCCAAGAATCCCTGGTCGTGACTTTAGACAACATCTTTAAAGCAGGTTTGATAGCCAACCTGAAAAAGTGTTGTCTAGGGATTGAGGAAGTAAAATATCTGGGATACACCATTGGCAGAAGTTTGATAAAACCACAGCTCAATAAGATTGAGGCAATACAGAACTGGCCACGAGCCCTCAATAAGAAGCATGTGAGAGCCTTCTTAGGGATAACTGGATACTATAGGAGGTTCATACCCAGTTTTGCCACCATTGCAGTCCCACTTACTGATCTTAGCAAGGTCAAACAAAAAAATCATGGTGGAATGGGGTCCTGAAGCGGAGAAAGCTTTCCAAGAATTAAAAATAGCCTTATGTAAGCAACCTGTTCTGGTGACCCCTGATTTTGACAAAGAGTTTGTGGTACAAACCGATGCGTCCACTGTAGGCATCAGAGCGGTCCTGTCCCAAAGCAAAGAGGGTGAGGAACACCCTATTTTTTACCTAAGCAGGAAATTTAATATACATGAGAGAAACTATGCCACAGTGGAGAAGGAAGCTTTGGCCATAAAATGGGCATTAAAAACTCTCAGGTACTATTTGGTGAGAAGAAAGTTCAAACTGATTACTGACCATGCCTCTATGAAGTGGATGTCAGAAAACAAGGACAGTAAAGCAAGAATAATGAGATGGTTCTTGGTGCTACAAACCTTTCAATTTTTGGTAGAACACAGGCCAGGAAGCCAGCTGGCCAATGCAGACGTGTTATCATGCATTCATTGCTTGGGGGCTTCAGTTGTTCCGCCCCACAGGTCAAAACAAAGGGGAGGATATGTGATAGGGACACTGGTAAAGTGGTCAGTGGTAAATACATTTATCCTAGGTTTTTGACCTATGTGTTCTAAAAACCCCCAGGAGAAAGTCTGCAGTGAAGCAGATTTGAGTGTCGGCTTTTTGAAAAGCCAGTTTGGGACCTGGGGGTGTGGATGTGAGGAGAGGGAGGGCTCCATCCACAGGCCACTCCAGGTTTTGGCCTGTTAGCAGGCTCATTAGAGTCTGCACCTGGAACTGGCTGATATAGGCTGTGTGTGATTGTAAGCTAGTGTCTCATACCTGGGAGAGCAAGCAGACTGGCTAGCTCAGAGACACTTGTGAAAAACTACCTGTAAGTCTTGTGCATATGTTTGTGTTGATGGTGGAGGCAGTAGGCCCCACTATTTCTTTAGAGAGGGAACCTCTTATCTAGTTAGCTCCCAGATGGGATAGCGTTTACTTTTATGTTTTGTTTTCCTTTTATGTTGCACAATAAATACTGGTACTGACCAGCTAGTATGAGACCCCAGACTGGTGTACTATTTTTCCTGCTGCTGTGTGTGTGTAGAGGGAGTTCATCTACCCCAGGAAAGGGACCCCTAATCCGGTCGTGTTACAATATATATAGACAAAAGCAGGAAGCTGGCACTCCTCCACAGTCAGTAGATGCCTGGGTGCCCTCAGTAATAAAGTATGAAAGCAGTGTAAAGCCACGGCACTCACAGGTCTTGTTTGATCACAAAAAATGCAGTTGACACTACACCATAATGACAATTGGTATTATTGATGTAGTGTCAACTGCATTTTTTGTGATCAAACAACAACTGTGAGTACCATTGCACTGAGGAAGTTTGGTTCAAATGAAATGCAAATCCAGATCTCGGGTTGGGTGATTCATATTTGATTACATGCATTGTGTCAAGTGGTTTTCATGTACATGTTTTTAATCCTTACTTTTTTGCTAAAGTCGATACATACTACCCTATGAGTTTTTTCTGATCTTGTTTTTGGTGCTGGGCTGTATTCCGATACTGGAGGCTTTAAAGAAGTATTCGGTCTTGATTCATCATGCCATCGATCAAAGTGGAAATGAAATAAGCTTAAATATTCTTATTTAATGTACGCACAATAATAGCCAAACAGGTTTTGAAAATACTACACTATCAGCGCCTTCTTGTCTTGTTTATATATATATATATATATATATATACATATATATATATATATATAAAGATCTACAATCTGCCAGCCCGCCAGACAAGTACATCGTGCTCCGGTGCTCATTTAAAAAATTATCATAGCAAGAAAATGGCACTCGGAGACAACTTCAATGCAAAAAGAAGTTACACTGAATCAAACTTTTTCAGGGTCACTACCCCGTCATCAGTACCACGCTGTTATGCTTGTGGTACTGATGATGGGGGGTGGTGACTCTGAAAAATTTTGACTCAATATAACTTCTTTTTGCATTGAAGTTGTCACCGAGTGCCATTTCTCGCTATGACTATATATATATATATATATATATATATCGCTTGGCCTCAATGAGAACCTTGGCCTGCACTGCTTCCTTTAATGATCTTCAATTTTTTAGATGATTATGTAATTTATTATGAGCTGTTGTAACATCCATGGCATGGGTGTGAAGTTTGTATTATTCCTCCAAACAGTCATGTCCAGTCTATTTAGACCTTTAGCAGTAACAGCAACTTGTAAAGTAATTTCTGGATGTGATATATTTGCTCTGATCTATATTGTATGTTTCAATCATAGAGACATAGTTGGGCAGAACAATATTGGGCTTATATATAATAGTTCTCCGTATTACTTAATTGATAATGTAAACTCCCCATTGCCTGATGAATGTTCCCTACTAACAGTGAACCATCAACCATAATCATAATTAAATAACGACAGAGACTTGTATAAGGGGAAAAGAAGGTCAGCTTAATTTATTTTTAAACTATTTAATACATACCTGAACTAACTAATACATATAAGAAAGAAATACAGACAAAGTATGGTGGCGCAGAAAGAACGGGCCCAGAATGCAAGATCACCAACTGCATACTCACACTGATCTTCTAAATGGGAGGTGAGCAGTCAGCCCATTACCACGCCCAAGGTCTCCACCTCAAACAACCCAATGACACGACATGAGGCCCACCTAGTTAGGTGGTAGCCGCTGACCCCAGTAGAGTAGAATCAGCCTAAACCATGTATTGGAAGGGAGAGCACCTCAAGCTCCAAAGACAGATGGTGACTGCTACCGTTCTTTCCCGCCATAAGAAAGCCGACACCAAACAACTCAATGAATAAAGGAGAGAGGGCGGGAAACAGCTGACCAGAGAAATTTCGATGAAATGGCTGCCAAGCAGCAGCTCTGAAATAGCACTGAAAAACCCACCCCTTGCCAATCCTATAGGCTAACCAAACCTAACCCCACCCCACAACACTACCTCACTAAACAACTAGACCCTTCTTGTCCAGAGGCTGACACCCACAGGCTCGGGTGTTTAATTAACTCTAGGCATATGAAATGCAATCCGTCCTACTGATCATATTATCCTTACATAAACATTTTTTTATGGAATGTACCTTCTCCAGCATATTATCATATTATTTTGTTGAATGGATTTAGCTAGTAGCTCATTCATTATTTATCTATTGGACCTGATTTTTTATAAATGGTGCCTTTTTACATGTGTCATGGTATGTTTTTGTATATAGGTCCAGAGCTGCACGTTGCCCAGGTAATGGGTACGCGAACTGTGGGAACCTCCCCTCTCCCAGGACTGACGCGGCTTCTGTGTGCTCCGGTGCTAGGGGCATGATGTCATCATAGTGCGACCCGGCCCCCGGACGCCGGACAGCGCTGACTTCATATGGTGATATGTAAGTATATATATTTGTTATTTGTATGTGTATCTTTTGACCTTGATGATGGGGCAATAAAGGGCTCCAAAATATTGGTGATTCATCCACATTCCTGTGCTGTGTTTATTATTTAACCGGAGTGCCGCCTGATTATATATATATATATATATATATATATATATATATAAAGTCAGAAATCCACTGCACTCGCCACTCCTAGATTTGGGGTGCAGACCTGCACTCGCCATTCCCAGGACTGGGGTGCAAGTGGCCTGTGACCACATTGCTTAAATAAATAAAATCAGAAAACCCAGCACTCACCATGTTTAAACACTCACAATGATGTATAAATAAATAAATAAATAAATAATGGGGATTTGGTTCATGGATTGATCAATGCATTTAAGCCCGCAGCCCACATCACGGGACCCCACTTTCTGCAGGTCCTACACTATCCGTCACACTGATGGAAACCTGGTAGCTGCTATCACATAGTTTAGACTGAAAAAATGTTACCTGGTTTAAAGCTCACCTGCCAGCTAATGGCTTTTAAAGGTAAGGCAGTCACCTGACATAGCTTCTATCACACTACCAAAAAGACAGCTGACACAGGTTAATATAAATGAGTTTGCACATGGGGTGCATGAGAAAGCTATGATCACAAAAGGTTAATTAAAAATTAACCGCATAAACAAAGTCAGAAATCCACTGCACTCGCCACTCCTAGATTTGGGGTGCAGACCTGCACTCGCCATTCCCAGGACTGGGGTGCAAGTGGCCTGTGACCACATTGCTTAAATAAATAAAATCAGAAAACCCAGCACTCACCATGTTTAAACACTCACAATGATGTATAAATAAATAAATAAATAATGGGGATTTGGTTCATGGATTGATCAATGCATTTAAGCCCGCAGCACACATCATGGGACCCCACTTTCTGCAGGTCCTACACTATCCGTCACACTGATGGAAACCTGGTAGCTGCTATCACATAGTTTAGACTGAAAAAACTATTTTTTCAGTCTAAACTATGTGATAGCAGCTACCAGGTTTCCATCAGTGTGACGGATAGTGTAGGACCTGCAGAAAGTGGGGTCCCGTGATGTGGGCTGCGGGCTTAAATGCATTGATCAATCCATGAACCAAATCCCCATTATTTATTTATTTATTTATTTATTTATACATCATTGTGAGTGTTTAAACATGGTGAGTGCTGGGTTTTCTGATTTTATATATATATATATATATATATATATATATCCAAACAAAAACTTTTGCTGTCAGAACTAACAATAATATACTGCAAATTTAAGTGTGTGCAGCAAATAAAACAAAGGGAATTTTGTCATGATTTCATCAACGCATTTAAACCTGCAGCCCAGCATCAAGGGACCCCATTTTTCTGCAGGTCCCTAACACTAGCATATATGCCCAGCACATCATTACATTGCAGTTAAATGTACTCACCTCCTAGATACAGAGGGACACATCTATACAGGGGCTGGCTGTTAACCACACCCAACTAGGCTTTTTATAGCCTTAATTGAAAGCTGCCATGATAGCACAAGGCAAAATTTTGAAATAAAACAGAAAAGAAAAATGCAAGCGCTCAGTTTTACCCATAAATAATATACTGCAAATTTATGTGTGATTTATGTGTGACGCTGGGCTGCAGGCTTAAATGCTTTGATCAAATCATGACAAAATCCTCTTTGTTTTATTTGCTGCACACACATAAATTTGCAGTATATTATTGTTAGCGCCGATAGCAAAAGTTTTTGTTTTGTATACATTTATGGCATTAATATTGCCATGCTGCTGGTACCATGTATGATATGCAAAGTGCCAGGATGAAACACTTTCATGATTTCCTGTGTGATAAACTGATGACCTTATGACCTTTCTGGGACAGATGTTTGTAAGATAAGCATTGTAATTTTTCCTTATAGTACGAGTGTTTTTTTATTAAATTAATACATGATAAAATACTACACTAAGGTCTCCTTATATATTTTATTTCTCTGATACCCAGTGGTGTAACAAGGAGAGGGGTTGCAGAGGGAGCAACTGCTCCCCTAGCTAAAGACCAGTGGCTAATTGGCACCTATGAGAGTCCCAACAATACCACGATCCTGAAATCCCATCAGCGAATGTGATGTAATCACGCTGTGACACTGGCGGACAAATACTGGAAGAGCCGCGAGCATCAGTACTGCAGACAGGTATAGTATGTGTGTGTATATGGGGGGAAGTGTTGAACACACAATACAAAACATAGAGACTGGGATGGAGAGAGTGGACAATACAAAACATGCAGATTGGGGGTGACAGTTCAATACAGGACATGCTGATGGGAGTGTGGGGCACAAGACAAAAACATAGAATGGGGGCATGTCCACTACAGGACATAAAATGAAGGTAGGAAAGGGCATAGGCACAATACAGTAGAGCATGTGGGAAGTACCTCTGGAGCCTATTTTTGCATGTTCACTCCCCCTCAGGTCAAAAGCTGACTAAGGCACTGCCCATACATGAGTCTCCAGTTTCACCCCACAAAGCCCAACCTGAAGTCTGGACTGCGCATGCGCAAGCCCGGCCGCGACAGGTACGGAGCTTAGCGTGACCATGCAAAATAGGCCGACCACGCACCACAGGTCTATGGCCAGCATTGGGCGCCCAACCCAGCAGAGCCTGTGAGCAGACTCATGGAGACCACACACCACAGTGTCTGTCTCCAGTAGTTGCAGCAGCGGCTTCAGACCCCTCCCCCTCTCCTACCTGTACATTGGGAGCCGCAGGGACTGAGACATGCGGGTGGAGGGGTGATTGATGGAGCTGGCCTGGTGCAGAGAGAAGCTCTGGTCTGGTGGAGAGAGTGCTGTTCGACAGTGGCTGGGTCTGGGAGCTCGGTGGAGAGGCTGGAGGAGAAGTGCCTGGTCACAAGGTGAGTGTATGTGATTCTACCCCAGCAGCTCCATGGCACTGACCACTGTGTATGTGTAGGGGGGCACTAACCTGTGTGTGTAGGGTGACACTGACCCCTGTGTGTATGTGTGTGTGTAGTCTGGCACTGACCCCTGTGTGTGTGTAGAGTGGCCCTGTGTGTGTTTAGGATGGCACTGACCCTTGTGTATTGTGTATGTGTAGAGTGGCACTGTGTGTGTAGACTGCTACTGACCATTGTGTGTGTGTGTGTGTAGGTTGGCACTGATCCCTGTGTGTGTGTGTGTGGGATGGCACTGACCCCTCTGTGCCCAAACAGTGGAGGGTATAAATCACTTTGTTAGAGGACTCATTTTGATGAGTCATTGATCACATAAATTAGCGATATTTTGCAACTGCACATGTACTTAGTAATTTAGTTTCCACCTGCCACTGCAGGACACCCCCTGAGCTGCAATAGACATGCCCATAGGTGGAGCTAGATACGCCCTATAGGCGTATCTAGCTCCACCGTAGTATGACATATGCCCTCAGCTGTGTGACGTGCATACTCTCATGCCATATAGAATCTCCCTGAAACTAGTTTCCAAGAGTAGGCAACTATGGCAGTGCCTTTTCCTCATCTAAAAACACCTCTTCAACGACGTGTCCACGTGCCACTGGTATGTACAGCTATGAATGAGTATAACAACAGATCTCCCACCTGTCCCTGAATTGAGACAAAGGTACTAAAACATAGAACCGCGTGACAGTCCCTTCAAATCAGCACTGTCCAGCTAAATTGGAACAGTTGAGAGGTATGCACTTGGCCACTATGAAATGATGAAATGGGCTTTAAATTGTGTAAACTAGTAACCATAAATAATACAAGAATAATACTGAGAATGTAATCCAGCATACAATACAAAAGAATATACTGCAAATGTCTATATATACTAATTATAGCACCCTTCCCTGTCTTTATTTGCTTGTTAATCCTTTGTCTGTTTCAATTGTGGTTAGTGGTTCCCACCATATGTGATGTATCACCATGGTGGGATGTATCAATGTTAAAAATATGGTAAAACCTCAGAAAACTGCCATTTTCTGAGGTTTACCGCAATACATATGACTCGTCATATGTATTAAAAATGGTCGGCAGCAGATATAGGAGTTATCCGCTGCAGGCCCATTAAACAGCAAGCTCCATAGAATTATATGGGGCTACGATGCACCAGTATGCAGCAAGCTTCAAAAGTGCAATTTTGCAGAGCTTCTGAATAAGACATGGAGAGGGTTTCGAACATAGGCATAACTACTGCTGCCTCTGCACTTAGTCACGCACTCTGCACTGCCTAGCTTTTCTCAAAACAGAGACAGCTGCTACGATGCTGCTTGCTCTGCTGGGAAGTTCACACCTCCTCCCACTGGAAGGACATGGCGATGCCCCAGCAGGGTAGTGGCAATTCAACAGAGCCTGAAAAGGGGGATGGCATGTCCCTCCTCTCTTTCCCTTCCCACCCCTCGCAAGCCCTCTTTTACAGGCTGTCCCTGCCTTCTACAACCTGCGGAATGCAACACAAGGAGAAGACAAGAAGAGATGAGCTGGAAGAATAGAAGAGTCAGGCCAAATGAGAAGGGGTGAGGGGTGGGACAGATGACTAGGGGCAGGCTGGACTAGCAGTTGAGTGGGCCAGACAGGCAGTAAGTGATGGCTGAAATGCTGCATGGGACAAGTAGGGTCTAAGTAACAGGGAAAGAGAGAGGGTTAGCTGTTGTGGAAGCTTAAGAAGGATAGCAGCAGGGGGTTTACAGGAGGATCGAGAGAGTTACAGTGGCATATCTACAATGGGTGCAGTGTGCGTGGGGCACATGGGCCCCCGGGTGCGGGGCACAAGGACACCTGGATCCAGGGGGCCCCGCACCACACACCCTGCACCCATATTATTTTAAACTCACCTCTCCGTTGTCACGTGTCGGGTGTCAGCGCTGCTTAGAACACTGGAAAATGACCGCCATGCCCATTTTTCCAGTGCTCTGCGCAAGCACAGAAGACTCCGGGCACACTCTAGTGCCCGGAGCCTACTAATGCTCCGGTGGATGGCCAGCTGCATTAGTCAGCTGCCGGCCACGGGGGAGAGAGGAGGGTGCCCGGCACGGGAAGTGCACACGGGACCCCTCCTCTCTTAAGACGCCCCTGGAGAGTTAGCTGGGAAGGGGGAGAGCCTGGAGAAGATAGCAGCAGGAGGGTTACAGCCAGAAAAACAGAGAAGGTTAGCTGAAGGGGGTGGGGAGCAATGAGGAGCAAAAAAAGGGAGAGAGCAGAAAGATAGAGAAGGGAAAGAGCAGGAGGTAAAGGATGGAGAGAGCTCATGTGACAAAAGATAGCTGTGGGGAATAATGCTGTTTGGTTGGTGGAGAGAGACAAATAATATAATATACACTAATAATATATAAAAGGACTGACAGGGAATGTCACAGGGGGCTCTCTCCCAGTATATATACATTACCAACAGTACAAGAGGCTAAAATACAGGTGGTCTAGTACCACCTGGGCAGCATTAGGCATGCCCACTCCAGTATCTCTCTAGAAGCTGGGGAGGGGTCCTTTCAATATCTTGCTCTGGGGCCCACAAAGTAGTAGCTACGTCCCTGGTTCCGAAGGAGCCCTTACCTTGCCCCCTGTGGATTGTGCATTTGCAGGCCAATGTCATGTTCATCTGTTGCTTTTCTTCCCCATTTCATTTCCTCTTTTAGTGTGGTCTCCATATTTCAATATCTTCCTCTCGTTCCCTATTGTGTTTTACTTCTTTTTTTTCTACCATGTCTCCCAGGATGGAACTGGCTTGAGAGAGATCAAGATACAGCTACAAAGGCATAGAGAAAAACCTGCAGTTACAATATTATTATTTACAGCTTCCACATTTGCCTCAAGATTCCCTTAAGGAATTGGTATTTGCATTTTTTAGCTCAATCACCATTTATAGACTTCCAGTGAGTTCATTATTTACAAAGGTCATATGCAGCAGATTAACTAGGATTGCAGTGGGGATTTTCCTTTATCACCTACTCACTCCCCATTATCTGTTAAGCTTTGCCTCTTTATTATTGATTGTTACCACATTTATGTTCCTTGTTAAAATCTAAAACTTTTGTTAAAGAGGAAAGGCTCTTTATAAGGAACATTTGTCAAATCTATACATCTATTTACATCATTGCCTTCCTATTGTGTGGGCTATGGACAAATATTTCCATAGAACTGCCGCTCCTAAATCAGCTCAATCCACATATAGCTCTAGGATGGTGAAGACTGAGCAAACTTTGGGAAAATGTAACACACCACCTCATTGTGACCACCTTCATAATTATTCCGAGGATGAAGATTAGTGTCAGGCTCTTCAAGTACATTATCTTTGTTAGCTAAATTTGATGACCTCTCAAAACACCTTAAAAGAATATCTTCACTTCTTAGGTGTTCCTGAACAAATGAAAGGTTCACAATTGTTGGAATTTCTCATGATTGCTCTTCCTAGAGCACAGGTTCTCAAACTCGGTCCTCAGGACCCCAAACAGTGAATGTTTTACAGGTCTCCTCACATAATTACTAATGATATAATTAGCTGCACCTGTAGATCTTTTAAATGTGTCAGTGAGTAATGAATACACCTGTGCACCTGATGGGTGACCTGCAAAAAGCGAACTGTGTGGACCGAGTTTGAGAACCACTGTCCTAGAGTAATGGAATGATCAGAGGGACCATTCTACTCCATGTGGATAGGGCACATATACTAGCTAACCCAATTAGTTATTGCAAAATACTTAGATTTACGTATGAAAGTCTAAGCACCAATGTAGGTTACCTGAATTGATTGTAGTGGCATCCAAAATCTACATTTTCCAGTATTTGTCTGCTACTGTAACTCAAAAAGAAATGGATTCTCAGAAGTATGTAAGATGTTATACTATAGCAATACCCATATTGCTCCAATGTGACCTGCAAAACTGAGGATACACTATAATGGTTAAACACTGTACTTCACTGACCCTCAGGCAACTAAACAACATTTAGCTCAGGAGGTGATACGTACCCAATAGATGCCCTAATGGATTCGCACTCCGCTCCGTCTTCATATCCTCGCGATTGTTTCAGACTATTTTTGTGAGGCTTAAACTCCAATCAAAAAGAAATATGTCACTAATCATCTATTAATACAATTTCACCCAGATATAACCTTTTTGAAAGAGATGCACTGGGAGGAGAGCGGTGGTTCTACCTTGAGAGCACCTTGGATAGATGATTGTATTATAGCAAACATCCATAAAAAGGTAAGGGGGATATCAATTTTCTTTCAAAAGGGTCTCCAAGGTATATGCAACTAGGCCTTCATTCAGACTCGCGCGCAAGCGCTATGCTCACGCAAGCGGGTCGATGGTGGGGCACTGCGCATGTGCTGCACACGTGCGCAAGCCCCGGAGCAACTGAGAAATTCACTTGCTCCGGGGCTCACTACAAACGAGGCGGCTGTCGATGTTGATCGTCAGCTCGCCCCGTTTTGTAGGCGGGGAGTGGGTGTGGCTGGACAAAACAGAGGTGTTCCCAAAGGAATGCCTACCGTTTGTGGGCAGCCCTACTGACATCACTCGTGATGTCAGTAGTGAGCTTCCTGCTTTATTAGAGCAGGAAGCTCACTGGGGCTTGCGGCAGATAAGACCCTACCACAAGGGTCTTGTCGCAAGCCCGATGGTAGCAATCATCGCGACCATCACCTGGCCACTCGCAAGCTTAGTGAGCGGCCAGGAGGCCGGCTAAAAAAGAAAAAACCTCGCCCTCATTCAGAGCGAGTTCTCGCTTTTTGCGATCGGCTCTGAATGAGGTCCCTAATGTGGTCAAATTATGCAGCTTTTATACCAATGTTTTAACTTTCAACTAATCATAGGAGTTATTTCAATTCAGTTAAAAATTCTAATTTTGATAGACAGACAATTCCACCATCTCATATTCATACCTTGTGCATACAATTACATTTTATAAAAAGAACTCTCCAGCTCATAGACATTTGGAGACTTACCCGACTTATAGATAAAAGGAGCGCTTGTATGTTTGTATATAAAAAAAATTAACACCGCAATACCTATGGGATTAAGATGATGGTTAAAACAATGTTTATAGCTCTTTTTGATAAAGGGCCAAAAGCCTGAAAGGCATAGACATTAGTGGTGTGCACTGGCCACTTTTCGTGTTTTGTGTTTTGGTTTTGGATCTGGATCTTTCTTCATGTTTTGGATCTGGATTGGTTTTGCCAAAACCACCCTTCCGTGTTTTGGGTTCTGGGTTTTGTGTTTTGGATCTGTATTTTTTTTTTAAAAAGCATAAAAACAGCTAAAATCACAGAATTTTGGGGTTTTTCTGCTCCTATGCTATTATTAACCTCAATAACCTTAATTTCCACTCATTTCCAGTCTATTCTGAACACCTCACACCCCACAATAGTGTTTTTATGTCCAAAAGGTTGCACCGAGGTAGCTGGATGACTATGCTAAGCGACATGAGTGGGCGGCACAAACACATGGTCCATCTAGGAGTGACACTGCAGTGGCAGACAGGATGGTAGTTTGAAAACTAGGCCCCAAACAGTACATAATTCAAAGAAAAAAAAGAGGTGCAAGATGGAATTGTCCTTGGGCCCTCCCACCCACGCTTATGTTGTATAAACAGGACATGCGCACTTTAACAAACCAAACATTTCAGCGCCAGGGTCTGCCACACGACTGTGGCTGAAATGATAGGTTCGTTTGGGCCCCCACAAAACAAGCTGGCAATTAATCTGGCCCTGCACAAACTGGCTCTACGGAGGCAAGATGTCGTCCTCATCCTCCTCATCCACTGATTCCTCACCCTCTTCAGTGTTGTGTACATCCTCATCCTCACAGAGTATTAGTTCGTCCCCACTGGAATCCACAACCACAGGTCCCTCTGTATGTTCTGGAGGCTGGTCTTACTGGAAGAGTTGATAATTCATTTTATGAACATCATCTTCTCCACATTTTGTGGAAGCAACCTCCTACGCCTTTCGCTGACAAGGTTCCCGGCTGCACTAAACACTCTTTCGGAGTACACACTGGAGGGGGGGCAACTCAGGTAAAATAGAGCCAGTTTGTACAGGGACCTCCAAACTGCCTCTTTTTCCTGCCAGTACAGGTACGGACTGTCTGACATGCCTACTTGGATGCTGTCACCGATGTAATCCTTTAACAGACAGACGCATGCTTGTCGCTGCTGCTTTGGGGATGCAGGTGCGGCTACAGCCCACACAATTCACAAAGACAGAAAAAAAAAGAATTTTTTTATTGTTTGTGGAGCGCACTTTGAGGGTTACACCACCCTTTAACAGACAGACGCACGCTTGTCGCTGCTGCTTTGAGGATGCAGGTGTGGCTACAGCCCACACAATTCACAAAGACAGAAAAAAAAAGAATTTTTTATTGTTTGTGGAGCGCACTTTGAGGGTTACACCACCCTTTAACAGACAGACGCATGCTTGTCGCTGCTGCTTTGAGGATGCAGGTGCGGCTACTGTGCATACATTTCACACACAAACACAGAAAAAAAGAAGATTATTTTATTTTGGTTGGTGCGCACTTTGGGGGTTACACCACCCTTTAACAGACAGACGCACGCTTGTTGCTGCTGCTTTAAGGATGCAGGTGCGGCTACAGCCCACACATTTCACAAAAACAGAAAAAAAAAGAAGAATTTTTTTATTGTTTGTGGAGCGCACTTTGAGGGTTACACCACCCTTTAACAGACAGATGCACGCTTGTTGCTGCTGCTTTGAGGACAGTATCATATGCAGTGAAAGTAGACTTGTCAGAAATTGTTGGCACGTCCTTCAGTCCGGATCAGATGTCCAAACCGGCCCTTGACTTATGACACAGGCGCATGCTTGGCGCTGCCACTGTGTTGATGCATGTGCGGCTACATCGCACACAAGTCACAAACACATAAAAAAAATAGTTTTTTTTTTTTTGGAGCACTTTGAGGGTTACACCACCCTTTAACAGACAGACGCACGCTTGTCGCTGCTGCTTTGAGGATGCAGGTGCGGCTACAGCCCACACAATTCACAAAGACAGAAAAAAAAGAAGAATTTTTTTATTGTTTGTGGAGCCCACTTTGAGGGTTACACCACACTTTTACAGACAGATGCACGTTTGTCGCTGCTGCTTTGAAGATGCAGGTGCGGCTACTGTGCATACATTTCACACACAAACACAGAAAAAATGAAGATTATTTTATTTTGGTTGGAGCGCACTTTGGGGGTTACACCACCCTTTAACAGACAGACGCACGCTTGTTGCTGCTGCTTTGAGGATGCAGGTGCGGCTACAGCCCACACAATTCACAAAGACAGAAAAAAGAAGAATTTTTTTATTGTTTGTGGAGCACACTTTGAGGGTTACACCACCCTTTAACAGACAGATGCACGCTTGTCGCTGCTGCTTTGAGGATGCAGGTGCGGCTACAGCCCACACATTTCACAAATGCAGAAAAAAAAATAATTTTTTTATTGTTTGTGGAGCACACTTTGAGGGTTACACCACCTTTTAACAAACAGACGCATGCTTGTCGCTGCTGCTTTGAGGGTGCAGGTGGAATCTAGACGGGATTTGGAACCGGGGACACATTACCTCCATCAATTGTCTAAATCCCACTGCACTAATGGCGGATACCGGATGCACGTCTAACACCAACATAGCAGTCAAGGCCTCAGTTATACGTTTTGCTTCAGGATGGCTGCTGTCGTACTTCATCCTCCTCGCTAAGGACTGTTGGAGGGTCAAATGTTTAGTAAAAGTAGTGGTGTTCCTACTTCCTCTCTGGGATGATGAACAACTCCCAGCAGCAGCAACAGCACTAGGAGGAAGTGGTTCTTGAACTTTCCCTATTTTATTTTTATCGGAGAAAGTTTGGTCCTCCATTTATGTTATATTGATATATACGTGCGGCTAAGGCGCACACAAACACAGAAAATAATTTTTTATTTTTGTTGGAGACTAGTGCACTTTGTGGGTTACACCACCCTTTAAGAAATGAGCAAGCCGGCCTTTTACTTATGGGACACAGGCGCACGCTTGGCGCTGCTCCTTTGTTGATGCACGTGCAACCACAGTGCACACAATTCACAAACACAGAATTTTTTTTAAATTTTGTTTGAAGTGTCCTTTGGGGGTTACAGCACCCTTTAACGGACAAGCCAGCCGGCCCTTTATTTATGGGACACAGGCGCACACTTGGCACTACTTTGTTGATGCACGTGCGGCTACTGCGCACGCAATTCACAAACACAAAAAATATTTTTTTTATATTGTTTGGAGTGCCCTTTGGGGGTTACAGCACCCTTTAGCGGTAAATCCAGCTGGCCCTTTATTTATGGAACACAGGCACACGCTTGGCACTACTTTGTTGATGCACGTGCGGCTACTGCGAACACAATTCACAAACACAAAAAAATATATATTTTTATTTTGTTTGGAGTGCCCTTTGGGGGTTACAGCACCCTTTAGCGGTCAATCCAGCCAGCCCTTTATTTATGGGACACAGGCGCACGCTTGGCACTACTTTGTTGATGCAGGTGCGGCTACTGCGCACACAATTCACAAACACAAAAAAATATTTTTTTTTATTTTGTTTGGAGTGCCCTTTGGGGGTTACAGCACCCTTTAACGGACAAGCCAGCCAGCCTTTTACTTATGGGACACAGGCGCATGCTTGGCACTGCTCCTTTGTTGATGCATGTGCAGCCACAGTGCACACAATTCACAAACACAGAAAAAATATTATTTTTTTTTGCACTTGCGGGGAGCACCCCTGACGGATAGAGCACCCCCTGGACAACACTACAGCACCCCTTTAGGACTGGGACACTGCACAGGACTTTGGAGTGGACACAGCCCCTATGGAGAACTGACTGTACAACACAGTCCAGCCAGCCCCTATGGACTTTGAAGTAGTGGACACAGCCCCTATGGACAACAGCAGCACAGTGCAGCACAGCACAACACTACACTGCACTACACTACACTACACAGCCCAGCCAGCCCTAACTCCCACCTTCCCTCTTCACTGTCCACAGCCGAGTGAGAAAATGGCACCGACGCGGGTACCTTATATAGGATCCAAAACCCACGAGACTCGGAAGGCGGGATGATGACGTTTTGCCTCGATTTCAGATCCGAGTCAGGCGTGAAAAGTCGAGCCTGACTCGGATCGGCCTCGGATCGGGGGGGCTCGGGGGGGGTTCAGATTTCAGAAATCCGAACCCGCTCACCCCTACTTTGTTGATGCACGTGCGGCTACTGCGCACACAATTCACAAACACGGAAAATATTTTTTTATTTTGTTTGGTGTACTTTGGGGGTTACAGCACCCTTTAACGGTCAAGCCAGCCGGCCCTTTACTTATGACACAGGCGCACGCTTGGCACTACTTTGTTGATGCACGTGCGGCTACTGCGCACACAATTCACAAACACAGAAAATATTTTTTTATTTTGTTTGGAGTGTACTTTGGGGGTTACAGCATCCTTTAACGGACAAGCCAGCTGGCCCTTTACGTATGGGACACAGGCGCACGCTTGGCGCTGCTCCTTTGTTGATGCACGTGCAGCCACAGTGCACACAATTCACAAACACAGAAAATAAGATTTTATTTTTGTTGGAGACTAGTGCACTTTGTGGGTTACACAACCCTTTATGAAATGAGCCAGCCGGCCCTTTACTTATGGGACACAGGCGCACGCTTTGTGCTGCTCCTTTGTTGATGCACGTGCAGCTACAGCCCACACAATTCACAAACACGGAAAATATTTTTTTATTTTGTTTGGAGTGTACTTTGGGGGTTACAGCACCCTTTAACGGTCAAGCCAGCCGGCCCTTTACTTATGACACAGGCGTACGCTTGGCACTACTTTGTTGATGCACGTGCGGCTACTTCGCACACAATTCACAAACACAGAAAATATTTTTTTATTTGGTTTGGAGTGTACTTTGGGGGTTACAGCACCCTTTAACGGTCAAGCCAGACGGCCCTTTACTTATGACACAGGCGCACGCTTGGCACTACTTCGTTGATGCACGTGCGGCTACTGCGCACACAATTCACAAACACAGAAAATATATATTTTTTTTGATTGGAGTGTGCTTTGGTGGTTACAGCACCCTTTAACGGACAAGCCAGCCGGTCCTTTACTAATGGAACACAGGCGCACGCTTGGCGCTGCTCCTTTGTTGATGCACGTGCAGCCACAGTGTACACAATTCACAAACACAGAAAAAAAAAATATATTTTTTTGGACTTGGGGGGAGCACCCCTGATGGACAGAGCACCCCCTGGACAACACTACAGCACCCCTTTAGGACTGGGACACTGCACAGGACTTTGGAGTGGACACAGCCCCTATGGACAACTGACTGCACAACACAGTCCAGCCAGCCCCTATGGACTTTGAAGGAGTGGACACAGCCCCTATGGACAACAGCAGCACAGCGCAGCACAGCACAGCACAACACTACACTGCACTACACTACACAGCCCAGCCAGCCCTAACTCCCACCCTCCCTCTTCACTGTCCACAGCCGAGTGAGAAAATGGCGCTGACGCGGGTACCTTATATAGGATCCAAAACCCACGAGACCCGGAAGGTGGGATGATGACGTTTTGCCTCGATTTCAGATCCGAGTCAGGTGGGAAAAGTCGAGCCTGACTCGGATCGGCCTCGGATCGGGGGGGCTCGGGGGGGTTCGGATTTAAAAAATCCGAACCCGCTCACCCCTATTAGACATAGAGCACACCGGACAGTTAGTGACATCATCATACTGCACAGTTACAGCATACGGACGGAGGAAGCATACAGGGAACCAGCCGGACGAAAGCGGGAGCCACCAAGGTAGGCAGCTATAGGGAGAGACAGTTAGAGATTCTGTACATCTGCACTGACTCTACCAGTATACCGCTACTGCATGGCATGTCATTTGGAACCCAAACTTTTACACAGATGTGATATCATCATAAAAGAGCTATAAACATTGTTTTAACCATCATCTTAATCCCACAGGTACTGCGTTGTTATTTTTTTTTATATACAAACATACAAGCGCTCCTTTTGTGTATATAATGCTATTGCTTTTATTAAGAGCTGCTAATTTGGTAAATGTCCATTAGCGCAGAATATATTGTTCTTTCAGACTTACCCAACTGACAGAACCTTTCCCTTTCCTTCGGCTGTTCTTCTATCTTGGTCCACAATTGACCTTATATTTGCTTTTGATGCTGGTTTCGCAGACTAGAGGTACAGTGTCAAAATTCACAATAGCTACTCACTTGTTTCTCCCTTATACTTGAACTTGGGTTCTCTACTAATATGTCCCACTTTTGGAGCTTCCGGGTATACCTGTATAAATCTAAGAAATGTAAAGAATTTCTTATTTCCCAATGGATGAACTAATTGGATGATAACCTTGATTCTTGTGACAGGCGTACTGTGGCCCTGATTCAGAGCCGGACGCTCTTTCAGAGCGCTCGCTCTGAATCAGGGCGGCACTTTTTTTTTGTGCCAGCCTCCTGGCCGCTCGCTAAGCTGTGGGTGACCACCCACAGCTTTTGCAAGTGGCCAGGTGATGGTCGTGATGGTCGCGACCATCAGGCTTGCGACAAGACACTTGTGGTAGGGTCTCGTCCATCGCAAGCCCCAGTGGACTTCCTGCTCTAATAGAGCAGGAAGTCCACCTACTGACATCACTAGTGATGTCAGTAGGGCCACAAAATGGTCACAGAGGCAAAACACAAGAGACAGGCCAGTACCAGCTCCCCCTTAGCAGGAATGGGTGGAGTATGAAGAGCCATTATACTCCATCATCCACTAGTACTAGTAAACAATGTACTTTATTTTGTTCAAACCTGGAAACAGGACCGTTAAAAGTCAAGCCAAGGGGCATAACCTAATTGCGATGTTTGCAATGTGCACATGCATATAAGATGCAGCGCGTGTGTGCAAACTACTCCAAGTGATGGGGAAGCGTTCACACCCTGCACATAGTATCCTTGCTAGAATGAGTGACAGGACGAGCCGTTTGAGGATTGTCGATGGAAATGTGGTAGTGGTTGTGCGAACGTAGGCATGTGTGAGCATCTTAACGCCGTTTCAGAGGCATGCATAATTAAGATGCAGCATCATAATACATGTCACATGGCTGAATTACACACTGAAGCACTAAGTGCTTGCGGTAGGGTATGGTCAGCCACAAGTGCTGCGTATGGATCCGATGTTACTCGATGTTTCTGATTGTTGCATACACTTCCTGGAGATGACGTCTATTACTAAGGGAAAGTGGGCCTCTTAAGACAGGCTGGTGGGCATCTAAATACACACCGCGATTGCGTGCCAAGACATAGTTTGCGTGCTAATGCCTTGATGTGTGATCGCGGGATTTGCATACTTTGGCTGCGTGTGAATGCATCTAGCAAGCGGGGCTGAATCAGGCCCAATGTACAATGGGTTTTTTTTTAGAAAAGGATTTTCCATGATTGCAATTTGTTTAAATATCACAATATTACATCACAGGCAAAAGTACTAGTGGCAGAAACATATAAGACCACCCATGAGGTAGGATGATTAGAGGCCAGGTAAATACATTTTGCATATTGTGCCTTGATAAATGTATAAACACATTTTTCGATTTCAATTTATACATGTTTCATTTCTTTAAGGTCCATCTTCAGCAGAACAATGTGCAAGACAGCCACCACCATCACCACCTTCTGTTGGCAGTAGGGAGACCTGACAAGGCCAAAGCCCTTCCACACTGCAGACATCTCCCTGTGCGCAGCCATTTGGGGAGTACCTGTGATGAACAAAGGCATGCATTAACATTTTACATTTCAGGAAAATGTCTTGTTAAGTACTTTACAAAAAGCAAACTTTGGATTACATGTCTGGATTGAAAATGTGTCAAAACACCACAGTGGAGAGGTTTAACTTAATGAAATTTCTGTATGTACTGCAAATAATACAAAGGCTTCATGACAATGCTTGTGTACAGTTCCATGTTTGCAATGCTGTATTCCACAAAAGATCAAATGTTCGCATTTGTAAAAAGCATCATACAAAACCCCAACCTCTTTTTCCTTTCAACCACTAAATGAAACATCTGCATTTTTGGAATGGCGAGCTTTTTCATTTTTCTTTCCTGTCTGTTTGGAAATGTTTTTATTTTAGAGCCAGAGTCCGAAATAGCTTTTTCTGTTGCGTTGACTCGTTTTTCATGTGAGCACTCATACTTACGTATTATTTTCTTTGAGATCCATACACTGAAGGTCCTCAGGCACCAAGAATTTAGCCATGTGGTCATCTTGAGGAAACAGAAGATGAAATGGTGACTTTGAACCTGTTTCCAGTGATACCACAATGGCCCCAAACACTAAGGACCTCATTCAGAATTGGTCGTAAGCGGCCGCTCGGTCATATGCCCAACGATCGTGAAACTGAAAAAAAAGCAAATGCCCAGCTGGTCGGTCGCAACCAAAGTGACGCCCATACATGAACAAAGCACCTCCTCTAGCTAGCGAGTGATAGCAGCTAGCGATCGAGTCTATCATTGTCAGTCGTTGTCTGTCGCTGTATGTTAATTTTCTTCTGATGGTGGCGGGCGCTTGGGTTGTGTAGATGGCCTCATGTCAGGTTTCATGCTCTATCAATGAGCTTGTTGGCAATTATTTAATTACTGTTCTAAAGTGTTGTTTGTTTGTTTTTTCCTCCCTTTCAATAGGTATAAAAACTTTATTGTTCCAAAGTCATTTATTTCATGCAGATGTTTTACTGGTATTGCGTTCGTTAGTCAAAACGATTTTAAACCTGGATGTTGGAATACTAATGATTTGTTGTTGTTAAATGCATGTGGAAATTTACATTATGAATGTTAGTTTGTTTAATTTTGGCTATTTTTATTTGCATTCGCACATAAAGGGCTAGAGCCAATCCGAACTGCTATTATTAATTTTGAGTTTTAGTCACATGAATAATGCTTTGTCCAATCGAAATTAGTATATGTAAATTTTTTTTTTTTTTATCCAATCATTTTTCATGTTACCCATTTATATTTGTTGTTTACTGTTAAACCTGCCATTACCTTAATGAGAGCCGCGGCATTTAGTCGGTGAGAACTTTTAGTTCTAGTTGAAGTGATGGACAGGCGTCTGGGCAATCTGGAAGGCAGGCCTACGCAGTGGTCCAATGCTGGCTACGCTCTATAGGATTTAGACGCAATATCGGACCTCCGGCGGCGTTCGCCCCTGCTGTTGTTGAGTCTGCGGGCGCAAATACGCCGGTGTAAGTATGCATTTGCGTTTTTTTGTTAGGATATTTGTTCCTTGTTTTTTTTGTTTCTTTTAATTTAAAAACAAAATGTATGTTGTAACTATTGTTCAGTTTTTGGAAACTACTTTCATTAAATGTCAGTTTGTACTATTTACATAGAATGTTTTTTTTTGTGAATAAACTGTTAGCTAAATATGTTTGATTTGTATTGTTATTGCTTCAAACTAAATTTGAACTGTCAATTTTCACTTCTTAGGACATCAGCGTAGACAGAGAAGGACACGGCGTAGCGGGCGCAATGGCCTGCAAAATACCCCTCCTAACCCCTCCCCTTCCCAAACCATCTCTCCCTCCCCGCCCCCATACTCCCAAAGTAACCCTCCATCCCTTGCCCAAAACTCACAAAATGATCCTCCCTCCCCTGCCCACTTATTCCAATTTCCTCTCCTGAGCCCGAATCTTCAGGCCAAATTACGCCACCAGAAGTTGATTTTGGAACCCCACCCCTGATGGAGGAGCAGGCATCTCGTTCCCATGGACGGATATATGGTAAATTTTTTAATTAAACTTTTTTGTAAATATATTTGTCTTCATATATACAGGAAGTTTGTGTGTAGTTCTACATGGATTTTTTTTTTAAATTGTTTTTTTTTTTTTTCAATTATTATTTATTTTTGGTTTTAAAGGCCTTGTTGCTTGTGGAGGTAATTTATTCCTATATGTTTTTGTGGTGTATATTCTCTGTAACATTGCTAGTTCAAAAATGTCAACAAAGTTGGATTTAAGGCTACTTAACCCTTAACCCTTTTTTCTTTTTAAATTATAAAACAATTAAGAAATAACATTTAAGCAAGACCAACATCATATGTTCAACATTGATCCGTGCGGTATCCACTAAATAGTAGTCTGTACTTTATGGCGTACAATGTTTATGGACCATAAAATGTATATGAATGAAAAATTAAACTACATAAATAAGTGGCATAACTTGTTTTCTTACACAATATTTATATGTTCACACAAACACATTATTTATTTTTATTTTTAATGTTTCGGTTTTTACATTTTTTTTTTTTCGGGACCAAAATAAAATCGTTAATACATTATTAAAAAATACTTGGCCAGATTTTTTTCATTTGCTAGGCCTACAAATGTACCTGCCTTTTTTTTTTATTTGGTGTATACATCAACTTCATTGTGTCCCACACACTTTGTAGGGCATATAATAATCTCAAAATGTCATTGTTTGTTAATCATTTTTTAAAAATAAATAAATTTGTACATTTTTCTACTCTGCAGATCCACAGATGCTGTTTAGTTTCCTCCGGGAGGGAGCTGGTGGAACTTCAAGAAACTTTGGGCAATGCACAAATCAGCATAGGCAACATAATTGATGCTTTGGACCTTGCTAGGGTTTACTTTTTTTTTTTTTTCTGTGCTTTTTATATAAAATGTTGTTATTTAACTTATTTTGTTGTCATTTTTTTAAAATAAGAACTGTCTAATCCAGGCGTTTAAATGACTTTTTTTATAATGTTATTTTAAAAACGTAGTTTTGTTAAAAAAGCAATTACACATACTTTTCATTTTTACATTAGTTTGGTATGTATTTTTGAGACTAAAATAGTGATGGTGCAATTTAAATGTATTCATACTTTAGCCAACATTGTAAGCCAACCACAATAACAGTGCATTGTAAATTTAAAAACATTTGGCCACAAAAATACATCTTGAAAATATTTGAACATTTAGTTACACATTGTTAGAAACCTTGTTTCATGTTGTGTTTTTTTTCCCATTTTTCTAAAATCATTTGTGTCAACTAAACTGTAGCAGAAAAGATATTATGGTCCTAAAAAAACAAACATTTCACATGCCACACAAATGTTTCACTAACATGGTTAATGTGTAGAGCATAATAGTGCCTTTTTAAAATAACAATAACTTGAATTTTGTTTATTAAAAAATTGTCTTTAATGTTTCTCAAAACAGCAAGAAACATCATTACGAAGTTACATTAAAACAAACACTTGGTGTACACAATGTTAAAGATTGTTCAATACAAAATCACGAGCTGTACAAAAAAAGAGAATCACATGGTTGATCAATCCAGCAAAAGGGTTGTCGTTTATCCAAGCACAGACAAGGGCATTCCCAATGTGTTGTTTTTGTTTGGTCATTGTTTTAATTGGGGTAATGTGTAGGGAAAATAAAAATTAGAAACATGTCTAAAACTACAAACTACAACAAGTCTAAACCGAGAAACAATGAGGCATATGACAGTTAATTTATATTTGTAATTTTAAGAATTTGATAATACATACCTGAAAAAGCGAGAAACAACATCATTGCGTCTGGCTCCCCTGGACAGTCTCACACCTCCTACCTCATGGGGGCCATCCTCAGGTAAAGCATCCTCTGGCTGCATGGGTACTCGACTCCTTATGGCAATGTTATGAAAAATCCCACATAGGACCACGATACGTGAAACCATAACCGGCGAATACATTAGGTTCCCACCACAGTGGTGGAGACATCTGAACTGACCCTTCAAAAGACCAATACAGCACTCCACCACCTGCCTGGTGGCAGTAAACTGGGTTTGTGGCCCTGGTGTGGGGGCCAGAAAAGGAGTCAGCAGCCAGGGCGTGAAAGGATATCCACTGTCACCTGTAGAGAAGGAGATAAATTTTAGTTTAAAAAAAAAAAAAAACATTCACTTTTAACTCAAAAAACATACTGAAGTTTCACTTACCCAGAAGCCATGCGTCACCAGCTTGCAGTGTAGCTAATTTTGGTAAAATCCCTGAATGTTGTATCACATATGCATCATGTGAGCTGCCTGGAAATTTTGTATTCAGGGAGCGAATCTGGAGGGAGGCATCACATAGCACCATCACATTCAGGAATGGAAATGTTTATGGTTGCGATATATGTGTTCCTTTCATGCTGGAGGCTGAAGTGCTATGTGAGTGCCATCCAGTACCCCTATGATGTGTGGAAAGCCAGCAATCTCCAAAAACTGCTGCTTTACCACAACAAGGGATTCCTGATCCAAAGGCATACTAATAAATTGAGTAATATGCGTAAAAAAAGCATTCATCACATGCCTCAGGATCCTGGAGAATGATGGCTGGGAGATGCCAGCCACCAGACCCACAGTGGTCTGGAAGGACCCTGAGGCGCAGAAATGTAACACCGCCAGCAACTGTGTCAGTGGTGATATTGATGTAGGAATGTGAATTTGACTTTCTAGATCACTCTTTATTATTGAAAGAGTGTCTAGGATAATGGTGGGTGGTAGGTGGTAAGTTGTTAACACCTCATTATCAGGCATTCCAAAAAGGGTGACCCGTGTTTGAAATATTTGGGGCCTTGCATGCCTCCTATGCCTACGATGAGGAGGAGGACCAGGTAGGTTAGGGTGTGGTAGCATGGTGAGGATAAGCTCACCAACATCTCTCTGAAATGTGTGTTCATAGAAATTAGTAGGACTGATGAGACAAACAAACAAACACAAAAATAACTTAACTTAGTCAGAATCTTGCTGATTCTTACAGAGTTGGGTAGGGCCATCTTTCCAAAAACCTACATGTGTTTTATGGAAGACAACAAATAATAATAAAACCATTAGTATTTTTGGGAAATGCATTAAATGATGTAGGTGCCAAAAACAATGGGCAAAAAAAAACCCAAATAAATTTTTTTTGGGTGTTTTAAAAAAATTAAAATACAAAAAAAAATATTTTAACTATTTTTAAAAAAAAAAAAAACTTACCTCGGACCACAATAAAGTGGGCAGGAACAATCCAGCAAACTCCAAAAAACAAACTCCAAAACTACATCAGGGAAAAAAAGTTAAAAAATATAAAAAAAAACAAAAAAAAATAAAAAAGGGCAATATGGACTGATGGCAGCAGGACTCTGATACACTTACCTCAGACCACAATAAGGTGGGCAGGAATATTCCTTGAAAAAACAGTTAAAAATAAAAAAACATTACAATTTGGCAGTTAAAAAACACAATTGAAAAAAAAACAATAGAATGTTGTTTACATGACTCGGATACACTTACCTGACTCTCAAGCCTACGATGTTTTGTGCCAAAAAAACGCCAACCGCCAAACTGCAAAAAACCAACAACCACCAACCTCCAACAATGCACAAGTAATGGCCCATTTAGGAGGGCCTTAAATATGGACATTAAACACGCGAAAATTGATTAATGAAGGAATGGTGTGCAATTTGCGCAGTGAAACATGGATGTACGCAACATGGATGCACGCATAATCAATCCAATGATGCGCTCACATCTCATTAAAACCCACAATTAAGGTTAGGTGTGCAATTTGCGCAGTGAAATATGGATGTACGCAACATGGATGCACACACAACCAATACAATGATGTGCTCACATCTATAAAAATGTCTCCAAATCACACTAGTACTCATGCTTTCTCTGACTTTAACATGGAGTCAGAGGAGAATGGAAACCAGAGTCCGCCATTACCAAGTAAGTTTATTTTCGAATAATGACCAATTCCAATAAAAACACCCACTGATTTATACTAACAATATAACATGTTGTAGGTGGACAACAGCAAGAAAGGCGGACTGAGGAGAAGCCAGGCCCAAGCCGGCGAAGGACCAGAAAGCCTCCCTTTTCGAGGGCAGAGATGGAGGCCTTGGTGACTATGTGCATGGACAATATTGTCCATGCACTAAGGAATCTATATTTGAACCTCTATATACCCCTGCCTATACCTTTTAATATCCTACCTATAAACCTCTAAGGATGACGCTATTTTGCGTACGCAGTCATACAGTAAATAAAGACTCCAGACTTGGAACGTGTGGTTCCAAAGCACAAAGTATTATTCAAGTAAAAGTACAGTCAGTTACACACTATTGATCCATACACAATTTGGCACAAAGGAATTATACAGACCCAAGTACAGTATACATACGCAGCGCTCTCTGGTCCAGATGTTAGGCATCAGCAAGAAAACCCTCGTCAGTCAGCATTCAGCAAGAAGACTAAGACCCAGTGTTGGAGCACACATATTTATACCCACCAGAAATAGACAACACAATAGAAAAGTTTGTTGCTGATGCCATTGGTTCCCAAGGGAGATGCATCTGGTTACAGAGCGTTTAACAGGCTGATTCAAATAGACTCAACCCAGCCTCCAACAACTGGGGGTCTCTGCCCTCCCGCCCCATGCAACATCCTAACAGTTGTTCATATAATATACATTTTGTTGCTTGAAGTCTCTGCGGTCCATAAGTTGAGAATGCATGATGCGATCTCCACACCGATAATACCGGAATTCTGTTGAAAAGAGTATGCATCAGTACAAAACCAAACATGGCATGTATAAAACCTTAGTTACCAAATAATCTTTATTTCACAGCATTTATACTAACTGAGCAAACTTAAATCTTATACCTTAAAGTTTATTAAACCTTTTATGTGGATATGTAATGTGTGAGTATGCGGAGTGTGATGTAAAGACGCTAGTTAACTTGGGGCAGATGCGTGCGCATGAAGCTAACAACCAGCATTTTCATACAGGATCTTATGCATTCGCTAATATGCGATTAGTTACCAGCGCAATTGTGCGTATTAATGTGTGCATGAGAAATGGTGCACTTAAATCTCACTTACTAAGTGAACACCTAGCAGTGTGGAATGCTGAGCCTTATAGTTCCAGATGCCCCCTCTCTCAGCAGCCCCAACCCTTCCCAGGCTCAAAAGAAAAAGTCCTTTGTTCTCCCAGACTCTTGTGTGAATGCAAATGTGTTACCCCCAGCTGTGAAGCTGGGGCCATTCTGTCTGCGTGTGGGACTAAAACCTGTTTAGGATTCAAACAAATTCAATTGTGTAGATCAATGCCTGGGTTATATTACAATTGCCACAACTATACTTGTCTGCATACAGGGATTTGTATGTAAAACACTCATTGTCTATTCTATTTACTTTTTCTCAGGAGGCTGTTCTTCCAGTTGCCCTTGGTAGATTATCAAAAACATTGCCATCTGTACTTAGCTTGTGAGTTGTAACTTAAATGGCGCTGGTCGCAAAATGGCATCTTGTAGATTCTTGTTTCTAAAATGGAGTCTAGCTGCCATTCGCAAGATGGCGTCGTGCATGCTTCAATTTTAAACTGATCTTGTCTCAGCCAATTATCCAGCTTCGACAGCACCCAGAAATATGGGGGCTGGACAAAAAGACAGAATCTGGGAGGAGATAGCCAGGGCTGTTAATCGTGTTGGGACGACGCACAGATCCAATGATGTTGTGCATAAAAGGTACATATTTGCTAGTGTGAATGTTGGGTTATAAATTATTTAAAAATGTTGCAGGAGATACAAGACTAATTAACTCTAAACATTGACAGATGGACAGACTTCAAATATCGGCTGAAGAGAAAGCTAGGAAATAGGGCAGACCATGCCAGGGGGACAGGTGGTGGGCCCATCTCTGAGGAGCTTACCTTAACAGCTTTGGAGGAGCAGGCTCAGGGGTGTGTGGAGGAAGAGGAGTTAGTTAATATGGACACTGACATGGCCAACTTTAACGCTCCACATGGCAGAGAAGGTAAATCATTTAAAATCCAAAAACACATCGCAAGAAATATATGTTTAGATTCAGATATCTCTGAAAAAATTTACCACGTAATTCTCTTTCTTTAAAGAACCCATGGAGGAAGTGCCTGGTCCTGAGGTGATGGCTGGGCCCAGCACATATGAAGGCTCTGCAGGGGATGAGCAAATTTCTCCATCTGGGGACCCTGTGGAGCCCACTTCAGGGTCACCTCCCTCCCCAGAATTGTCTCTCCTCACCAAGTTGGTCGACAAAACTCAGAAAAATAATTCTGTTCTCCTGAGGATGGAGACCACTCTGGTGAGGATAGATGGCAGATTGCTGAGGGTGGCTGAGGCCCTGGAGACTTGTGCTGGGGCCCTGATTCGATTGGCAGATGCCCAGGAGCAGGCAAACAGAATTGCCATGATGGAGCGAGCTTCCCTTCATCCAAGGACCACTACCTCTGGCAGCCCAACAGCCAACCCCCAAAGTATGGCGAGCCCTATGCCTAGGCCAGAGCCAATACCATCCGGCCAGTTGGCGTGTTACACGCCAGACGGCTGTTCCGAAAAAGCCTCTTCACCCGAGCCATCCCAAATGAAGAAAATAGCCCTGGCTATCTGATATTTCCCCTGTTGAAGTCCAGTCCCCATATTTCTATTCACCAATGCGTCCATCTCCGTCCTTTTTTTATTTTTTTTTATTTTGTCTTGTTTATTTATTTATTTTTTGCATGCTGACAAATGCTTAAAAAAAATTATAAATATTCTTGTTCCAAAAAAAAAATTAAAAAAAAATGAAACAACTGAAATCGTGTCTGATTTAATAATGCAAAATATACATGTTTAAAGAAGGTATTGATAAAGCACAGGATTTGAAAAGACTGGTGCAGGCTAAATAATGCAAATTAACCCAAATATTTTGAAAAAACAACATATAATAAGCCATCACCCTGACATTAATTTATTCTTACTATTTGGTAATGCAAACGCAACTGAATCAATTACAAGCCAATTAGCAGTGTTATTAGCAACAACAAATGATTATTAGCTGCTTGCATTGTGTGGCTCAAAATAGAAACATCAAACATAACATCAGTCACATTTGATAGTATTGATTGTACTCTGGGGCTTGAGAGAGCACATACCCAACCTCAAGCTGTAAGATCAGCCAGGCCTCGAACCTGCTCGCAGAGTGACGTTTTACTACTTCCGGCCTTCTATGTTGTAGCAGGTAATTTATGTACGCCCCTAAAATGCCCTCAAAACGCTGAGGCATGCCTGCATTTTCAGACCACCACCCCCGTCAACACCCACAAATGGCCTATCATGTCAATCAACTCTCGGAAGCCACTTCCTGCTCGTAAGCCATACGATCGACTGCATTTTGGACCGCAAGGCCTCATACACACATGCGCACAACTATTCATGCGCATGCGTGATTTGGAAACATCGGATGCGTATGACCGAGCGGCCACTTACGACTGACTCTAAATGAGGACCTAAGTCCACCCAACCCTGATCTACAAGAGCCAGCAACAAATACATCTAGTGATGCTATCTTTGCATTTCTATCGTTCATGGCAGAATTCCATGACATGTGACCCTAATGGACAGACAAATGGGCTTAATGCTACTTTGTTGAGTCAAAATTAAAATGTGAGCAGACAACAATTTAACAGGGATTTTAGTATTGATGGCCCAAACACTTGAGACACAAACAAGTGGTAACAACACTTTCCATGAGCGTTTTTTGTGCATGTTCCAAACTCTAACCAGTGTGCTAAGGGACATGATCCAAAACATGGTCAATTTAGCTTCTGCCATAATGAGTAGGTTCCCTGAGGCTACAAGCACTAACAGTAGCAGTTTAAATCCCTCACCTGCACCAACAGGTGAAGAGCCCGCGTCAGAGGTGGAGCTGCAAGTCCAAGCCGCTCATCATCCTCCTCTAGTCAGCCAACTAAAAGAAGACGTTTACAATAATGTTGAAAAATATATTTGCATTTGTTTGTTGTATGCTGCTAAAATACAAATATGTCACACTTTGATTTCTATGGCGCACCAAAAAAAAAAATTATATGACACATCTGTATGTTTAAAAAAAGAGGTATTTATATTTAAGTTTGTTCCCTTTTGGTGGGAATTTTTTTTTCTAACAAGAAAACTTTCACTAAATGCCTGTAAGAACATATTGACATAATACAACTTGTTCATTAAAGTTAATTGTTTTCTTGGAGGCTGAAGTAGCCTTGTGTACTGTAGTACATATTCGGGATATAAGGTTAATGGATCAAAATCAGAGGCATTGGTGATTCACCTTTTCCCTTCCACTTGCAAAATATTGGAACTTAATTTTGATTACCTCTGGCACCCGAAGTCTCTTACATATCTCAGTATTCATATAATAAAATTATATGACAAATTGTATGCAGCAATGTCCCTCTCTTGAAATCCATTACAGCGGATTTGACCAGATGGGTTCCCCGATGTACATTTTCGAACATTATTATTTTGCTGCACAGCTTAGCCACATTATGGGGCATATTCAATTGGGTGCGAGAATAGCAAAAAACCCGCACCAGCAAGGTTGTGTAAAATTGTTAATTTTAGGAAAAATCAGTGGGACTTGTTCTGGCACACCCAGCAGCCCTTGTCCTCCCAGCAGCCCCCAGGACTTGTTTCCTCGCTAAACCTCATGCCCAATTGAATTTGCCCCTATGTCTTGGTATCTAAGCCCTGGCCAAAAAAAAATAGTTAGATATTGAAAGTGATTTGATTGGGGACCAGAGGGCGAGTTTTCTTCCATGGCTCCCCCCACATTTGTGACCAGCCTCAGTACATATGGTTCCTTGTGGTAGAGTTAAACTTTGAATATTGCTTTGTTCAAATGTATGCTGACATGCAGAAACAGGAGTTCTCACCAAAGACTTCTGTGTGCTTATTGTTTGCAGTAGCAAAGAGATATATACAGTATTGCAATGGAATGTCTCTAGCTGCACTTTATCATGAACAATGAACAAAGACTATTTAATATTTGCCAAATATAGTAGAAAAGTCCAGAAATCAGTAGTTACTTGCTTATTAATAGTACAATGCTGCCCCCTGCCGTTAATAGAAATAGAACTTACAGTGTGTATGTGACCCTGATAAAAAAAAATTGGCAAACATTGACGCATGACCTAAATATGATATGCAATGAAAAAGCTAGAAATCCCTGTACGCCTAATAAAAAAGACAGAGTACTGATAGATACACTATTGCTGTGTGTGTCCACTTACTGTCCCGCCATAATAACCTTTTCTTTTGCAGATTTCCTGGTTACTGGGAACTTGCCTTTATCACCTGGAGATTCCCATACAGATCCCTAGTTCTTGACCAGAGATGACACCACATCTGCTGGGTGCTGGACCACAGAATTGCAAAACCATGCGTGAGTACAATTATTGTCTTCTCTCAAAGCTTTTCTGTCCTCCCATGTCCAAATAGTCAGTCTGTTTCTGGGTAAGACTCTGGGATCGTAAGTTTCAGTAACCAGGCTATTATATGTGCTGTTGTGTTATTAGGCATATGATTGATTGAGTGAGTGAGTGATTTATGTTACACACGGGAATATATGTCTGTCCCTTTTGAAACCTTAGAGTAAAAACTAACCTAGGTACCCTAGTCTTGCTTGTCCGGTGGGTTCACTTAGACGCACCTGACTCCTTGGTGAAATAGGTTAATAGACATTGCCTGTATCAATTGAATCAAGTGATGGTGTATAAAGCCACCCATTACTCTGGAAAGGTTTTCCTGTAGTTCCTTGTTGGTACCCATTTCAGGCACCTGTGGTCAGGGAAAATATCTTAAACATTTGTTTAATCCATAATGTTTATCTAAGTATTAGATTATAATGGGAGGGGAATGTCAGTGGTTATAGATATTTGGACTTAAATTTTGGCTAGTGAACACCACATCTAGAGATAGTTGTTGGCACCAGATTGTGTAAGGAGATTATGAATTGTAGTCAGTGTACCTGTACTGTGATTCTGACGGGTGAGCCAATTATCCTCCACAGCATAGATCCAAAAGTAAATCCAAGTGATCCTTATGAAGGAGGATCAACTATTTAAATTCCACTCTGTTGCCACTTATGCCACTGGTCAGTGACATAGAGAAACTGTGGGATAAAGTGGTAAATAATTTCACTAGATTAGTGTAGTGTCCTCTGACCCATTAGACCACAGATTTTGAGATAGTCTATTGACTATGAGGAACACTGAAAGTCATCCCTCAGATAAGAACCCACAGACTGCCATGATTGTAATGCATATGGTACATGGCGATGAGTTATGAAGGGAATGGAGAAATTATTTAAAAGGAGCGGATTACCAACATAGGGCTCCTTAGATCCAGATAAATTAGAGGATATGGAAAGAGGACACAGGAAGTACATACAGGATAAAGATTTGCAGAATTGTGGTTCACCCTGAGTATTGTCCCTCCTGTGAAAGAAGTGACCGTCCTAAGAGAAATATAAAAAAATATTTAGACAGATTTAGGGGGACCCATCCAATTAAAAGAACCTGATACTATGGATGCACTAATGGTTTACATTACTGGTTTAGTAAAATTTGTACATAATGTAAATGTCATTGTCCAGGAGTACCCCCCAGCCCAGTAATTGGCCCTTCTGCTCCCCCTTCATCAAACGGAGATACATTAAAACTGACAGGGATTACCCTATGATAGTTCAACACAGACATGAAGGACCGGGACAAGGACCAAGGGCCTAATTTAGCAAGGATCGTAACTGCAATTATGCATGCAATCGGCCGATTATTGCAGTCTGCACATGCAGTGCACATGCACGAAGGCTTCACTGCGATCGGACTCTGCAGAACCATTGCAGAGTGATTGACAGGAATGACCATTTGGGGGTGGTGACAGGGGGGGCCCAAGCTGCTATATGCAGCTTGGGCTTTTACTGCGTGCGCTGATATTAGCAATTTCTGAGTGAGGTCAGAACTAATGCAAGTGTACGTGAGGCTCTGATGGTACTCGATGTTACCGATAGTTTTGCAGACTTGCTAAGTATTACAGATGTGTGTAAAGTGAAGTGGGCATCCTTATATTTGGCTGCGACAGCATAGTGATTGCAATCATTAGCGTATTTTTGCAGTGAGACTGCATGTGTAATCACTGTTGCAATCCCAACTGCGTTCCATACTGAATCAGACCCCAAGTACAGGACACCTCATGGTTTAAACCATTGACCAAAATTTAACTTCTATTAATAGTTAAGGATGTCCCTGACATAAGGATTCATCCAATGGCAGCCTATCAATACATGCAGGTGCAGGTGAATCTACAGCAACTGAGATTTTTAATATACTTATAGACAATGTGCCAGCACCCCAAGAAGATGCACAACAGAAAATAGTCCAATCAGGAACACAATGGCTAGATAGCTACAAAATTGTCTGCAATAGCCTAGCAGAAAATGCTCATGCAAATATAGAACACAGGCAGGAGAAGGGTGAATCAGTACAGGCCTACAATGGCTTAATACTCTGCAGACATACAGATCAGGGGTTCGGGTTGGTAGAGCCCAGGGAAAAGTACTCTACTTGATGGCCTAGATCAAAGAATAAAAGAAGAATTATAGAAAAGTAGACCAGAGGCTGTATCCCTAGCAGGGGCAGATTGGGATTAGAAAGCAGCCTGTAAAATTCTGGTAGCAGTCCTAATGAGGACGGGTCTGCTGAGTGGGTGGGGACTGTTGATGGGAGTGGGATACTCCCTCCCATAGTGGGCTTCCTTGCGTCTTTGATGCAGTTGCGTCTGCAACTAGTAAATACCAATGCTAACAAAGCCCTTCCCTGGTGTACATCCATGCATCTGAATGTACTAGGACTAAGACACCCACTGTCAGTGTACACAGCTGCTGCAATCATGCTTTGTGCATCTTTAGATGCCAACATAAGTCGCACCATTGAAACTTGCACCAGCCCTATGCTAGGGGCAGATCATCCAAATAAGTATGGCCTCCAATGTGAGCTTTCCAGGGGTGTATCTAGGGGGTCTGTGCGCCCCTGGCAAAGTAATGGACTGGCGCCCCCCTCCCTCCATATTTTCTGAATAATTACATTCTGTCTCCCCAGCCTTCCACCTTCTGTCTCCCCAGTCATTAGCCATTCCCTTTCTGTGTCCCCAGCAGGGGCAAACGCAGGATATTTAAAGGGGGGTTTTCAAATCCCCAATCTCGGAAAAAAAAAAAAAACTAATATATATATATACATGTATATATATGTACATACATACACGCCTGTATATTTCTATACATACAGTATATTTATACATATATATGTAAAACTTAAATGTTATATATATATATATATATATATATATATAGCAAAGGGATGGAGCTCCAGGTCTCATATAGATTCAGAGAGAAGAGCAGGCAGAGACAGTATCATATATATATATACATATATATATCCATCCATACATACATCCATACATATACATACCAGGGCCTGGGCTAGTGATGTTTTGTAAGGGCACCCTTGAAGCATTCATAAGCAATCACTCTAGAAACCACGAAGGTTTTCAAAGGGTTAACTCACCATTGTGCCTGTCGGGCTGTGGAGAGCTCCCGTGTAGCAGCGTGTGTAGAGGGGGATGGTTTTGAACGTTCAGCAACGTGAGTGCAGAGAGAGGGTTCCCTGCCTCAGTTGAAATAACAGAAGGGCTAGTTTTCTGACAGCCCGTGCGGAAGAAGGCTCGTGCTGTCGGTGTGTGTGTGTGTGCAGGGGGGATTTCTAGGTACTCAGAAACCCCCCCTGCGTGCGCTACTGCCCAGCCAACTCTTTTCTGTGTCTCTGCTTTGTCCCCAGGTAGGGGCAAATGCAGGATTTTTAGGGGGGAAGGGGGGTTTCAAATATCTCTCCCTCTTTATGTACACACACATATATACATGTGTATCTGTATTGTGACCCTTATGCAGTGCCCCCAATATTTGTGCCCCATATGCAGTGTCCCTAAAGTAGTGCCCCCAGTAGTTTTGCCCCATATGCAGGTCCCCCTAAAGTAGTGTCCCTTATGCAGTGCCCCATATGCAGGACCCCTAAAGTTGTGCCCCTAGTAGTTTTGCCCCATATACATATTTATTTTTTATTTTATTTATTACCAGTTATTTATATAGTGCACACATATTCCGCAGTGCTTTACAGAGAATAGTTGGCCATTCACATCAGTCCCTGCCCCAGTGGAGCTTACAATCTGTAGTCCCTTCCACATGCTCACACACTTACACGCTAGGGTTAGTTTGTGTTGGGAGCCAATTAGCAGTATATTTTTTGGAGTGTGGGAGAAAACCAGAGTACCCGGAGGAAACCCACGCAAGCACAGGGAGAATATACAAACTCCATGGTGGGAATCGAACCCTTGACCTCAGTGCTGTGAGGCACTAATGCTAACCATTACACCATCTGTGCTTATGCAGTACCCCTGTCATTTTGACCAATATGCAGGTCCCCCTAAAGTAGTGCACGTTATGCAGTGCCCCCCCACACCTTATCACCACGCTGGCTCCCACTCTGGCTGGCTCCCGCTGCACCGCTGTATCTTCCCGCTGTGGTGAGGCTGAGGCAGGCTCCTCAGTAAGAGCAGCAATGTGGCGCGCATGACATCATGCACGCTTTGTGTAAAAAAACCGTTATGAATCATTTGCTCTTACCGCTGGCGATTGCAGGCGGCTGTTAGTGCTACGAGCAATGATTCATAAAGTTTTTCTTTACACAAGGCGCGCATGATGTCATAACGTCCCACGCACCGCATTGCTGCTTTTACTGAGGAGCCTGCCGCAGCCACACCACAGCGAGAGGAGACGGTAAGTATCTGTGTGGGCTGCAAAGGCTGGATGTGGGGGGGGGAGCAGAAGGGGCCCTAAACATCTGCCCAGGTAGGAGCCAGGGGCGTGCCTGGGATTCCAGTCCCAGCATGATTCTACCCCTTGTCCACGGGTGGCACCACCAGATGGCGCCCGCCCCTCGGCCGGCGCCCCTGGCAAGTGCCACCCTGGCCAATGTGTAAATACGCCCCTGCCACTTTCCTCAACACTCCTGTGTCACTCCAATAACACGCCCATCGTTACATCTGCATCTGATTAGCCAAGCCTGTGTAACCAAACAGGAATGCCCAACACATTTCTCATGCACTTCTATGTGTGTGTCCTAATCTGTACTGTATATCTGTACAAACACCTTCATTATGTATGCATGGTGCAATTCAGACAACAAACACCACTCCACTGCGTCCAATATCGCTGTTGTGTCTGACTCCGAAAAATGGCTCATAATGCTGTATACTATGCTATACTGGTGCTTGCTATATAATATAACTACAAAAGGGACATACATATTTACATAAAGTCATTAGCATGACATTATGGTGACCATCACACCAAACATGCCGCAAGATACTAAACATGTACAGAAAATATGTCATATAATCTATATATATATATGAGAAAAAAATATAATTGTGAGCTCACAAGTGACAAACAATAGTCCTATAAACAAAAATAAATGTATATTTTTGCAAAGCACACCTTATCTCATATATGAGTGGCCGCTAGGATATAATAATCATATAGGGTGATGCACCATATATACAAATCAATAGAACAGTGAAAAACCCAAGCACCAAGAAGGTGGACTAATCATAAAGATAAAGTGAAAAATACGTGATTTCAAATGGAAATGCAACTTATCTTTATTAGAAAATCTTCGGTCACCTGACCAACCATAATTCATACATAAAAAACAAAACAATAACAGGGTTATCCTGGACCCTCTTAAGATGGACAGATAAGCTTTTACACTAATTTGTTCTTGTACATTGTTCACCTGAATTTAATCGTGGACCAATTTTTATGTAAATAAAACTGTTATTTGTTTAAATATTTGGAGCATTATTATATATGGGGGACTTACTATAGTTCCATAAAAACTCCTAGTCTACACAGTTATGATTGATTGATTGATGCAGTACTAAGACGTTACACACGATGATCCTACTAAAGTTGAGGAAGCAAGAATAAAAGCTTCCTCTTGATAGTAGATGAACTGCTTGATAGTAACAAAGTTGTATCTAAAAAATGGGATTAAAAACCATTCATTACCCAATTCAATAGAGAAATTTATGCTATCAAAAAAATCTTCAAGAGACATTGGAATTTATTATTAAAAGACCCCATTTTAGGTCCTCACATTCCTGATAAGCCTAATATTGTGTTTAGGAAAGCAAAAAAGCTAAAAAGCATTATAGCCCCTAGCAAATTGAGATCACTAGAGGAGGGCAAAAAAGGAGAAACTACTTTGAGTCAGTTTTTTCCTAAAAGGAATGGCTGCTTTCCATGCAACCATTATAATTGCTGCAGGTTGATGAAGAAGAAGTGGTCACATGCAATACTTGTTTTGTAATATATAGAATCACATGCAAATGCAACCTAATGTATGTAGGAAAAACTACTAGGAGCACTAAGATACGCATCCAGGAACATCTAAGAAATATTAAACATAATATAGAGACACATAGCCTACCTAGGCATTTTACAGAACACCATAGTTCGGATATATGATCTTTCGTTCACCATATTGGAACATATAATACTCAACCCTAGAGGTGGAAGTAGAGAATTAGAACTCTATAAAAGGGAAACCTTTTGGATATATACCCTCAACAATCTCTCTCCAAAAGGTCTAAATGAGGGGATCGACATTGTGTCTTTTTTATAGGTCTGTCTATCTTTGACTATATGTATATGTTTTCACGTAAGCTATTCATTATATAAAGTATCTTCATATATTTTTTTTTATTTTTTATTTTTATTTTTACTAAACTATGTTAAACACTGTATTGTGTTAATGAAATTGTAAAAGATTGTAACTATGGAATTATGTAAAACAAGTGGTGATCACAAAGGCTTTATACACACACACAAAAAAAACACCATCTATTAGTTAACACATGGGTTATATATATATATATATATATATATATATATTTCTATATGTTAACATAAATTATATGATAATATTCAAATTAATGTTTCACTTGATAGGATCACGAAGTATGTTCACCTTGATACCACACGTAAAATGAATACTTTAATATAACATATCCCACTGGATACTACAGTGGAATATAATAGTATTTAATAAAAATAACCTACATGAAATTAAGTACACATATTGTTTATCACCATTTTCAAGTATTGTCATTCCCTGGTGATAGTATAATTCAGTTAAGACCCAGAGATGTATAAAGGACCACCTATAATAAAGATTAATAGCTATGAAATGCATGAGATAATCAGTCCCTATACGTCCAGCAGGGGAAGGCCATCCACCACTGAGGTTTTTGAATTATCAATGGTTTATAGCCGATATGAACAATTTTTCCATTGATATGGGAGAACCATTTTTTCACCCATCGATGGCACAATATACTGAATTTTATTTATATTATAATATGTTTTTTTATTCATTCTTCCAGTTTATTTATATTTTATTTTTCACTATGTGCCATGTTACAGAGCATAGCTCCATCCCAACACCTGAGAAGATTTACCCCTAACTTGATTGACCCATGGGCAAGTCAGTCTAAAAATAGGGAGGACCATCAGATGGTGAAACCATCAATGGTTTTTAGTTGCCCTAATCTCAACCATCAATGTTATATTACCATCGATGGTAACCATCAATGGGGACCACATTTATGGCCAGCCCTATTTCCAGCCACTATATACTCAGGCACATAAAATTAGGGGATAGCATATGCAGATAGTTATGCATTCCTAAGCTAAGAAATGTGGGTTCCACCATCATGATTGCATGAAAGAGCGCATACGTCTTTCAGCATGCATTCCAAAGGCAGGAAATAGTCAAGCTAGGAATCAGGTGTTCTACCATCATGACTGTAGTCTGGAGCGCATTTGCCGATCGCCATACGCTCCTAAGGCAGGAAATATTAAACTGGATAGTGCTGAGTACTGCCTAAACATTCCAGCACATAAACTCTAAGATAAAATTTATATCCATCTCCCTCCCATAGTATTGTGGGAGGCTAGATATATTCACTCCTCATTGGTAGAATGCAGGAAAAGGTCTAATTTCATGCGTTCCAGCAGTGCAATGCTATCTGGGATAATCGAGGGGGATTCTATCATTTAAACTTATTTCTGTATCACCAACACATTGCTAATACTTTAATTCCTTCAATATAGGCTAATTGTTCTAAATTCTGCATATATATATAATCCTATGTTCACTTTTTGCACACTGCCTCACCACTGAACATTGCCAACACTTTAATTCCCTTATTATGGGCTAATTGTTTTGAATTCCATATGTTTTCCAATTATATAGAATCCTATATCCACTTTTTGCACACTTCCTCATGTCTAATGAAGGAGGAAGTGATGTCAGGATAAGGGAGTATAAATACACAGCCCTGAGATCTCCCAGCATTTACTGCTAACAGAGGAAGACATACACTTCATTGGACTGAATAGAGTAAATAAAAGCCTTTTTGCTAGCCCTTGTTAAAGCATATTTTTTTGAAAATCTAATTGTAAACTATGGCTATACGGACTACACTAGCCTCTGTTAAATACTATCTTTATAAACTCTGTTATATACTATTTTAATTATGGATATGGAAACTATGCAGGAAATGTGAAGAACACATTGTAATTATGTGTATAACATTTATGTGTATAAACATACTAACATGCATTATAATTATATGGTTTCTAAAGATCTATTATGGGCTATACACCCACCTACAGTATGGGCCCTGTATTATATATACTGTATATATATATATATATATATGTGTATATATATATATATATATGTATATGTTGATATATATATATATTTATATATTGATAATAGATAAATACTTTTGAGTTATTATCACTGCCCCTTAGAGAAAACCAATGAACCCACTAAGGGAGGAATTTCATCCATATTATATTATTGTCCTCCATATTAGGTTTTACCACTTGCTTGACACTGGGTCTCATCATTATTAGAAATTGGGAGTATATGATGCATCTTCATATTTAAATTGCTATTAAGGAATCTGGTATGTATCCTTCTCATTAAGTAAATAGGGATGTTTATGTTGTCATTTGAATAAATGTACTTAGAATAACAAAGGTACAATACTGTCCATTATACACTAGGTTACATTTATTGTTTGAGAAACATCCATCTAATCGTTCCAGTAAAATCATTATAAGAACTACTTGGCATGTACTAATCCTCTTTTCCTAATAAATATATTTAAAATTAACAGTAGTCCCTATAAAGTAGAATTAATATTCTACTTTTCTATAAACTTTTGAGAGCCTTTCCCAACTAAGGGACAGAAAATAAACTTATATTATTGAGGGGTATTTAGACCCAATCACTACAATATAAGGGTTATAAGAACCATCTGGTATATACTGAATTTATCATGAATTTTATTTTTTTATGTTTTTTGTGACATGTGACCATATTGAAAATACCAGATTTTATAATGTAATATTAATTTTCTGCATCTCCTATTAGGCTTTTAAGAGCCTTTCTAGGAATTTCTCCCTATCAAAGGACAGAAAATAAGCTTATACCACTGAGCGTTCTAACCAGTTCCATATCAAGTGTTTATTCAGACAGTTCCATTTTTGGTATGTACTTTTATTATGTGTCTGTTGTCAGTAGCCATTGTTAAACCACTGATTGGATAAACTTCTGTTATTTGATAATTCTCTTCTGTCTTCATGTTGTATAAATATTAATCAAAATTGATTACAAGTACATTATTATGGAAATATCTATTATACACTGTAAATATGTAATTGTATTTATCACCATATGTTTTATTTTTTTAAAGTGTTTAACCCTGATGAAGTCCCATAGGTGGATGAAACGCATAGGATCATCGCTTTGAAAAACCTGCACCTACCACATAAGAGGTCCACCTAAGAGCTCACACCTGTAAAGGTGTAGGTGGCAGATAACCTCTATCCTTCTGTACTGGGGCAGGTTTACTAATAGTTGTTTTATGCTATTTATGTATTGATTTGTATTGTAAATTGTTTATATTTATACCTCTGATATACCAAGAATAAAATATTCAGGTATAAGAATTATGGGCTACCATAGGGCTTTTATTTTATGAATAATATCCAAAACATAAACTTATGGTGATTTGAAGACTAACTAGAAGGTTGTATTTGACCAACAGCTAATATTGCAATAAATCCCCCAAAGTGGTGGACATTTCTTCTATTCTATTATTACTCAAAGTTGTAGTGCACCAAAGGTACCCCTTCTCTTTCATTTCTATTTTTAGGTCCTCTACTAGCAGAGGTCCACCTAATTGGTGCAGCTGAACCAGTGTATGCGCGATATAAAGGTTCATTATGTGTGTGTATATGTGTGTATGTATGTATGTATGTATATATATATATATATGATGTAGCTTACTCCTGTGCCTGTGTGATCTTTATACCGGAGTGTCGCTGACATTGGATGTATGTATATATATATACATATTATATATATATACATACTATTACATAGGCAGCTCTCAAATCCGTATGTTTCTATGTAGATACAATTGCAGTCTTAGGGCCTGATTCAGAGCCGCTCGTAAGCGGCCGCTCGTTCGCTCGGAGCGATGTCCGCACATCTGCGCATGCGTATGGGTCGTAATGCGCATGCGCCAACCAGTCAGTGCGGTCGGAAATCGTGTGCTCGCAAAATAGCGAATGCCTGCTAATTTGAGTGACAGGATGAGGCGTTTGTGGGTGGTAACAAGGGAAGGTGCTTGAAAACGGGGAGTGGAGATCCGAACGCAGGTGTGCCAAATGGTCAAAACGGGCGTTTTAAGGGTGTGCATAATTAACAAAGCAGCGTCATCGACCACATCACTTGGTTGTCTCTTAGCCTGAACTGCTCGCATGATTGCGGTAGGAAAATGCTACCACAAGAATAGCGAGCAGTTCATACGCCTTTCGATGTTCTCGATTAATCTAATAAATAGCGGAGATGACGTATGATGCGAACGGCCAAGGGGCGTCTTTACAAAATAGCGAGCACATGTTTCGTTCGCTCGCTCAGACATAGAGGCATCAACAGACCGCAAAGAGCGAGCGCTCAATTTAAATAGCCAGCCCCTTTTTCTGAACGAGCTTCCGCAAATAGCGTCCGGCTCTGAATCAGGCCCTTAGTTCACTATAATCCTGTCTTCACAGTGGCAGCTGAATATTGTCCAATAAATCACTTGTTGAATGATTCCAATTTTATGAAAGAGAGAAGAGTGAGAAAAAGTGCCTTATAGTGTAGTAAATTGGGGCATAAATGGCACACTCTGAATACCGTATTAACTCAAGTAAATGCGCATTGGGTTTTTTTGTATATAGTCCTTATCTTGTTCCACAAGGAGGATTCCTCTCATTCTCCAATGCCCATCATAGTTAATCCAGAACCATATATAAAAGCAAAAGGAGGGGTACTCTCATAGTATAGTAGTTTTTGAAGAAAATTTAATCACAGAATAATACACGCACATACAAATGAATAATTACATTTATAAAATAGATATTGGGCTTATCTGGTAATCGCTGGTCATAGAACAACGGGGTACACCCTGGTCCTCAATGCATTTCATCCTTTATATAATGTCTGGACTTCATCAGGAGAATATATATAAAATCATGTAGCTGTCTTATATACCTATGAGGGTAATTACAGGATCTCCATACACGGCATTTCCAATAATCGCTGCCATTTTGCATGCCACTACGCATGCACGGGATTCACTATTAGTCCGTGAGAATGCCGGCATCTATAATCTGGCGCCATCTTGTGTTTACCTAGCGCCTGTGCAATAGCGCTATGTGCGGACATTTCTGCCATGTTGTGTTTACCCGCAGACCAGTGGGGAACCTTGCTTGGGACAAGATTATATATTCTTTAGGACTTGATACCTGTAGCTCCACCTATTGGAAGTAATGTCCTTCTCAACGGGATTGACACAAAACTTTTGTATTCTATTTAGGAGTGTTCCAGAATGTGGCGGCCATTTAGTTGTAGTATTTCATTATTGAGACATATAACTCCATTTTCTCTTACACCAGAAGTCTTAATACCAATATCAATAAATATTTGAAGATATATATAAAACTTCACGGAATACAGATGTTTCATATCAATTGACACAATATATAATTTTAGCAGCAATTATAAATATATATAAAATATATTTTTAAAAAGTATAAAAAGGTATATAAGACATGACATCTAGTGGATAAAACAGATTATAGCAGCATAGTACTCATGATTGTTGTTTTTTAAAAAATATATATATATATATACAGGACACGATACACACATACATTTATGTAAAAAACACATGCATATACATGCATAAAACTCTCCATCTCAGGAATAAATATAACATTTGAAACGTGCATGGAAAATATGCATAGTTAAAACAGTTTACAGAAAGGGTGCAATCTCGTACGACTTGTTTAAACCAAAGGGAGCCATAGTATTTAAAGAAAAAACCCAAAACATCTCCCGTTGTGACAGTTTTTTATCCCTGTCACCTCCTCTGTCCCCTAGCTGAACATGCTCTATTGCTTTATACTTTAATCCTGAAGGATCAGCATTATGGTATTTACTAAAATGTTTTGGGACGGAATGGTTTTCCACTTTGTTTCTAATAGCACATACATGCTCCTGAATTCTTTGTCTAATATTTCTTTTTGTCTTGCCAACATATTTTAAATGGCATGGGCATTCTATAACATATACAACCCAGCTGCTCATGCAATTCATACGGCTCTTTATATTAAATGAAGTAGTATTATCATGATTAGAGAATTTTGTATTGATAGTGCTAACCAGCTTACATACATTGCAATTATTGCATTTAAAAAAAACCTTTTGTCTGTTTAATCCATTTTGTGGATATTATTTCCAAAGGTCTTAAGTTGCTTGGGGCAAGATGATTCTTTAAATTGTTAGCTTTCCTGAAGGCTAGTATGGGTTTGTCTGGGAGTATTTTGCTGAGAATTGTGTCTGTTTTTAGAATATTCCAGTGTTTGTTAAAAATTCTTCTAATCTCCTTTTCTTTATGGTTAAACTGGGTGACGAAGATGATTTTGTTTTTATTGGTGTTCTTTGGCCTGTATAATAAAAGGTCTTCACGTTTTAAGATACTTGCTTTATTTGTTGCTTCATTTATGATTTCTTCAGGGTAGTCTCTTTCGCGAAATCTCTCTGAGTATGTTCCCATCTGATCTTCAAAAGTTTTAGTTGAACTACAATTCCTTCGTAAACAGCAAAATTGTGAAAATGGAATATTTGTTTTCCAGCTGTTGGCATGTCCACTTTTGAAGTTGACGCAGCTGTTTGTATCTATATATATATATATATATATATATATGTATATATATATATATATATATATATATATATGAGAAAAAAATATAATAGTGAGCGCACAAGTGACAAACAATAATCCTATAAACAAAAAATATGTGTATATTTTTGCAAAGCACACCTTATCTCATATATGAGTGGCTGCTAGGATATAATAATCATATAGGGTGATGCACCATATATACAAATCAATAGAACAGTGAAAAACCCAAGCACCAAGAAGGTGGACTAATCATAAAGATAAAGTGAAAAATACGTGATTTCAAATGGAAAAGCAACTTATCTTTATTAGAAAATCTTCGGTCACCTGACCAACCATAATTCATACATAAAAAACAAAACAATAACAGGGTTATCCTGGACCCTCTTAAGATGGACAGATAAGAGTTTACACTATTTTGTTCTTGTACGTTGTTTACCTGCATTTAATCGTGGACCAATTTTTATGTAAATAAAACTGTTATTTGTTTAAATATTTGGAGCATTATTAATTATACAGTATATGGGGGACTTTCTATAGTTCCATAAAACTCCTAGTCTACACAGTTATGATTGATTGATTGATTGATTGATGCAGTACTAAGACGTTACACACGATGTTTTGCCTTTTTTTGTTTTTTATGTATGAATTATGGTTGGTCAGGTGACCAAAGATTTTATAATAAAGATAAATTGCTTTTTCCAATTGAAATCATGTATTTTTCACTTTAAAAGAGGACCTGTGTGAAGGAGGGGAGGCTGCAGCAGGGGATGGAGGAAGTGTTTGGAGCTATGAGGAGAGGAGCAGGAAAGGGGACCTGTGTGGGGGTGGGGGGAAGTGTTTGGAGTTATGAGGTGAAGAGCAGGAAAGGGGACCTGTGTGGGGGAGGTCGGGATGCAGCGATTGGGGGTGGGAGAAGTGTTTGGACCTATGAGGAGAGAAGCAGGAAAGCGAACCTGTGTGTGGGAGGGGGGGGGTCGGGGTGCCACGATTGGGGGGGTCATCTTTGGAGCTGTGTGGGATAGAGGGAGAGAGCTGGGTGTTATTTGCACATATACAGTGTATTTTGACTGATTACCTTCTATCTGGGCTGTGCTGCTGTGCTGGCTGCTTGGTGTGCAGATGCAGATCAGTCAGAGCATCAGCTTACTGCAGACAGACTGGAGCGTGCCAGTGGAGATGGTCCTGGAGGCAGGCTGGAGGCGGAGTCATCCGTGGTGACTAACTGGCTCCGCAAAGGCTTATGGGAGGAGCTTCTGCCGCTGGGCAAGCGCAGCAGCTCCTCCGATGGCCATTTTTCTTTAGCTACAGTGTGTGTACTACTACTCAAGCTTCTGCCCGACTGGAGCTGAACTGAGCTCCGATCATGGCAGCAAGCGGGAGGTGTGAGTAAAAGGTGTCCGCCAGCCACTATATGGAACAAAGGGACTGGCCCAGTGGGAAATGGCCCAGCATCCCGGCACCCAATCCACCCCTGATCCCTAGCACCCAGCACACTTTTCACTATTTTGAGAGCCATGAGCAAGATCACAAAGAGAGAACAGAAAGGTGTACCAAATTTGCCCCTCAGCCTATCTATGTTATAACCACAGACAACAGAAACAATAGAGACTACCCTAGGTCAGGAAGAGTTAGACAGGGACAGTGGAAACCGCAGGCAGAAGAGACATAAAGCAAGGTCCTTTGCTTCCACTGCTATTAGCATGGCAACATGTAAAGAGATTGTCCATCCCTGACAGCAAAAGGTCAGAGCCAAAAGGAGGACAAACCAAAAGTAAAATAGGAAAACGACTCCCACGTATCCACTCTGCCCATGGTGATACCCAATGTTTCAGGATCTCAATGCACAATACCTGTAGAGATAAAACATGAAGTGACTATACACTACCTAGTGGATAGTTGGGTTGCCAAAACCATTGTAAGGACAGATCAGATTCCTCTCAGCTAAATAACTAATGATTGTGTTAATGCCATTGGCTTAGTTGACACTACTATGCCATTAAAAAGAACCAAATCTCTTTTAGTACAATTTCCTACAGGGAAATCAGTGGTAGCCCAGGTGTTAGTGTCATAGACATGCCCAGTCAATTTATTAGGTGCAGACTTATTGTCAGACCTTGAAGCAGCCATAGTATACAGGGGATGCAATCGGGAAGCCGGCTGATGTAAGCCCGACAGCCGGCTTCCCAACTGCTTTATTCCGGCGATGGTTAAATGATGGATATTTAAATCTAGATGGCTGTAATTTTTCCAGCGCCCAGCATCCCAATCGAAGGGATGCCAGGTGCCACGAGTGGACAGCCGTGGGGGGGGGAGGGTTAGGTTTAGGGCTCCCGGGGGGGACTTAGCATTAGGCACCCCCCTGGGGGGGTTAGGTTAGGGGGAGGGAGGGTTAGGGTAAGGCACCCCCAGGGGGAGGTTAGAGTTAGGCACTTAGAGGGGGGATTAGGGTTAGGCACAGGGGGAGGTTAGGGTTAGGCACCACTAAGGAGGGTTAGGGTTAGGGGGGTTAGGTAAGGTTAGTAAGTACTCACTAATGGATGATCGGGATTTCCAGCGCTGTTGGGCTGCCGCTGCCGGGATCTCTTCATTTGTCTGCCTGATGCTGCTGGGATTTGAACTCCTGGCCATGCGGCCAGCGGTATTTTATAGCTGTTACAACTGGGGCAGGCAACCCGCAGGCTATTGATTTTGACACCTACATGTATGCCCAGACATTAGATGCACACATTAATTAGGCAGACACCGATGTAGAGGAAATTCTGACCCAAATTCCAGATAAACTTTGGGCCACAAGTTGATGTGGGACTCTTTCTCATTACACTAGTGTCTATACAACTCAAACTCAATGTCCAATCTGTGCTTATGAAACAGTTTCCTCTTAATCCAGACCAAACCAATGCAATTGGCAAGCGGATACAACAATACTTACAGGCTGGGGTACTAAAGCCTTGCCACTCATCGTGGAACATGTCCCTGTTCCCAGTTAAAACAAAACCAGGTGAGCCAACATCCTTCAGGATGGTTCATGACCTTAGAGAGGTCAATAAAAGGATGGTGATAGATAGCCCTATCATGCCCAATCCTCACATGCTGCTTAAACAAATTCCTACTGCCTCAGATTGGAAAATTCTTTCTTCTCAGTTCTGCTGACAGAGGAAAGCCAACTTATAATGGTCTTCAAATACTCAGACAAGCAGTATTGTTGCACTAGATTACCACAGAGAGGGGCTACATCACTCTCAGCCTTTTCAGAAGCCATGTCATTAGTCCTTAAAAATGGCACCATTGTAATATAAGCACAGTGTTCATTCAATATGTTGATGATCTTATTCAGATACTAAACAAGATTGTATGCAGGATACTGTTTCACTATTAACATTCTTAGCAGAGAAGGGATGCAAAGCTTCTAAAGACAAACTACAATTGGTACAAACTCGAGTCCAATTTTTAGAGCATTGTATATCAACTTGAGCCAAGCACATTACAGCTGAAAGGAGAACGGCCATTTCACAGGTGCCACTCCCCAGCACATTATAACAGTACAGGGTGTTTCTAACCTATTGTAGGGAGTGGATTCCAAATGCATCGCAGAAACTTCAGGTACTGTATGATACTCTGAAAGGAGATCTTAAGCAAGGATATATAGTTCTGACAGACAACCAATACCTAATTTTCACACAACTAAAAAATTACATCCTTAGTGTCCCAGCTTTGGCACTTCCTGATTATAGTAAACCCTTTACACTTTTCTGTCATGAAAATTCAGGCCATGACCCATGGTGTACTGACACAGGAACATGGGGGAAAACAAAGGTCTCTTGGATAATACTCTTTACAGCTGGATCCTGTAATAAGAGAAGCACCCTTGTTTGTCCATGCTGTTGCTTCTGAAGCCATACTTATTGACAAAGTGGCAGATATCATCTTAGTGTACCTACTTACAATACAGGTACCACATGCAGTCACTGAAATACTCAATCAGGTCAAAACCAGACCCCTCTCAGCTGTTAGACTCACCAAGTATGAAGTACCATTAGTCATACCATCCAATATCACCATCAAAAGATGTACAGTTTTGAACCCTGCTACCCTATTCCTGCTGGGTCCAAAAAAAGGGGAAAATAATGATAATAATGATGCAGATGACAGTGCAGGAGATAGTTATGGGGTAGGAGACTCAGGTACCCCAATTTTTTACCCTGATGACCATGATTGTAAGCATATTAAACATACAGATTGCATTAGATCCTTGTTTGCTGTGCTGCAGTTGTCTAGGCAAGTGGCTGTTATAAAGGTAAAGGCAAACACCTGAGATAATACTATGGAGGTAATAGAGAATGCATTAGCAGACAGGACGGCAAAGGAGGCCACCTTGAAACCACCCCCAGTTAACATGCTAACAGTATCAGTAGAACTATTCTACCCTAGCCTACTGCAGAAAATGCAAGCGCAAGCCCCATAGAATGAAATAGCAGTCTGGTAAAGACTGGGAGCAGAGGAAAGAAAAGGGAGGTGGATGGTGGACCAATGCCATTGCCTGCCCCACTCTACCAAGTCGTGGCTCAGATACTTCATGAGAGAGCACATAATTCCAGAGATACTATGGTCAATACTTTAAACAAACATTGGGTAGCTCCTGTGTTCATGCAGGAAGCACATGCCTATACCATGGGCTGTACAATATGCATCCTATGTAATCAAGGGAAAACAGTTTCTATGCCTCTTAAGGCTACCACTATGACATATTTCCCATTTCAGAAATAACAGATTGACTTTATACAGTTACCCAAAGTAGCAGGATATGAGTATGTTTTGGTGTGTAAGAACCTCTTTTCTAGATGGCCGGAGGCCTGGTCTGCCATGTCAGCAAACTCAAGAACAGTAACATAAAAATTGATTGCAGAGGTAATTTGTAGATATGGAGTACCTGAGGTAATAGAGAGTGACAGAGGTACATATTTTACTGGGGAAATTTTAAACCAAATCTTTGCAGCCTGGGGATCACACAGGCCCTACATACCCCATAGCACCCCCAAAGCAGTGGCAGGGTGGAAAGACTGAACTATACACTCAAATTTAAATTACAGAAACTAATGGCTAAAACCCAAAGGAACTGGTTAGAATGTTTACCCATGGCACTATTCTCAATCATTCATAGTCCCAGTGGGAAGCATTAACTTACCCCCTTTAAGGTACTGTTTGGGTCTCCAGCTAGAACAGGATGTTATTTTCCTCAGCAATTGCAGCATGAGCATGCAGACATGACACAATATGTTATCCACTTACAACAAGAACTAACCAATGTACACCAACAAGTGTCTGCCTCTATTCCAGATCCCAATTTCTCAGGAGAAACCCATGACCTGGAGCCTGGTGACTGGGTGGTCATAAAGAAAGATGTGCGGAAAAGATTGGACCCATGATTTGAAGGCCCCTACCAAGTTCTTCTCACTACCCTGACTGGGGTGACAGGACAAGATATTTGGATCAACACATCACATTGCAAGAAGATTAAGAAGGGAAGTATTGTTTCACAACACAATGCTTAACAGATACCAACTTAATGGTCCCAAACAAGACAAAGGTCTGTGGACCTGCATAGTAGGATGTGGAATTTTCTGTATCGGTTTGACTGTGATAATATGGGCTTTATTCATAACAATCGCAGCCTATCTTCAGTCATTTTTCTCGCTAGTAGCAAGCGAGACTGGGACAATAGACTATTGCAGATGCATTATACTTTAGCACAACTAGGTAACCTGACTGATTTTTGGATTTGCACACATTCACCTATATCAGCAAGAACCCTGCTTTATATGGCCATTATTGTCACCCTGTTCAAAGTAACAAACATTATCCAACATTTATATAAATAACATCACCAAACAGGTTCTATTACCTAAAATTTATGATGGATACAATTTAAGTGTACTTGGATTACTCATTGTAGGCTGGGCCTCTCCCGCATGGTAGAAGGCCCATAGATCACAAATTACATAAAAGATCACTTGATTATATAAAGACAATGGGCTCCCTATTGATGTGACCTTCAGATTGGGTACCTCAATGCCTCTATGATCAAACATAATTGCTCCAACCCAAATCGGACATATACAGCTGTTCTTCAGAACTGTCCCAGGAAAGACACAATTATTATTGTGGATGGTATATCAGATTACTTCCATAGGCCATGTCCAGCTCCAACCTGGAATGTATTTTATATGTGGCCATAATGCGTACATGCCTGTACAAGGTTTAGGGTCATGCGCAGTAGCATGATTGAGCCCCACTACTTGGGTTATGAATACTTTTCCCAAAGCAGCATTCCCTGCCTACATGATGGTATCCCCCTGGGAGGAAAGGCAGAAAAAGAGAACAGATCAAGTCAGCCACTAATATGATTCAGCTTGGAGGATGGTTTTATAAGTATGCTATCACTGCAACAGAAGTAGCATTCCATTTAGAAGACTTTGCTAAACTGTTTGATAATGTCATGGACCAAATTCTTGATATTCACCAGATAAGCTCAGACACGTTCAAATTTCATACTAAGGTTCTACACCAATATCAGTTAGTTTTAGATTACCTCACAGCAGCACAAGGAGGTATGTGCAAGATTGTAGGACCTGCTTGTTGTAATTATATGCCAGATAATTTTAGTGATCTCAGTCACATACAGAAAATTCAGGAGCTTAAAAATGACTTTAGGAAGACTCATAATATCGAGGCATAGGAAGGATCTAATGAGGGATGGTTTTCCTGGTTGAACCCAGCAAATTAGTCTTTCAAGGCTTGGCACTCATACTATTTGCTTATGTAAAAGCAATATGGCTTTTTAAGAAGCTGCTAACACTGAAATGTTTTTCTTCCAAGGATAAAGGTGCTGACATTATTGTTGGTCTGGCTATTCAAGGGACACCTTGGTATACTTCAATCAGTCCTTACTGCATCCATTATGACCTCCAACAACCTGATGGACTATGCAGCCATCTCACATGTTGCTCCAGTTTATCTGATTCTTCAAAATTTTAGACTTTATACCCATGTTCTATTGATTTGATGCAATGCTCCTCCCATTGCATATGTAAGATAGGGATTGATCCCATTCCTATCAATAAGTAACCTAGACTGATTGCTGAGTGCATTACATATGCATTACATGTGCTCTTACCTTTCATGAATAGTTCCCATTACAGATGGTTTCTTTTTAGATGAATAACAGTAGATAGTATGTAGATATGATTCATTAGCATTCCCGAGCCATGACATATGGGTCACTATGGGAGCCAATCAATATTGGAAAGGCAGATTATTTAAAATGTAGTAATTTGAACAAAAAGAGGGGACTGATAGAGTTAAACTATGAATATTGCTTTGTTCAAATATATGCTGGCATGCAGAAATAGGAGTTCTCACCAAAGACTTCTGTGGGCTAATTGTTAGCAGTAGCAAAGAGATATATACAATATTGCAATGGAATATCACTATCTGTACCTTCTCATGAACAATGAACAAGGACTATTTAATATTTGCCAATTATAGTAGAAAAGTCCAGAAATCAGTAGTTATTTGCTTGTTAATAATACAATGCTGCCCCCTGCCATTAATACAATAATTACTTACAGTGTGTACGTGACCTTGATAAAAAAATTTGGCAAACAGTGACGCATGCTCTGAATATGATATGATATATAAAAAAAGACATACACTATTGCTGTGTGTATCCACTTACTCTCCGGCCGTGCTAACCTTTCCTTTACAGATATCCTGGTCACCTGACAACTTGCTTTTATCACTTGTGTTAAGACCACTCTGAGTATTTGGGTCTGAGTAAATAGACTGTTAGACTTTATCCCATACCAGTCACCACTGACACCCCTCTGGAGACACCCTCAGTTTCCAGATTGCTATAGGTATCACTAGCCTCTGGGTTGCTATAGGTATCACTAGATAGACTTTGCAATCAAACTTTTGATGAATTGTGTGAAAAATATTGACTACAAACTAGACACCATTTTGCATATTTGCAGATCACTAGTTTTATCAAAGCCCTCAGTAAGTCACGTTGTTTCAGGGAACTCTGCACTTTTGAGCGTCTCTGCCCTAGTCGTAATGGTGCTATTTCCATTCTATATTCCTTATTGGCAGAGTACCCCCCCAAGTTCAAAGATTTAAACTAGCTTTGGAGACTGACCTAAATAGGAATCTGGTTGATGAAGAGTGGTCAGATATTCGACAGTTGGTTTCTAAGACATCCATTAATACCAACTTTAATACCAACCTTAAGGAAAATGCTTACAAACTTTATACCAGATGGTATATGGGCCCTCATTCAGAGCCACTCGCAAACAGCAGTACGCTCGTTGCGTTCCGATGTTGACTAACCGCGCATGCGTCGGTGTAACACTGCGCATGTGCGTATGGCAGATTGCGAATTTTTTTGGTCTCGTTCGTCAAATAGCGTACAGGAAGTGACCTGTCAAATGTGATTGACAGAACAGGGCGTTTTTGGGTGTTGACGGGGGTGGAGATGGAAAAACGCAGGCGTGGCGAGGCGTTTTTGGGGCGTACATACATTAGCAGATGCGAGCGTAAAATGTGTACGGACCGACTCATACGTCACTGGATGATCCTCTTTCCCTTCAAAATGCTCGTACAGCTTAGGGTCTGGATTACTCGACCACATTGGCGATGGCCTTCTCCTCCATCCCGGCACTCCACGATGTTGCTGCGATTAATCGCGGGTGGTCAGAACAGCAATTAGTGTTGGATTGAAAACCGGCTTGGTATGTGTTTTGAAAGCAGTTTTTTGTGTTAGCACAAAAGCGTACGCAGGTGGAAATCATAGCTGCTAATGTGATGATTACACAATCAATTTATGTACATTTGTGGTTGTTTCTTTTGGGCACAATTTGTTGGTTAGGGCCTATTGCAACAATAATGTCATCATGTTTTTTTTGGTTTTTACCTTTTTCTTTTGGCCTGTTGAATTTGCCTCGTTATGTTAAATTTGAAACGTTTCTTAAAGAGCCCTTTTTTGGGGGGCCATGTAAAATGTGGTTCTTGCCAGTTTGTGCCTTTTGGCCCAGGATTAAATGTAATCCATTTTGTCAATAATGTGAGAATACAATGTCAGTTTTTTAATTTTTTTTTATTGCTCCAAGAAAAAATCACAATTCTAAAATTTTTTCCCAAAGTTTTTTTGCAGGGTTCATTTTCAAAGTTACAATAATTGGGCCAAAATAAAAGATTTATGAAATGTAGAACACAAAATTAAAAACAATTCACAAGAAAGGAGAGGGAAGTTTTGACCAGAAAGGAATATGAGCCAAGCACAGAAGGAGTGTGGGAAAAGTCGCCATTGCTGTCACCGTTTTTTCACCCGTTTGGCTGGGGGAGGGAGGGCGCCAGACCGGGTCCGGGATGTCATCGGGCTTGCCTGTCCAGAGGCAGATGTTGTGGCCTCTGGACTAGGCACAGGGCTAGGCACATTTGGAGGATTGGCTGATGTTGTGCCAGAGGTGGAGGATCCTGATGTTCCGGCAGGAAGGGAGGTCGGCTCCACCATGTGCTGGCGAACGAGCTGCTCCAGGGCATTGGCGATGCGGATGTTGGCCCTGGTATTTTCCACCAGGGCCTGACCAATGGTCACGTTGGCCACAGCATTTTGCTCCAGGGCCTCAGCCACCCGTAGCAGACTGGCGTCCATCCTCTGCATCATCTCCGTATGGAAATCCGATTTGAAATTGAGTTCTGTGAGGAGGGCCACTGCCTGCGAGGGGGATTGCCCTGGACTGGCTTCTGCAGGGTCCTCAGCCGGATGTACTGGTTCCTCCCCTGCAGAGCCAGCAGAAATTCGACGGCCAAGGCTCCCCTCTGGAGCAGACTCATCCGCCTGTGTCTCTGTTAGGAAAAATGAGAAAAGACTCACATTAGAATCTACATATTGGCACACTAACATTTCAGAGTTGGTGACATCACAAGATTTACCTGGAACAACATGAGGAGCCGCAAAGTCTGGCATGTCCGTATCCATGTTGGACACGCCAAACACCTCCACAGGCTGCACACACCCCTGTGCCAGCTCTTCTAAATCTGTCAACTCCAATGACACAGGGGTGGGACCCCCACCTGTCCCCCTTGCATGCCTAGCCCTGTCCACGAGTTTTTGCTTTAGGCGATATTTGAAGTCAGCCCATCTGTGGGAAAAAATGGAAGCCATTATCCTTTTGTTTAAAATGGGGTTTGTTTTTAGGGGGGGCAAGTGTTTATTTACCGCCGTTTGACATCCCGGGCTAGACGGACATTATCACCCACCCTATTGACAGCAACGGCTACCTCTTCCCACATTCTCCACTTCTGGCTTATACTCATATTCCTGTCTGCCTGTGGCAGGATGTCCACACACTTCTGAATCAAAACCTCCATCTCCTTTCTTGTGAAATGTGGCTGCCTTTTTTTTTTTGCAGCTTTGGCCGGAATACTGGGCCTAGCAGCCTCTTCCATGTCATCCTCCTCACCTATTTGTGTAAATATTCAGATTTCTCTAATTCACAACTTGCCCAATCTTATGTTTCAAATTAATCATTGATACAAAATGCATGAAAGACTTACCGCCTGACTCTTGGGCATTGTTTCCCTGGTCTGTAGCCATGTCTGAGGTCCAAACAAGAAATACACCAGAATTTAAATGTGTTTTCGTGACGTATTTATACATGCGTCCTTATTTTGCTGCCGCATCATTGATTGTGCGTTCCTATGATCCCTCCTTAATTTGTGCGGGAAACGAAACACTATTTATGGCTTGGTGTGTCTCGAGTCGAGGTGGCGTTTTTGGATTGTTGGAGGTTACCTTGGTTGGAGTTTCTTGTTTGCGGATAAAGGAGTTGGCGTTTGGAGTTTATTTTGTTTGCTAGATTTGCGTTTTAATTTTCCGTTCGCTTTTTTGGTATATTTTTTTTTGGCCTCGTTTCTTGATTTGGTAAGTTTTGTGAAGTCTAACTTTGGTTCAATTGTTGTCTCATTGTGTTTCTTCTTGTTTTTAATTTTGTGATCCACAATTTCATATCTTTTAGCATTTTTTTAATTTCGGACCCAAAGACCTTTTGATTTGGAATCTTATATATTTGCTCTTGGTAAGTCAATATTTTATCTTGTATTTGCAAACTAATTAGCGCATTTTTCTCTGTTTGTATAGTGACTTGTATTTGCGAACTAATTAGCGCATTTTTCTCTGTTTGTATAGTGACTTGTATTTGCGAACTAATTAGCGCATTTTTCTCTGTTTGTTTATTATCTTGTATTTGCGAACTAATTAGCGCATTTTTAAATGCTTATTAATCCTGTTAAATTTTTGGTGGTTGCCCATTGGCTTTTTTGGCTTACATTTCAACCCATTTTGATGTACTGTGTGCAATGTCGTTTTGCTCTTTGGCCAAATGTGTGTTTCGCATATTTTAAGTTTTGTCTATCACAAAATTTAGAAACATAAATGCACACACTAAAATTTTTCTAATTATTTTTTGGATTAATTTCAGTTTGGCCGTATCATGACAATACCCCGGCATGTAAGCAGCAATGGATGGTATCATCAAGCTAAGTTGTTCTTAACTTTCTTTTGGGGTGGGTCCAAAGCCTTACATTCCAATCTTGCCATTTCAGGTTGATCTTGGGCGGATTGTTCTGGCCATGCTCCCGGAAGCCGACCAACCTCAATCTCGTCCCAGGCGTAGGCATTGTAGGCTTGCAAGGCCCCAGATATTTCGAACACGTGTCACCATTTTTGGAATGCCCGATGATGAGGTTTTAAGACGCTACCGTCTTCCTCCCAAAATCATCATAGACACTCTCTCATTAATAGAGAGTGATCTTGAGCGGCAAATTGACAGTCCAACAGCAATACCACCACTTACGCAATTTATGGCAGTGTTACATTTCTGTGCCTCAGGATTGTTTCAAACAACGGTGGGAATAGTGGCGGGCATCTCACAATCCTCCTTTTCCAGGATCCTGAGGGCAGTGATGGAGGCACTTTTCAAGCACCTCCATCATTTTATTAAAATGCCTTTGGATATGGGTGCCCTTAGTGTGGCCAAGGCCAATTTTTACCAAATAGCTGGCTTCCCACACATCATAGGGGTTGTGGATGGTACTCACATACCACTTCAGCCTCCAGCACGGCTGGAGGCAATATTTCGCAACCGAAAACACTATCACTCCCTGAATGTAATGGTGGTATGTGATGCCTCCCTCCAGATCCTGTCCCTGAATGCAAAATTACCAGGAAGTGCACATGACTCCTTCGTCATCTGGCAATCAGGGATATGGCACAAATTAACCAACCTACAAGCTGGTGATGCGTGGCTTCTGGGTAAGTGTAGACCTTTAGTACATAACAATGTTAAGCTTGATACACAGTGATCCTGATGTTGTCTATTCTTTTTCACAGGAGACAGTGGATACCCTTGCATGCCCTGGCTGCTCACTCCTTATTTGGCTCCCACACCAGGTCCACAAAGTGAGTTTAATACCGCACTTACAGCCACCAGGCAAGTGGTGGAGCGCTGTATCGGCTTTTTAAAAGGCCGATTCAGATGCCTCCACCGCTCTGGTGGTGAGCTCATGTATTTGCCGGATATGGTTTCGAAAATTGTGGTCCTGTGTGGGATCTTTCACAACATCGCCATAAGGAGTGGTGTTCCAATGCAGCCAGAGGATGCCTTACCTGAGGATGGCCCCCCCGAGGTTGGTCGGAGGTCAGTATGTGGGGGGGCCATACGCGATGATGTGGTGGCCCGATATTTTAGGTAATTATTGACCAAACAACAGTGTGTATACCCAATGTGTTACGGTTTTTTAGCGTTCATCTTTTTTGATATTAATTCTTGCACCATCTTCTGTTTGCTTGCATAATCTTTGGCACTCCCACGATGACTACTTCCTGCTACCCTTCAAAAACCTTTATGTGGAAACTTCGGGAATATATTCTGACACCAATATTGCAACGCCATATTTTTGAAATCATGTGGGCATGGACCTTCGTCAACCAGTTCTTGATTTGTTGTGTGTTTGTTTCGTGTTTTTGGTATGTGGTGTATTTCTGATTATCACTGTGTGATTTGTTTGTGAGTGACCACTTTGTATTTTGATTTCTGTTGTGAATAAATATTTGGAGAGTGTAATTTGTTTCATTTTTGGGCACGTTAGAAGCAAGTGTAAACAAACTCCCAAACGTTAATTTTACCTAAGGGGTAACCCAGTAATGAAGCAAGTGGAGCTAAAATGTAATATGTTTTCGGGGTACTAACCAACACAACAAGGAATCCTGTACAATCAGTTGCCTTCGTAAGATTGTCCTAAGCAGTTTGGCCACCAAATAGGAACCTGAAAAATGGTGTAAACTATCATGTTGACCACCACAAAAAAGGAAAATGACATTGGTACTGGGAGGTGTTTCTTGTGCCTGTTTGCATTCAAAATACAACACACAATCTGTAGTGAGATTCTGTGGCAATCCTTGCTTGAAGAGTCTACTTATGTCAGTGTAAAGAATCTTGGATTTACTCCAAACGCATGAGACAGAGCTTGATTTAAAACTGATTTATTATGAAACAATTAGAAAATAAAAAAAAATAAAAACTAATTCCTATGGAGGACCAACAGATGGTCAAGGCCCTGCATAAGCCCGGTGACCTGCTCCCGCATACGGCCCACACAATTAAATATTTGTTCCCGACGCCTCTGTTCCTCTGTGGGTGACAAAAGTTTGGGGATTACTAAATCGATAATGAAGCAACATTCTATAAAAACACAAAACAAGCAAACCAAAACTTAAAAGCTTGTGGGCCAAAAAAACATTACACGGATAAAACCCAGAACCCCAAAATGTCGTAGGCCAAAAATACAAGGGCCCTAAAAAAAGGCGACATCAGCAGGAACAGGTAAAGACAACCCCCAAAAATACCCTAAGGCGACAGAAAGCCAAAAAAAATGGGGACGACACATGATTACATACAAACAGTTTGTGGTGTCCAAAATAAAATTTCAAAACATACCGTTCTCAAAAACGCCAGAGCCAGAAGCCACTCCCTGGACCACCTCGGAGGTGGCTACATTCCCCAAACCTAGGGGCAAGGTGTTTGAGGAATCCTGGGAGGGGGTATTTGGAGGAGGGACGGATGGAGGAGAGGGGGAATTGGGCTGGAGGGGAAGTAGGCCTGAAATTTCGGCCACAGGGTCTGGGGGTTGGAGAGAGGGGCCGGGACCGGCGTCTTGTCTGGCGATGCCGCCGTAGTGTTTGCTGTGCCCCTAAAAAATGAAAAAAAAATTGTGGTTAGTTTCAACAGGAATCCAAAAAAAAAAAAAAAAACAACAACAAAAAATGACTAAATAGGACAGACATGAAAACATGCACATGCAGATATGACTACAATGACTCAATAGGACAGACATGAAAACATGCACATGCAGATATGACTACAATGACTCAATAGGACAGACATGAAAACATGCACATGCAGATATGACTACAATGACTCAATAGGACAGACATGAAAACATGCACATGCAGATATGACTACAATGACTCAATAGGACAGACATGAAAACATGCACATGCAGATATGACTACAATGACTCAATAGGACAGACATGAAAACATGCACACGCAGTTAGGGCCCACAAGATAAACTTGAAAACCACAGTCCAGAACACTTACATTCCGCAATCTGCATGCGAAAGCATGCCAGCAAGCGGGGCGTCCGCCGGTGCAGGTCCGACCACCTGCGCTCCAGCTGGCCAATATGTCGGCGAGAGCCGAAGGAGCGCAGGCGTCGACGTACCTCCGCATATGCGGAACGCTTTCGCCTATTGGAGATGGGTGAAGGCTGACTGGTGATCCGCCTGTCCGTCACCTCCGTCAGCACCAGCAGTTCGCGCCTGGTGAATGCGGCGGATCTCATGATGGCAATGGTGTTTGTTTGGCAAAATATTTTTAATAAAGCACCCCAAAAAAATTTGATTGGCTAATGTATTTGGGAAATTAACAGGACAAATTCTATTGGTTAGTGTATGAGTCATGTGTTCGACAGGGCCACAAATCTCTTGAGAGTTATGATAGGCTTGATGCAGTGACATGCGTAAGCAAATTTAAATAAAGAAATGAACCACAGAAAAATTGTGGGGAGACAAACAAATAGAACAATTGTTTAATTGGGGCTAACATGTCTTTTGAACAATAAAAGCGAAGGTTTCAGCCGTACGTATTCTGCGAGCAAATACAAACACGGACAAGATTAAAGTTTATTGCATTGTGTTGAAAAAAAAAAAACAATTAAGCTAATTGATACATTGATTGACATGATACGATTGAGGGAGGTAGGCAGAAAAAACGAGCAGGTCATCGGAATCTGACAGTCCCACTTCCGGTTTGTACTTGTGCGTGCGTTCCCTTCAAGCCATTTCGGGGATGTACGCTCGCTATTTGGCACGCTCGTTAGTTAGAGGAGGGGTCGCCTGAGTTTGGGGCGGATTTTTAGCTGCGTACGAAAATACGAGCGAGTGCTTGAATTTAAATATTTTTTTACGTACCCCGAACGTACGTACGCCCACTTGCGAGTGGGTCTGAATCAGGGCCATGGTCTCTGAAAAACTTAATTCCATCTATGCACTGACATCAGACCTTTGCTGGTGAGGCTCCTACTTTCATACATGGTGGGACTGTCCAGTGATTTCTACATATTGGGATGAAGTTTAGTCATTGATAGGCAGTACCTTCAGCTTTGTACCTAATAAAGATCCATTACATGTCTTGTTATGTAAACCATTTCCCGATACTTCTAAACCTTAAACATGCTATGTAAACATGTGTTTAATGCTGCTAAACTCTTAATGCCACCAACTGGAAACAACCTAATGCGCACCTCTATTCCTGTGCTAATCAATAGAATTTGGTACACTGCTTCCATGGAATATATCACTGCTCTCCTCCACAACAAAATTCTACATTTTCACAAACTATGGATCCCATGGTATTTTCACCCTTCCAGGCATGGTTGATCCTTATCTTAGAATTTCAGAATCGAGTTTTATCTTTTTTGCTCTGTTAAATCTGGTCTCGCTTTTGGTACTTTGTTGACTCCGTTGCCAGGTGTGTCCCCCTCCCAACCCAGTTTCGCTTATCTTATATCCATTATTGTATTTGTCAGATGTTACTGGTTACTGCACCCCAGTATTAAAAATAAAAAACACATGAAGACAAGGTAGTTTGACGTCTTTTATTATCTATCCTGGTGTATCACATAGTAAAGTTTCTGAGTCTCTTTGAAACGTGTTTTGTATTTTAATTGTTAAACATAATGTTTGCCACTCTTACCTATATGTGACCTTGTACTTTTTTGTTAATACATTTCTTTTGCTGTGTGTAATTTACTTTTTTGTATTTGACTGTCTTCTACCTTTATAAATAAAGAGATAAAAAAAAAGTTTATTGTTTTATTTGTTTTCTATTAGACTATAAAAGCAGTTATCATGTACTAATTTGTATTTTATATTTAACATACAGTACCTTCAAATAATGTCGAAATGGCTCGGAATACCTTAGAAAATAAAAATGTGTAATCACATGCAGTGGCAAACACAGGATTTCTATAGGGGGATTTCCAATAATAATATGTGTCATACATGTATATGTATGTTGTGTGTTATTACTACAGCATATACAGGAACAGCAATCACAGTAAGCCATTAAATGTGGCAGCAGGGCTATCTTGTCTGAGCTGCATGTTTTTATTTCAGATGTGGGCACCATTCAAGAACATTGGAGCAAGTCTGGGGAAGCAGCAGAAGGACCTAGCACTGCCCTGGACATATATGTACATACTAGCTGAAGTTCTGCCCAGCGTACACCAACGGGAGATCCAACCTGGTACTCAACCCCCTAGTACAGTATGTCTTCTGGGATTCAATGTTACCACTCTGTGACATTGTCATCCAAATCCATCCAGTGGAAGGCTTAGAATAGGTTCCCCGGGTCAAAGTTCTGGCCAACGGGAGGTCCGACCGGGACCCTAGCCCTCTAAAACTTGGACAATTCACGTTGGTTTCGGTGCAGGGGGATGCGGTTAATATCCCTAAGATCAGGATACTGACTGGCAAAATCCCAGCACCAGAATCCCAATCACCAACAGAACACTGGCATCGGAAACCCAACATGACTGGGGATGCTGACATCGGAATCTCGGTAGCCAGCATCCCGATCATAAGGAAAACCAGGGCAAGTTAAGTATCAGCCGGGGGGGTAGGTTTAGGCACCCTAGAGGGACTTTGCGATAGGCTGTGGGAGGGGGGAGGTTAGGGTTAGGCACTAAGGGGGGTGGGTTAGGGTTCGGCACTAAAGGGGTAAGGGTTAGGTTTAGCCGGCATCTCCTCCATCGGTATATCATAACGATTCCAGTGCAGGGGTGCCTGAATGCATAACCGGACAGACAAACAAACAGGCCAATTAATTTGATAAATAAGAAAAAACTTAATTTTTAATATAATTTATTTGATAAAAAACATATTTAATTAATCAGATTTACATTAAAAAACCCAGCAAAATAAACAACTGAAAAAATCATGACAATAGTGCAAATTAGAAAGTAAAAACATATTTAAATATACTGTAACTGCATGCATGTGTGATGAGTGATTTGAGTCCAAAATCACAGTCTTATAACATCTAATCAATCAAGGTATCACTGAAAATCCCTTGTATTTTTCAACTTTAGGTTTCTGTACAGATATGGTGATAATTGTCAACGCTATTAAAGGTTTATGTTGTACCCCTAGCTGCTATCTAGGGTACTGGTTAATATGTACTACTGTATGTTTATGAAAACTCTATATGCTGTAGGAAGGATATTCTAATGTGTGCAAAAAATGTGTGTTGGGTGTTCATCCAAAAACTCCTCTAGGTATAGTAGCATCTGCATGTATATGTAGTCTTCAAATTCCATTTATTAGATACAGCCATGTAGAACCATCTCTCCGCCTCAGAAATTACAGATAGCACAGCATTACGAACTTGTGAGCACTACTGTGCAAACATATTTAGGTAAGGTAGTGTGCACTTACCCGGTTTGATGCTTGTCTGCTGGTCCACAGGTTTCCGTGCCGTGATCTTTCTGCTGTATGCGTGTGTGTAAGGAGGGTTTGAGGTAAAGGTATCAATCCTTTATTTATAATACAAAAATGCCCAAAAGGAAGTAGCATAGGCTGCTGGCGCAGTTAAACTAAATCCAATGCACATATAATGTTCAGTGCAATGAATAAGGCAAATTAAGGCAACTAAAATCTCAAAGTTCAATGGTCTAGTGGGATGAATGAATGAATGTTTCACCAAAGCGTTTCATCCCCCATGGAGACTTTTTCAAGGGTGTAAAACTGGTGCCCCATTTAGCATGAGTGAGGGCCTCAGAAGAATATAAAAGAAAAAATAGGAACCTTGTAGTCAGAATCATCCACTCTGTACATATACCTGATCTCAACATTTGTTTCTCAGGTGTAAGAATTCTGGAGATTGATAGATATACAGGGCGGGATGATTCAAGAATCGCATTTTGGATGTGATGCATCCCGCCAATGATTGCATGCATACCGGTGTTTAGTAATGCCGTATATATTATCATTTAGGCAAAGGACAGCTCTTCAAATAAGATTTGTCCTTTGTGGTGTGGGGACTTCAGGGTTTATGCGCATGTGCGGCCATCGGCTTATACATGTGCGAGGAATGGGGGATCCCTCTGTCGAAGTCAAAAATATTAAAATACACTTATATCCCAGACTTTAACATTAACTGACATATTCTCATGGCATATTTCAAAAAGCCATAACCTGTGTATATTTATTTGATCTATACACATACATCACTTTCTTCAAAGGAACCTTATTCCATTCTATTGACACCATGTTGTTAAGTAACAAATTCCAAGGTTTCGTAAACAATAAGGCTTGTTGTTTCCCACAGCAGACAGGGTGTCATAAAAGGTGGTATTTCTATTCATTAATTATCCTCCTTTGGTTGGTTGTGTTTGATGTGTAAATAAGCTTGTCATGCCTGCGGTCCACCAAAATATATGACCTCTTATCTGCTGATATCATGGCTCCTCTCTTGACCCATACTGGACAATAGACATGTCAGTTTATAATTACCAAAGGTACAATACTTTGATCCTGATTAGAACTGTATGCATACACCTATGTACACCAGTGTATGTTGGTCTAAGCAGTAAAAACCTGTTTCTTACACAATTACTAAACCTTATTAAAGCATATATCTAAATACCTGCTACTAAACATTTAACTTATACAGTATGTTCAAACCTATTTAATCTATTTCTCACTTTAATATATATACTGTATATATATAGTCTATCCAAAATAACAATAAACAATGTCTGGCAATATCTCTAATCCTGATATTCCAAAATTATGAATAATTTCCTAAATATCTAAATGTCAACAGTTGGCCCCTTGTGGCCATGAGAAATTAATTTGATTGGCTACACACTAATCTAACGTAATTATTCCCAATACATTTTGAAACATTTCTTCAAACCAAACTGTCCTTTCATAATCATTATCTTACTATAACCATTGTACGACTGTAATGGTTGCATATTTCCCCTAAGATAGTTTAGCTTAGCTCCCTCTATCTTACTCTATTGTAATTTATATATAACCATTACTGCGGTTTTATTCAGAATGTATATATAGAACGGATTAGACATTTATATTAGAATTAATAGGTGACATGTCCAATGTATTATATATATCCTGGATTTCGTGGCTCACACAATACAAACCTGCCTCCTACCCAATAATTTACACATAGTAGTCATACATACAACCAACGGTTTACACCAAAATACAAATATATTAAAGAGAAGAAAAACAGCTATACATATAGTCCAGGGATGGGATCACATATTAGCATCGTTTTTGGGGTCATAATGTACAGAATTGTGTTAGCAGTAATCCGGTGGTTGCAAATAGAGTGTCGCACATTGCAGCAAGCAGATAATAGCAATGCCGGATTTATGTTTAATATAGCATATAACAATGGTTGATTTGAATTAGCTTTTCAGAGGGAACCCAGAGGTGAACATCTTTAACAGAATCCTGAGCCTAGGCATCGCCCACTGTTTGAACCAACCAATGACCCCCAGTGAACTGGAAACATCCCGCCCCTGGACCAATGGAAAAAGACACAGCCTGCTATTATACACACCCATAATTTAACTGTATAAATTAGGCTCCCCTGATCCAGAGAGTAGTAGCTGTATGACTACTGGTGACGACTGTACTCTGGATCCAGGGAGCACATGCGAACGTATGTATACTGGTTTGTAACTCTGACCTCTTTCTTGAACTATATTGTACCACTGTATAACTTGTGATAATAATGTTATATATACTTTCAATACAATATTTACTTTTGTGCATTGGACCACAGAAACTGGTGTGTGTTCACTTGCTTTCACATAAGGTTATTATGCTGAGATATATATTGCACTGTAATTCACATTGTATTTTGATATGAAGATAGCGACTATTATGCATACTGGTGGTGTTGCATAAAGGAAGGTATTGCGTATGCATCACACATTGCATACACTGTGCATTCACATTAGCGTATCGCCATACGCAAAGTGCGTCCACGTGGCTTCAACAGCTGTAGAGAGATTTAAATAGAATTTCACAGCTGGGGGCTCTGTCCAGTCCATCTCACACTCGCGGACAAACAGGACTACTCAGACGTTGGTCTAACAACAAAGGGTGGAGACGCATCACTAAAACAATTTTTGTTTTAAAATGATCTAATGTCGTTAAACCACGTCTGTCTTGTATAGTCTCAGAGGTGCTGGTGCAAACCGAGGGACAACAAAGAAAAGCTATTACTTTGGTCTGTTGGCGCGAAATTACGCACACTGTATAAATTATGTCCTTGTACTGTTGCCATAAGTTATAGCACTCATTTTAGTCTGAATCAAATCAGATAAGTTAATTTGTTTGAAATTATAAAACTGTGTGAGCGTATTAGTGCATAATACTTGCGTAGGCCTGAGATAACAAAAGCTCCGTTCGCACCTAAACATTTAGGTAGCATGCAGCGGAAGTTGTCTGCCTGGGTAACTTCCGGTGCTTGTGGGGAACATGGAAGCATATAAAAGTACCAATCATTAACAGCAGTTTACGTTTATTGCCAGATTTGATTGTTAATGTGTGATAGTTGCGTACACAGGCATGCAACGATATACATGCGTGCGTACGCAGACACACAAGTGGCGTGAAACGCAAGTACGGTTGAGTGTGTGTAAATTTGCTGCACTATTAGCAATGGGTTAATACATTAAACTAAGATATATATATATATATGTATATTGACAAAATATAACTATCCAATTTGAATAGGATTACTGTAATATTTTACAACAAAGTGTAAAACCTCTGGGAAAGAACTATCTGTTTCTGTGAAGTGATTTTTCTGTACCGAAAATATAGTTTTTGTGTATGTGGACAGTTGAAAGAGAATTGCATAAGTGTGTGAACCAGAAAGGTACCACAGTAAAACGCTGAACAAAAAGAGGTTATGGCGGTGTCTAGGATCGCAACCACACGTTGATAGTTGTGGGAATCGTGTCCTATTAGAAATTAATTTCCAGGAGTGATGCTGTCCTATGAAGACCTCAGGTGCAGGGTGCATGTCCTGGCTAGATGTGAGCGCATCCCTGGATTGGTTACCCGTGCATCCCTATTTGCCTACGTACAATGCACACCTTGCCTGCATGATTCAATAATAGTGTTTTTTTGTCCTTATTTAAGGCAAAGCCAAATGTTCCCTTACTTGTGGGTTGTAGTTGGAGTGATTTGTGGTGCAGGAAGGGATTGCTAGAGTTTACATTGTTTGGAGTTGTTTGAGTGGTGCTTGTGTGTGTTGTTTGAGTGGTGCTTGTGTGTGTTGTTTGAGTGGTGCTTGTGTGTGTTGTTTGAGTGGTGTTTTTTTTTTATGTACTTTTTATTTATTTTTTTTGTTTGGGTGGTGATTTTTTTAATTTGCATTTTATTTTGGGTGGTGGTTTTTCTTATCATTTTTTTGGGTGGTTTTTTTTCATATTTTTTCAAATTTTTTTTTTTTTTTGGTTGGTTGGTTTGGGTGGTGTTTTTTTGTTTTTAATTTTATTTTGGGTGGTGGTTTTTCTTTTCATTTTTTTGGTTTGTTGGTTTTTTGTTTCTAATTTTGTTTGGTGCATACATTTGCCAAACCCGGTTACTTGGTGTGTTTGGGTGGCCGTGCTTTTGGAATATCCCAAATCCAATGTTATTTGAAGACTCCAATAAGTGTGCCAGCCTACTGCAAGGTTTTTAATTTTTTTTTGGTTATATAAACCCAAAAAAAGAACATTATTCAATAAATTTTTAACTTGTTTTTTTTTTAAATTTAAGGTGTTTAACAGTCCAGTTTGTACTTGAATCAGGTAAGTGTCTATTTTAACAAACCTAAAAATTAGTTTTTATTAATTTTGAAGTGTTTTTTGCACATTTTTAAACATTTAATAATGCAGTTTTTAATTTATTGCTAAAAAATAATAAAGTTTACAAATTTTATTATTGGCCAATTTAAAAGTTAAGGTTTGTTTTAACAATAATAGTAGTAATAGTGTTTTTTTTTAACAAATCATATTATTTTCTTTTTCGTCCCCAAAAAATAAAACCCTACACAAAATACACCTGTAGGGGTTCCAGAAGATGGCACTGCCCGACCCTGTAAGAATATGCACCATTATTACTAAGCTAAGTATTTTTGGTAAAATATTCCAAAATCATTCTCAAAAACACTTTTTTGTTTTTTTTTTACATTTACAGAGCGATGTGGGCCAGCTAATAGTGACCATGTTGCCCCCCACCAACCTTCCTCAGCCTCCTCCTGGGCGTAGGCATAGGAGGTGTGCAAGGGCCAAGATATATAGAACACATGTCACCCTTTTTGGAATGCCTGATGATGTGGTTGTAACCACTTATCGCCTGCGTCCAAATATTATACTAGACACTCTTTCAATAATAAAGAATGATCTAGAAAGTCAGATTCACATTCCAACAGCAATCTCACCACTTACACAGTTGTTGGCGGTGTTACATTTCTGCACCTCAGTGTCCTTCCAAACCACTGTGGGGCTGGTGGGTGGCCTCTCCGAGCCCTCATTTTCATGGATCCTGAGGCGTGTGCTAGATGCATTCTTCAATCATATAGCAGATTTTATTAGTATGCCTTTGGATACGGAAGCCCTTGATGTGGCAAAGCAGAAGTTTTTTGACATTGCAGGCTTTCCACATGTCATAGGGGTAGTGGATGGCACTCACATAGCACTTCAGCCCCCTGCATGCAGGGAACAAATATATAGGAACCGTAAACATTTCCTTTCGCTAAATGTAATGGTGCTATGTGATGCCTCCCTCCAGATCCTCTCCCTGAATGCCAAATTTCCAGGCTGCAGCCATGATGCGTACGTCATTCAGCATTCAGGGATTTGCCCACAATTAAGCACACTGCAAGCTGGTGATGCATGGCTTCTTGGTAAGTATAAATCAAGGATGTAGCTATAGTAATAGTGTAAACATGTTTTCATGGTCAATTTATGTATCTTTTGGTGTTCCATTTCCATCAGGTGATAGTGGATATCCTTGCATGCCCTGGCTGCTGACTCCTTATTTGAATCCCACACCAGGGCCACAAACTCTATATAATGCCACGTTTACTGCCACCAGGCAGGTGGTGGAGCGCTGTATCTGCCTTTTAAAGGGCCGGTTCCGATGTCTCCATCACTCTGGTGGTGCCCTCATGTATTCACCGGATATGGTTTCTCGCATTGTGGTCCTGTGTGGGATTTTACACAACATTGCAATAAGGAGTCGAGTACCCATGCAGCCAGAGGATGCCTTGCCAGAGGATGGCCCCCCGGAGGAAGGTGTTGTGATGCTGTCGGGGGTCCAGACGTGAATCTGTTGTTTCTCATTTTGTTAGGTAATAATGTTTACATTTAGTTTGTTTTTTACACTTAGAGCAAATGTATTTTAAGGTGTACCTAATTTTTTGTTTTCTTTTTCTTCCACCAAAATCAAAAAACTTTCCAAAACTGCAAAACTAATGGAACCCATTGGCAATACCCTGTACTGTTTGAGAACTAACAAATTTTGCCCGGATATACCCCAACATGTTTAGTTAATTTGCCTTTTCTTTTATTAATTTGTATTTTTTCATCAAAATTTTCTGTTTGTTTTTTACTATTGTTGTTTATGTCTGCGTAAGCCAGATATTTTATTTGGAAAAACCCTGTGGACATTTTTTATGTGTGATTCTGTGATGAAATGCTTTTTATGAGTAAAAGCATGTTGGCAACATGTTTGTTAGTTAATAAAATATTTTCCAAAAAAAAAAATGTTTGGTGTGGTTTTTTTTAGGAAAGCCATTTTGAGGTGGATAATGTAGGCCAAACCCAAACAAAACTTTTAAACAACATTACTGCAAATGTTCTTAAGGTTTACAAAAACATTTTTGAATTTGTTACTCTATGGAAAGGCACCCAGCTTTGTTCACAAAGTGTTTGAAATGCTGAATTACACCCTTTAATTTTGAAAATAAAAGAGGACAAATGTTTTTGCAACAAAAACTTTACTGTAATATAATAAATTTTTAAATGTACAAAGATGAAAAAAAAAAACTATAAATGCTCCAAACTCCCCACAATATGCTGGAGGCAGCAGTAGGCCTCCAATAAATGGCCACTTGTTCTTCTCAGCTCCTCCCTAATTTGCACCATGATGTGGGTTAGATCTGAGGACAAAAACATGTATTTGTAGGTTAAAAACGTCTTAAAAATGACCAACATTTGAACATTAAACATTAGTCAATGTCCCAAAAAGTGGGAAAACACAATGATGTTAGGGTGTGTTTGAAAGTTTCATCCACACAACATTATTAATATGTTGATACTTTTATGGTGTAAAAACAATTGGAAACCCTAACTATGTGGCATAAGCAAAAAACCCCTATGATGTTGTTAAAAAAAATGGGAGGTATATTCTTAAGTCATGATGGCCATATCCTTAAAACACAATGCACGTATTCACTTCTAGAATGTTCTTGATAATCCAAAAATACAATGTGTTTGTTTGCTATGGCAAACATAACATTTCCTAATGAAGTTACATCTTAGTACATTTTAAACACAGTGTACACAACATTAACAAGGGTAGTCTTGTTCCTATCACCTTCCCAAGTTCTGTGACATGTTTTATTTAAATATAAAATACTAATCCAAATGTAATAATTTTTTACACCAATAAAAAAGCATTTTGTAAACCCCAAAAGGCATACATTTTTGGGCTCCCCCCCAAAAAAAAGGCCCAGGCACAAAACATAAGCACAAAATATTGAATAACAGCATTACTGCACAATGATTTTGACACCCATACTGAAATAAAAAAAAAAACAATGCCCAAAAATGTTTACAAAAACATGGATAACAACAACACCAAAAAAAAAAAAAAAGATTACAAAACACATACCATCAGAGCGTTGTAGCAAAACCCCCGATGTAGATGGTGCAGGAGATGGTGCTGGAGATGGGGAGTAATTTGGAGTTGAGGGAATGGTTGGAGAGGAAATGGAGTGGCAAACATCAAAGGGAGGGGATATTTGGGATGTGGACTCGGGCACGGGAGTGGATATTTGGGATGAGTGGGCAGGGGAGGGAGGAATACTCGGTGAGTATTGGAAGAGGGAGGGTTACTGGGGGAGTATGGTGGTGAGGAGGGAGGGCTGGGTTGAGCGGATGGGGAAGGTGAGGGTGAGGGCTGCAGGTTGGGACCTGCATTTCCTCCAAATCTGCGGGCCCTTCTCTGTCTCCGCTGTGTTTCTAAAATTTCAAGATATTAAAAAATAAAAAGTTTAGTTTTCACTTTCGGCTACACTATACAAGCACACTTTACACACTCAGGACAATAGGGACAACATACAGGAGGGGTTTTTTTACATTTACTAAAAGAATTGGCAAAGGAACATACATTTTTAACAGTCCACTAATTATAACATTTATACAAATGCATACTTACGTCTGCGTAATCGCGCCCGCAAATTTCTCAAAACGACTGGCGACCGATGGCGCAGATCAGACCACCGCCTCTCTAGTTGCGCGATATTGAACCTATATCCCGCACTGTGAAGGGCTCGCCTCACCTCCGCAAAGGCCGCCCGCTTTATGCAGTTGGAAATGGGCGGCTGTGCGGTCGTAATCCGCCTGTCCATGATCTGGATGAGAATCAATAATTCTCTCCTGGTAAAGGCCGCGGCACTCATGATGGCAATGGCCGATTTTTCAGAAAACATGAAATATACATGGGGTGAAAAAAAGATGATTGGCTAAAATATTTACTCAGTTTCCAAAAAAAACACTATTGGCCAACCCTTTAATCATGTGCCCCAAAAAATAAGGTAAGATTTGATTGGCTAAAACACGCAGTGTGCAAATGCAAATATAAGAGTGCAAATGATCCTAACGCAAAATGCACATGCATTTTTAAATTTAACAGAATTAGCAACAGTACATTCACAGATAATAAACATTACTTTGTTTTTTAAATTTTGGGGAAAAAAAGACAACGGAGAAAACACCCGCGAAATGAACAATAAAGTTTATTGACACATGAAAAAAAACTTGTTTTAAAGAACAGCAAGAGTTAAACACTCTTAATTAGATAATTGACAACAAGCTAATAACAAGCTGATCGATAGTCCATGTAAACATGACATGTGACCATCAAAACAACACATACGGCCACAAACATCAGAACATAATTAGCATACAGTGAATGACAGCCCCTGACTACGATTGTCTTGTTCGTTCGATCAGATCAGTCGGTAGCTAGAGGAGGTGCAGTGCTAACGAATGGGCGTCACTTTGTTTACGATCGACCTGCCGTACGATCGGATTTTGTGATCGTTGCCTGTACCATCGTGCGGCTGCAACGACCGACTCTGAATGAGGTCGAGAGTCCTATCAAAGCAAGTCTCCCTTAATGACAGATTACTGTGCACCTGGGCTGTGTCCAGACAGGAGAGTCAATTAGTGCACCTGACACTGCACACAGAAGGCAGTAATTAGTGCAGTGTCTCAGTGGTAACAAAGGCTGGAACTCCAAGCAATATGATCTGCTTAACTGCAGATCCTAACAGTGCACCACCGCCACCATATGTGGGAGGGGAAAGAGTTACAATCAGTATAACTATAAAAAATGAAAATAACTGTAACCTATACCCTGTACTAACCAATTTGGAAAGTTTTTACTCAGGAAGAGATGATGACCCTACCCTGGTCTCGGCCATTTCTCATGCACTCAGCATCCAAGAAGGGCAATATTCCCAAAGTAAAGGAGGGGCTGCAGCAGATGTAGGAGAAGTGGCTGGGACCAGTGAAGCAGGTAAGCATGGTGCCATCCATAGTACCGAGACGGTAAGGTCCGGAATTCATTTGGAAACTAGTGCAGTAGCAGGAATACACCCTGTTCGCACAATAGCAGTTCCCAGTGGGCAAGCAGACAAGGCAAGGGGTAATTCCTGTTTCAAATGTAGACATGTATTGCCCTTGGACTAGGTCCGAATTGCGGTCCATTATCACAGATTTTCCAGACCCCAGAAAAGATTTGACGGGGGTCAAATCTTGGGACTTGGGACTATCAAGGACTTGGGTAATGCTCATGAGCCTACTAATAAAGATTGGCAGATAGTGCTGAGAGCTTGTCTTCCTACCAGTATCGACATCCAAAAATGTATTGAAGATTGTCGACTGGAAGAGGACAAATCTTTATCTGATGCAGACAACCAAAGTAATGTAAGACAAATAACAATCCAACTGGCCACATACTTCCCAGTTGCAGTGGACTGGAAGAAAATCTTTACTATAAAACAAAAAGATAATGAGACCACAAAGGATTCTTTTACAAGGCCATTACAAGAAATAGCTAAATATACTGGGGTAGCCAACATAAAAGATGATATACATCACCAGGAAGTAGCTGTCGCAGTACTAATGGATGGACTTAAATAATCTTTAAAAACAAGGGTACAAACCTCACTGCCCAATTGGAGGGGTATAACTGTAGATGCCCTTAGGGAATCCGCCTTACAACATGATAAAAACATAAGTAAGCACAAGAAAGAAAGGACAGAGAGGCTAATGACGGTAAGTATCTAGGCTCTGGAAAACACACACATGACCACTACAAAATAACACATAAAGGGAACAGAGATGGTAGATATGTATCATCCCTTATATGGTGTTTATTCCAAAGAATATATATTAGTTATATAATTCATGTACCATATAATCTTCAAACTCTCACATACCCCATAGCACCCACACACAAGATTCTCTCTATTCTATCATATCTCTCTCTATCTCTCTTTCTTTCCCCATAAGCATTTTCTTCAGATAGATCGTATTCCCCAATTTATCAAGTCCCATATTTGCTCTAAATGCATGAAGAAATATATCTACCCTTTTACAATCTCCTCATACATACACACATACACACATATTGTTAAAACATATTGAAATATTGCAAATGTGATAATACTGTTTTACATATATGTGAATATTATTGAATAAGAAATTGTTATTGAAATATACTTTCCCTTACTTTATTTCATACCTGTGTGTACTCATTTATAAATTAATTATCCAAATAATTTAAAAGGTATATACAGTAATCTTGGGAAAACTTGCAAGTAGGTTATTAAATGGTTTATAATTAGTTATTAATTATGATCTGTTATTAAATGATAATAATATAGAAATGTAGCCAGATACTAGAATCATACCCCTATCACATAATATGTCTCTAAAACTTTTGTTTAAGTTTGTTGAACCCAGATATATTATATGTATATGTTTGATGTCCATACACTATTTATGTTACTACATGAGTTAAGTTTAAGGTATTTTAAAAGGTACCTGTAGTTAAGCTGTATTTAAAAAGCCTCCATGCAGCATTATAAACCTAAGCGCTATATATATATATATATATATATATTTATTATCATTTTCTTTTCCCAACTTTACACCAGAGAAAAACATGTTTGTTATATGCCTTTTTCAAAAATTATAACGTATTATTGTTTTGTTTCCTCACAATTGAAGTAAATGTTAACGCTTTCTGCATGATGACATATAACCATCTATTAACAGTTTAAACTACCTTTTGTATTGGGACTGGGTAGAAGTATAAAGTAGAACAGTTTACTGTTGATCTTGTATGACTGCTAAAAATACCTTATAGTTTGTGTGCCTTGTAATGCACAAAGGGTGGAGGATGAAAACACTGGTGAGGGAGGATTTAGTTCAGATATGGTGTGCACTGATGTATTCTCAATCTGGGTAGAGGCATTCCCTGCTGCTTCAAATACTGGCATGTTTACCGCAAAGAAAATTGTACAAGAATTTGTGTATAGATTAGGGGTGAGCGGGTTCGGATTTCTGAAATCCGAACCCCCCCGAGCCCCCCCGATCCAAGGCAGATCCGAGTCAGGCTCGCCTTTTCCCGCCTGACTCGGATCTGAAATCGAGGCAAAACGTCATCATCCCGCCTTCCGGGTCTCGCGGGTTTTGGATCCTATATAAGGTACCCGCGTCGGCGCCATTTTCTCACTCGGCTGTGGACAGTGAAGAGGGAGGGTGGGAGTTAGGGCTGGCTGGGCTGTGTAGTGTAGTGCAGAGTAGTGTTGTGCTGTGCTGTGCTGCGCTGTGCTGCTGTTGTCCATAGGGACTGGCTGTGTTGTGCTGTGCTGCTGTTGTTAATAGGGGCTGTGTCCACTACTTCAAAGTCCATAGGGGCTGGCTGGACTGTGTTGTGCAGTCAGTTCTCCATAGGGGCTGTGTCCACTCCAAAGTCTTGTGCAGTGTCCCAGTCCTAAAGGTGTGCTGTAGTGTTGTCCAGGGGGTGCTCTGTCCATCAGGGGTGCTCCCCCCAAGTGCTAAAAAAATAATATTTTTTCTGTGTTTGTGAATTATGTGCGCAGTAGCCGCACGTGCATCAACAAAGTAGTGCCAAGCGTGCGCCTGTGTCATAAGTAAAGGGCCGGCTGGCTTTACCGTTAAAGGGTGCTGTAACCCCCAAAGTACACTCCAGTCCAAACCAAAAAAAAAAATATTTTCTGTGTTTGTGAATTGTGTGCGCAGTAGCCGCACGTGCATCAACAAAGTAGTGCCAAGCGTGTGCCTGTGTCATAAGTAAAGTAGGGGTGTGCACCGGCCACTTTTCGTGTTTTGTGTTTTGGTTTTGGATCTGGATCTTTCTTCGTGTTTTGGATCTGGATTGGTTTTGCCAAAACCACCCTTCCGTGTTTTGGGTTCTGGGTTTTGTGTTTTGGATCTGTATTTTTTTTTTAAAAAAGCATAAAAACAGCTAAAATCACAGAATTTGTGTGTTTTTCTGCTCCTATGCTATTATTAACCTCAATAACCTTAATTTCCACTCATTTCCAGTCTATTCTGAACACCTCACACCTCATAATAGTGTTTTTATATCCAAAAGGTTGCACCGAGGTAGCTGGATGACTATGCTAAGAGATACGAGTGGGCGGCACAAACACATGGTCCATCTAGGAGTGAAACTGCAGTGGCATACAGGATGGCAGTTTGAAAAACTAGGCCCCAAACAGTACATAATTCAAAGAAAAAAAAGAGGTGCAAGATGGAATTGTCCTTGGGAAATCCCACCCACCCTTATGTTGTATAAACAGGACATGCACACTTTAACAAACCAATCATTTCATCGCCAGGGTCTGCCACACGACTGTGGCTGAAATGATTGGTTCGTTTGGGCCCCCACAAAACAAGCTGGCAATTAATCTGTCCCTGCACAAACTGGCTCTACGGAGACAAGATGTCGTCCTCATCCTCCTCATCCACCGATTCCTCACCCTCTTCAGTGTTGTGTACATCCTCATCCTCACAGAGTATTAATTCGTCCCTGCTGGAATCCACAACCACAGGTCACTCTGTACATTCTGGAGGCTCGTCTTCCAGGAAGAGTTGATAATTCATTTTATGAACATCATCTTCTCCACATTTTGTGGAAACAACCTCCTACGCCTTTCGCTGACAAGGTTCCCGGCTGCACTAAACACTCTTTCGGAGTACACACTGGAGGGGGGGCAACTCAGGTAAAATAGAGCCAGTTTGTACAGGGACCTCCAAATTGCTTCTTTTTCCTGCCAGTACAGGTATGGACTGTCTGACATGCCTACTTGGATGCTGTCACCGATGTAATCCTTTAACAGACGCACGCTTGTCGCTGCTGCTTTAAGGATGCAGGTGCGGCTACTGCCCACACATTTCACAAAGACAGAAAAAAAAAGAATTTTTTTATTGTTTGTGGAGCGCACTTTGAGGGTTACACCACCCTTTAACAGACAGACCCACGCTTGTCGCTGCTGCTTTGAGGACAGTATCATATGCAGTGACAGTAGACTTGTCAGAAATTGTTGGCACGTCCTTCAGTCTGGACCAGATGTCCAAACCGGCCCTTGACTTATGACACAGGCGCACGCTTGGCACTACTTTGTTGATGCATGTGCGGCTACTGCGCACACAATTCACAGACACAGAAAATATTTTGTTATTTGGTTTGGAGTGTACTTTGGGGGTTACAGCACCCTTTAACTGTCAAGCCAGCCGGCCCTTTACTTATGACACAGGCGCACGCTTGGCACTACTTTGTTGATGCACGTGCGGCTACTGCGCACACAATTCACAAACACAGAAAAAATATTTTGTTATTTGGTTTGGAGTGTACTTTGGGGGTTACAGCACCCTTTAACGGTCAAGCCAGCCGGCCCTTTACTTATGACACAGGCGCACGCTTGGCACTACTTTGTTGATGCACGTGCGGCTACTGCGCACGCAATTCACAAACAGAAAATATTTTTTTTTTTGGTTTGGACTGGAGTGTACTTTGGGGGTTAAAGCACCCTTTAACGGTCAAGCCAGCCGGCCCTTTACTTATGACACAGGCGCACGCTTGGCACTACTTTGTTGATGCACGTGCGGCTACTGCGCACACAATTCACAAACACAGAAAATATATTTTTTTTTGGTTTGGACTGGAGTGTACTTTGGGGGTTACAGCACCCTTTAACGGTCAAGCCATCTGGCCCTTTACTTATGACACAGGCGCACGCTTGGCACTACTTTGTTGATGCACGTGCGACTACTGCGCACACAATTCACAAACACAGAAAAAATCCTGACACCTAAATCCCGTTGTATCCAAGTGCCTGCAAACCACACCGTCAACTCCCTCCTCGTCAATTTCCTCCTTAGGCAGGATCGGAAGTAGTCCTGCAGGCCATGTCACTGGCATGACTGACTCTCCTATCCGGGATTCCTCCGGAGGATCCTGCATTGCTACGCCTACTGCTGCCGCTGCTGCTGTTGCTGCTGCTGGGAGTCGTTCATCATCCCAGAGAGGAAGTAGGAACACCACTACTTTTACTAAACAATTGACCCTCCAACAGTCCTTAGCGAGGAGGATGAAGTACGACAGCAGTCATCCTGAAGCAAAATGTATAACTGAGGCCTTGACTGCTATGTTGGTGTTAGACGTGCATCCGGTATCCGCCATTAGTGCAGTGGGATTTAGACAATTGATGGAGGTAGTGTGTCCCCGGTTCCAAATACCGTCTAGATTCCACTTCACTAGGCAGGCGATACCGAGACTGTACAGAAACGTCAGAAAAAGTGTCCTCAGTGTCCTGAAAAATGCTGTTGTACCCAATGTCCACTTAACCACGGACATGTGGACAAGTGGAACAGGGCAGACTAAGGACTATATGACTGTGACAGCCCACTGGGTAGATGTATTACCTTACGCAGCAACAGCAGCAGTGTCACCAGTCGCAGCATCTCAGAAACGCCAGCTCGTTCCAAGGCAGGCTACGCTGTGTATCACCGGTTTCAGTAAGATGCACACCGCCGACAACCTCTTAGAGAAACTGAGGGAAATCATCGCCCAGTGGCTTACCCCACTTAGACTCTCCTGGGGATTTGTGATATCTGACAACGCCACCAATATTGTGCGGGCATTACATCTGGGCAAATTCCAGCACGTCCCATGTTTTGCTCACACAATAAACTTGGTGGTGCAGAATTTTCTGAAAAGTGACAGGGGCGTGCACGAGACGCTTTGGGTGGCCCGAAAAATTTCTGGCCACTTTCGCCATTCAGCGACTGCGTGCCGAAGACTGGAGCACCAGCAAACACTCTTGAACCTGCCCCGCCATCACCTGAAGCAAGAGGTTGTGACGCGGTGGAACTCAACCCTCTATATGCTTCAGAGGATGGAGGAGCAGCAAAAGGCCATTCAAGCCTATACATCCACCTATGACATAGGCAAAGGAGGGGGTATGCACCTGACTCAAGCGCAGTGGAGAATGATTTCCGTGTTGTGCAAGGTTCTCCAGCCCTTCGAACTTGCCACACGTGAAGTCAGTTCAGACACTGCCAGCTTGAGTCAGGTCATTCCCCTCATCAGGCTTTTGCAGAAGCAGCTGGAGAAAGTGAAGGAGGAGCTAAGACGGAGCGATTCCGCTTGGCATGTGGGACTTGTGGATGAAGCCCTTCATTCGCCTTGCCAGGATTCCAGGGTGGTCAATCTGTTGAAATCAGACCACTACATTTTGGCCACCGTGCTCGATCCTAGGTTTAAAGCCTATGTGGTATCTCTCTTTCCAGCCGACACAAGCCTGCAGAGGTGCAAAGACCTGCTGGTGAACACACTGTCAGCTGAAGCGGAACGTGACACGTCAACAGCTCCTTCTTCATTTTCTCCCGCAACTGGGGCTGCCAGGAAAAAACTTAGGTATCCTAAGCAACCCGCTGGCGGTGATGCAGGGCAGGCAGGACCAAGTTTGGACATCTGGTCCGGACTGAAGGACCTGGCAACAATTTCTGACATGTCTACTGTCACTGCATATGATACTGTCACCATTGACAGAATGGTGGAGGATTACATCGGTGACAGCATCCAAGTAGGCATGTCAGACAGTCCATACCTGTACTGGCAGGAAAAAGAGGCAATTTGGAGGCCTCTGTACAAACTGGCTCTATTTTACCTGAGTTGCCCCCCCTCCAGTGTGTACTCTGAAAGAGTGTTTAGTGCAGCCGGGAACCTTGTCAGCGAAAGGTGTAGGAGGTTGCTTCCACAGAATGTGGAGAAGATGATGTTCATCAAAATGAATTATCAGCTCTTCCAGGGAGACCAGCCTCCAGAACGTACAGAGGGACCTGTGGTGGTGGATTCAAGTGGGGACGAGTTAATACTTTGTGAGGATGAGGATGTACACACTGAAGAGGGTGAGGAATCGGTGGATGAGGAGGATGAGGATGACATCTTGCCTCCGTAGAGCCAGTTTGTGCAGGGACAGATTAATTGCCAGCTTGTTTTGTGGGGGCCCAAACGAACCAATCATTTCAGCCACAGTTGTGTGGCAGACCCTGGTGCTGAAATGATTGGTTTGTTAAAGTGTGCATGTCCTGTTTATATAACATAAGGGTGGGTGGGAGGGCCCAAGGACAATTCCATCTTGCACCTCTTTTTTTTCTTTGCATTATGTACAGTTTGGGGCCTAGTTTTTCAAACTGCCATCCTGTCTGCCACTGCAGTATCACGCCTAGATGGGTCACGTGTTTGTGCCGCCCACTCGTGTCGCTTAGCATAGTCATCCAGCTACCTCGGTGCAACCTTTTGGACATAAAAACACTATTGTGAGGTGTGAGGTGTTCAGAATAGACTGGAAATGAGTGGAAATTAAGGTTATTGAGGTTAATAATAGCATAGGAGCAGAAAAACCTACAAATTCTGTGATTTTAGCTGTTTTTATGCTTTTTTTCAAAAAAATACAGATCCAAAACACAAAACCCAGAACCCAAAACACGGAAGGGTGGTTTTGGCAAAACTAATCCAGATCCAAAACACGAAGAAAGATCCAGATCCAAAACCAAAACACAAAAAGTGGCCGGTGCACACCCCTAGTATAGATATGTTATCCCTAAACTTATTGAAAGTGACAAGGGTACCCATTTTACTGGTGAAGTCTTTCAGGTCATGTGTAAGCTTATGGGCATTAATAGTAAACTTCATACTCCCTTCCGACCCCAAGCCAGTGCGAAGGTGGAGAGAATGAACAGCACTATTAAGAACAAATTGAGCAAAGTGATGAATGAAACAGGATTATTTGTGGCCAGAGGCACTGCCAGTAATATTGTATAGCATTGGAACCACTCCCAGATCCCTGCTTAACCTATCACCCTTCGAAATCCTTTTTGGATGACAGCGACATGTAATGATAGATCACCAGGACAATTTGAACTGTAACAGTGAAGTGACAGTACAATACCTTGTCAGGATGAGCCAGCAGTTGAGAAATCAGCAAAAAAGCTTGAAACTGGTGATTCCTGACCTACCAAACAGTAACTGTCATTATATTGAACCAGGGGACTATGTTATGATTAAAAATTTTCTACACTCAGGTTGCCTAATAGACAGGTGGGAAGGGCCATACCAAGTTTTGTTGACCAGCACGACATCACTGAAAGTAGCCGAGAGAGAGACTTGGGTCCACTTCTCCCATTGCAAGAAGGTCACTAACCCGGAGAGAACTCGTGAAGCAGAAAAAGGTGAATCCACACTAATATCGCTTGAGAACCTGTTCGGGGAGGACTGAAAGGTAGCACTGTTGAACTTTACCTGAGCATATCAGAGAGTTATTGGGGGACTGTTATTTCAATATTGAGTGTCTTCAATCAAGAATTGTTTTGTTCCTGTTTTCCCTTTGTACTTGTATTTTGATCAGGACATTTTGTTTTTGTGAGAGGCCCCGAGAAGTTGAGTATGGGTCTGGAGGTGGTTCTGATGGAGAGGACAAGAACTTCGTAGAATCCCAGGATCGGTCTATCACTTTGATCAGAGCCGGAATAAGTAAGAGGTCTGGCAGTCACGGAGTTTGGAGACAGTGTGATGGGCTATTGTCTGAGGAATACTGTTAAGTACTGCGAACCCATAATTGAGGATGAGTGCATCCAAAGATGTCAGTTGAGTAGTAATGTCGAATTTGACAGACACCCTTTGAGTGATTACCATCCATTAGTGGGTAAGGTTCTAAATCAAACAGAGTGTTGGGTGTGCTCACATGTACCTCAAGGACAGAGTAATTCTGGATTAGTGCCATACCCATTAAAGTTAGCAGAGGCACTTGAATTACATGGAGGGAGACTGGTGGACAAGAAATATAATATATCTAGACCCCCTAGTCTTAAGCTCCACCAGTACCATGTAGCTAGATCCCTGGTATGTTTAAATCTCACCAATTTCAGAAAACCAGGAAATTGGGAGATGATCTGGAACAATCAGACAATGACCTATTCACACAGAGCTGATAATGAACCTATCTATTCTGAACTTGTATGCAGAATTATTGCAAGTGGGAGTTACTTCCGGTATAGGTACACACGTAGATACGCCAAAGTAATGGTTGGCAGAGTATCACTAGGGTACTGTGCAAATATTATACAACCAGAAACGTGTACTGGCCAAATGGGGAGATGGGGACAGGATTCTTTGTCAGAATAATGTGTTCAATGATAATGATGCATTCTGTTCCTTATGTTCTCCCAGATGATGTATATTTCATATGTGGAAGGAAAGCCTACAAGTGGCTTTCTCCAAACTCTGAAGGTTTATGCTATCTTGTAAGGGCACTAGCAGAAATCATGACCCTTACACATGATAAAATGATAGACATTCACTACAACTCTCCCCCTCCTTATACCCATACTCATTATGAACACATTTATAAAAGACAACTGATAGAAAGGGGAGACCCCTTAGTCTCAAATTTGATCCAGGAATCCACTGGGATTCAATTCCTCTTCACTTTAGATATCACCCGTACTGCCAGAGTAGTTATAAATTATAGGTACATCCAAGTGTTGGCAAATTTGATTGATAATATCACTGAGATGTATGATGACACCTTCAGGTTTACTGGTAGGGAGTTACAAGCCTACAAGAAAGAGCTTGTGCAACACAGGATGGTTTTGAATTATGTAACAGCTGTAACGGGTGGGTACTGTGTAACCTTAGCAACTCAATATGGAGTAAAATGCTGCACTTACATCACCAATAGTACAGATGATCCGAAGGAGGTGATTGAGCAGAAAATGGATGAAATACTGCAGCTGAAGTGGGAATTTAGGAGGAAGCACAACCTCACTTTAGCTGCCATGGGCAAGGAATTAATTGGATGGGTCACCTGGTTGACCCTGCTCAAGTGGTTCTCTGGGTTAGGAGAGTGGGCACAAGAAATGGTGATGAATGTAGGGAAACTTCTACGCTGTATCCTGGGTGTCGTCATACTTATCAGCCTGATATTCAAATGTGTTCCAATTATGACCCGGCAAAAGAAGGCAACCAGAAATACAAATTTAATGAGTCTGAGGAGGGGCAGTGTTGAAAATGTGGCAGATTTGGTGTATAATCCTGAAATCGAAAGCACAATCAAGTAATAGAAATGTGAATAGGTTTAGTCATGCTTATTTATATGTATAGTAAATGTTACATCAGACATCATAGAAAATGTAGTCCTAATTTTCCCAAGCATTCTTTATAGGTTAGATGAGTTCCCACATCCTACCAATGATCCCCAGAGGATCCGTTGATTGCGTATAAAGGTTTACCCCGGTAGTCCCTGACACCAATTGAATAGTTGATGATTGACTTGCGATATAGATATGTATACATATACCTAAGTTATCAATTAGTGTTTGTATGTATTAAATATGTTTTTTTTAGGTATGATAGTTTATGGCGATTATCAAAGGCTGGACTGTCGAAGTCAAAATATTAAAATACTAAAATACACTTATATACCAGACTTTAACATTAACTGGTATATTCTCATGGCATATTTCAAAGAGCCATAACCTGTGTGTATTTATTTGACACACATACTTTGTATACACATACATCACTTTCTTCAAAGGAACCTTATTCCATTCTATTGACACCATGTTGTTAAGTAACAAATTCCAAGGTTTTGTAAACAATAAGGCTTGTTGTTCCCCCCAGCAGACAGGGTGTCATAAAAGGTGGTATTTCTATTCATTAATAATCCTCCTTTGGTTGGTTGTGTTTGATTTGTAAATAAGCTTTTCATGCCTGGGATCCACCAAAATATATGACCTCTTATCTGCTGATATCATGGCTCCTCTTTTGACCCATACTGGACAATAGACATGTCAGTTTATAATTACCAAAGGTACAATACTTTGATCCTGATTAGAACTGTATGCATACACCTATACATACCAGTGTCTGTTGGTCTAAGCAGTAAAAACCTTTTTCTTACACAATTACTAAACCTTACAATTAAAGCATATATCTAAATACCTGCTACTAAACATTTAACTTATACAGTATGTTCAAACCTTTTTAATCTATTTTTCACTTTAATATATATATATATACAGTCTATCCAAAATAACAATAAACAATGTTTTAATTCTGGCAATATCTCTAATCCTGATATTCCAAAATTATGAATAATTTCCTAAATATCTAAATTTCAACAATTGGCCCCTTGTGGCCATGAGAAATTAATTTGATTGGCCACACATTAATCTAACATAATTATTCCCAATACATTTTTAAACATTTCTTCAAACCAAACTTGCCTTTCATAATCATTATCTTACTATAACCATTGTACCACTATAATGGTTGCATATTTCCCTTAAGATAGTTTAGCTTAGCTCCCTGTATCTTACACTATTGTAATTTATATATGACCATTACTGCGGTTTTATTCAGTATGTATATATAGAACGGATTAGACATTTATATTAGAATTAATGGTGACATGTCCAATGTATTATATATATCCTGGCTTTCGTGGCTCACACAATACAAACCTGCCTCCTACCCACAACCTGCCTCCTACGGAATAATTTACACATAGTAGTCACACATACAACCAATGGTTTACACCAAAATACAAATATATTAAAGAGAAGAAAAATAGCTATATATATAGTACAGGGATGGCATCACATATTAACATCGTGTTTGGGGTCATAATGTACAGAATTGTGTTAGCAGTAATCCGGTGGTTGTGAATAGACTATCGCACATTGTGGCAAGCAGATATTCGCAATGCCGGATTTATGTTAGCAAATAACAATGGTTGATTTGAACTAGCTTTTCAGAGGAAACCCAGAGATGAACACCTGTAACAGCATCCTGAGCCTAGGCATCGCCCACTGTTTGAACCAACCAATGACCCCCAGTGAACTGGAAACGCCCTGCCCCTGGACCAATGGAAGACACAGCCTGCTATTATATATACCCATAATTTAACTGTATAAATTAGGCTCCCCTGATCCAGAGAGTAGTAGCTGTATCTACCAGTTATCTGGTGACGACTGTACTCTGGATCCAGGGAGCACATGCGAATGTATGTATACTGGTTTGTAACTCTGACCTCTTTCTTGAACTATATTGTACCACTGTATAACTTGTGATAATAATGTTATATATACTTTCAATACAATATTTACTTTTGTGCATTGGACCACAGAAACTGGTGTGTGTTCACTTGCTTTCACATAAGGTTATTATGCTGTGATATATATTGCACTGTAATTCACATTGTATTTTGATATGAAGATAGTGACTATTATGCATACTGGTGGTGTTGCAATAAAGGTATTGCGTATGAATCACATGTTGCGTACACTGTGCATTCACAATGGCGTATCGCCATACGCAGGTGCGTCCACGTGGCGTTGACAGCCGTAGGGAGATTTAAATAGGATTTCACACCTCTCAGGGAAAACTCAGAAGAGAAGCCCATAGGCTTCTATTAGGCAACGCCATATATAGATAGTATTGTCTATCTGCATTTCCCATATGCACCAAGCAACGAAAAGCAAATCATTTGTGCATAGGAGAAATGCAGTCGAAACCTGTGAAAACAGCATTTTCGACGGTTTGACCGCATTTTTCCTCATAGTGCATCCCACTCATAATCAATAGTCATTATAGTAATTCCAATATGTCATTTTAACATTATCAAAGGGTACCAACTGAAAAAGCCTTCCAATACACTGTTGTGATGTTTTCTCTACTGTTATTAAAAAGGGTCATTTACTTATTATTGATTAAAACACAAACCAATACAGCAAAGGGATCACACAATATGGTATAATACATTTTTCTGAATTGCCAATGTATACTTATCTTAGTTAAAGGTTCTACTATTTGATGCTTCTCCTGTATTGCAGAGAATACTACATGCTGAAGTGGACTGTGGTCTGATTCAGTGGGCTGTATTGACAAATGGATATGAGAAGTGGCTCCCTAATCATGTTTCATGTGAATAAATGTAAGTGTCAGACTGCATAAATAATCCCTCTGTAGCCACATCTGCACATTTTGCTATTGAAACTGTTTCAAGGCAAGAAATATTAGCAGAATAAGCTGTGATAGCGTACATGAGACACAACCTGTTAGGGCTAATATATCTATCAATATGAAATGTGAAAGGATGTGCTGGGAGCAGTAGTCCTCTTGACAGAAAGTTAACCCAGGGTAAATTAACTCAGCCAAGGTGATTTCAATGCATGGGTTGATGATGAGCTCTCTCACCTTGGCCAAGATCTCCTGTGCACAATGAATGCTCTGGGCCTCACACAAGTCATTCCTTCAGCTACTCATATAAGTGGCCACAGTCTTGATCTTGTCTTCCAGATTGGATTAGAAGTCTCTGACCTAAATATAAACCCAGTCACGTGGTCAGACTCAATTCGCTTCTCAGTTGCAACCCCTCAAAATAAAACTTTACCCATGGAGTTGACAAGGTATCATCCAAGGAGGGGCATGAACCCCAGGCTCTTGCAGCAAACCTGGATCTTTCTGCGGGAATGGGTACCTGTGAAGATCCTTGTTCTCTAGTCCATTACTATAACAGAGATGTGACAGCTGCAATGGATATTATTGCCCCTGTGAGTATACGACCCCGAATACCACAGGTCAAGCCCCTTGGTTTGACAATAGTGTTAGTGAACTCAAGAAAAGGGGGCGAAGACTTGAAAGACGATGGAAGAAGACTAACCTGGTAAAGTTAACACTAATCAAACATATTAGAGAATATCAATCAACAATCACCCATAAGAAAACAGAGTTCCTTTCAAATGAGATCAAGGCAGCAAATAGTAGATCAGCTCAGCTTTTCCGTACAGTGGAGATACTTTGCAAACCAGCATGCCTGCAGCTTGATGAAACCCTCTCCCAGTCCAGATGCAATGAGTTTGCAAAATTCTTTGCAGATAAAGTATCCTCCATTCGGGCTGGAATCCACACAGTGCCATCAAAGGATTGCAAAACTAATAAGCCTGCAAAGTTAAGCCACCTGTCTCCCTGGAACAGCTTTAACATAATGGATGTAAAAGACATTGCCAAAATTATCAGACTGTTGCGACCCACCACCTGTGATCTGGACCCTGCCTCAACTAAGTTTCTCTTAGGGTGTATGGAAATGATTGGCCCTGTAATTGCAAAAATAGTTCAATGCTCTTTACAACAGGCATTTTTCCAGAACCACTAAAGGAAGCATTTGTTAGACCACTTCTTAAAAAACCTAATTTAGAACCCAACTGCATGACCAACTATAGACCAGCATCAAACCTTCCTTTTCTAGGAAAGGTCATTGAGAAAGTAGTGGTAATGCAACTGGAAACCCGCCTGTCTACCCATTATATTTATGATCCATTCCAGTCAGGATTCAGGAGAAGACATAGCACTGAAACAGCTCTGGTATGTGTGCTTAATGATCATCTAATGGCAAGAGACAGAGGTGATTGTTCAATCTTAATCCTTCTGGATCTTTCAGCAGCATTTGATACTGTAGACCATGGGATTCTAATTGAGCACCTGAAAAAATTTCTGTGGACTGGATGGCACAGTCCTTAGCTGGTTCAAATAATTTCTGACCGGCAGATCACAGAGAGTTTCTTCTGGAGTAAACTCTTCATCACCAGTGCCACTTTCATGCGGTGTCCCACAGGGTTCTATACTATCCCCTGTGCTTTTTTGCAGTATACAAGCTACCATTGGGTGAAATAATCAGACGTCATGGCCTGGTGTACCACTGCTATGCAGATGATACACAACTGTACCTGTCCTTTGCTCCAGGTACAAAGGACCCCATAACAACCCTAAATGGCTGCCTAGCTGAGTTTCAGGAGTGGATGAGTGCCAGTTGGCTGCGACTGAACCCTGATAAAACAGAGGTCCTTATGATAGGTCACAAGTCAGGGCTACAGTATAGCCAACCAACAGGACTTATGCTTGGAGGATCAGAATTACAAAACACTGAAATATGCGGAATCTTGGTGTTGTCCTGGATAGTGGCTTGACACTTAAACATCAGGTATCAGAAACAATCAAATCCTCATTCTTTTATCTGAGGAACATACCCAGAATCAAGCACTTAATTCCCTCAGAAGATCTGCCTAAAGTATATCACCACGCCTAGACTACTGCAACGCCCTCTACCTTGGACTCCCAGCAAAAGAATTGCACCGCTTGCAGATGGTACAAAATGCAGCTGCCAGGCTATTAGTCAACCAGCCCCGTTCCAGCCACATAACACCCACCCTCTACTCCCTTCACTGGCTGCCTGTCAGATGGCGAATTGTTTTCAAGATTGGATTAATAACTTACAAAGCCCTACATGACCATGGCCCAAGGTACCTAAAGCAGCTTCTGATTCCATACCGTCCCACACGAGTACTGCGATCCGTTGACAAAGGGCTATTAACAGTACCTAGAATCTCCCGGAATTTGTCAGTTTTGGGGCTCCAACCTTATGGAACTGACTTCCCCACAAAGTTTGAGAGGCCTCCACTCTAGAATCCTTCAAAAATAGACTCAAGACTTACCTCTTCACCCAAGCATTTCACTAATGTCCCTGGTTTAAGCTTATTTTGTGTTTTGTGCTGTAAAGGCAAATGTAAAGCACTTTGAGTCCTTTAGGAGAAAAGCCCTATATAAATAAAATTATTATTATTATTATTATTATTAAGGTAGCAGTGCTGGTACAGGGTAGTTGCTATTTGGTATTGTGGCTCAGTGTGCTGTGGTTATTCTGTGTATGACCGTCCCCTTAGAATGTCAGGGAGTAAAGACATGTGGAGACACCATACATGCTCAGTAGAGCAGATGTTAGGCATGTCTAGCTGACTCTGGCAGGTCCTAGTGACCGCTGGGTCAGCCTACCTTGTCAGGTTCCTAAGAGGAGGCTTAAAAACCTAGTCAAACAAAAGTCACAATTACTTGTCAGACTTTGTTATAGCTTAAAACATTTATTTATCTTGCAATGCAAAGTTTGCTAACCTGTTTTTACAAATTGGTGCTTCTTTGATTACATTTTATATTTTAGTGAAATTTATGGTAATGTGTAGTTCTTTTGAAGGTTAGATGGTTGCCCATGCGGCTCTTGAAGTGTATCAGGTTGCCCTTCACTGTACCAGTACTGGAAGATTCCAGAGGAACCCCCTCCAGGTAATTTTTGTGAAATAGTAGGCCATAGACTATTTTAAGTGCAATTTTAAGTGAGAATTGAATTTATGCTTTATTTTTTAAGCCTGATTTTTAACTTGTGATACTGTATTTTTAGTTTATTTTTAATTATATATATTTAAAATTATTTTTCTAACCATTGTTCTCTACAATTGTAAACAATTTTGTTTTTGTAAAATTTTGTTTATCCATGACAATAGTGAGTTGTATTATGATGCCTTTTAACCTAACTAGTTAATCATTTGATTATTATCTATTTTTTGTTGGATCATTCCTTATTTGCCAATTGTAGGCCACATTTCATGTTTGGGTAAGAGGGTGTTTGACCACTTATATCTTAAATGCTGACACTACCTTTAACAGTCCTATATTGCTCAGCTTCCCGTAAGCTTCCCATAAGGGACTAGTTTTGCATAGCGGAATTGTCACAATGAAGTTTTGATCTATAAAGTACCTTCTCAGTGTCGGAGATACTTGCCTGCTTTCAATAATCTCCTGTTTTCAATACTATAGGATAACACCATCTTCGCATTCCGGAGCTTGGTAAATTTGACAGCTTTGCAGCCCCCATGGAATCATATGGGGGCTGGGGCTGCTGTCGGGACATTCGTTGGATTGTTAATATTTGCAGGTAACCCCCAAAATTGCTGCATGGACAACCATCTAATCTTCAAAAGAACCACACATTACCATAAATGTCACTAAAATATTAATAAATTTAATCAAAGAGACACCAATTTGTAAAAGAGTTAAAGCCCGATATCACTGTTGAACATGGATACTAAAATGTATGCCAGAATACTTGCAACGCACTTAAAGTCAGTGCTGACCCAGCTTTTTCACGGCAATTAGGTGGGCTTCATTTCAATGGAGGCAATTCCGGGATAATAAACATCACACCAACAGCCTCATTCACTCCATTAACTGTGCCAGGACTCCCACTCTCTTGCTTTCTCTGTACGCTGAGAAAACGTTTGACAGGATTGTGATACTCAGGTAAGGTTATTGTGTCGAGAGGTGTCTTTCTTACCAAAACATATTATTCTGTTCTAATCACTTCAATGCAGGTTCCACTGAGAGATAAAGGATTGTTGCACACAGACAATATTATACTATCTTATAACTTTTACCACAATAACGTTTTAAACAATTTATTTACAGTAAATAGTATCATCATTAGCTGAAAGAATTTCTGGTTGATCAGCATAAACAATTGTATCTTACAATAAATGCTTTGTTATATTACACTTATGCAGTTGTATTATCCCTATAATAAAACACTTCTATAGCAGAACAAATTTCTTATATTTACAATCAATTTAAAGCATTACACAAACAGTTCACAGTGTCAACAGTATTTTACATGGAATAAAACAATCACATATATTTATTTTAACCTTGGGGCCCCATAAAGTAAGATAACTCAGTTCAATACGATGGGGCTTGATTTCTGGTTATTCCTAAAGCCTCCCACAGGATTATCCTAGGCTATCCTTGGTTGAGTAAACACAACCCCAATACTGAATGGAACACTATGCAAATTCTGTCCTGGGGGAGGCGTGTCATGAGTCTTATCTACCATGTATCAGACCTGTTAAAAAGATTGAATTGTCAGAATATTCATGACTTCCGTGTCCATATCAATCTTTCTGTGATGAATTTAGTAAAGCCGGGGCGGATTCCTTACCCCCACATCGAGACTGGGATTGCCCCATTGAGTGATACCAGGGAAAACCCCACCATGTGGCTGCACCTACCCTTTGCCCCTACCAGAGACCAAGGCCATGTCTGAGTATATTCAGGAGAACCTGCAAAACGGCTTCATCAGACCTTCTACCTCCCCAGCCGGTGCAGGCTTCTTCTTCGTAACCAAGAAAGATGGGGGCCTCGGTCTATCAGGGATTGAACAATTTTACAGTGAAAAATCGTTACCCTATCACTGAGTTATTTGATAGGGTCAAGGGATCTACAGTTTTTTCAAAATTGGACTTGTGAGGAGCATACAACCTCATCCGAATATGACCTGGTGACGAGTGGAAAACCGCTTTTAATACTCGCGATGGACATTTCGAGTGTTTAGTTATGCCTTTCAGGTTATGCAATGCTCCAGTGGCTTTTAAAAGCTTCATTAATGAGATTTTCAGAGACTTGCTCTACTCCTCAGTGGTAGTGTACCTCGATGACATCCTGGTTTTCTCTTACTCATTGGATGAGCATCGGATACACATGAAAGAAAGAAGAAAGAAAGAAAGAAAGAAGAAGAAAGAAGTCCTGTCCCGTCTCAGAAGAAACCATTTGTTTTGCAAAATTGAGAAAGTGTTTTGGAGGTTCCTTCCATTTCATTTTTGGGATATATAATATCCGGATCTGGGCTAGAAATCGATCCTAAGAAGGTGCAAGCCGTTCTGCACTGGCACCATCCTACTTCCTTGAAAGCAGTCCAGAGGTTCCTAGGATTCGCCAATTAATACAAATGTTTCATTAAGGAATTCTCTACCCTAGTGGCACCCATATCCGCTGACTCGGAAAGGAGCGGTTCCCGCTCGATGGCCTCCCCGAAGCTGAATCAGCATTACAGTTGCTGAAACAAGCATTTATCTCTGTTCCCATCCTGAGACAACCTGACCTTGAGAGACCTTTCTTCTTGGAGGTGGATGCTTCTACTGAGGCAGTTGGAGCAGTACTGTGCCAGAAGTTCGAGGACAACCGAATCCATCCTTGTGGATACTTCTCCAAAAAGTTCCTACCGGCGGAAAGAAATTACCCCATAGGAGAACAAGAACTGCTAGCAGTCAAACTCACTTTTTCGAGGAGTGGCGGTATTTACTCAAAGGGGCTAAACATCCCATCTCAGTGCTCACAGACCATCGAAACCTACTCTTCTTAAAGAACATCCACTGAATCAGTCCTTATTTGGCCTGGTGGGCAATCTTTTTCTCCCGGTTTGACTTCTCTCTAACATTCTGTCTGGGAACACAAAACCTGAAGGCTGATGCCCTATCACGTTCTCTCTCCTCCAAGAACACTATTGAGGAATCTGCAGTGTCTTCAGTTCTGGAACCTAAAGTTTTTGCTGCCATCAATGTTCAACCTCTCCTGGGGAAAGTCTTCGTGGCTCCCGAACTCAGGAAGCAGCTGTTAACATGGGCTTATAAATCTTGCTTCTCCGGCCACACAGGGGTTCACAAAACCTGAGAATTTTTCCAAAAGTCCTACTGGTGGCCTGCCATGAAGGCCGAGATATCTGAATTTAGTTCCTCTTGCACCCAATATGCTCAGCATGAGACATCCTGTCAAGCTCCTGCCGGATAACTTCAACAGCTACCCATACCAATCCATCCCTGGACTCATTTATCCATGGATTTTGTAACCGACCTCCCTGTCTCTAATGGGTACACTACCATCTGGGTAGTGTTGGACAGTTTTTCCAAGATGGTGCACTATATACCACTCAAAAAACTAACTTCCACTTCTGATCTGGCTCAACTCTTCATATCTCATAAATTCTGTCTGCACGGGTTACCAACCGAAATTGTTTCAGACCGAAAAGTCCAGTTTGTGGCCTGATTCTGGAGAGCCTTATGTTCAGTGCTACAGGTCAAGCTAATGTTCTCCATGGCCTATCACCCCCAAACCAACTGGTGCACAGAGAGAGTGAATCAGGACCTAGAGACATTCTTAAGAATTTATATGTCCTCTTCCCAGGATAATTGGGTGGATTCTTTACCCTGGGCGGAATTAGCACATAACATTTCATATCACTCCTCCACCGGACAAAGCCCATTTCTTGTGGTCTACAGCCATCATCGCAGAGTCCCTGAGTTCCAAAGTCTTCCAGTCTTCAATGTCCCAGTGGTCGGTTCTTTGCTACAATTCTCCCGAATCTGGTCCCAAGTCCACTCCTCTTTAATGAAGACATACAGTCGCTACAAGTTAGGTGCAGACAAGAAAAGAAGGTCTGTTCCCAGCATGAAAATAGGAGATCAAGTTTGTCTTACTACTCGTAACTTATGACTTTGGGTACCCTCGATGAAGTTTGCCCCTCGCTTCATTGGGCCTTTTGTCATTACAGAGATAATCAACCCAGTGGCCTATAAATTGAAGCTTCTCACTTACCTCAAGATTCCAACCTCCTTCCATATCTCCTTGCTCAAACCCTTGATCCTTAACTGATTCCTTCAAGTTCTGCCTTCACCTCCGAAGGTCCATAATGAAAGAGGGGAGGAATTCATGATAAAACAAATTCTGGATTCTTGAGTCCGATATGGTCAACTCCAGTATCTCCTGGATTGGAAGGGTTATGGACCATAAGAGAGATGTTGGGTGAATAGTGAGGATGTCAATGCGTCCCGTCTAGTGGCTAAGTTTAATTCCGAAAACCAGAAAAACCCAAGAAGTACCCAGAGGTCACACATAAAGGAGGGGGTAGTGTCACGACCAGGGCTGTGAGGGGTCGGCATCAGTGGCACTTACCTGTCTGGCTGCTCTGGAGGGGTCCTTCTGGTGGGGGTGTAGGTACATGGAGGTCCACGCTGCATGCTACAGGGGAGTGGAGGCATAGTGTCCTGGCTACTAGTGTGAGCATTGCACACCTTGGCTGTGCTGCAGCGCGACATGGGTGATGCCATCTTGGATGTAGTCAGGTGACTCCTTTCAGCTAATCCAGTCAGAGCATTCCTGGGAGCCCCTAGCAACCAGGATCACAAAACCTGAAGGCTGATGCCCTATCATGTTCTCTCTCCTCCGAGAACACTATAGAGGAATCTGCAGTGTCTTCAGTTCTGGAACCTAAAGTTTTTGCTGCCATCAACGTTCAACCTCTCCCGGGGAAAGTCTTCGTGGTTCCCGAACTCAGGAAGCAACTGTTAACATGGGCCCTTAAATCTTGCTTCTTTGGCCACATGGGGGTTCACAAAACCTGAGAATTTCTCCAAAGGTCCTACTGGTGGCCTGCCATGAAGGCCGAGATATCTGAATTTAGTTCCTCTTGCACCCAATGTGCTCAGCACAAGACATCCCATCAAGCTCCTGCCGGAGAACTTCAACCGCTACCCATACCAACCCGTCGCTGGACTCATCTATCCATGGATTTTATAACCGACCTCCCTGTCTCTAACGGGTAAACTACCAGCTGGGTAGTGATCGACCATTTTTCCAAGATGGTGCACTATATAAAACTCAAAAAACTACCTTCCACTTCTGATCTGGCTCAACTCTTCAGCGCTCACATATTCTGTCTGCATGGGTTACCAACCAAAATTGTTTCAGACCGAGGAGTCCAGTATGTGGCCCAATTCTGGAGAGCCTTATGTTCAGTGCTACAGGTCAAGCTAAAGTTCTCCACGGCCTATCACTCCCAAACCAACGGGTGCACGGAGAGAGTGAATCAGGACCTAGTGACATTCTTAAGAATTTATATGTCCTCTTCTCAGGACAATTGGGTGGATTCTTTACCCTGGGAGGAATTCGCACATAATAGTTCATATCACTCCTCCACCGGACAAAGCCCATTTCTCATGGTCTACGGCCGTCATCCCAGAGTCCCTGGGTTCCAAAATCTTCCAGTATTTGATGTCCCAGCAGTCAATTCTTTGCTACAATTCTCCCGAATCTGGCCCCAAATCCACTCCTCTTTAATGAAGACATCCAGTTGCTACAAGTTATGGGCAGACAAGAGAAGAAGGTCTGTTCCCAGCATGAAAATAGGGGATCAAGTTTGTCTCACTACTCGTAACTTACGACTTTGGGTACCCTCGATGAAGTTTGCCCCTCGCTTCATTGGGCCTTTTGCTATTACAGAGATAATCAACCCAGTGGCCTATAAATTGAAGCTTCCCACTTACCTCAAGATCCCAAACTCCTTCCATATCTCCTTGCTCAAACTCTTGATCCTTAACTGATTCCTTCAAGTTCTGCCTTCACCTCCGAAGGTCCATAACGAAAGAGGGGAGGAATTCATGATAAAACAAATTCTGGATTCTCGAGTCCGTTATGGTCAACTCCAGTATCTCCTGGATTGGAAGGGTTACTGACCGTAAGAGAGATGTTGGGTGAAGTGTGAGGATGTCAAAGCACTCTGTCCAGTGGCTAAGTTTAATTCCGAATACCCAGAAAAACCCAAGAAGTGCCCAGAGGTCACACGTAAAGGATGGGGTACTGTCACGACCAGGGCTGTGAGGGGTCGGCGTCAGCAGCACTTACCTGGTGGGGTCCTTCTGGTGGGGGTGCAGGCACATGGAGGTCCACAATGTATGTTACAGGGGTCTGGATGCATAGTGTCCTGGCTACTAGTGTGAGCATTGCACACCTTGGCAGCGCTGCAGCGCAACATGGGCGCTGCCATCTTGTATGTGGTCAGGTGACTCCTTTCGGTCAATCCAGAGCATTACTGGGAGCCCCTAGCAACCATTGTCACCTCCTCTGGGTACTTAAGGGCTGAACTGCAGTTATTCTGTGCCAGTGCAACGTTGTTCCCAGCCTAGCTGGGTGAGTTCTCTGAGCTCCCTGCTATTCCTTGTTCCTGCTGAGTCTCACATATTGTATACTGCTTCAGGTTCCAGCCTCCTAGACACTCTGCATACCAGTGGTACTACTCCCTACTACCACCTCCAGAGGGAGCCCTGCTTAAGCTATCATGACAGTCTTTGATCCTCCCGGACATCCCAGATACCTGTTTGGTATATCCGTAGTCCACTCCTGGTGTATCTCGTCTCCAGCATCTATTCATCATCAGTGGGCCATTTATGAGCAACACACATCTCAGACCAGCGTCGTTTCAATATCAGATGTCTGCTCCTATAAACTCCCCTGAATCCTCCCCGGGTCCATCTCGACAAGTACTTAACCTTCTTGTGACACTGGCGTTACCAACACTGGCATGCATGTGAAGACTGGAGGGATGCATCGCATCCCGAGTGCGATGCATCATGCATCCCACCCAACGCATCCAGGATGCCACATGTCATTAATATAAACTGGTTAGACACATAATATGGGCTGTTGAAAACAAACAGCAGTGCCAAATATAGAAGAGTTATTACCAGGCATGGCTTAGAAGAGTTATTACCAGGCATGGCGACAGTGGGCATCTAGGACCCAAGGATTCGTGGGGCCTCAAGTCCAGGATGAACCCCAATCACTCAGGGTCACACCAACCAAGGATTAAAGTGGTCTGGAATGGGATGGAACTGCATTTCATCAGTTGTATTTGGGGGGGGGACGAGTTCCTCCTCCATCACGACCCTGCACACAGTTCTTGCCGACCAGTGTTGCAGCCTGATTATCAAGTAACTCCTCCTCTGAGAGGAGTCACAGTGTGCTTAACCAGCTGTCCTCTGTGCTAGTTCAATAGATGATGCAGGCGGTGCCAAAGCTAAACTCAGTTGGCAGGCCTGTTCCCCATCTTATGGCAATCTGTGAGACACGCAGTGGATCAAAAAGGAACAGAGGATGAGGACTGACCCACATGGACACAGGAGCTGACTGACTGTGAGTCACCTAATACCAGCTCCAAGTCTGCTTCCTCAATGTGCCTAATTATTTTGCTTGGGAGGCTTGGGAGGAGGGGGCTGGTGGGGGGAGGGGGTTTGAGGAAGGGGGCCCCAAAGGCATCAATGTACTGGGGCCCCAATATTTCTGTTGCCAGACCTGGTTATAGCCAAAGTGTGACACATATATACAATGGAATATATGACTAGCATTCTGCATGACTTCTCAAATACTTTCCCTAATACATGGGAGCCATTTTAAAATCCATTTGGCGTTTTACTAGCAATCTTCTACACCACAAATCTCACACCCTTACACATATACGAATAAGTATCTGATGTTCAGTAGAGCCTCGGATGTGTCTAGCTGGACCGGTTCCAACCCCCTTCCCTCCACTCTGTTCTTCCCCCCTCTGCATGTGTCACCACACTACTCTACTTATCCTCTTTCTTTAAGTTTCATAAGTTATCTTTTTGCTCTAAAATATTATAACTGGATGAGTAGACACTTCTATATGTTTTCTTACAAAGGTCTAAGGATACATGCTGCTTTCCAGTTCCATGTTGTGTATCAAAAATACCTCACTTAAAGTACTCTAACATCTATGGCTTATATTTGTTTTACACAGATATGTTGATGTTATGATGGACCTCTGCATTGGTACATTGAGCACTGTCTCTTACCCTTTGAATAAAAACTTAATTAAAAAAAGAACATAAAAGAAATCACGTCAACTATAGTTTTGTCAATTTAAAAAATTTCATAAATTATAATATGTAAGACATTAATATTAAAGTTGAATTCTATATATGTGCCATTTTGTTTAAAAATCTTCTTTAAAGCATATTTGTTATTTTTGCATATAGTGGTGCCTAAACATTTTATCTAATTGCAAATATATGCCCTAGTGAAAAATGACTGAGAATCGAAATTATAAAAGGTCCATTGCAAAGTATTCACACCTTGTGTCAAGTGATTTATGCAGTGCAGGAGACATACAATCTTAGCACACACTCTACCAGGGCTATCTATACCTACGGTATACCTTTGGTTACTCCAAAGATGATTTGCGTGTTGATGTCCCACTGCTTTGTTAAATGGGACTGTTTCTTGGATTATCCCTAGAAAGTAAAGATAAACTGCACCAGACAGCACTGGCTTTCTACTAACGTTCATACTGAACATCACAACCTACTCTGATGAAGAGGTCAGTTGACCCTTGAAACGCCTTCAATTTGATTTAATTTATTAGGAAACAAAAAATTAATTGTCTGAAATAAACATTAGCACTAAATTGTACTACATTGGGACAATGAATGTTAATTGACTTCATTTTCTTAATTGCTAATGCAATTAATTACTAAAATCATTCATTGCTATACTGAACTACATCAATTATTATTATTATTATTATTATTATTATTATTATCCTTTATTTATAGGGTTCCACAAGGGTTCCACAGCACCTCACAAAGTACATAAACAAATAAGCAAACCCGAAAACAGCAACTTACAGTACAAAATAATACAGGATAAGAACATAGGGCCTGATTCAGACCTGCTCACAAACGCACAGCGCTCGCAAGCGGGTCGATGGTCCCCCACTGCACATGCGCCGTCTCTGGCGTGTGCATGCGCGAGACCCGTCCAGCGACGGCTGCTCCGTCGCTACAGGTCTCGCTACAAGATGGGGTGGCTGTCGATGTTGATTGACAGCTCGCCCCATTTTGTAGGAATGCCTGGAGTTTGTGGGCAGTCCTACTGACATCACTAGTTATGTCAGTAGTGAACTTCCTGCTCTATTAGAGCAGGGAGTCCACTCGGGCTTGCTAGAGCTGAGACCCTACCACAGGGTCTCCTCGCAAGCCCGATGGTCTCGATAATTGCGACGGGTTCCAGGCCGCTCGAAAAAGCTGTGGGTGGTCATAGTTTATAAACATTGCTGCAATAGCGATCATAACATCCAGAAGGGTGTCAGCTATCAAGTATTTGGTGCCCTTTTGGGGAGTTTGGAGTAGATGATCGTATGAGTGAGGGAAGGAGAGGCACATAAGGGAAGAGGGTCCTGCTTGTGAGAGCTTACATTCTAAAGGGGAGGGGCATACAGTCAGGGGTGACACAGATAGGGTAGACAGTGAGGACGAAGCATGTAAGCAGCAGATTAGGATGAGAGCTGAAGGGCTTTGAAGTAGTGGGTCTTGAGAGCCCGCTTGAAGATTTGTAGAGAGGTGGAGAGTCTGATAGGGAGAGAGTTCCAGAGGTAGGGGAGCAGCACGGGCGAGATCTTGGAGGTGGTAGTGGATGGAAGTAATCAGTAGGCAAGAGAGATGACATGCATTTGTAGGAAAGGGAGGGAGTTTAGTGTGATGCAGATGAAGGTGTAGTGAGATGATCGGGGGAGAGGAGGGTGGGTTCAGAGCTTAGTGGTGGGGTAGTAGGACCATTGTGGGGGAGAAAAGAATGAAAGTGGAGTAACAGGAGAGGAGGGGGAGGGAAGCAGAGGGATGAAGAAGTTGAGGAGAGTAGGGGAGAAGGATAGAGGTGGGAACAGGAAGCAGAATAAAGGATTAGGTAGGCACTGAGTAATGGGAGAATTTGAAGAAAACATGGTCATGGTGTGCATCAGGTAAGAACAGGGAGGAAAACTGGAAGTAGGAATAGTGTCTGTATGAGAACAGCAGTGTTAAAGATTTAGTAAACATGCTGGTGAAAGAACACCATTGGTGAATATGTATGCTCGATTCCAAAAGTTTTTGTTTGTTTTTTTATTGAGGGGAATATATGTGATCTAATGGGTTTAGAAAGTTAGTAATAAAAGAGACTGTATTAGTAGTATGAAGTTGTGAGACTAGGCAAAAAGCAATGGTAAATCAGATCATATATGCAAGGTTAAAGAGGTTACTTGGCATTGGTTTAAATATAAAGTTAGTTTTTAGTGAAAAAGTGAGGGAGCACAAATAGTAGCAAGTAACGTGGTGATTTCTTTGCAATGATCAAACAAGTAGTTCAGTGTTGAATGTCCTGGTTATGCAGGCAGCAGTGTTTGTTGTGAAGAGGTAGTGAACTCACGCTTGTTGCTCCATAGGTGTCCCTATGGAGGGGCTGCCATTTAGAAACCGCTGCAAAACCGCCAACAAGCCCCAAGGGTTTAGAACAGAATAGAACCCGCCACCAAACCGCCGGGGTTTAGAACCCACTGCTTAGTAAATTTTGCCCAACAATTCTCAGGAAAAAAGAATACAACTGTTAAGCAAGGGCTAACGAGTAAAATAATTCTGACATTTCCAGTATTATTACTGTGTTTTTTATTTAAATCAAATGAAACTGATTATTTACTTTTGTACTGTATTTTGTAAAATGTATCTTCCAAAATTTAGCATTTTTCCCGGTGATTCAGCTTAACGTGACTGCTGCAAAACTTGGGGACTCTCCGAATTGGGTTTATCACCCAATAAAATATATCACTGGGGAGCAATATTTTGCATATATTTTTAATTTATCAAACTTTGTCCAAAATGGAATTTTTAGTTTTGGGATATTTTGATCTTAACTACTCTTTTGTTTTTCAGTATGTTGGGAAATACATATGCCTGATGAGCAAAATATCTCCTTCACCACCTTTGTGCATTACATTAAAGTGTAGGCCTTGTCAAATGGCGTTGGGAGTGGTACACTTAACTCTCTATAAAGCCCTGCTGAATATGTGTGTGCTATATAAATAATTGGTAATAAATAAAAAATAAATACATTTGGGGTTGAGAGAGCAAAAGAAAAAGTCAGTAAAAAATCTTTAATGTGCGGCGACCAAACTATGGCCCGCAGGCCAAACACAGCCTTCCCCTGTTGGAGACCATCCGAGATTACTCCAGAGTCCGGCCTGGCAATGTAACTGCAGGGAATGGCTTCCTCTACAGCTGCACGTGATGGAGTGTAGACTGCAGTGGCATGTGAGGAGTAAGACTCAGCAGCAGACTGACAAACAAGAAAAAGTAAGTAACATAAGAGGGCATTGGGCTGGCAGATAAGGGGTGCTCTGGACTGGTACATAAGGGGACAACAATTTTGGGCTGGCACATAAGGTGGTGGCTCTGGGCTGGCACATAAAGGGGGGTCTTGGTTGGGACATTAGGGTGGAACTCTGGGCTGGCACATACAGAGGGAGACTCTAGGGTGGCATATAAAGGTTGGCTCTGGGCTGGCATATGTTGATGGGACTCTCGTCTGGCACATAAGAGGGGAATCTGGGCTGGCACATCAGGAGGGGACTCTTGCCTGGCACATAAGAGAGAATCTGGCCTGGCACATAAGGAGGGGACTCTGGCCTGGCATATATGGGGTGATTCTGGGCTAGCATATAAGGGGGCACTCTGGTCTGGCATATATTTGGAGGACTCTGGGCTGGCACATAAGGGGGGACTCTGAGCTGACCCATAAGGGGGACTCTTGGCACATAAGATTTTATCAATAAAGAACCCTTACCTACAAATGTCTCCTTTTTAACTATGGCTTCAGTTGCGACAAAAAGCCCCTCTTGGTGCACCAGGTCCTTGCCGACTCTCCACTATGTCTTTTTCATTCACAATTTGTATTCTTATTCACATAAAACAACTGGAAATGACAAAATTGCTAGCATACACAGACCGCTGGGGCTTGCAACATTTGTAAACCTGTGTGCAACTGAGGACTTGATTCACTATGGAATGCAACTGCGAATGCATTAGCGATTACGCACACAGTACAACTGCAAAAGTATGCTAAGCCACTGCGGTCGCAATGCAATCTCAGCACAACATAAGGACGTCCACTTTAACTTACACACATCTGTAATGTTTAGCAAGACTGCAAAACCATCGGTATAATCGAGTAGAGTACCATCTATGAAGACCTAATAATCTTTATACCCAAATGTCGCTATTTAGCGTTGCAAGTCGCACAATAAATAATTGCTTTCCAGACTTTGAGTGTGGTTCCAAAGCACAAAAAGTTATTACTTAGAAAACAGAATGCAGTAACACGCCTTGTTCTAGATACAATTAGCGCAAAAGATTATATATTAACAAGGTACAGTCGATACATACGCAAGCACTCTGGATCCAGATTTCCCAGCATCAAAGATGAAGCCTCCATCAAAAGAAAGAATATGATGACTAACTACTGGACATAGAGCGCTTGAATATTTACTGTACAGAGTGGGCAATACAATAGAAACGAGTTGGCATAATCCCATTGGTTCTTCCTCTTGGTTCTTCTGTTATGATGTAGTTCATAGGTCAGTCTGTACAGTGGTAGTTCAGCCCTCCAGCGGCTCTTTGTGTATCTTTTCCCACCGAAGAACAAGTGTAAACTGGCTAGTAAACATTACATTACAGAGTACATTTCAATACCTAGCTCTCTATGATTCATAACTTGCAGACGCATGTTGCGATCTCCATGCCGATGGAACCGGAGATATGCAAATAAACAGTGGTTTAGGATGGCACCAAATATGGTCTGCTTATTATGTACTAAACCTTAGATATTCAAATACATTCATTTCACAACTAATTGATAGCGATTAAAACCTCTAACTATTAACCTTAATGCTAGGAACCTCTTAATACAAATGTGCAATAGGTAAGTGTGGGGATATTAAGTAAAGACGCTAGTATGCGTTGTGCGTCTACGTGTTTGTGGAGTACAGTATGAAATGTGTTTTGTGGGGTTAATCATTATATGTATTAATAAATGTACATATTTGTATAATGAGGACTTTTAACATAGGGCAGTGGAAGATGCATGACGCTAATAATCATAACATAGCGCCATACACGGAGGTATCATGTAGGCGCTGCAAGATGGCATCGTGCGGACAACGCAAAATGGCGTTGTGCAGATATAAATTTTACAATTTAGGTCTCAGCCAACCATCCGGCTTCAACAGTCCACCATTTGATAGCAAAAAATATGCTATCACACTCTAATCTTATAGTTTATTCAGGCTTACACTATGAAATATTATTTAATATTATATTATGGGATGGCACCTTGTGGTCATTAAACCATTAATAAGGTGTCCCTGGGAGGGACAAAAAACTACCCTTATATGCACACCATGGATCTTGGAAGATCATGGGAAAGATATGGGGATGCATCTAACCTATAAAGGAAGTCTTGAAGGGGATAGGGACATATATTATTAAATGTTATTTTAAACACCCTAAATAATGTATTTCATGCATGGCTAAATCTATACATCATCTGATGGTACATTCTAGTTCAGGATTGTAATACAGTTCTTTATTTACCTTGGTATTCATACTATCATTGCTTACCACCATCATGAGTTAATTCTCCCGGTTTGCCTTAGCATTACATTTTCCACACTTCAATACAGTAGGAACACATCTGACACATAAGCCAATTACTAAGATGATAACCAATATGAGGATCAGGAGTTTACCTACACTAGCAACCACTTCCTGGACCCACTCTCCTAGACCGGAGAACCATTTTACAGGGTTCAACCAAGAGAACCACTCTTCTACCTTTTCCTCTACTTTAGCCACTGAAGCACTATGGTTCTTCCGAAATTCCCATTTTAGCTGCATAATTTCATCCATCTTCCAATCTATCACCTCCTTGGGGTCACTAGTGTTATTGGTGATGTACGTGCAACACTTTACACCAATTGGGGTGGCTAAGGTCACACAGTACCCTCCAGTGACAGCTGTTAAATAATTTAATACTAGTCTATGTTGTACAAGGTCTTTCTTGTAGGCCTGTAACTCCTTACCTGTGTACCTAAACGTGTCATCATACATCTCGGTGATGTTATCTATTAATTTAGCAAGGTCTTGGATGTATCTAAAATTTAAAGTACCCCGAGCGATCCTGGTGGGATCCAATGCTACTAAAACTTGAAAGCCAGTTGTTTCACTAATCAACTGTTTGGCTTTATGTACATCACCAGGTATCATGTTTCTTTTGTCTCTGTGTTCATACTGTGTGTGAAGATATGGTGATCGTGTGTTTTTATGAATACCAAGCATTTCACCATGTGTAAGGGTCATAACCTCTGGGAGTACCCTTCTCAGGTAACATAAACCTTCTGAACATGGAGAGAGACACTTATACGCTTCCCTTCCACATATATAATACACATCATCGGAGAGAACATAAGGAATAGAATGCATCATGATCATTAAACACATTTCCCTAGCAAATGATTCTTTCTCAAGTTCTCACATCTGACTAACACACGTTTCTGGTTGTATAACCCTGGCACAGTAGCCTTCTGGTACCCTACCAACCATTTATTTGGTGTCACTATGTGTATACCGATACCGGAAGTGTCTCCCACTTAATCTAATTGTGCGTAAAAGTTCAAAATTCATTATCAGCTCTTAGTGAGAAGGTCATCGTCTGGTTATTCCCAGTCACCTCCCAACTTCCTGGTTTGTTGAAGTTGGTGATGTTCAAACACAAAAGTGATCTATCTACCTGGTACTGGTGGAGTTAAAAATGAGGTGGTTTGGACATAAGAAATTTTCCATCCAGCGTCTTCCTTTGTTGTAATTCTAAAACCTGAGACATTTAATGGGAATGGCACTAACCCTACATTATGTTGTCCCTGAGGCATGTGAGAGCACACCCAACAGTCAGTCTGGTTTAAAACTTTGCCCACCATGGTATGATAATCCTCTAAAGGATACCCCCCCAATACTGGTTATACTTAGGTTGGTACCATTGGGTGCATCTCTCATCAAATAGGGACTCACAAAACTCACAAATACAATATTCCTCAGATCATAAATCTTCACACTGTCTCCGAGTTCACAGGCTAACAGATCTCTTAGCAATTACTGTACTGAGTTTGGTCAGATACTGCCCTGATTGGTTTACCACTCCTTCTCCCAACTCCACTCCATCAATATCACCATCAGCTCCCCTCTCCATCATCTGTCCTCTGTCACAGAAACCAGAAATCCCGAAACAAACTAGGATGCTGAAAACTCTGGAAGAAGACACAAACATGACTCCAGCACACCACTCTATTGCTGGAACAGTGATCTACAAATTTCTTTAGCTCAGGTGTCTCACTGCAACTTTTAACTCTCCCGGAACAGGCTCGCAATTGACAGGTCTATGTTATCTGCCTCGACTCAGCCTTGTATCTCCAACGGTTTGTTGACCTTTCTGCAGTGAGTGGAATGGACCCAGGTATCTCTCTCTGCCACTTTCAAGGAAGTTGTACTCGTCAGCAATACTTGATATGGACCTTCCCACCGACTAGTCAGACAACCTGAGCGTAAGAAATTTCTGATCATAACAAATTGTCCAGGTTCAACATCATGATAGTTTGTTTCTGGCATATCAGGTGACAACAATTTCAGTTTCTGCTGCTGCTGTTTCAACTGTTTACTCATTGTTATAAGATACTTTACAGTAACCTCATTGTTACTCTTCAAATCTTCCTGTGGACTTATAATCAAATGAGGTTGTCTACCAAACAGTACTTCAAAAGGGACAGATTAAGAGGGGGTCTAGGAGTTGTCCTGATGCTATGAAGGACTAGCGGTAAGGCTTCTGGCCACCCCAGTCCAGTTTCTGCAATGATCTTTGTTTGTTCTTAATAGTGCTGTTCATTCTCTCCACCTTCGCACTGGCCTGTGGTCGATAGGGGGTGTGAAGTTTACTATTAATACCCATCAATTTACATATGCTCTGGAAGACATCTCCTGTGAAATGAGTACCCCTATCACTTTCAATAATTCTAGGGATACCGTATCTGCATACAAACTCCTGTACAATCTTTTTAGCAGTGAACACAGCAGTATTAGTGGCAATTCGGTATGCCTCTACCCAGTTAGAAAACATATCTGTACAAACTAATACATACTTGAGGTTTCTGCAGGGTGGTAATTGGATGAAATCAATTTGTATTACCTGAAAAGGTCCATCTGTCAGAGGGATGTGAAATGGCTTGGTTGGTATTGTTTTTCCATTGATCTTCCTCAAGCATGTTAAGCAGGACATTGCCCTCTTTTCAGCTTGGGAAGAGAAACCTGGTGCACACCAATATGCCCTGACCAACTTGCACATACCTTGCTTTCCCAGGTGAGTCAGACCGTGCGCTGCCTCAGCCAAGCTTGGGTATTATGCCTTGGGTGCCACTGGCTTACCTTGTCCATCTCTCCAGAGTCCAGAGGACTCTTGCCCACATCCCTTGGATCTCCAGACTGCCTTTTCCTGAATGGAACACAAATATTGCATCTCAATCAATTTCTGTATATCAATCGTTTGAAACATTATCATTTGGTTAATTGGCATGTTCACTCTTAAACCTGCTGCCCATTTGGCAGCTTCGTCTGCCCTATTATTGCCCAGTGACACCAGATCATCCTCACATGTATGGGCTTTACACTTAATGATGGCTACTGCCTTTGGTTTTTGAATTACTGTCAACAGTCCTTTTATGTGGTATGAGTGTGCTACTGGTGTGCCTGCTGCTGTCATAAAATTTCTCAGACACCAAAGAGCTCCAAAATCATGCACTACCCCGAAGGCATACCTAGAGTCAGTGTAGATATTACCTTCTGCCAGTTCACACGCTCTCCTTAATGCCACCAGTTCAGCCACTTGGGCTGAGTGAGGTGGACCAAGGGGTTCGGCTTCTATAACGTCCTCGTCATTTACCACAGCATAACCTATACATAACTCTCCAGTGTCAGTTTGTCTATGACAACTCCCATCTGTGTAAAATGTCACATCTACATTTTCTAAAGGTGTATCACGTATGTCAGGTCTTGCAGTAAAGGTCTGATTCGAATATTCCATACAATCATGTGCATCAATATACCTGCAGAACTCACCTTCCACCAGTGACTCACCTCTTTCCACCCTTTGTGCATCCTGAGGCACATATGGTAAATACGTTGCTGGGTTTAACATACTGCACCATTTAATGGTGATATTTGCAGGTGCTATTAGTGCTAGTTCCCATTTCGTGAAGCTAGCTGAGGAAACATGTCTGGTTTGGGCAGAATTCAGCAAAGCAGATACAGCATGGGGTGTATAAACAATCATATCATGGCCTAATACTACATCCTCACTCTTACTGACCAATAGAACAGTCACTGCTACACTTCTTAAACACATTGGGAGTGATCTTGCCACAGTGTCCAATTGTGCACTGTAGTATGCTATGGGTCTACTTGCATCACCATGTTTTTGTGTGAGGACACCTGCTGCGCAACCATCAGCTTCCGTACAATATAATTCAAAAAGGTTTTTCATAATCAGGTATTCCCAATGCAGGTGCTCTTGTCAGACTGTCCTTAAGGTTAAGGAAAGCCTGCTCTGTTTCCTCTGTGTGTTTAACATGATCGGGCTTTGAGGAAGAGACTAAGGCCCTCATTCAGAGCCACTCGCTAGCGGCAGTACGCTCGTTCCGAGCGATGTTCGCACATCTGCGCATGCGTACGGTTTTTAGTACGCATGCGCGAACCAGTCAGTGCGGCCGAAAATCATTTGTACGCAATATAGCGAGTGCCTGCTAATTTGAGTGACAGAATGAGGCGTATGTGGGTGGTAACAGGGGAAGGTGCTTGAAAACGGGGAGTGGAGATCCGTTCGCAGGCGTGCTTAAAGGTCAAAACGGGCGTTTTATGGGTGTGCATAATTAATATAGCAGCGTCAATGACCACGTCACTTGGTTTTTTTTAACTCAGAACTGCTCGCAAAATAGCGGTTGAAAAAACCAACCACAAGAATAGCGAGCAGTTCATATCCTGTTCGATGTACTCGATTAATCTAATAAATAGCGGACATGACGTATGGTGCGAGCGGCCAGGGGGCGTTTTTAAGAAATAAAAGAGCGTATGTTTTGCTCGCTCATTCAGACTTAGAGGTGTGAACAGACTGCAATGTGCGAACGGATCATTTGCATAGCCACCCCTTGTTTTTGAACGAATGAACGCAAATAGCGAACGGCTCTGAATGAGGGCCTAAGTCCTGTAATGGTAAAGCCAAAATAGAAAAACCTGGGATCCATGATCTGCAGTATCCACACATGCCCAAGAAGGTACGGATTTGCTGTTGGTTTTGCGGCAGTCATGGTCTCTATGGCCTGAATTCGGTCAGTAGTCAGATGTCGTAGCCCCTGGGTTAGGCAGTGTCCCAAGTATTTAACCTTAGTCTGGCATGGCTGTTATTTGTCCGTAGCAACCTTGTGTCCTGTCTGTGAGAGATGAAGCAACAGTAGTTTAGTATCATTTAAACATGACATAAACGAATCAGAACACAACAATAAATCACCTACATATTGTATTAGAACAGATCCATTGGCAGGTTGAAAAGATTGCAAACAGTCGTGTAAGGCCTGGAAGAAGATACTGGGGCTGTCTATGAAGCCCTGGGGCAACTGTATCCATGTGTATTGTACCCCTTTGTATGTGAAGGCAAATAAATACTGACAGTCAGGATGAAGAGGGACAGAGAAGAAGGCAGAACAGAGGTCAATGACAGTGAAATGGGTTGCATTTGGTGGGATCTGCATGAGAATGACAGCTGGATTCGGCACTATAGGGAATTGGCTCTCTACTACCTTATTAACCCCTCTAAGGTACTGTACTAGCCTATAACCCCTACCACCACACTTCTTCACCGGAAAGATGGGACTATTGGCTACACTTGCTGTACAGACTAAAATCACCTGCTGGAGCAATCTCTCAATTATGGGATACACCCCTAACTCCACCTCTGGTTTTAACGGGTACTGGGGAATTTTTGGAGCTTGCCTACTACTTTTTAGATTTACCATTATGGAAGCTACATTTGCCATCAATCCAGTGTCCTGTCCATCTTTGGTCCAAAGGGAACCCGATATTTGAGATAACATCTACTTTACCTGTAATGGACTTTGCTCTAGGATGGTAGAGTGAAGCATTAACCTTTGTGGAGTGTTCAATATATCCCTTACCTCATGCGCAACTCTTTCTGGGATATTTAAAAATATACCATCAGGGGTACAATAAATTACACATTCCATTTTACACAACAAATCCCTTCCCAGAAGATTAGTAGGAGCTGCTGCTGCCAGGAAGAAGGAATGCCTGGTATGCAATGGCCCGATAGTAACCTCTGCAGATTTGGTTAAAGGATAATGCTGCACTTTACCCGTTACACCCATTGCTGGTACAGTTTTGCTGGTCACTTGTAAATTGGATGGAGATTTTATCACTGATCTGGTCGCCCCTGTGTCTACAAGAAAAGAATGTTTAGTACCAGCTACATCAACCATCATTAAAGGTTCTTCCCCAGTACTCCCAGTTAACCTGACTGGCTTTAGACTACAGGTATGACCTGAACCCTAGAGCTCACTTTCTTCCTCCAGTAAAGCATTTACTGCCATGATGTGAGCAGGTGATTGCTAGAACTGTCCTACCTACTGAGTTTCAACCTAGGCTTAACAGACAGTAGCCTCCACTTTACAATCACACATTACAATTACATACACCTTTTCTGCGCAGAAAAAAAATTAAACCTTTTCCCTAAATATAGTAGTGTAATTCAGAGGTTTAACAAGCAATCACGCTATGAATACAATGGCAGTTTGAACACGTGGCAGCAACACAGGAAATATGCGTATGCTATTGTGCAAATTACCCTCTAACACAAAACTTTATTAATGAAAGAAAACAAACTTTTCCTTCCTTGTCCCTGTATGCTAATCAACGCTCCTTGAACTCACACAATAACGGATATTGGTTTCTCAACATTGACTGGTAGCAGGTTTTCGAACACAGGCCCTGATTCAGAGCCGGTCGCTCTGACAGAGCGCTCGCTCTGAATCAGGCCCGGTCTTTTTTTTTTTTTAAGAACGGCCTCCTGGCCGCTCGCATAGCTGTGGGTAGCTATAGCGAACGGCCAGGAAGATGGTCGCGATGGTCCAGACCATCGCGACTATCGGGCTTGCGACAAGACCCTTGCGGTAGGGACTCGTTGCCGCAAGCCTCAGAGAGATTTCGGCTCCAATAGAGCCGAAATCTCTCCCACTGACATCACTCGTGATGTCATTGGGGCCGGCCCCAAACAGAGGTGTTCACATGGGAACGCCTCCATTTGGGCAGCCACTCCCCTGGCCCACCCACAAAAGGGGGTGTGCTGTCACTCAACATCGACAGCACGCTCCCTTTGGTACGAGACCCAGAGCAACGGGTCTCGTGCATGCGCACGATGGAGCCGGCTCTGTCGTGCGCATGTGCTCTGGGCCACCATCGACCCGGTTGCGAGCGCTCAGCGCTTGCGACCAGGTCTGAATCAGGTCCACAGTGCGTTCTTTCCTGCATATGGCGCCTTCCACCCTTTGTTGAGAGATCGATAACCATGTGTTATCGTGTAAATTCCGGTAGTTCACTACGAGCCCCCAACTATGAATACCTAATAATCTTTATACCCAAATGTCGCTATTTAGCATTGCAAGTCTCACAAGAAATAATTGCTTTCCAGACTTTGAGTGTGGTTTCAAAGCACAAAAAGTTATTATTTACAAAAAAGAATGCAGTTACACGTTTTGATCTAGATACAATTAGCGCAAAAGATTATACATTAACAAGGTACAGTCGATACATACGCAAGCGCTCTGGATCCAGATTTCCCGCCATCAAAGATGAAGCCTCCGTCAAAAGAAAGAATATGATGACTAACTACTGGACATAGAGCGCTTGAATATTTAACGTACAGAGGGCCTGATTCAGACCCGCTCGCGAGCGCTCGCTAGCGGGTCGAAGTTGGCCCAGTGCGCATGCGCACGATGGAGCCGGCTCCGTTGTGCGCATGCGCGAGACCCGGATAGCGACGGGCAAGCCGTCACTCCGGGTCTCACCCAAAAGGGTGACAGCACACCCCCTTTGGTGGGCGTGCCAGGGGCATGGCTGCCCAGATGGAGGCGTTCCCATGGAACGCCTACCATCTGGGGCCGGCCCCACTGACATCACAAGTGATGTCAATGGGAGTGCTTCCGGTTCTGATAGAGCTGAAAGCACTCCAGGGCTTGCGGCAACGAGACCCTACCACAAGGGTCTCGTCGCAAGCCCGATGGTCGCGATGGTCTTGAGGCCGCTCTAAAAATTAAAAAAGGACGGCCCTGATTCAGAGCAAGAGCTCTATCAGCGCGTCCGGCTCTGAATCAGGGCCAGAGAGTGGGCAATACAATAGAAACGAGTTGGCATAATCCCATTGGTTCTTCCTCTTGGTTCTTCTGTTATGATGTAGTTCATAGGTCAGTTTGTACAGTGGTAGTTCAGCCCTCCAACGGCTCTTTGTGTATCTTTTCCCGGTGAAGATCAAGTCTAAACTGGCTAATAAACATTACATTACAGAGTACATTTCAATACCTAACTCTCTATGATTCATAACTTGCAGACGCATGTTGCGATCTCCATGCCGATGGAACCGGAGATATGCAAATAAACAGTGGTATAGAATGGCACCAAACATGGTCTGCTTATTATGTACTATACCTTAGATATTCAAATACATTCATTTCAAAACATAACTAATAGCGAATAAAACCTCTAACTATTAACCTTAATGCTAGGAACCTCTTAATACAAATGTGCAATAGGTAAGTGTAGGGATATTAAGTAAAGACGCTAGTATGCGTTGTGCGTCTACATGATTGTGCAGTACAGTATGAAACGTGCTTTGTGGAGTTATTGGTATTATATGTATTAATAAATGTACATATTTGTATAATGAGGAGTTTTAACATAGGGCAGTGGCAGACGCATGACGCTAATAATCATAACAACATAGCACAGTACACGGAGGTATTGTGTAGGCACCGTAAGATGGCGTTGTGCGGACAACGCAAAATGGCGCTGTGCAGATATTAATTTTACAATTTTGGTCTCAGCCAACCATCCGGCTTCGACACATCACACTTGCACAAGCCCTGATCTTACTCAGAAATTGCTAACATCCACGCGCTATTAGGCCTCAGGCTGCGTATGGCATCGTAGTGGATAATTTATACATGCAACGGCGTTCAAACGCACTGGCACGCCTGCGTTTGCCCGACCATCCCCCCGTTACCACCCACAAATGTCGTTTCCTGTCAATCACGATGGGTCTGTGTAGCCATTGTGATCGCAGTCCCAATCGCAATGGCAAGTTCATGCACTGCGATGCATAAGCATGCACAGTAGGCAACAATCGGCTGATTGCGGGCGTATTAGCAACTGCGTTCCTTGCTGAATCAGGTCCTGAGGCGTTTCTGAAGGAACGCCTACCGTTTGTGGGTGGCCCTACTGACATCACCAGTGATGTCAGTAGTGAACTTCCTGCTCTATTAGAGCAGGAAGTTCACTGGGGCTTGCGGTGGACGAGACTCTACCACAAGGGTCTCGTCGCAAGCCCGATGATCGCGATAATCGCGACCATCACCAGGCCGCCTGCTAAAGCTGTGGGTGGTCACCCATATGAGGTGATACCAATGGGGTTAACGTGCGCACTAAATGGCTTATCACCGCCTGATAAATCAGCCCATGTTCTATTGACATAACTTTACTACCGTGTCGGCATTCTCTGGTCAACCTTACATTGTCGACATTGTGAATGCAGACAAACTGACTACCTTCCGTTCAGAACTGTTTTGTCAATAGCCTTAGTCAGGAGCATAGCCACAACTTTGAGGGCCCCATAGCAACATTTTGCAAGGGTCCCTGCCCCAATGCTTCAAGAGAAACCTCTCTCGACATGGTTATTCATATTAGTGAATTTCATGCGTCATAACAGTAAGTAACTAAAACTTTGTGGGACGCATAGCAAATTTTTGAAAGCCCCCTGAAACCCCTCTAGCTGCTATACAGACACCATTTTCCACAGCGCACCTTGGAGTGGGCATACCTACCGGCCAGGCCCACCTCCCAGTGTGAGCTTTTCTGCAGTATTCACTATTGCAGACTGTCACAGCTCAGTGCAGGGCTCTCCCTTGGGCAACGGGCAGCACCTTCTCAGTGGTGTCTGTGGCAGCTGCTACAGTAGTCAGGGCAACATAGGCTCTTATCCTGGCGTGGTCTGTCTCTAATGATGAGAGTAGGGGGCATGCCAGATGCGATCTGTCTTTATGACACTAGGAGGAGGGGTGTGCCTGACATGGCCTGTGGTTGTCCCTCAATTCCAGTAGGCCATTCAATCTACAGCATGATTTGGTGCAGGGGGAGAGGCGGACCATGGGAGAACGTCTTGGGCCCTGTAGCAGCTGCAACCCCTGCACCCACGATAGCTATGCTACGATTAGGATTAGGGCCGGAGCACTACGGTAAGCTGGCCCTGCACAGTAGGGAGGTGTCTGTCTAGAGAGGCGTCAAAGCCTTCTCCATTTGCTGAGATTTTGTCACCGGTGGGCGCCCGGCATCTCCCTCCCTAAAACCACATCTCCACGGCTCCCACAGTCAGTGGCGTAAGTTCATTCCAGATGCCCGAAGGCAAGCAATAATTTGGAGCCCCCCGTCACAGCCGCTGACACTGTAATGTAGCACTTCACATGCAGACAGACTATAGATAGATGGAGGCGGCAGCTGATGTATGACATGGAGCTCTCACTAGTGTATGGTGGCTTCTAAGGTGCCGGGAAGGGGTGCCATGTACTGGGCGGCCGTGACGGTACACTCCGGGTACATAGTTACAGCCCTAAGTGGGGTGAATATATTGTGGACAATAGAGGAGGTGCCCCTTCAGAGCTGGAGCCCGGCGGCAGGCGCCTCCATTGTCTCCCATAGTTCTGCCCCTGCTGTCACTTAGTAATGATGCTGTCACATAGTACTGATGCAGTCAAATAGTAATGATGCTGTCACTTAGTAATGATGCAGTCACTTAGTAAAGATGGTGTCACATAGTAATGATGCAGTCACATAGTAATGATGCAGTCACTTAGTAAAGATGCTGTCACATAGTAATGATGCTGTCACATAGTAATGATGCAGTCACTTAGTAATGATGCTGTCACATAGTAATGATGCAGTCACATAGTAATGATGCTGTCACATAGTAATGATGCAGTCACATAGTAATGATGCTGTCACTCAGTGGCGTAAGTTCATTCCAGACGCCCGGAGGCAAGCAATAATTTGGAGCCCCCCGTCACAGCCGCTGACACTGTAATGTAGCACTTCACATGCAGACAGACTATAGATAGACGGAGGCGGCAGCTGATGTATGACATGGAGCTCTCACTAGTGTATGGTGGCTTGTCAGGTGCCGGGAAGGGGTGTCATGTATTGGGCTGCCGTGACGGTACACTCCAGGTACATAGTTACAGCCCTAAGTGGGGTGAATATGTTGTGGACAATAGAGGAGGTGCCCCTTCAGAGCTGGAGCCCGGCGGCAGGCGCCTCCATTGTCTCCCATAGTTCTGCCCCTGCCCACAGTGTTTGTAGAGAGAGACGTCATGACGTCTCTTCCATAGTGCCGAGCGCAAGGAACTTCAGGTAAGTACAGTGCTATGTGTCTGTGTGTGTCATTATGTATAATGGTGCCCCCAGTAATAGCCCCCCCCCAGTAGAGGTCCTCCCAATAATGGTGCCCCCAGTAGTAGCCACCCCCCCCGTTGTGCCCCCACCCCAGTAGAGGTCCCCCCAGTAGTAGCCACCCCCCTCCCCCGTTGTGCCCTCAGTAGTGCTGACAGGTTTTTTTTTTTAAATATATAAAAACATACTTACCTGAATCCACGCTGCTGCTCCGGACCGCGACACCTCTCCCGCCGCCGCCCGCCAGTCCTCCCGTGCTGGCGCGCTCAGCATAATGGGACATCATGACGTCTGTCCCATTACCCACTGCAGGAGCCCACGGCGCCCAGGGCACGCACCCTGCTCGCCCTGCCCTAGTTACGCCACTGAAGTAGTGGGATGTATCGCATTCAAAATGCAATGCTTGATACATTCTGCTGTCACGGGCATATGTATCAAATCTTTTTTGTTATAAAATTATGTAGAAACTGCAGTGTCTGCATACTTTTATGTATAGTTCCTATGGACTCTATTTATTAACATTATTTTTATTAAAATAAAGTGAAAAAGGGTGTTTTCACACCCTTTTCACATTATTTTAGTATCACCTATAGTTATTACAGGGCAATTGGAGTAGAATTCTTAAAATTCTACTCCAACCCCTAAGTATCACTTATTTTTAGTAAAGCAGATCGCATTTCCCATAACTGTAATGGGAAATGTGATCCGACCAGAGTTAGTAAAAATAAATGTGAAAAAAATATCGGGGAAAGCCCTGTGATAATAACGCCACCTGGAGGTGGCGTTATCCAGGGTTTCCCCCGGTTACCGGCCTCCTGGCCTGCTCTAACGGGATGAGCAGAGCCGGGAGTCGGTCCCAGTAATCAGCTGTGTAGTCTAAACAGACCGCAAGCTGATTACTGTAAAAAAAAAAAAAAAAAATTGTAAAAAAAAAAAATTACTTACCTGACTCCAGGGACCGGTGATCGGGCCTCCGGGGATGACTCCCCTCCGGTCAGCCGGTCTCCCACAGTTCACTGCTGCCCAGTCATCAGGTGATCGGGCCCCAGTGCAGTATGGGAAATCACCTGACCGGAGGAATGGAGAACATCACCGGAGGCCTGGAGCATGCAGGTAAGTGTAAGTAAGGGAGAGAGGGGTCTGCGATCGCGGGGGGCAGGGCTTAGCGCCGCTGGGGGGGTAGCAGCGGCGTCGGTCGGCGCATGTGCGGGCACTTAATCACGGTATTTTTTGCGAAAATACCGTGATAAGGCTCCAGAGGGGATTTGCAGGGACAGAGCTTTATCACAAGCTCTGTCCCTGCAAGGAATTTGTAGTAAATCCCTGTGATATTGCCTGAATTCGCAATGCGAATTCAGTTGGTAATATCACACTACAATCTGCATTACAAATGCGAATTGTAGTAAATAGAGCCCTATGTATTGATGGAACAATGCAGGAGATTTCACAAAAATCTCTGGCTAAGTGCTAATTAGCACTGCAGATCACAGTCTCCATTATTATTAATGGGGACTACAATCCCCACCCTATGTACCAGACTCCAAAACCTGAAGCTTTTCGGTTTTGGAGTTTACACCATCTTCAGATGGTGTTATTAAACTACTGCTTTAAATCTATGGAGATCTATGTCAGCGGAAGCTGACATTGTGAGCATGCGTAGTGTCAGCTTCCACTAAAGAAGACTTCTACAATATGCCAGGGATGTAACTCGCAGGGAGAGCGGTTACCGCAACTGCTGTCTCTGTGAGTTCCCCTTGGTACATAGCGGGTATATTTTCATTAAATATTAATATATCACCAGCGATATGGAACCTTAATAATCACGTCAGTTCCGCGATTAGTAATACCCCTTAATCTTTTGATAAATTGAGAAAAGCTTACAAAGCCCCCTCAGCTTGATAAATATACCCATAAGGCATTTATCCCAATAATAATATGAGGAATAGAATTGTATATTTTATATTATGATTCTAATTGTATTTTTTGAGCTATTTGTATTTATTCAGTCATGTTACAATTTTGTTTTCCTTTTATATAGGCTATCCCTTCTGGACTTACTGTACATCCCCTTGTTTCTCACTCTTTTCCAATTATACCTCTTGAGCCCAAATCTTCATGGGTTAACCATGCAGCAATTCTGTATATTACTGTTTGAATGTTTAGTAGTATATGGTGAGCTGTGTTTTATTTGAATTTGCAACAAGCATCCCCAAACATTTTCATCTCTGTGAGGTATGGAATAACCTTAAATAGATATGTATGTCTGTCAATCTACCTATTTACCTATGTGCATATATATATATATATATATATATATATATATATATATATATAGTCAAATAAATAAGACGCATTAACATGGTATATTTTTGAATTTATATTCATCCTGCAGACATAACCCCTATCTGTGATTGAAAAGGAAAGAGAAATCGGTAAGGGTGAATGATTTCTTCCAGTCACCATCTGGGTCACTGATGATTCCACTGGGACTAAAGAGTTTTGCATATTGGGGACCAGAGACTGACCAATACGGACTGGGATGCAGGGAGACGTGGGAGGAATAGGAATTAGGAGAGGGAGAGAGAGGGAGGGGAGAGAAGGGAGCACGCGTGTCTCTGTACTACTGCAGACAGAGTTGCAGATAACCGGGCGAGAGAAAGGCAAGCAGGACAGGAAACTCCACACACAGGTAAACACCACCACAATACAACAATACGCACATAATGGGCAGCTGTGTAACGTTGTGTAGTCCCTGGTGTAATTGTGTATTTGTAGTATGCATGTTTGTCAGACGGTCTGCGTCCTGGCTATTAAAAAAATATGCTTTGGAGGTGTTAATTATGGGTGGGGGGCTGACACTGCAGATCTCTGGCGCTGAGGTGGTTAATCAATTGGGCGTGTTCTGGCTCTGCGGTTTTGCCCTCCCTTCTAACATCCCAACATTTGTCTTAGTTTTTGCTCTGCACAAATTCTGCAGCATCAGCGCTCTGCACTGCCCTTCCCCCTCCTATTCTCTGAAGGCTGACAGCTCCAATGCCCAGAATTAGTACTGTACATACCCTGGGTCCATGGCCATTATTTTCTTAACTCCAAATTCTTTTTTTTTTTTTAAATCGACTTTTATTTATCGATAAAGGATTTAAAATGCAAATCAGGTTTAAATCCAGGCTGTGGCATAGACATTCGGTATATAGCTTATCTATATCACCCTATAACGCCCAGGAGATATTTACTTATGGCATACTGTAATGTCGCTATTTTTTTATCATCCGTATTTTTGTAGTGTATTTACTGTACGATATATATGACAACAATCACCTGTCTACAACCTGATTTACCAAATATTATTATTATTATACCATTTCATGGTGTGGATGATAGTTGCCTACATGCATAATTTTAATATGTGACATATGTTTGCTGTAACAGAAAATCGGGGTGCTTCTTGCTGTACGGGTGTAAGTGGAACTCCCTAATATGTTGGTTGGGGAAAGTGGAGGGGTGACTTTGCTGAACAGTGGGAGCAAACTTGCTACATTGACAGTAGTGCTGCTTCTACCGTATCTGAGATGCTCCAAGCAGCACATTATCTGTCAATCTGTCAGCATACAAAATGTGGACAGGAGATACTGCGGTGGTGTGTGTGTGTGTATATGTGTGTGTATATGTATATGTATATATATATATATCTATATATATAACCACTGTGCACATATAACTCTACTATGTATTCGCGTGCAGTGCTGCAAGATAAAATGGTTCCATATATATCTAGGAACAGTATATAGAAATAAGCATGAGTGTTATGTACAGAATTTTGCAAGTAAGCATTGTTCTGCACCACAAGTATCGGGGTGCAGATACATTTGCTACCCTTTACAAATACATTCTTATTTTAACAGCACTTAATGTAATACTTTATATAATGGTTTTAGAAGATTATTACATAATTATAGGGAGTTATTTACTTATTTTTTCCCTTTTATCATTTTTAGGATGTGTAAAAATGATCAGGATATATCTTTACGGTGCTATTTAAACTGCTGTATAATACACTGTCTCTACGTAAATAAATGTTATTAATAATGCTAATAATATTATATCTACCTAGCGGTTGTGAAGTGTGTATACAGTAAGGTCATTTACTCAGTGCAGTAGAGCATCTCTGCTTCTGAAAGGTCTGCACTGAGAGACAGCAACATCCATAACCTTTTAACATAATTAGTTACTGTGATTCATGTCAAGGTTCAACATGCTGCAAGCATATCTTTTTTTACATTATTAACTATTTATAGTGTAAAGTGAATATTATTGGATTTTAGCATGTGGTATAGTTAAAGTGATGATATAATACAGTAAGATAGAGTGGGGGCCACATTGCAGTCCTATAAGGAGTATCAGCTTTGTACAACCGTTATGCACAATTGCATGTGTTTATATAATGAGGTTCACATCCCGAAGATCAGAATCATGAACCATCTATTCTATGCAGATATATTGTAACTGTGAAATTGTTTTGTATGACTAGGCCACCTTTTTGGCAATGTACAAATTTCACCTTTGCCACCTGAAACAAACCCCATCCCTCCTAAAGGTGCTTATGCATCAGCAATAACAAAAAAAACGATTTACAGATTCTGTGATTTTTTTTCCCCAATCTGCGACCACGCATTACAGATATTTTTCAGTGATTTGCAGATCATTTTCAGGAAAGATCTGCCAATCTTAAAATGTTCATCATTTTACTAGTAACGGTCTGCAAATCGGCTGATTGTTACCATACATTAGCAATTTACAGCCCAGATTGGTCTGTGAAATTCAACATGTTGGACAACCTGATTCACCAATTCTAATCTCTTTTTGGTCAGAATCTGCGATCTGTGAACCCCATACCCCATACATTGCAGATTGTTTTACACAATCATCTGCAAGACACAGATGCTCCAATTTATTGCTGGTATATGGGGGCCTTTAGACTACTCTCTATGGAAAAAAAAAGTATATAAAAAAATGCAGTATAGCCCCATATCAATACTGTGATTACTGTATGTTAATATACAGCACAATCCATGACAGCACACTGTCATTCCCAGTGCCACATAGCAAAGTGGCACCCTATGTCAGCAGTATTGCTCTGTGCCAGTATAAACAATATTGGCTGCTTGTACGGTGGGCCTGATTCAGAGATGGACGCTAATGCAATTTTCACGCAGATGGAGCAATTGTTTGCTGTTGCGCATGCGTATGCATCGCAGTGCGCGAAGGCAGCTCTGCGATTGCACTGCGATCACGCAGGCCACGGAGACCCATCGCAGAGTGATTGACAGGAAGCGAGTGTTTGGGAGTGTTCACAGTGGGGGTGGTCAGCGAAATGCAGGCGGGCTAATATTAGCATATTTTCGCAGCTGCATTCCATACAAAACGCAGCTGTGATCGCATTAGCCGCCATCTCTGGGTCAGACCCAGTTTGCAATAGTCTCACATACCTACTAATATTCCAAGGCAAAAATTCAGGAGACAGATTAGGCCATGCACCTCCCCCCCCCCACACTGGCCAGGTATGAAGGTTTATTTAAGATGCAATGGCGCAGGGCCATAACTAGGGCACCGCAGGGCGGGGGGCGCTGTTTGGGCCTGTCAGTTTCCCTATCTATTATCACATTTTCATTCTCACTTGTAGCTTCCTCTTCTTTTATCCCCAGCATCTCCTGGCCTCCCTTATCTCTTCCCTGGCCCTTCCCCATGAGGCCATGGCCCTTTTTCAGGTGCACTATCTTATGTCCCTATTTAAAAAATGGGGAAGGGGGGGGCACCAATGCTCTCTTTGGCACAGGGCACCAAAAAGTCTAGTTGCGGCTCAGCAATGGCGCTTTGCTTTGATAAGTTTCATCTGTTATTCCTGCTATTTGCAGTGATAACAGATGTATTTTCAGGGCAATTAATAAAGATCCTCTTGCTGGGACAGTGGCTTCTACAAGAGCCATTCCTGCCGAAGAGTGAGAAGTAAAGTGATAGCTTTCGCTATCACTTTACTGATGAGTTTGTTCTCATTTAGGGCGGGATGTACTAAGCATTGCTTTCACGATGCGGTACATTCCCCCTGACTTCGGGTACATACCGCGGGTCATTACCGCAGTATGCACCAAGAATTTCGCAAAGGACAGCTCTCCCGATAAGAGTTTAACACCCAGAAGTCCCGCTGGCGTCCTTCTGCGCATGCACAGAAGGCCGCGGGCTGCGGGGGCTCATGGGAGGGATCCGATCGGATCTGTCCCAGCCAGGAGCATCCCGATAAGAAGCCCATAGGCTTCTATTGGGAAACACCACCTAAAGGTGGCGTTACCTAACGGGATGAAGCACTTTCTTAGTACATTCGGGGAATGCGGTAAAACCGGGTTTACCGCATTTTTACTTGTAGTACATCCCGCCCTTAGCCATGCGTAACACACTCAGGGATCCGCTATAATTGATAAGCTATATTATATTAGCCATTGGGGCAAATCTCTGAAAAACTAAGCTTTACAGAGCTTGTAAAATTGGGCCAGATTGCAGTCCTCATTGATTTTGGGGACTGTGGTCTGCAATGCTAGATTACCTAATGCAGGAGATGGTGTAGCCATGCGCCAGTCATCTCGAGGCATTGCATGTTAAGAAGTCCATGGTACTCACAATGGAATGTGGCCACGCTTTCATATGCTTGGTCATGCCCCATATAATTGGGCCCCAATAGATCTCCCAGCAGCCCTGCACATGCCTACATTATATACAGTATGTACACCATTAAACATGACCTGATTCAACAGTACACAATTCTCTGTTACTGAACCTCTCAATTATTTTATTATTACAATGAGAAACTGATTTAGACCAAATGGGGTTCTAGGCAAGATAATGTTTGCCTCCCTTCTCCCACTGTTTGTATTTAAAATTCACTTGCAGTAATTTTGGACCCTGAGAGCGGTATCCAATTAGCCCGAACATTGTTCGGGCGCTAATTGATCCCCGCGATCGCCGAGAAACGGGGATTTTTCACAGATTATCCCCGGTTTTCGCCAATTTTTATTTTCACCCTATCCTATTATTTTGAACGAAATAATAGGATATGTCTCACGAAAACACATAGAGTCCGCGATAAGCTAGCAGACATGTGTTTTCGCCTTTTTTAAAGTGAAAAAACTGCACTTACAGTGGATTATTTTTCGGGACACATCAGGGGCTGGATGCACTAATACTTACCGCCGGACATCGCTATTGTACAGATCGCATATGCACTGACATATGCGATCTGTACAGCAAAGGACAGCTCTTCCATTAAGAGCTGTCCTTTGCGATCTCTCCTGCACAGTGGACTTCCGGGTTTATGACCCGGGAGTCCATCTGCGCATGTGCAGACTGACGCGGCAGCCGCTGGGCATGCTGGGAGGGATCCGATCGGATCTGATCTGTTATTGCAGAATATTGCAGTGATAACAAATAATTTTTATGGGCTATTTAATAAAAAAACCTTGGCGGGACAGTGTCTCTGATAGGAACCTGTACTGACACACAGTTTTGCAGTAATAAAGTTATCACCATAATTATACTATGTTAATTGTCCTAATGCAAGAGATAGCTCCTTATTTAGGCCTCAGAGGGCTAGATTTACTATTCAGTGGCTTGTCAAAGCAGCTGATGATCTAAACAAGCTGGATTTAAAGGGGCAACCGAAATAAATGCGAAACCAGGCTAGTTTAGCATTTAGTTATGTTGCTGCCTTAAATCCATCAGTCAAAGCTGTCAATCATCGGTGGCTTTAACCATTGAATAGTAAATCTAGCCCATTGGGATAGATTTACTATCCGTCGGATTTACAATGCTGCTGATGATCAGCGGCTTTAACCCAGGTGTGTTTTAGCATTAATTATTATTGCCCTTTGAAATCCATTGGTCAAAGCCAATTGATTTGGGATTAAATGATGCTTGATGATCAATCATCACTCTCTAGATCAGCTGCACAGTGGCTCTGATATTGCGCACTGACACAGGCCATTTATAGGCAGGCCCGGCGACAGGGGAGTGTACCAAGGGTGAACCTGTCCCATGCCCTGATGTTCAGGGGCACAAAATGGGCCATGCTACCTAATAGTTATGTAGAAACTTTATGGTCTGGGTGCCCGTCCAAATAGGCAAAATAAAAACCATTAAGCCACCCAACACCCCCTTACCGCTGTCACTTGGTCCGGTCCGGCGGTCCTGTACTGGCCTGTGCTTTTGAACGCATGACGCTGCCCCAGGTGCCGACTCAGTTATAGCACAGCGACTGCAGGCCTGCAGCACCACCTCTCCATCTACAAACACCCTCCCTGGCAGTCGCACCCAGATGCCAGAGTGACTGGCAATGCAGCAACCAACAGATTGTGGTGTGGTAAATCAGCTTATTTTTACATTCATTTTGCTGCTACTTCCAAATATATACTATGTAAAAATGGGTATAAGCAGGGGAAGCAGTCGAGACACGTCAAAATCCTGACCCTGTCATTTTACCTGCGCCGGGAGCCCGACACCCGGCTTGCCGATCGAAGGTAAGCGGGGAGCCGGGCGTAGACAGCCGTGGGAGGGGTGTTAGGTTTAGGGTTCCCGGGGGGGATTTAGGGTTAGGCACCCCCCAGGAGTTTAGGGTTAGGCTAGGGGAAGGGGGGGTTAGAGATAGGCACCCCCGGGGGACGGTTAGGGTCAGGCACCCCCCCCCTGGGGGACTTAGGTTTAGGCAGCGGGGGAGGGGGGATTAGGTTTAGGCACTTGGGGGGCAGGATAGGGTTAGGCACCCCTAAGGGAGGGTTAGGGTTAGGGGGTAGAATAGGTTAGGAAATATGCCATGCGGCCGGTGGTAAATCATACTGAATCCATAAGCAGAGTGGTTGTTAATGGGTATAAGCAGAGTGGATGTTATATATATGTATTTCAGGGCCGAAACTAGGATTTTGGTCACCAGGGGCAAGACAGTAATTTGGCGCCCACCCCCGCTCGTCATAAGATGGCCTTTTCTGACATAAATTTAATATCCATCTATCTATAAATATTTAAATATATAAATATTAATATATATATAAATATGGATATATATCTATATATGGATAGAGGGTCCAGGATAGAGGTGACAAGGCCAAGACAGAACAGACGGGACAGCAGAAAGGAGTAACAGGGACAGGAAAGAGGTGACAAGGCCAGGAGAGAGGGGATAAAGCCAGGGCCGAGGTGTCAGGACAGAGGTGACGGGACCAGGGCAGAGGTGACAGAACAAAAAGGGCAGGGTAGGACAGAGGTGAGAGGTCCAGGACAGGGGAGACAGCAACAGGACCGAGACAGGACAGTGCCAGGACTGAACCCCTCACCTTATTGGGCTCACTTGACACATTCCCTTCCCTTAGTGAGCACACTTAACAATCATCCCCTTTTTACTCGGCACACATAGCAACCCCTCATTTAGTTTGCCCTTACTAGGCAAACTTATCCCCTGGGTACACTCACCCCCACCATCTGGGCACACATAGCAACCCCTCTCTCAATGGCCACATTTAGCACCCCCCACCCCTTCCATTGCTGGGTACACTTAGTCCCCCACCCTCTCCTCCATACTGGGCACTTAGAACCCTCCTCCACCTTCCTGGACAAACTTATAACCCCTCCACCCTTGCCAGGAGACTTACCTCCATTATCCTTTCTTTCCCGGCGCAGAGAGCCACCGGGTACACCTGTCCGCATCTTCTCTGGAGTCCCGCTGCCTGGCTGCCTCCCGACTATCCAAACAGCCCCTCTGCAGTCACTGGCACTCCGGCTCCTGTCAAGGCCCTTCCAGCCAGGCTTCTCCTGCTTCCAACGGAGGAGTGGTCACCGGTCAGGTGCAGCGCAGCAGATGAGCGGGAAGCATAGTAGAGGGAAGGAAGGGAGAGGGAAGTTAAAACAGCAGGGGGTGGGGCTGTGCGAAGAGCCTGTCAGGCAGGCTCAGCCACACTTCTCTGCAGCAGGCTGCCGCTGCATGTAATACTGCTTGACAGGCGCAGTGGCAGCCTGCAGGATCCAGTGAGTGGTTTGCGCCGGCACTACGGGGATGTGTATAGCAAGTTTGGTGGTCACGGGGGTGACCGCTCATGCCGTCCGCCCCCGCACATAATTTCGGAACTGGACATCGGCACCTGAATAATCCGGCACCTGGTGCACGTGCACCTCCAGCCCCCCCCCTAGTTGCGGCCCTGCGTGTATATATATATATATATATATATGTGTGTGTGTACGTGTATATATATGTATATGTATGTGTGTATATATGTGTTTATATATATATATATATATATTATATATATATATATATATATATACAGGTTGAGTCTCCCATATCCAAATATTCCGAAATACGGAATATTCCGAAATACGGAATTTTTTGGGCTTGACTGAGAAAATTAAACCTTTGATTTTTGATGGTTCAGTGTACACAAACTTTGTCTAAGGCACAAATTATTACAAATATTGTATAAAATTACCTTCACGCTGTGTGTATAGGGTGTATATGAAACATAGATGAATATTATGTTAGTACACAAACTTTGTTTGAGCCACAAAATTATTGAAAATATTGTACAAAATTACCTGCAGGCTGTGTGTATAAGGTGTATATAACACATAAATGCATTATGTGTGTATATTTGGGTCCCATTCCCAAGATATTTCATTATGATATGCAAATATTCCAAAATACGGAATATTCTGTTATCCAAAATACCCCTGGTCCCAAGCATTTTGGATATCGGAGACTCAACCTGTATATATAATGTGTATATATACAGTGTCTTGCAAAAGTATTCACTCCCCTTGGCTTTTTACCTTTTTTGTTACATTACAACCTGAAATGTATTTATTTTTTTCATCTGAATTTTATGTGATGGATCTGCACAAAATAGTCTAATTTGGTGAAGTGAAATGAGAAAAATATACATAAGAAAAATCTTTATAAATAAAATTCTGAAAATTGGCCTGTGCATATGTAATCACCCCCTTTGCTATGAAGCCCCTCAAAGGTTCTGGTGCAACCAATTACCTTCAGAAGTCACATAATTAGTGAAATGAAGTCCACCTGTGTGAAATCTATGTGTCACATGATCTGTCAGTATAAACACACATTTTCTGAAGACCAAAGAGCTCTCCAAACAAGTCCGGGACAAAGTTGTTGAGAAGTACAATTCTGGTTTGGGTTTTAAAAAAATGTCCAAATCTTTGATGATCCCCCGGAGCACCATCAAATCCATCATCATCAAATGGAAAGAACATGGTACCACAACAAACTTGCCAAGAGAGGGCCGCCCACCAAAACTCACAGACCGGGCAAGGAGGGCATTAATCAGAGAGGCAGCACAGAGACCAAAGGTAACCCTGAAGGAGCTGCAGAGTTCCACAGCAGAGACTGGTGTATCTGTGCATGTGACCACAATAAGCCGTACAACTCCATAGAGCTGGGCTTTATGGAAGAGTGGCCAGAAAAAAAAAAGTCATTACTTAGTGATAAAAATAAAAAGACACGATTTGAGTTTGCCAAAAGGCATGTGGGCGACTCCCCAAATGTATGGCGGAAGGTGCTCTGGTCAGATGAGACTAAAATTTAACTTTTTTGCCACCAAGGAAACCGCTATGTCTGGCGCAAACCCAACACATCCGATCACCCCAAGAACACCATCCCCACCGTGAAACATGGGGGTGGCAGCATCATGCTATGGGGATGTTTTTCAGCAGCAGGGACTGGGAAACTGATTCGAGTCGAGGGAAAGATCATACTCGCCGACTATATGGCTGCCCTTTCCGGGAGGGAGCAGCCAGGGCGGCATGACTGGGGGGGCGTGGCCAGCAAACGGGGGTGGGGGCGGCCAGACGACGAGTGTTTGCGGGTGAGGGGCGGAGCGACACAATCACGTCATTTTGGCCCGCCCCGCTACACATTGCCGATATTACTGGCAGTGTGAAGCAGGGGGCGGGGCCAAGATGACACGATTCCACGTGAATCGCGTCACCGCCGTCCCCCGCTGCGGGGGCTTTACATGTAATTGCGGGGGGATAGGAGGGGTCGCCGGCAGCCGGGAGGCTTGCCTGCCTTCCCGGGAGGTCGGGAGCGGCATCCGATTTTTGGGAGGCTCCTGACCAAATCGGGAGGGTAGGCAAGTATGGGAAAGATGGATGGTGCTAAATACAGGGATATTCTTGAGCAAAGCCTGTTTCAGTCTGCCTGTGATTTGAGACTGGGATGGAGGTTCACCTTCCAGCAGGACAATGACCCGAAGCATACTGCTAAAGCAACACTCGAGTGGTTTAAGGGGAAACATTTAAATGTGTTGGAATGGCCTAGTCAAAGTCCAGGGGCGGGATGCACCAAACGGAAATTGCGGTAAAACCCCTGTTTACCGCATTTTCCGTATGCAGCAATCTCCTGGCCACCGGGCTGTAATGCGGTGGGTAACGCCAGCTATTGCTGGCGTTACCCTATAGAAGCCTATGGGTTTCTACCTCATTGCGCTGGTATGAGGGATCCGATCGGATCCCTCCCAGCATTTCCCGCGGCCGTCCTGTCACTGCACATGCGCAGATGGACTCCCGGGTCATAAACCCGGAAGTCCACTGTGCAGGAGAGATCGCAAAGGACAGCTCTTATCGGAAGAGCTGTCCTTTGCTGTACAAATCGCATATGTTAGTGTTAGGGATGTGCGCCGGACCATTTTTGCCGGATTTGGATTTGGTTCTAATTCGTCGTCCGGCTTTGGATTTGGATTTGGATTTGCCAAACTGCGGTGACTGGCTTTGGATTTGGATTTGGATTTGGATTTTTTTACAAAAATTGACAAAAAAAGCTAAAATCACATAAATTGGTCTTTTTTTTCTTCCTAGAGTATTATTAACCTCAATAACATTAATTTCCAGTCAATTTAGACCATATCACAGCTTATAATATTGTTTTCAACATTATTGGCCAAAGGTTGCAGTGAGCTGACTGGTTACTAAGCGACAAAGCAGCGGCACAACGACACAGACACCACAGTATAAAGCACATCTATGACACATTGCCACACAGCAGTGGCAGAAATGAAAAGTAGTGCACCCACCCAGTGGGGTACGGCCAGCAGAGTCACAGTACTTGTTTACAAAGTGGGCTACGGCCCTAGGAGTCACAGTGCACAATCTTATTAGCATTACACCGCACATAGGGCCTGATTCACATTACACCATAAAGTAGTGTCTCTTATTTATGTTACGACACACAGTAGTGCCCCTTTTACACAATGCCCACAGTAGCGGTGTCCCTTACACAATGTCCCCCAGCAGTGGTGCCCCCTATGCAGTCCCCTTAGTAGTACGGTCCACTATGCAGTGCCCCCAGTTGAATGCTCCCCAGTAGTATGCCCCCCATTAGCAGGCCCCCCCAGTAGTATGTCCCCCATTAGCAGGCCCCCCCAGTAGTATGCCCCCCATTAGCATGCCACCCAGTAGTATGCCCCCCCAGTAGTATGGCTCCCCCAGTAGTAGGCTGCCCCAGTAGCAGGCCCCCCCAGTAGTAGGCTGCTCCAGTAGTAGCCCCCCCTGTAGTATGGGCCCCCCCTGTAGTATGGCCCCCCCTGTAGTAGGCCCCCCCAGTAGTATGGCCCCCCCCAGTAGCAGGCCCCTCAGTAGTATGGCCCCCCCAGTAGCAGACCCCCCCCAGTAGTATAGCCCCCCCCAGTAGCAGGCCCCTCTGTAGTATGGCCCCCCCCAGTAGTATTGCCTCCCCCAGTAGCAGACCCCCCCCCAGTAGTGCAGACCCCCCCCCCAGTAGTATAGCCCCCCCAGTAGCAGGCCCCTCTGTAGTATGGCCCCCCCAGTAGTATAGCCCCCCCCCAGTAGCAGACCCCCCCAGTAGTGCAGACCCCCCCCCCCAGTAGCGTCCCCGGACCTTTGACAAGTAAAAAAATTAAAAAAATAAAACTTACCTGTATCCCCGCTCCCGCGCCGTCCGCTCTCACACGCTGAGGAGGGAGCCGGAAGACGGAGCTCATGTGTGAGCTCCAGCCGGCTCCCTCCGTGCAGCAGCCAATGAGAGTCTGTGTGACTCTCATTGGCTGCTGTAACAAACACACAGCTGCCGCTGGCGGCTGTGTGTCTGTGTCTGTGTAGGGCAGAGCGCTATCACTGCGCTCTGCCCTACACGCGAGGAGACCTGATGTCGGATTCTCTAGTGAGAATCCGACATCAGGCGGCCGCCGTTCGGCCCCGAACGGGGATCCGAGTCAGGCGGTGAACACCCGAACAGGGTTCTGGTGGACTCGGATCCCCAATGTTCGGAGCGGTTCGGATTCCACAGAATCCGAACCGCTCATCTCTAGTTAGTGTATATGCGATCTGTACAATTGCGATGTCCGGCGGTGTTAGGCCCGCCCCTGATCTCAATCCAATTGAGAATCTGTGGTCAGACTTGAAGATTGCTGTGTGCTAGCGGAAGCCATCCAGCATGAAGGAACTGGAGCAGTTTTGCCTTGAGGAATGGGCAAAAATCCCAGAGGCAAGATGTGGCAAGCTCATAGAGACTTATCCAAAGCGACTTGCAGCTGTAATTGCCGCAAAAGTTGGCTCGACAAAGTACTGACTTTAGAGGGGTGAATAGTTATGCACGCTGAAGGTTTCTGTTATGTTGCCCTAAATGTTGTTTGATTCACAATATAAAAAAAACACAACTTCACAGTTGTTGGCATGTTCTGTGAATGAAATGATGCACACCTTCAAACAATCCATTTTAATTCCAGGTTGTTTAGGCAACAAAACATGAAAATTGCAAAGGGGGGGGGGGGTGAATACTTTTGCAAGGCACTATATATATGTGTGTATATAATTTTTTTTTATGCCACCCTCAGGGCTGGGTTTCAGGGGGGAGAGGAGGTAAGGTATGATTGGGAGGGGGGCCCTAGAGCTATCCGTGTACTGGGCCCCAAGATTTATGTTGCCGGCCCTGCCCATAGGGAGGAAGGAGACAAGGCCGGACAAGTTTAAACTGAGGAGCATTGCACTGGCTGAGTAGCAGGGGCACACAGGCACTGGTGCTGCTACTTGAGAGACATGCCATTCAGAGTGGAGCTGACTGTGGCTAGTTCCAGGTACAGGGTTGCTACACACCAGGAAGCCGCTTACTACATGCGCCTTTGAACTGGTGTATTAGTTCAGTGGCGTCCCTCCCAGCGTTGACACCCAGTGCAGGGAGGAATACCATGCGCGCGGCGGAGGGAGTGTGGCCTCGGGGGAAGGGGCGTGGCCTCGCGGCCAGAACCCGGTTACCGGCCCGTGGTCAAACTTATCAATGGGGTGGTGGGGGGTGCCGGAGTTGCGGGCAGTGCCAGCTCCCTCACTGTGACAGGAGCCGAGTGCTGCACTTAATGCTGCAGGGCAGCACCCGGCTCCTGTCACTGATGGGGAGTCTACACCTTGGTGTCACCCCTCGGCGGGTGACACCCGGGTACGGCCTGCACCTCCCTTGTATCGCCACTGTATTAGTTACACAACCTACAGTTAATTTTTGCCCTGTGTATTGTCCAGGGAGAGGGCTGGATATCGGCATTTGTATTCAGCACATACTTGCCGAACCGAGGCAGCCAGATGTGTTAGGGGGCGTTACAAGGGGATGTGTCAGGGGGCGTTACAAATCGAACGTGTATTTGTATACCCCCTGCTTTGTCAATGATTGACCATTTGTGAGCGGGAGTCGCCGCCATTGGGGTGGAGGGAAGAGGCCAGGACCTCCATCGGCTGACGGAGATTTTCTGGCCTCTTTGTTGTACCTGCGGCGGCCGGCTTGCGCGACCCCATGGGTCACTTAGCCAGCTGATGTTATTGCAGGTTATACAATGCTGCATCCTTTTTTCGTAACTGAATATAAATCTCACAAGATAATTTACTTACTTTATTTTTACTTAATATGAAAGAAACTATTTTCCCTTTTTTTTAGACATATCTTCCTTTTTAGCTTAAAAAGCCATTGACAATTAGTATGGGGCAGAGAATGTGCGGTGCCCTGGAAGTATGTATACTGAGACCAGTTACTCATCAACTGATCAAGGGTGGGTTTTGCACTGGGATTTGTATGGCTGCTAGATAATATTATTATTTATTATTATTATTATTATTATTATTACTACTAATAATAATTTAATATTAGGCTAAGGATTAACTAATGATGGGTAATTATATATGAGGCTATTTAGTAGATGGTGATGGTTTAAGGAGGGCTGGGAGGAGGGGGATCGTGAAAGGGGGTGGAGGGAAGAATGGGCATGCCAAGATGAGTTATTGCCGTCGGTGACAAAAGGACTAGCTTCACCCCTATGAAATATTGCCGACTGGCAAGTCCAGTAGACAAGTGGTATCTGCGCAGCAAGTTACAGAACAGTAGGGCAAAATACAAAAAAGAGTTAACATCCACTTTAGTGTAATAAAGTGATTTGTAACCTCCCCAAGAATAATAATAATAATTTGTTGCTGCTTTAGTAGAATAATATATGTACAGCTTGGTTAATGTAAAAGTATACATTAATTGATCAAACAATATTAATTAATAAATTAATACAGTAATAATACACCTTTCATGCAATTACTGGGGGAACATAAATTAATGCTCACTCCCATGTATAGACCTCAAGTTAGGCAATTATATAAAAAGAGTATAATGCTCAAAACTGACAGCCCCCACAGTAGATATAACCTGTGTAAGCCACTTGTTCCACATGGAGTAGCCAAGTGGACGTTATGACTGCATCATCATGGCCCTGAACCTGTTATACAGTACTGCTATTACAGGCATTGTGAAGAGGCGGTGGGACCACAATGATGTGATTCAGCGGTCTGGTCAGAGGGCCACATTATGTTTATTATTTGGACAGTTCTAAACACGACGCATAGTAAATCTGGGGTTTCTATTCTTGTAACTAAAAAAACATTAATAGTGAGCCGATGTTCTATTGTGTTCTAAAGTTGGTAATTTGGTTGGTTTCTCGTCAGTTTGGCCTTTAGTAAATAAGCAGATTGCAAAACCGACTGAAAAACGCTCAAAAAAAGCAAAATCGACATATAGTAAATATAACCCTTGGAGTCACACAACAATGGCACACTGACACTTGTGATCCCATAATACTGGCACACTGACACTCCCATAATACTGGCACACTGACACTTGTGAATCCTTAATACTGGCACACTGACACTTGTGATCCCATAATACTGGCACACTGACAATCCAATAATACTGGCACACTGACACTTGTGATCCCATAATACTGGCACACTGACACTTGTGATACCATAATACTGGCACACTGACACTCCCATAATACTGGCACACTGACACTTGTGATACCATAATACTGGCACACTGACACTTGTGATCCCATAATACTGGCTCACTGACACTTGTGATCCCATAATACTGGCTCACTGACACTTGGAATCAGAACAATGGTACACTGATGATTGTGATCCCAGAACAATGGTACACTGATGCTTGTGATCCCAGAACAATGGTACACTGATGCTTGTGATCCCAGAACAATGGCACACATGACACTTGTGATCCCAGAACAATGGCAAACTGACACTTGTTATCTCAGGGCGATGTGACACTGACACTTGTTATCTCAGGGCAATGGCACACTGACTGTTGTGATCCCAGAACAATAGCACACTGACACTTGAAATTAGAACAATGGTACACTGATGCTTGTGATCCCAGAACAATGGTACACTGATGCTTGTAATCCCAGAACAATGGTACACTGATGCTTGTAATCCCAGAACAATGACACACCGACACTTATTATCTTAGGGCAATGGCACACTGACACTTGTGTTCCTAGAACAATGGCGCACTGACACTTTTGATCTCAGGACAATAGCACACTGACACTTGTGATCCCAGAACAATGGCACACTGACACTTGTGATCTCAGGACAATGGCACACTGACACTTGGAATCAGAACAATGGTACACTGATGCTTGTGATCTCAGGACAATGGCACACTGACACTTGTGATCTCAGGACAATGGCACACTGACACTTGTGATCTCAGGACAATGGCAGCCTGACACTTGTGATCTCAGGACAATGACACACTGACACTTGTTATCTCATTACAATGACACACTGGCACTTGTTATCTCAGTGCAATGACACACTGACACTTGTTATCTCAGTACAATTACACACTGACACTTGTTATCTCCATACAATGACACACTGACACTTGTTATTTCAGTACAATGACACACTGGCACTTGTTATCTCAGTACAATGACACACTGGCACTTGGAATCACAGAGCATTGGCCCTCTAGTTATTGGATTCCCATAACAATGGCACACTGACCTTTGAAGTCATAGAACAATAACAAATTGACACTTGTCATCCCAGAACAATGGCGCACTGGCACCCAGGGCGTGTGAGCGGTGCCAAGGGAACTGTTTCTGCCCTACTGTCCCTGCATCTGGCTAGCAGGGTGCCTTGACTATGCAGACACACACCCTGGAGCCTGTACAGCCACTGGGATGTCCTGAGGATGTTCTGGGCAGTGACATACTTCCCAGTGCTGACGGCTCAGCATCATGCGATCAGGGGGCAGGGTGGCAGGTGCCGCCCTGTGCTGGCACCTGAAGCCAAGGAACAGTAGAACACTAATATTTGTAATCACAGAACAGTAGCATACTGACACTTGGATTCCTACTACAATTTTACACATAACAAACGAGTCAGGAATCGGTATGATATATCGGCGGCTGATCGTTCAGGATCCCGACAGAGGCGGCAAGTACCCTAACCCTCCCCCTCTCCCCCCCTAACCCAAAACCCTCCCTTGGTGGTGCCTAACCCTAACCTCCTCTCGGCGGTGCCTAACCCCTCCTTCCCGCACCCTAAACCTAACCCTCCCCGGGGGGGGGTGCCTAACCCTAAATTTAACCTGTAAATTTACTAAGACTCTTGTCTGTCCAACATGCCATTCACAGACGAGTTTACTTTTTTTAAATACGGAGAGTTACTAAAGGCAAACACGGGTGACAAAACACAAATCTCTCAGAAAAAAAAACATCGGCCAAACTTGCAAGTACTTTCCATAGACAGGAAAACAACATGGGCATTTACCAAGAATCGTGTCTGCTAATGTAAATGGAGCAAATTTGGGTCAAAATTGAATAAAAAATAGATGCATAAGGGGCACAACTACTGGGGGCATTGCATAATAGGCACTACTACAGGGGGCATTGCATAAGGGGCACAACTCCCAGGGGCAATTCCATAATGGGCACAACTATAGGGGGCATTTTATAAGGGGCACAGCTAATGGGGGCATTGTATAATGGGCACAACTACAGGGGGCATTGCATAAGGTGCACTACTACAGTGGGCACTGCATAAGGGGCACTACTACAGTTGACATTGTATAAGGGGCACTACTGTGGGCATTGTTAATAAGGGGCACTACTGTGTGTCGTAACGTGTATAAGGGAGACTACCATTTGGTTTAATGTGAATAACATTGTGCTGCTGTGTGGCGTAATTTGAATTATGGATACTTTGTGTGATTTCGGCAGGACAAACACCACACCCCTAGCTGCAAGGTCACGCCCCCTTTTGCATACCATGCACCCTTTTTCGTGCTTGGTAGATCACAGAAGTCTTTTAGCTTTAAAAGTAGATCACAGAGTCCAAAAGTCTGGCCACCCTTGCACTAAATGGTTAAATTAAAAAAATATATATATGTGGGGTCGTCCCTCCCTAAGCATAACCAGCACCGGGCTCTTTGAGCAAGTGTTGGATCAGGGAATATGCGGGAAAATATGCATGGATGTCCCCTATAGTTCCATGAATCAGCACTAAGCTCTTTGAGCTGGTCCTGGTTCAGGAAATACAGGGAAAAAAATATGTGGGGGTTCCCTATATATCTATGAACCTGTACCAGGCCCAACTAGCGGGGGAGGGGGCAATGCCACAGTCACACAGTCAGAGGACACACTTGATCAGCTTCAGCAGGGAGGACTGTTCATCAGTCCCCCCTGACAGAAGCTGCGCTGCGCTCTGCATATTAGGGAGGGGGTGTATGCCCGGGGGGCTGGTGGGGAGGTGGTAACCAGTGGGATGATTTAGCATCAGTGAGGGGGGGAGGGGTAATAAAGAGAAATATGACTCTGGAGGGGGGGATAAAAATAATAATAAAACATTATACTGTCACAGGGGAGGAGGAGGATGGGGGAGAAAGAGGGTCTTTTTACACTGGGGGTGGGTTGATTCTTTGCTATTATTAAGGTGTGGGGGGGTATTATTATTAGGATTTATGACCACTGGGGGGGTCTATTGCCTATAGGGGTGGGCAGTTATTTTATAATGGGGGCCTATGGACACGGGAGGATGAGGGGTTTGCAAAACACCCCCTAGATATTTATTTTTTTAAATAACATATTTAAATATATTATTAAAAATAATCTTTAAACTCTAAAATAAGAAAAAAAACGACCATTTATGAGCAGTTTTCTGAAAAAAAAATTGTCAGTTAAGTGGTTAAAGAGAAAGCAATCTAATTAGCAACAGATGGAAGACAACACCTTAAGGCCCCCGTACATCAGCAATTGATTGCAGCAATTGTGCAATTTGCAATCAATTGTGTATAAAAATCTTTCCCTTTTTCTTTTTTTTTTTCAAAAACAATTTTTTATTTTATATACTCACTTGTTCCTCTATAGGAGACAAAGAATCTAAATATATAACATCACTCCAAATTATGAAGTAGAGACCAATTCGTAGTCTCAAATAATCTCATTATATGAGTTCTAATATCAGAAACCAGGGAGTCGATATATATACCCCATTTAGCGTAAAAGCGAACCACCCCCTTCTCAACATCAGGTATAGTTGCTCTTCTATCAAAATAGAGTATTTGTAGCAATATGGTTTTAACTGCTTGAAGAGATGGTGCTGTGGAAACTGTCCAGTTACGGAGGATAGCTTTCTTGGCCACAGTTACCACTATCGTAAGAAAAGGCAACAATTCCATTTTACGACCTTGCAGGTCCCAATTTATAAAATTGGTGCATAACATAGCTAGTGGGTCCTTCATAAGATGTAAGGCGCATATCTTATTTACAAATACCATAATCTTATCCCAAAATTTTCTAATTTTCCCACATATTATGGAAGAAAGTAGCTCGTGAGAATTTACATTTTGGGCAGCAGCCTGACTCCTCCTCAACAACATGTTTCCTCTGACTCTGGGACATATATGCCCTATGAATGGTCCTAATATGCACTTCCTGCCAAATAGCTGAATGGAGAATTCTTAAAATCTTCTCAGTATGCTTTAATAAAACATTGGGGGAGTCTACTTGTGGTATTTCTGAGGACCAATTTTGGATGCAGCTCTCCCATAGAGCCTCAGCTGTCGCGGGAAGCAAATAGGGGTATAACAACCGTGTCTTGTAATACCCAGTATTGGATAACTTAAATAAGGGCCGTAAAATATCATTATATTCCTCCCTCAACATAGGAGGGGGTAAAGATTGTATAAAATGACGAAGTTGCAGAAACATAAAAAAGTCTCTATTAGTAAGAAAAAATTTAGACTTCAAATCTTGATAAGAATACATTTGACCTCCTGGATCAAACACATCACAAATGGCAGCGATAGCCCGCACCCTCCAGACCAGGTATTCAGCATATTCTAGGCCAGGAATAAACAGGATTATCCCAGAACGTATTATACTGAGATACAGTGTGGCGCCTGTGAAGCTTTCGGTTAATTTGTAACCAGACTAGGTAAGTGTCAAAAAAATAAAATATTATTTCGCATCAATGGTGGGAGATGTGATCTGGGAGTATGAAGTAGAGCAGACAAAGAATAGGGATAAGCTATTTCTTCCTCCAGGGATTTATGGGTATATGTTTCACAACCGTCAACCAATCGCGTATATATCGAAAAAATACTGCATTGGTGAATGCAGAGACATGCGGAACAGCTAATCCTCCATCCGATTTCCCCAAATACATTTTAGCTCTAGATATACGTGGTTTCCCACCCCTCCATAAAAACTTAAAAAATAGGCGAGTAATTTGAGTAATATCGAAACGGGTTAATCGTATTGGCAACATTTGTATAGGATAGGCCAGTTTAGGAAATATGACAGATTTCAACAATGCAACTCTGCCCAGGAGAGATAATGGAAGGTGTCGCCAAATGTCCAATAGTTTAGTTATGTCAGCTGTCACTGGGGTGAAATTACCCGTATACAACTTAGAGATATTAGCCGGGATATAGATTCCAAGATACTTAATAGCTTGCTGAGCCAGTCGGAAATGTTCCAAGCATGTTGCAGAAAGAGACAAAGGCGGGGCCCTGAATCATGCATATAAAGGACCTCCGATTTATGTAGGTTAATTTTATACCCAGCAAAAGAACCAAATCGCGACAGTAGTTCCAAAATAGCAGTAATAGAGTTTGTGAGATCTGACACAAACAAGAGCATGTCATCCGCAAAGAGACACACCTTCAGCATTACGTTTCCAATAGAAATTCCTCTAAATCCCTCATGCTGGCGAAGGGCTATTGCAAATAACAGGGGTGAGAGAGGACAACCTTGTCAAGTGCCTTTCTGAACGTCAAAAGGGGTAGACAAGTAACCATTTGTAGAAACCTGCGTGAGTGGGTCACGATACAAAGTTTGTAATATTGACACAAACTCACCAGGGAATCCAAATCTCTTCAATGTTCAAACAGGTGGTCCCAAGTGACAAGGTCAAAAGCCTTTTCGGCATCCATAGAAATTATAGCCTGAGACCTAGGAGCACCTGAGAAACCAAGAGCTTGTACGGCTGCCAGCACTTTCTGAATATTAACTACCGAATGGCGACCCATGATAAATCCTGTCTGGTCATTGGAAACAATAGTAGGTAAAATGTATTTCAAATGATCCGACAAGATTTTAGTTAACAATTTGTAGTCGACATCCAGCAGTGATATTGGACGATATGATCCCGGATCCTCCGGATCTCGTTTGGGTTTGGGCAGAACTCTGACAACTGCAGAGTTAAAATATAAGGGTAATCTGCGCTCTTTCAAGATGGAATTGAAGACTAAACACAATGTGTCACTTATTCTATTAGCTAATAATTTGTAGAATTCCCCGGAAAGACCGTCCGGCCCCGGGGCCTTAAGAGGCTTCAATCCCACAATAGTCTTAAGAATTTCTTAGTCTTAAGAATATCTGTCCAAAAAGTAGCTTTTTAGAGTTCATCAATAGGACCTTGTGAGTAAAAAGAGGCATAGAAGTCTCTAAAAGCTTCATTTATATCTTTCCCTTTATAAATTAGAGTACCATCCGGCTTTTTCAAAGCAGAGACTACAGTGGATGAGCGTGTGGTCCTCACTAAATTAGACAAAAGTCGACCCGATTTGTTCCAATGCTTATAAAATTGGAAATTAGTAGAGAAGGTATGTCGAGTCGACTGTTGTGCCAACACCTCTTCAAACTGAATCTTTGCCTGTATATAAGCATCTTTATTACTAGGGGATGGGAAGGATTTAAAATTTACATAAGCGGCAGTTAATCTTTCCTGGGATTGCAGATATAAAGCTGAAATATCTTTCCTAAATTTGGAAACAAATTTGGAAACATAAGAAATAATTTCTCCACGCAAAACAGACTTTGCCGTCTGCCAAAACAGGAAAGGGTCAGAAACATGTTCCCGGTTATCATGAACATATTCCTGCCACTTCGCTTCTATCATATTCCGGAATTTTATGGAGGAAGAAAGGTATGATGGGAAGCACCACTGGCGACAAGATCCCACATCTACTGATGTTGCAATAGTGCACCATATAAGTGCATGATCAGATAAACATATAGGTGCAATAAAATAAAATTTGGTCGGCAAAATATAGTCAATACGGGACAAGGTACCATGTGCTGCTGACATGCACGTGAAGTCCCTATCAGTAGGATGATGCATCCTCCAACTATCCACTAAACCCAATTGAGAAATAAAAAATTGTAAACCTAATTTGGGAGTGGGAATCCGTTTAGGGTTATGAGATTTATCCATAGCAGGTAGTACCGTTAAATTGAAATCCCCGCCTACCAATAACTGCGAATCAGTGAATGGGTATAACTTTGCCAACAATCCCCGGAAGAAAACTTTAGAATAAGCTGTGGGAGCATAAATGTTACAAAGCACCAGAGTCTCAGACAAAATAGATATATTGCTAATAACATATTGGCCCTCGGGGTCGACTATATTAGATTGAACCTGGGGAGATAAATCTTTCCTGACCAGTATCGCTACCTCTCTGGCCTTGGAGGTGTAAAACCCAGTGAAGACAATTTAACAACCTCGCTATCTGTCAGGTGCGTCTCCTGCAGTAATGCTATATCTATTTGCATTTTTTTTAAGATACAAAAGTATTTTCTTCCTTTTCACAGGAGAATTAATCCCCCCCACATTCCAGGAACACAATTTAAGTTCCGGCATAATTCAAATTGGACAGGATATAAAGCTGAAAAATTATACATATTTCACATCTAATAGTGAGCAGAAATAGACCATACACTGCACCAGGGCCCTCAACACAAACACAAAAAAATTGGGAAATAAAAAAACTAAGAAAAATAAAAACGGACAAAAAAGGAAAAAAGAAAATAAAAAACACAGAAATAGAAAACATGTAATTGAAAAAGAGAAGCATCGTCAACATCTAGTTGACATAGTTATAGAACATGACAAATATTGAGAACCAATAGACCAATATTAAATCGGAACAGCAAAATTATGAAAGAGAGAATACACTTCAAAAGAAGATCAAGGTTACAATCAATAATGCATTCAAAACCAATATGTTTGATTTGCGTAAGCATATACCTATATGTGGACAGACGTATCTGTGAAGGCATTCTAGATACAGTGAGCCAAAAACCCTCAATTGTGGACTATACAAAAAAAATAAATATCATCCAAATAAATGAGGAATCGAACGCCGACCAACCATTCAAATATTAGGCAAGAAAAGCAAGGCATATAAATTACATAACAATATACTCAAGTATTTTGATCCATATCGGAGGACGGTGCGGCGCCATCCTCTTCCTGAACATCAGCTACATTGGTGAAGTCTCTAGGACCTTGTGAAGCTAATACTCGTAGCCGAGCCAGATATAGAAGAGCAAATCGTTTACCAGCTTGAATAAGTTGAGAACAAACCGGAGACATCTCTCTGCGAGCTCTAGAGACCTCTGCAGAGTAGTTCTGGAAATAGAGATACCCTTGCCAGGAAAGAGGGCCCTTCTTTTTGGCTGTAGACCAAATGAGTTCCTTATGGCGAAAATTTAGACACTTGAAGATGACTGCGCGTGGCCTGGTATTATGAGAGTCACGAAAAGGGCCTAAACTTCTTCTGAAATGCCAAGGAGCTCAGGAAGGTCAGATAGTAGAAATTTAGCAATATCCGGGCCCCCTCTTGCTGTGTGGTAGTAAGTGAGGACACTTGCTGTTTTAATTCCGCAATGTCATGAAAATTAGCCCCGATACGATTTTCATTTTTAGAGATTTGATGAGACATAGAGGACAATTGAGATTTTTTGTCCGCTACTGCGCCCATAAATTTGTCAGCTTGTGTTTGTAATAACGGTCCAACAGTTTATTGAATGGCTCTGACCACCTCCGCATACGATAAAGGAACGGGGGATACCAGAGAGTCCGAAGCTGAAGGGGTGGCATTAGGGTCAGGAGTCGTAGGAACGTTTTCAGTATGCTGCAAGTTGATGTCCACACGTTTGGCTCCACTTTTACCCTGCTGATTTTTAGGAGCGGGCGTTGAAGTTACGTATTTGTCCATTCTTCAGAATAAAGTGTCAAAAGGCCAAAATCACAACCGAGGATCTTCAAAACACTTTGGTCTTGCAATATATACTACGACCACTAGATGGCTTGTAATTCACATTATATCAAAGAACATAGGACCTCATTCAGAGTCGGTCGTTGCGGCCGCACGGTTGTACGCCACCGATGTTCGCTGAACTGCGCATGCGTAAAGTTCGCAATGCGCGTGCGCAAACTTGCTGCTACGATCAGAAATTTCTCTCTCCTTGAACACAGCCAGGTCGGTAGTTTGAGTGACAGGATGAGGCGTTTGTGGGTGGTAACAGGGGAAGGTTCTTGAAAACGGGGGAGTGGAGATCCGAACGCAGGCGTGCCTAATTATGCGAACGGCGTTTTAGCGTCATGGCACATGTGACACGGAAGGTTTTTACATTGACATGATCGTAGAGCTTAAGAGAGGGTATGGTCAACCTTAAGCTCTACGACCAGTTCCGATGGTTCTCGATGGTCTCGATTAATCCTTATGTGCCCGGAGATGACGTTTAATGCGTACGAGAAGGGGGCGTATTTTTTTTTTCCGGCCGCTTCCTCCCCATGGTCGGCCAGCTACCGATCCGAACTTAGGGACGCAACTTGCGAGGGAATCATTTGCATATCCGCCCCCTTTTCCCGTACGACCGTGCGGCCGCAACGACCGACTCTGAATGAGGTCCATATTCTTTATAATATTTAACCAAGTCCAACAAAATTAGGATTCCGCGTAGTTCAATATGAGGACTGCAATCACACAGAGTATTCCAAAATTAGTGAACTGACCAGCAGTGTCACCAATAAAGTAAGCTGACAGGTGATGTTGATGGTGCCTGTCACATCAAAATAAATCACTCCAGCTGTGAAGCATTAACCACGGGTTTGGGGGGAGGCAAGATGTTGATGCCTGCGTAGCAGGCTGAGTGAGGAGTCTGGCAGGATGACAGTTACAGCCCCTGGAGACAGAAGGGAAGCAGCACAGCCCAGCAGAAGTCTGTGCCTGGTGAGCTGGATTAGACAACCCCAGGCTATCAGCTCAGGGCAAGTCAGGGGAGCAGGTTCAGCAGGGGGGAGGCTGCACAGCAGGGAGAGGGTGGCCAGGTTATACTGCAGGAAGCCCAGCCTGATCCTGAACGCAGGCCTGCAGCCAAGATGGCGGCTCCCGCGATTCGCGGCTCCGGCTGCGATTACTCTTATGGGCCCTCGGGGGTATGGGGTACCCCTCCCCAGATCTTCACACCGCTAGCAGGCTCCAGAGGGCGGACAGGGGTTCGCAATGACGTCCGGCCGCAGCCGCGACACCGCCGATCCGCGGGGCTCCGAAATTGAGTCCCCGGCTTCTGGAGCTGGTGTAGGCCGCGGCACCGTCAGAGCCGGGAATCGTTCCCGGAGTTCAGTGAGGCACCTATCAAGGGAGCAGGAGGTAAGGGGAGGACGGAGGGGCCCACTTGCATAGTAGTAACAGCCCCAGTGGGGTAACTTAGAAGGGGATCTTGAGGAGCTGCAAAAAATGCGTCCGCTTCCCTTAGCAGCCAAGCCACGCCCACAAAAATCTTTCCCTTTTTCAATCGATTGTAGCAATTCTGCAATCTGCAATCAATTGAAAATGGGAAAGAATTTTATACACAATTGCTGCAATCAATTGCTGATGTATGGGGGCCTTTACTTTCTGAAGCATAGATAAACATAAGTGGGGTTCTGTGCAATACTGGCACTACTGTCTTAAACAGATGTTGATTAACACACTTCAGTATAATACCCTTTTACCCGAATGAACGGGATAATAAAAAAGTGTGGTATCAAAGAGAAGTGAAGATTTATTTAAACATAAAATTTAATAAATGGTACAGATCCGCACCTGAGGAGGGCTTCTAGTAATCCAAAATGCGTTCTCCGGATGTCATGCTGTGGACATGATATGCCCACACTGGACGTTTTTATGTCAGCTGCGTTGGTGATAAACAATCTAGCATCCAGGACTTGCTCATAAGCCCACCGCAACCACAACTGTGGGTGAGAGACTCAGTGGATACCCCGTATTCTAGCTTCATATGCACTTTATGTATGAAATTTCATATGCACTTTATGTATGTCATTTTGAATGCATGTTTATTTATTGTACCATTTATTTGGTTTTATGTTTTAATAAATCCTCACTTCTCTTTGATACCACTAATTTTTGTTATCCTGTTCATTCAGGTAAAAGCATACTTGCCTACACTGCCATAAGTCGCGGGAGGCTCCCAATTTTTCAGGTAGCCCCCCCCAACCCCAGATATGTAGATAGATATCCCGCACACTTCCTAGGGAAGTGGGCAGGATGGGGAGATTTTACTAGGAATTTATGGGTCCGTTGGGAGGGGGCGGGGCTAAAATGGTGCAAAACAAGCCTAATGGCGTCTTCCGTCCGGACCCGTACCCCGAAGATGTTTGCAGAATCTCCTCTCCGTGCTACTCTTGGGGAGGAGTTCTGTAAAGTGGTCAAGTATGGGTAAAAGGGTATTATACTGAAGTGTGTTAATTAACATCTATTGCACAGAACCCCATTTATCTTTACCTATAGTCCCCCTGTAAAGGAAATATAAAAATAACACTACACACACACCGTATGTGTTATTATTTTCTTCCACATTCATTGTCTCATTCACCCCCACTCACACTACATACTTACCTGCTCCCTGGCGCCGGTGAGTCCCCTTGTCTTGTAGGCATCCTAGGCGCCAGTCGGTCCTCTTCTCCAGTAGGCATTCTGGGGGGGGGTGAAAATAAAAATAACTCAAAGCCAATCTTTGTGGACGTAGAAGAGCTACATATAGCTATTCTCCCGAAAGTGACGGAACCCAAGTGTGTTCTGTCGCTTCTATGGCTGTGAGTCAAGTCATCATTCTCTACCATGGCAACAGGCCGCTGATTGGCTGTGAGTGGTCTGGCTGATTTTCGCCTTAAGCTGGGTTCACACTACACGACTTGCAAACGATGCAATGTCATTAACGATTTCCCCTGAACTCCCTGGAACTCCTGAACTAGCGATATAGTGCATGTATGTTTTAATAAAATTATACTGTCACGGTGTGTCTTGTGTTTATTTTAATATTTATTTAGCAGGTGAACTACAGGTACCAGCGGACCCTTAATGCCTCGCAGCTGGTACTTGTGGTTCTCCAAGTACCAGCATGCGGGGGAGGCTTGCTGGGACGTGTAGTTCTCTAGCAAAAGACAATATTAGTTCATCTATTTTTTATACACACCCGGGGCTGTCCCCGGCACCCACCAGCCAGGGGTGTCTGGGATAACCCCAGGGCCTGGGATCCCCTGCCTGAGCTGACTAGCAGTCAGGTGTAATGCTTGACCGGGGGACCCGGTGAAAGGGTTCCCCTGGCTGTGGAATTACACCCCCGCTAGAAAGAGTCCGGTGCTGGTTATGGAAACTACAGGGGACCCCTACTAAGTTTTTCCCCTGTATTTCAAAAACTAGGACCAGCTCGCTGAGCCCAGTGCTGGTTGTGCTAAATACAGGGGACCCCTGCGTCTTTTGTCCCACATATTTTTACAACCAAGACTGGCTCTGTAACGTCCGGGGTTGGTTGTGATTTAGGGAGGGACCCCACGTAATTTTTTATTTTATTTTACACTTTACAAGCTTTTACACAGATACATTCACACATATCACTGATCTGTGCATGCATCTGTGTCTTAAGCAAGTATGGGAACGGTATGGGAATGACTGCATCGTGCAGGTCTGAATGACATATTGTTTGTCCTTCGGTAGTGCGTACACACTGCACGATAAGAGGGGAATCATTAGCAAGATTGACAGATCTTCCTGCATTTACAAAAGATGCGACCAATGACCGGCAGGAGTGCGCATCTATCGTGATAGAGCGTACACACTGGACGATATAAACGATATGTTGTTCAGATGCGTCGGAATCAGGCAATTGTTCACGATATCGTCTAGTGTGTAGGGGACTTTAGACCGCTTAGAAAATGTCCACCTTGGAATCATAGAACAATGGCACACTGACTTTTGGAGTCTTAGAACATTGGCACATTGACAGTTGGAATCAGAAAAATGGCACACTGACACACATATATTCTATTAAAGTAAAATAATTGTGAAGTCTGATCAGACTGCTTGGAGTAACAAATTCCAAAAGTTTTATTCGCACAAAGAAATACAAAGAGTACCACCAATACAATGCGCATGCACAGCTTGAAGACAGGCTGCGAAGAGAGCCTAGACTGGAGCAGGAGAAGAGACACCTCCTTTCCCCCGCCTATCTACCTGCCCCCATCAAACCTGCTGGACGGTGTCTGTCACCCCCCCATCCTCATAAAGCTGCAGCCACCGGAGACTGTGCCCCCCCGCTCATATCTGCTGCACCGAGTAGGTCCCCTGCTGCTGTGCTGTGGATCAACTTGGTAAAGTTGCTACTGCCGCCGGAGACTTGCTCCCCCACCCCATGGTCAGATCTGCAGCCCATTGCAGGACCCCTGCTGCCGCTGCCGTGCGGGAGGCCTATTAAGCAAATATGCTGCTGCTGCTGAATACTTGGGCCTGGTCCGGTCAGACATGGTGAGAAGGAAGGGAACCACCTCTCTCCGGTCACACCAGCAGCCCATTGTAGGTGCGCCGCTGGCCGCTGCTGTGCCATTTTTCCCCACGGATCACAGGAAGACTGCTCTGGGAGCCGGTATGCAGTTTCAGGCAGGTAAGAGGACACAGCAGGGAGGGATCTTTTCAGATCCCTTTGCTGTATCAGATGCTGTAAGCTATCTCAGAGTGGCGTACAATATCACTGTCAAGTTCCGAAAAAAATGCTTTTCGGAACTTGATGAATTTCATAATTTCTACATCCCTATACTATTTAGTATATGGACTATGGAAATTATCGATGCACAATTGTAACCGGGAGATATCTGTGATATCTCCTGCATTATAGGAATGATGAACGGGGCTGACACTTAAATTATACAAAATTAGGTGAAAATGTATAAATTAAGTGATGATGAATAGGCCCCTTATATACAACAATGCTTGATATTGAAAAGCAATATTTAAGTATATAGAAAATATAACATATGAATTAAACGTATAGAAAGTTGTTTATTATTATTCTTCATTCAGTTTTAATATTTGACTTTGACAATTCGCCCATGTGCACATTTGTACACATCTCAGGATGCAACCAATCCTATGTGTACGCCTGGTTTGCTACTAGTCATCATCAGTGCACACTTGCACCTAGCCTTTGCTAGATGCAAAAGACGTACATCCAAATAAGTGTACTTTTGCTTTAGTCCAATCTATATAACCCATAGATGCGTCAATACTTCCTCGCTAAACTATGCAAAGATAAGAACTTTCTGCTACTGCCTGGTTGCGTCATGTAAATGTAGATGCAATTGAAATGCTTATGACTTTACGTCACCAGTACCTTTGTGCCGCAAGTTACAGAGCACTGCCAAGGGGTATATTTGTTCCCCTCAGCAGCTGGGCCTGCGTAATTAGTACCTCCTCTCTCTGCTCCCCTGGCAATGGGTGCAGGCTGTGCAGTGTGTACAGTGAGGGGTTTGCATGCCCCGAACACACTGCTCCCATCACAGATATGCCTCTGATAGAAACAATAATTTGTTAACATAGAATCCTGTGATACTAAGTAATTAGCATTCAAAAAATGTGTATAAGCACTAAATACAAATGTGTTTAAATAAATGAAAGCACTGAAAGTACAGAAATAAAAAACAGAGGAGCTCATGCAGAAATTTAAAACCCTGGGTATTACCAAATGTCCTACATGGTATCATGTTAGTTGTTCATTAAAGTAGGGTGCTGTAGTGGGATTTCCTAGTAATGTGCAATCTGTATTTCAATTAGGTTTTGCTAATGAGATGCTACATAAGTCTTATGCCATTTTCTGTATGTAGGTCTGTCTGGCAAATAAAGAGTTAACAATGTAGTGATCCAGTTCTGTAGTACATTCAAACAATGAAGAACTTTGAGAGAGACTCTATGGGGGTGATTTAATCCAGCCCGATGTGAATAGCGCCAGGAAGTAGTTCCCGGAGCTATTAAATTGACCACACTTTAAACTCCCGATTAGAGGATTTCTGCTCGCACCCTGCTGAGGTGCGAGCAGAAATCCAGCTAAACTAGGGCCACAATGCTGTTTTCCGGCTTTACGTGTGCACTAACAGCATCGCAGCTGGCACTTAAAATGGAGAATGCCGGTTACCGTAACTAAACACCCGGCTTAAGCCGCGGTATCCGGTATCTCCCGACTAAGTGCAGGGCGTGATAGGGACAATTGGATAGCTCTGGAAACTCCTTCCTGGTGCTTTTCAAATTGCGCTGAATTGAATCACCACCTATATACGATACTAACTTTGTGATTTGGAGCAGCCAATTGACACGTGACTATTAACCAGCCCATAATTACTGATTATTTTTCAATGGGAAGAAGTGAACTTTGGTGGTTTAAGACATTTGTAGGTAATGTGGGGCAAAGAATGAGAAAATTACAAATGAAATTGCACCATAGATAGTTACCTTGTGGGAAGCACCAGACAATTAGAGTATTGAAGAACTGATAAAGGGTTCAAACTTGCGTAATAGCTCCACCCATTTTTTTGTTCTTCCTTAAAACTTCTGGTGACAGACAGATGAAAACGTTTAAAAATGTTAAACTACAGTCTAGCAGAAATTCCTATATTGATTTTTTTCTTTGAAATATAGCATTTACATTACGCGTATCCATAAAATTAGCTTATTAAAATATTTTTTAGATTTAGTTTTAGATTTATTAGCAACATAAATTAGAAAAATAGCACTAACAATATTGCAAAAATATTAACACTTTTGTGAATGTCATTCAATACCAAGAGCATTTTTGTTACCATCATAAAATACTGCGATAATTTTTGTTACCATCATACAATAAATACTGAGTGCATTTCTGTGAACACCACACAATAAAGAAGGGAGGTCACAAAAATGCTCTCAGTATTGTATGGTGATTACAAAAATAGTTTTTTGTAATCGCCATACAATACTGAGAGCATTTTTGTGACCTCCCTTATTTACTGAGGGCTTTCACCATACAGTGCTAGCAGCTTTTTTGTGTGACCTCCATATAATACGGACAGCATTTTTCTGATTGCATACATTAAATGCTGAGAACATTTTGTGACCGCCATACAATAAATACTAAGAGCATTTTCGTGACCACCATACAATGCTGAGAGCATTTTTGAGACCACTCTAAAGCCCTGTTACCGCCATACAACCTTACTTTTTAAGTGACACTTTTAGCATCATTGTAGCAAACCCATTCAGCCTATTTAGCCTCTTAATAATCATTAGCTCCCCCATACCCACCAATAATTAACCCCCATATCATCAGTTAATTACATTTATATTTATTAAGTTGCTTGATCTAATAAAAAAACCCTCTTTAACCCCAATAAAAATATTAAATCATTCATTGTTTATATTACATTAACCCCATCACCCTCATAATAAAATCCACACCCTTATAATAAAATCCACATCCATAATAAAACCCACATTCTTACTAACTTTCCTAAACTGTGACAATCCCCAGCTCCACTTACCTGTTGCTGATCTTCTACCAATGTCACTGTCCATGTTGTTGCCACACTTACATAGACTCAGGAAGCAGGTTCTGTGCTGCTGGTGAGGAAGTAGAACCACTGGGGAGGTGGTGGGGTGCCTCTACACAGCTGAATGGTGGTAGGTGCAAGCTGTCCCTTTGTATCCCCATTCCAATGTCCCTGCAGTCCATCATGATGGACAGGATCAGGGCACCTCACCCGAGGAAGGAGAGGAAGGAACAGGGACCAGGTGCATGTGCAGCGCTGGCCTCATTATATCACATGACATGTCAGTCATATGACTATCAGTGCTGTGGCCAGCCTTCTCCGGACCAGAAAGCAGGGGCAAAGTGTAGGTCTAGCTGTGGCTGCAGCTGCTAAGATTTGCGGCTACAATTTGTTGGCAAACCAACCGGCGTCCCGCAGGGGCCGGCACCCTAGCCGGGTGTCTAAAGCTGCCTCTGGTAGCACTGGCTCTGCTCGTAGTGCCCTATCACCCTCATAGTGACAGCTGCAACTGAATGGGTACCCATATTTCTCTTTCATCCACTAGGGGACACTGGAGGTGCTTACGCTGGGGTATAGGGTTTTGGATAACTGGAGCTAGCACTTTAAATAATTAGAAGTGTGAAGCTCCTCCCCCTCTATGCACCATCAGCCTTCAGTTTAGAAAATGTGCCTCTAGGAGCTGGTCACATTATGCTGTGCTCCAGCAATACATATTTTTTTTAATTTTTATTTTAAAGCATCTTTTACATTCAATAGGTACCCTTCGCCACCTATCTAAAAGGTGGGGTCCGGGTACCTGGCACCCTGGTGTTTTAGAAAACATCAGGAAGGAGTGCACAGGGTTCATTCCAAAAGAGCTCCTGACAGCGCCTTACCGCCACAGCAAGTCTTCACAGGAAGAAGAGAAGACTGCTGCACTGCCGAGAGTGACCCCAGGAGACACGCAGTGAGTATCAAGCTGCGCATCCCTCGGCTCCTGCCCTGCTGTGCAGCGCTAACACAGCATGTCTGCGCTGTGTTGTTTTATGCATAGCGCAGTTAAACAGTGCTACACGCGGCTCCCTGCTTCTCCCTTCTCCCAGCTGATACACGCGGTGTAGCGCGGAGGGGGAGGTAATGGCCACATAGCAGCCATAATTGGAGCCCTTAAGGCATGAAGAAGGGGGCGGAGCCTAATCAGCGCGGGCTCTCTCTCTATACGTGGCAAGCGGCTGCAGAAAACAGCGTGGCTGCCGTTCTTTAACTATTAAATGCCTGCATCTCTCCCTTATACAGGAAGAGTGCAGCAGACCTACAGAAGGCTGGATTCTCTTGCTCCCCATTCCTGGCTTCAGAGTGCAGCTACAAGTTAAGTACAGAAGTCTCTGGTACAGAACCTGTGCATAATACAATGGGGTTGTAAGTGCAGGGAATCTGGTCTGTGGGAAGGGAGTGGGGTGTATCTCCTTCTCTGTAGGAAGGGAGTGGGGTGTATCTCCTCCTCTGTGTCCCAAGCCAGCCTTCTGTTTTCATTACTTCTGTTTATACTCTGTCCCTCTCTGTGTGGTGACTGTGGGTCTCATTCAGACCCACTCGCGAGCGCAGGACGCTCGCAAGCGGGTCATTGGTACCCAAATGCACATGCGCACGACAGAGGGAGCTCCGTCGTGCGCATGCGCGAGACCCGGCGAGCGACGGGGTAGCCGTCGCTCGGTGTCTCGCACCAAAGGGGGCATGCTGTCGATGGTGAGTGACAGCACGCCCCCTTTGGTGGGCGTGCCAGGGGCGTGGCTGCCGGACGGAGGCGTTCCCATGGGAATGCCTACTGTCTGGGTCCGGCCCCACTGACATCACTAGTTATGTCAGTGGGAGTGATTTTGGCTCTGATAGAGCCAAAGTCACTCCAGGGCTTGCGGCAGCGAGACCCTACCGCAGGGTCTCATCGCAAGCCCGATGGTTGCGATGGTCTTGACCATCGCGACCATCATCATGGACGCTCGCATAAGCTGTGGGTGGTCTAAGAGGCTGCTCCAATGTTAGGTAGGAGGGCCCTGATTCAGAGCGAGCGCTCTGGTCAGAGCGTCCGGCTCTGAATCAGGCCCTGTGTGTATCCATGTCAAACAGAACAAAGGCGTCTCAAAAGATGTTTGTCTGTTCTAGGTGTAACAGGGTCCACGTTATGTGATGCTTGTATAGCAATTGATCCACCTATGGCTAATACTGCCTCACCTGCGTCTACATGGGCCGCTGACATGGTAGGAGTAATGACGGATTTAACGTCTGAGTTAGCTGAGGCGCGTAAGTCTCAGCCTCCCTGGGTTGCTGGGCTAACCAAGGGCCTGATTCAGAGCCGCTCGTAAGCGGCCGCTCGTTCGTTCCGAGCGATGTTAGCCCAACTGCGCATGCGTACAGATCGTTATACGCATGCGCTAACCAGTCAGTGCGGCCGAAATTCATGTGCTCGCAAAATAGCGAATGCCTGCTATTTTGAGTGACAGAAAGAGGCGTATGTGGGTGGTAACGGGAAGGTGCTTGAAAATGGGGAGTCGAAATCAGAACGCAGGCGTGCTTAAAGGTCAAAACGGGCGTTTTATGGGTGTGCATATTTAAAACAGCAGCGTCATGGCCCACGTCACTGGGTTATTTTATAGTCAGAACTGCTCGCAAAATTGTGGTAGCAAACACCAACCCCAAGAATAGCGAGCAGTTCATACCCTTGTCGATGTACTCGATTAATCTAATAAATAGCGGTCATGACGTAGGATGCGAGCGGCCAGGGGGTGTATTTTTCCAAAAAACGAACGCAAGTTTTGTTCGCTCGTTCAGACATAGAGGCGTGAACAGACCGCAAACAGCGAACGGTTCAGTTGAATAGCCACCCCTAGTTTTAGAACGAACGACCGCAAATAGCGAGTGGCTCTGAATGAGGGCCCAAGTCTCTTGACACCCTGGTACAGGTGATGGGTACAGCTGTGTCCGCACCCTCCACTTCCTTACAAGGACCGAGACAAAAGCGTCCTTTATCGACTGTTTTCCAGTCAGAAGAGTCTGACGAGGAATTCCTCGCTACGGAGGATACTGAGGAAGGTGAATTGGAGGAAGCGTTACAGGACGAGACCCATCTAGAGTTGGAGTCCACCTCTCCTGGGGTGGAATCTCTAATTTTGGTGGTCAGAAAAATCCTTAACTTACCTGAGGATGTAATTTCTGCATCCCAGGAGTGTGAATTATTTCATGAACAACCAAAGAGCTTGGAGGTTTTTCCGTTCTCACTACATCTTCAACAGCAGCTCTCAGTGGCCTGGAAACAACCGGATAAATGGTTCCAAATTCCGCGCCGGTTTCCGTCTAGCTACCCTTTTCCATCATCCATGATGGAGAAGTGGGAAACACCCCCTCCAGTAGATGCGTCCGTCTCCCGTCTCTCTAAGAAAACAGCACTCCCAGTACCGAGAGCTACAGTACTAAAAGATCCTTCAGATTGTAAATTGGAGACAACGCTAAGATCTATTTATACCGCAGCGGGTGCTCAACTTAGGCCCACCCTTGTTACTGCTTGGGTTAACAAGGCGGTGGTTTGCTGGGCTGACCAGTTGATTACAGGTTTGGACTCTGGTACTTCCAGAGCAGAGTTACGCCTACTAGCAGAACACATCCGTGAGTCTGCAGTTTACCTGGGAGAAGCCTCAAAAGATATCGGTCAGATTAGTGCTTGCATATCTGCTTCTGCTATTTCGGGCCGCAGATCCCTCTAGTTGCGCGCCTGGCAAGCGGACGCAGAATCCAAGCGTTGTGGGGGGAGGGTTTACCATTCAATGGCGACATGCTGTTTGGCCCGGAATTAGATAAATGGATATCCCAGGCCATGGGGGGTAAGTCTTCCTTCCTCCCGTCAACTGCACCGGCTCCCAGAAGATTTTACACTGGACCTTCGTTTCATTCCTTTCGTGCGCCACATTCCTTTCGTGGTAGAGCCAGAGGTGCTCCCTCACAAGCAAGAGGCAGCAGAGGTAGAGGTCGCCCACATACGGTTGCACATAGACAGGAGCCTAAACCAGCTGAGAAACAGGTGGCAGAACGGCAGGAGCCTGCCTGCAAATATTTCAACAAGTTTGGAACCAGACCTCACCAGAACCGTGGATTCGCAGACTAATTTCCCTGTGGTACCGCATAGACTTCGAGGTCCCCCTTCCACCTCGGTACTTCACTACAAGTCTGCCAATACCTGCAGACAAGGACAGGAGGCTATCCAGTCTCTAGTAGTATCATCTGTGCTAGTTCCGGTTCCAGAACATCAACGAGGTACGGGGTTTTACTCAAACCTCTTTGTAGTACCCAAACCGGATGGATCGGTCAGGCCCATCTTGAACCTCAAGTCATTGAACCTGTATCTGAAGATGTATTGGTTCGCAATGGAGTCTCTGCAGTCCCGTTATTGCGAGCTTGGAACCAGGAGAGTTCCTATTATCCCTGGATATCAAGAGCATTGCCGTTCGGATTATCCTCGGCTCCCGCATCTTCACCAAACTCATGTAAGTCATCATTGCTCTCTTTTGGTCATCGGGAGTGAACATAGGCCCTGATTCAGAACCGGACGCTCTGACAGAGCGCTCGCTCTGAATCAGGGCCGTCCTTCCTAATTTTAGAGCGGCCTCCTGGCCGCTCGTATAGCTGTGGGTGACCGCCCACAGCTATAGCGAGCGGCCAGGAAGATGGTCGCGATGGTCAAGACCATCGCGACCATCGGGCTTGCGACGAAACCCTTGTGGTAGGGTCTCGTTGCCACAAGCCCTGGAGTGCTTTCCGCTCTATCACTTGTGATGTCAGTGGGACCGGCCCCGGATGGTAGGCGTTCCCATGGGAACGCCTCCGTCTGGCCAGGCACGCCCCCGGCACGCCCACCAAAGGGGGCGTGCTGTCACTAACCATCGACAGCACGCCCCCTTTGTAGCGAGACCCATAGCATCGGTTTGCAGGTTGCTATCCGGGTCTCGCGCATGCGCACGACGGAGCCGCGTCCGTCGTGCGCATGCGCACTGGGCCAACATCGACCCGAATGTGTGGGTCTGAATCAGGCCCATAATCCCTTATTTGGACGACCTGTTACTCAAGGCGCAATCGGAAGCTCTTCTAACAAGTCATGCCTTCCTGACATATCAGACTCTAATCCAACACGGTTGGATAATCTGCTTCAAGAAATCAAATCTCAATCTGTCCCAGAAGCTCCTGTTTCTGGGCATGATCTTAGATACAGCATCACAGAGGATATCCAATAGACAAGGCCTGGGATATCCGGTTGTTATTTCAGCTGGTCTTCAGACCAAAGAAGGTGTCCCTACTTCTTTGTCTGCTTCTCCTGGGGAAGATGGCAGCTGCTTTTGAGGCACTACAGTTCAAGCGGTTCCACTCCAGGGTGTTTCAGCTGGACCTACTAACACAGGGGTCAGGGTCTCATCTGCTCCTACATCGGCAGATCCGTCTGAGCCCAGCTACCAGAGTGGCCCTTCTCTGGTGGACAAAATCCAACAATCTTTTAGCGGGCCGAAGATTCAGAGTGTGAGACTGGATCTTCGTAACAACGGATGCCAGCCTTCAAGGATGGGGAGCAGCAGTCCTCGATTATCACTTTCAGGGTCGATGGTCCCCTCTAGAAAAAAAGTGGCCCATAAATGTGTTGGAACTCAGAGCGATTTACAATGCTCTGATAGAAGCAACAGAGTTTCTAAGGACTCATCCGGTAAGAGTTCAGTCCGACAATGCGGCGCCCGTCGCGTACATCAACCGCCAAGGAGGGACTCGGAGTTGCATGGCCATGCGAGAAGTAACTCAGATCCTCCGGCGGGCCGAGAGCCATTCAGTAATCCTGTCGGCAGTATTCATCCCGGGTGTGGACAACTGGGAAGCAGATTACCTAAACCGCCCCGGGGAATGGAAGCTTCATCCAGACGTGTTCAACACACTGATACGTAGATGGGGATGTCCTCAGGTGGACCTCATGGCATCACGATTGAATCATCAGCTCTCGGAATACGTGTCAAGAACTCGAGATCCACTGGCAGAGGCAATAGGATGCAGTAGGAGGCAGTGGATCTACGACTTAGTTTACCGTTTTCATCCGATTCCACTTCTTCCTCGACTGCTAAAAAGGATAAAACACGATTCAGCCTCTGTCATTCTCATGGCTCCGAACTGGACTCGGAGAAGTTGGATCTCGGACCTTCAGTCCCTATTGTCAGATGATCAGTGGCCCCTTCCTCTGCACCCGGATCTGCTACAGCAGGGTCCTTTCATACACCCCAACCTAGCGCAGCTGCGTTTAACGGGGTGGCTCTTGAAACCGATATCCTAAGACGCAGAGTAATACCAGACTCGGTTATTCCCACCATGCTACGCGCCAGGAAACCAGTTTCGGCTGCGCATTATCATCGTATCTGGTGTTCTTATATCTCGAGGTGTTCCAGTCGTGATCTTCCATCTAGGACTTTTCGGTTGTCCCGGTTTCTGCTTTTTCTTCAGACGGGTCTGGATTCTAGCCTTCGTCTTGGAACATTTTCTTTCAACGGAAATTGGCCCTCATTCCTGAGGTGCAGACGTTTCTTCAGGGGGTCTTGCATGTGCAGCCTCCTTTTGTACCTCCGATAGCTCCCTGGGACTTGAACTCAGGGCCTGATTCAGAGCTGAACGCTCTGACCAGAGCGCTCGCTCTGAATCAGGGCCCTCCTCCCTGAAAATGGAGCGGCCTCTAGGATGCTCGCATAGCTATGGGTGACCACCCACAGCATATGCAAGTGTCCATGATGATGGTCGCGATGGTCTTGACCATCGCGACCATCGGGCTTGCGACGGAGACCCTGCGGTAGGGTCTTGCTGCCGCAAGCCCTGGAGTGATTTTGGCTCTATCAGAGCCAAAATCACTCCCACTGACATCACTAGTGATGTCAGTGGGGCCGGCTTGAGACGGTAGGCGTTCCCATGGGAAAGCCTCCGTCTGGCAGGCACGCCCACCAAAGGGGGCGTGCTGTCAATCAACATCGACAGCACGCCCCCTTTGGTGCGACACCCGGAGTGATGGAGAGCCCGTCGCTCGCCGGGTCTCGCGCATGCGCAGTGGGGGAACATCGACCCGCTTGCGAGCGTACTGCCGCTCACGAGCGGGTCTGAATGACCCCCTTAGTGCTTCTGTTTCTTCAGTCGTCCATCTTTGAACCTTTGGAAGAGGTTGCTGTTAAGTACTTGTCTTGGAAGACGGTCCTCTGCCTGGCTCTAGCTTCGGCTCGTAGAGTTTCGGATTTGAGTGCTCTGTCCTATAAGCCACCTTACCTTGTGTTTCTTGCTGATAGGGCGGAACTCCGGACGGTAGCCGCCTTCCTTCCCAAGGTAGTATCGGCTTTTCTTATTAATCAGCCTAGTGTGGCGCCGTCTTTGGTGGAGGACTCTGGTGGTTCTTCTACCTTGGATGTGGTTCGAGCTCTCCACATCTATGTTGACAGGACTGCTTCCCATCGTAAGTCTGAGTCACTTTTTGTCCTCTATAATGCGGTTTGGAGGGGTTGACCAGCGTCTAAGCAGACTTTGGCACGTTGGATCCGGCTGACTATTCAGCAGACTTATGTTAGTGCCGACCGCCGGCCTCCTTCGTCCTTTTCGGCTCATTCCACACATTCTGTGGGCGGCCGGTAGGGGAGCCTCCACGTCACAATTGTGCCGTGCAGCCACTTGGTCTTCAGTTCACACGTTTGTCAAGTTCAACAAATGTGATACATTCAAATTATGTGGCCCACAAGTAGCTGCGATCACTAGACAAAATTACCATGTGGTACAGAAAATAGAATTTTTCCGTATATGGGTGGGAGGGCACTATGTGCCCTATCATGTACATAATTGCATCTGTAAATTTAGGGTCACTCGCAGCTGAAAGAGGCGAGTCCCCTCTTTCAAATTATGTGGCCCCATTAGCAGCTATTGTTTGGTAATCACCTGCAATATCACCTAGCACTACAGAAAAATATAATTTTCCATAGATGGGGAAGAGCACATAGACGGGCACCCTGTTTTGAAAGAGGGGAGTCTCCTCTTTCAAACAATGTGCACCCTTTACTAGTTATTGACAGTGGGGCCAGACTCAGAGGTTATACTTTTCCGATGGTTACCGCTGGGGGATACATATGGAGATTCATGTCATTTTGATGGACATTCCTGTGCGGTGACTGGGTGGGTGGCTGACAGCCATGGGTGTATTTGGGAGCGTTTCAGTGTCAAGAACTGCGTTTAAAGACAAAGTTTCAATGACACCAGCGGCCATAAACCCATGGACATTCTGCCGGTGGTTGCCGTTCGAACCTACGATGGCGTGTCATTGTGCGCACATCGTCGGATTCATGCTGCTGCCGGTGGGCATTTCAATAGGACACCCATCAGCTGTGGTATTCCCATACAAAAGTTGCAGCATTACACTACTGCGTCCACCTCTGAATTAGGCCCAATAAATGAAAAGCCATATGAAAAAAAAAAAAAAATTCCACAGATTGGGGAGGGGATGTCTACAGCACTCATCTCCCTGATCTTGTGTCAAATAAAGAAAAATGGTCCCTCATTTAATGTGGTAGGTTGACTAGTTTATAAAATCGTAGGACTTGTTGGGCTACAATATTCTTCCTACACGTAGGAAGCGTTTATATCGAGACAGCAAAAATTAGAAACAAAAATGCATTTTCATTTCAAGTGCAGATCTTTTTATTAAAATCTACACAAAGGATCCTACTTTTATAATTATGTAAAGGTGGATTATTGGCGAAACAAAGAACCACAACGTATTTATTTGTAGTGTTTATAAGATGGCAAAGAATTTTGGGGTCCATTTCTGAAGCCTTGGATGGAGATAAAGTGGACAGAGATAAAGTACCAGCCAACCAGCTCCTAACAGTAATTTTTCAAACACAGCCTGTGACATGGCAGCTAGGAACTGATTGGCTGGTGGTTTATCTTCATCCACTTTATCTCCATCCAAGGATTAGTAAATAGACTTCTATATTTGTTTTAGGTTCCCTTTCTTGAAATTTCAATAAAAAAAAAACAAACACTTTTGTGGCCATTTGGGTTACATTTCCATTTGGGATACATTTATTTTTTTTTTGACATTACAGTGAGTAAAAAGAATAATGGTATTTTCTGAAAATACACAGCCTTCCGCATAAAAAAATATTAATATTGATGTTCGAATTTGACCAGCGCAAGTGTGAAAAAATGACCTCAGCACTTACCACCTACCACTAAGATTTGATTCAAGAGCTCATCCATAGGGAGTTCTTCAGTTCTCACACTCTCCTCTGTCAATAGTTATGTAGCATTAAAAAAATACCAAGTTAGAATTTGATACATGTTATAAAAACATGGATTCAGGACAATATTAAATTAGTAAGATACACCAGTCAGATGCGTCTGACTCATGCTGGCCATACACCTACCAGATTTCGGGGCGATTCCTCGATTTTCAACGCACCGTACGATGGATCGTGTGGAAATCGTGTGTTTTTTAGGTAGGATACGATGCGATGCGCGCTCCCGCAGTCGTCAAAACGTATCATGTGATCAGTTGTGCAATCCATCTTCGTCCCCTACGTCATTTGTCCCCCGTATGTTGCCCAACCAGCACTGGGTCCCTAAAAGCTCGGGGCTGGTTGCACGCCGCTTTTAATTTAGAAACACTTTTTTTATTTTTTTTTTCACAGATGCACGGATGGTTCTCACTGAACCGTCCCTGCATCTGTACTTATTTTATTACAGACAGATGCATGCATCACGGATCTCCACGTGCGCGCATCAGTCTTTTTATTTAACAAATCAAGCCTTTCACATGACGGACGCACGATGCATCATATAGTGAGATCGTATGTACATCGTGTGGCCGGGACTGCCAGGGAGCTTCCGGGGAGTTTAAGGGAAAACGGCATTGTGAGTCACATCGGCCCTCATCATGCAGGTGTATGGCCAGCTTCAGAATAGGACAGCGATAAGCAAAAATTTGTAAATTCACATCTGCGCTGTAAGCTGAAACTCGCTGCTTATGTTCTTGCAAAGATATCCATCCGACTCAGAATCAGCCCCATTGTAAACACAATAAAACTTGTATATGCAGTGTTAAACACAGATTGGATGAGAAGGAGTAACCACCAGGCTAAACTCCTATACATTAGTATATCTGTTACTCATACTACTCAATAATACTCAATTACTCATAGATTACGGAATGGGTATGAAGTCCCGGCGGTTGAATAGCCGGCAGCTCGAAGGGAGAAGATCCCGAAAGGGCAGGTGAGTATCCTATCCCTACCCCTCTCCCCCCCCCTAACCCTAAACCTCCCTTAGTGGTGCCTAACCTTCCCCCTAGAGCCTAACCCTAACCTCCCCCCGAGGTGCCTAACCCTCACCCCCCACCGCACTCAAACCTAACACTCCCGAGGAGGGTGCCTAACCCTAACCTCACCCCGGGGGTACCTAACCCTAATCCTCCTCCCTAGGGGTGCCTAACGCTAACCTCCACCCTAAAACCTAACCCCGCTTCGCTCCCTAAACCTTGCCGGGATTCGGATGTCGGTATTGAGACCGGCGGCTCTCATAACTACATCCCCTCTATTACTCATACTTGCCTACTCTCCCGGAACGGCCGGGAGGCTCCCAAAAATCAGGTAGTGCTTCCCGCTGCCCAGAAAGTGGGCAAGTCTTCCAGCCAGCCGCATAGCCCTGGACCCCCCACACCAGCCCTACACACACCCGCAACGGGAGACTGATGACTTGATTTGCGCTGAATCGCGTTGTCATGGCCCCGCCCCCTGCTTCACAATGACATAATCTCACCATTGTGTAGCGGGGACGAGGCCACGATGACGCGATCGCACGGTCACGTCCCCGCTCCGTTTTCAATTCTTCATCTTCCTCCGCTACGCTGACCTGGCCGCCTCCTCCCTGAGTATACTATTACTTCTCACAGAGTTGTGTCATTTTTTATATCAGCGTTTTTCCCCTCCAGTTATGAATATTTTATCACCATGGCAGTTGAGAATTACTTATGATTTGGAGGCCCCCATTCTGCTCTACTGAGTAATAAAAAGCCTTTGGGCCTGATTCAGACCCACTCGCAAGCGGCTGTCCGCTCGCAAGTGGGTCGATGTTGTGCACTGAGCATGCGCACGACGGTGGGAGCTCCGTCGTGCGCATGCGCCAGACGCGCCGAGCGAAGGACTTTCCTTCGCTCGTTGTGTCTGATCAAAGGGGGCGTGCTGTCGATGTTGATTGACAGCACGTCCCCTTTGGTGGGCGTGCCGGGGGCGTGCCTCCCTGACGGGGGCATTCCCAAGGGAACGCCTACCGTCAGAAGCCGGCCCACTGACATCACTAGTTATGTCAGTGGGAGTGATTTTGGCTCTGATAGGCCTGCAATGCAACAGCTAAGGATACTTAAATGCTAGTGGAGTTCTTTTCAGTGGTTACCCGTTTAATGTAACTTTGAACTCTTTTAAAACATTTTTCAAAAATTTTAAATGCATTTTATTGATTTTGAAACTTAAATTTATTGGTTTAATTTCCACTGAGCTGACTGATACATGCGCACATATGCAGATGACTTGTCAGATGAAGCGTTAAGTTAACTCTTGCTGTGCTGGGCCAGTATTGTCAACACAGCTGAGTTTGCTCAGCTGCCTCAGTGATATTTATTTTTAAATTATGTTAAGTGATTTTTTATTGCTGCAATAAGTGGTGATGAAAATCATACTCATCACCATGAGTGTAGGGATAAATCTGGGCTTGTACACAAGGCATTGAAAAAAATGTTATTTAAAAGTATAGACAAAGCTTTGTACTTTGGGCCTGATCCAGACCCGCTCGCTAGGATGTGTTCGCACGCAGCCAGCCAATTGTTTGCATTCTGCGCGTATGTATAGCAGTGCGAGTGCGCAAAACCAGTGCGAGGGATCGGGAAGCGTTCGCTCGCTGCGCTAGACAGCCCGGCTGAAGGAGTGACAGGAGAAGCATGTGGTGGTGACAGGTGCTGGCCGCTAGAAACGGGGGAGTGGAGGTGCGAACGCAGGCGTGCCTGAGCATCTTAACACCGTATCAGAGGCGTGCATAATTTGAAGACAGCGTCTTAGTACACGTTACTTGGCTGAATTTTACACTGAACCACTCGCAGTTCTTGCGGTACGGTATGGTCTGCCACAATTGCTGCATATGCATCCGATGGTACTCAATGTTACCGATGGTTGCATACACTTCTTGGAGATGGAGTGCGCAAGTGGGCGTCTTAAGACAGGCTGGTAGGCGTCTGCATACACAATGCGTTTGCACGCTAAGACATAGTGGGTGTGCTAATGCCTTGCCGTGAGATTGCCTGCCTCGCGGAATTTGCATACGCATCTAGCGAGCGAACGCATCTAGCAAGCGGGTCTGAATCGAGCCCTTTATCCTTAATTTAACAATGTTAGATGTATTTAAATAATGCAGCATAGTGTTTTATGTACTGTGCGAGTGTTACTATAGTTCCATCATAAGTTACCAACCCTTAATGTTTTTTAATGGAAAAGGCAATATAAAGATTGTAAAAAGATAAAGAAAATGCTTGTCACATTATTTTTAAACCATTAGTGTTAAAACCCAGTTAATAGTATATAAAAACATACGTTATATGCTTAAAATTAATAACTTTGCATTTGGCTCCATGGAAGTCTAGAAGAGCCACATTGCTGTCAGCCCTGGTCATCAGGGCCACAGCCTGACTTTGGACATATGCAGTGTATATATTGTGGTGAGAGGGGCTGTCTCTCACCTTAATTGCCCACATTCTGGTGGGATAAGCTCCCTCCAAGGGAGAGGAAAACAAGACCAGCACATTCTGCAGTTATTGTTACAAGTCGCGGTCACGACTTGTCTCCCTCGAGCAGTTCGCCTTCCCTGGATGTTGTTGTTTCAGTTCCCTCGGTTCCTAGGCGATCGGCACGCCTCAGGACGTCACATGCTATCCTTAGCACTGCGTGATTGGATAGTCTTCCTATTTGTACACACTAACCTTTTGCCGCCTCGCCGACTATAGCTTTCCTGTGGGTTCCCTCTGCTTGGCTGCATGGTTCCTCCTCGTGGTGAAGATTCTGGTTTTCAAGTAGTGGCTTCCGTGCTGTCTCCGGCTCTCCAGCTTCTGCTACGGCTTCCTAGCATACCACCATGCTGCCATTGGCTCTCAAAGCTGCAGCACCTACTACCAATTCTCTACCATCGGCTTTTGCCACACCATTGGCAACTTAGCCGCACCAGCAGCTTCCGTGCTGTCCCCAGCTCTCCAGGTTTTCCTATGGCTTCCTAGCCACACCAATACAACTGTGCTGCCATCGACTCTCAAAGCCGCAGCACCTACTACCAACTTTCTACCATCAGCTCCTGCCGCATCATTTGCACCTTTGCCGCACTAGCAGCTTCCGTGCTGTCTCCGGCTCTCCAGCCTCTTCTACGGCTTCCTAGCCGCACCAATACTAGCGTGCTGCCTTCGGCTCTCAAAGCCGCAGCGCCTACTACAAACTTTCTACCACCGGCTATTGCCGCACCATCGGCACTATAGCCACACCATCGGCACATTTGCCGCACCATCGGCTCCCAAAGCCGCAGCATCTACTGCCAACTGCCTACCATTGGCTATTGCCGCACCATCGGCACATAAGCTGCACCATTGGCACATTTGCCACACCATCGGCACATTTGCCGCACCATTGGCTCTCAAAGCCACAGCACTCATAATCCACTTTATATAATTGGCTCTTGCCGCACCATTTGCACATTTGCCGCACCATCGACACACAAGCCACACCATTGGCACATTTCCAGCACCATTGGCACATTTGCTGCACCAGTGGCTCCCAAAGTCACAGCATCTACTACCAACTGTCTACCATCGGCTATTGTCCCACCATCGGCACACAAGCCACACCATTGGCACATTTGCAGCACCATCGGCACATATGCCGCACCATCGGCTCTCAAAGCCGCAGCACTCATAGGCCCTCATTCAGAGCCGTACGCTCTGAGCAGAGCGCACACTCTGAATGAGGGCCGGGCTCCATTTTCATGGAGCGTCCTCCTGGACGCTCGTATAGCTGTGGGTCACCACCCACAGGCTATACGGGCGTGCATTGTGATGGTCGCGATGGTCGAGACCATCGCGACCATCGAATTTGCGAGCCGGAGCCTGCGGTTGAGGTTTTCAACCGCAAGCTCCGGAGTGATTTTGGCTCTATCAGAGCCAAAATCACTCCCACTGACATCACTAGTGATGTCAGTGGGCCGGCTTCTGACGGGAGGCGTTCCCGTGGGAACGCCCCCGTCAGGGAGGCTCGCTCCCGACACGCCCACCAAAGGGGGCGTGCTGTCAATCAACATTGACAGCACGCCCCCTTTGATCGGACACAACGAGCGAAGGACTTTCCTCCCTCCGTCGTGCGCATGCTCAGTCCATAACATCGACCCACTTGCGAGCGGACAGCCGCTTGCGAGTGGGTCTGAATCAGGCCCATAATCAGCTTTCTACCATCGGCTCTTGCGGCACCATCGACACACAAGCCACACCATTGGCACATTTCCAGCATCATTGGCACATTTGCTGCACCAGTGGCTGCCAAAGCCACAGCATCTACTACCAACTGTCTACCATCGGCTATTGTCGCACCATCGGCACACAAGCCGCACCATCGGCACACAAGCCGCACCATCGGCTCTCAAAGCTGCAGCACTCATAATCAGCTTTCTACCATCTGCTCTTGCCGCACCATCGGCACACAAGCCACACCATTGACACACAAGCCACACCATCGGCACAAGCCGCACCTCTCTAAGCTACACCATTGACTCTGCCTGTTCAAACTCTTTCTCTCATTACAGGATTCCAACCGACACTCCTGTAAATTGCTACTATTCCGAGCAGCAAGTCCAGGCGACTGCCTAAGTACCGGTGAGCTATTGATCTCTAAGGAAACAACGGTCGGTTGTTAGTGGTGGAAAACCTTGAAAGCCTGAGTTCTAGATGGCTTACTAGGAGTAGCCACTGGAATTCATAACATTATAGTCGGCCCAAAGAAGTGTAAGAAAGAGAGTAATATCAGATTGATAGCTACGGCTAACATGGAACAGGCGCAGAACCCTGCCCAGGTGCTTGCAGCTCAAATTCAGGTTCTCTCTCAGAAGGTCCAGGAGCTCTCCTTACGTGTCGAAGAGAGCCATTCTCCTGTTCTTCCAGTTCCTCTCCAAGAACCGAAAATGAACCTGCCAGATCGGTTTTCTGGGGATCGCCGACAGTTTCTTAACTACCGCAAATGTTGCAAACTATACTTTAGGCCTCGTCCAGTCTCTTCAGGGACACAGTTGCAACAAGTGGGACTGGTAATCTCTCTGCTTCAGGGGGATCCACAGACTTGGGCCTTCGGGTTGCCCTCAACCCATGCTGCATTACAGACCATTGATGCCTTCTTCACGGCCTTAGGCCTGTTATATGATGACCCGGACCAAACTGCTCTGGCTGAGTCCACATTATGTTCCCTCAAACAGAATTCCGCAGATGGGCAACCGACTCGGTTTGGAATGATCCGGCTCTATGCAACCAATTCCATCTTGTACTCTCTGAGGCCATCAAGGACATTCTCATTCAGCATTCTCCTTCTGAGTCCTTGGATGACCTCATGCGGCAGGCCATTAGGATTGACCAGCGTCTACGGGAACGGGGACGAGAACAGAACCTTCCCACCCACCAGGTCGCCTTGTTCTTTCAGTTGGGTTCCCCCTTCGGACACAGATGAGCCAATTGGTGCATCTCGCTTATCACCCGAAGAGAGAGATGCAGAAGACGGTCTCTAGGCCTCTGTATGTATTGCAGAGACAAGGGGCATACCATGAGTAATTGTCTGCTTAAACCGGTAAAATTAAAGGCCTAGGTGTTCAGGAGGCATTGCATTTAGGCCTGGCTCCCATTTCCTCCAAAACCTCAGTGCTGGTTCCTGCAGCCATCCAACTTGCTAGCTCCACTCTGACTACTTCGGCAAGTTTCAATTGTGGGGCGGCTGGCAACTTCATGGATTTCCTTTTTTTCTGCATACTGGGTGTACCAGCTATCCCTTTGGATCAGAAAATCCCAGTCTGTAGACTGGATAGAGGTTTGATTTCGACAGGTCATGTTAAATTTAAAACACCTCCTCTCTGTCAGTTGGAATTTTGCATTCAGAGACCATGTCTTTCTATCTCCTCCATTGTCCCTTGGCCCCTGTCATTTTCGGTCTCCCCTGGCTCATGGATCATAACCCCATAGTGGGTTGGTCCTCTGGGGAAATAATAAAATAGAGCCATGCCTGTCAGACTCGATGTCTAGCACTGCCTGTTCGGACAGTTCAACCTGCAGTTGCCGAGGTTCCTCTCGCCATCCCACTCCAGTACCGAGATTTCACCGTTGTTTTTTCCAAGAAGCTGGCAGATGTCCTCCCTCCATCGGGCTTACGACTGTGCAATCAATTTAATACCGGGTGCCAAATTACCCAAAGGTCAGTTGTATTCCCTTTCTGTTCCAAAGGACATGGCGATGAGAGATTACATCAAAGACGCATTGGCAAAGGAATTTATCCGACCCTCTAAGTCACCAGTGGGGGCTGGGTTATTTTTCATGGAGAAAAAGGATGGGTCTCTTTGTCCATGTATCGATTACAGAGGTCTGAATAACATCACCATCAAAAACTCCTATCCGTTTCCTCTCATCTCGGTACTTTTTGATCAGCTGCGCCAGGCCAGCATCTTCTCAAAAAATAGACCTTAGAAGAGCATAGAACTTGATCAGAATAAGGAGTGGGGATGAATGGAAAACGGCCTTCAGTATTCACACCAGACATTATGAGTACTTGATCATGCCGTTCGGTCTATCCAATGCCCCGGCGGCATTCTTCTAGAATTCCTGGGAAAATTCATGGTTGTTTATTTGGATGACATTCTTATCTTTTCTCAGTCACTGGACCAACACCATCAGTATGTACGCCTAGTTCTACAGAAATTGCGTGAGAATCACCTCAATGCAAAGCTAGAGAAATGTGATTTTGTTGTCACCCAAGTTTCCTTTCTAGGCTACGTGATTTCTTCCCAAGGTTTTTCCATGAATCCTGGTAAGGTCGAGGCAATTTCAAAATGGGTTCAGCCAACTACTCTCAAAGCAGTCCAGCGGTTCCTCGGTTTTTCTAACTATTAACGCAGATTTATTAGATCTTTCTCCACCATTGTTGCACCCATTGTTGAGTTGGCCAAGAAAGAGGCAGACATCTCAAACTGGTAATCCAAAGCGGTCCACGACTCGAAGCCCTGAAGGTTGCATTCACTCTAACTCCAGTGCTTCGGCACCCGGACCCGAAAATTCCATTCATTCTGGAAGTCGATGCCTCTGAAGTGGGAGCTGGAGCCATTCTGTCTCAGAAGGATCTTGCTGATAACAAGTTGCACCCTTGTACCTATTTTTCTCGCAAGTTCACCTCAGCAGAACGCAACTACGATGTGGGAAATCGGGAGTTGCTGGCGATCAAGTGGTCCTTTGAGGACTGGAGACACTGGCTGGAAGGGGCCAAATACCGGTTCATGGTTCTTACTTACAACAAAAACCTTTCATACATTCAGTCTGCTAAGGGGTTGAATTCTCGGCAAGCACGCTGGGCATTGTTTTTCACCCGGTTCAACTTCCTCATCTCTTTTCATCCTTGGTCGAAAATCGTCAAGGCTGAGGCTCTCTCCAGGAGCTTCGAACTTGTATAGCAGATCTTCAGTACAGACAAACCTATTATTCTGCAAACAAAAAGTATGGTGGTCGCTCACATCAACTTAATGACATTGCACAGGTGCTTGTAAAGGGTGGGGTTTACACTGAGTTACAGAAATAAAAAAGGGATTTTCCCTCCAGCACACTGCAGCAAAATCAACAAAAATACTTGAATCCTATATGATAATAGAAATTCAGAGGTATTGGTTTACATACATTTGCAAATATATGAATAAGCGCTGGGCCAACGTCAAGGCTCCTCTATACCAGCGTCCCTAACATTATGGGGTTCACGTCCGAGACGCAGGGAACCCCAAAAGAATCCAGCCAAGGACTATCCCCAGGGCATCACACGAAAAATGGAAAAAAGGTGAAAGTGAAGTGTAAAGTATAGTTGTGTAAAGATAAATCAATGTGTTAATGGTAAGGGGTTAAAATTACATAAATAATAGACAAATAGAAAGGTGATAAAAAAATATCTATGTGAATGAAGTGGTGATGCCCTGAAAAAAGGCCCAGCCAGAACAACTTCGGGGGCCCCACGCCCAGACGCTCACCCCAAAATAATTGTTGCTACCTAATAGTAGCACCCACTCTGGGTCATATAATTACAAATTAATGTACTGCATAATAACAGTACATGTAGAAGCTTGGGGCCCCCAAAGTTGTCATGTAGGATTCAAGTATTTTTGTTGATTTTGCTGTAGTGTGCTGGAGGGAAAATCCCTTTTTTTTTTCTGTAAACCTATTATTCTGGACCCCTTCTTCCAGTGTGTCATCACTTGAAATTTGTCTGAGCTCATTCAGGCCTGTCTGTTAGAGTCACCTCCAGATAAGCCTTCTAGTCTGCTATTTGTTCCGGAAAGATTCAGGAAATCGGTCCTATTGGATTTTCATGCTCGTCAAGCTTTTTGTCACCCAGACATCAGTAGGACCATGGAGTTGCTTTCCCGTTCAGTCTGGTGGCCTTCCTTGTCCAAAGATGTGCATGCATTTGTCCTGACTTGTGATGTCTACCTGAAACAAAACACCTTGGATGGCTCCTTCCTGTCTGCTACTTCCTCTTTCCATTCCTAGGAGACCCTGGACTCACATTGCTATGGATTTTATCGTTGGCCTTCCGGTATCTTCTCGATGTTCTGTGATCTGGATGTGGTGGACCGTTTTAGTAAAATTACCAAAACTTCCTTCTGCCAAAGAACTCTCCGGCCTGTTTCTCCAGCATATATTTTGCCTACATGGCCTACCAATGGATATCGTGTCGGATCAAGGAACACAAATTGTGGCACAGTTATGAAGAGCTTTCTGTGCTTCCCTGGGCAGTGACCTTAGCCTTTCTTCACGGACAAACGGACAAACTGAGAGCGTCAACCAGTGTCTGGAGCAATATCTACGCTGTTACGTCTCCAAGTACCATGATGACTGGGTATCCCATAACAACACATGCCATTTTGCATCTTCGGTATGTCCTTTTTTTGTGTCACGGGAAACATCCGAGAGCAAACTCTTTCGACTCCAGTTCACCAGTCTCATCTTCTGTTTCTCGGCTCCATTGTAGTTGGAGCAAGGTTCTTCAAAGCCTTCGGAAGGTATCTTTCCACTCCAAAGAGTCTGCCGACAAGCATCGGAAGTCGTGTAGGTTTAAGAAGGGCGACTTGGTTTGGCTCTCATCCAAAAACAATATGCATCGCCAACCTACACAGAAGTTGGGTCCCAGGTTCATTGGTCCATTCCGCATCATTTTACAGGTGAACCTGGTAGCCTTCAAATTTCAGTTACCCAAATCTCTCCGTATCAATAACACCTTCCACTGTTCATTGCTCAAACCGGTTTTCTTTTCAACCAAATTCAAACCCAACTTCCCATCCAGGCCTGCTTCAGTTGTGGTTCACGGCAACACGAGTTTGTGGTGGAGAAGATCTTGAACTCAAGGATCTCCAGGGGTCGTCTGCAGTTCTTGGTCCACTGGAAGGACTATGATCCGGAGGAGCACTCCTGGATTCCTGAAACTGCTCTGCATGCTCCCAGGTTGAAGAGACTTTTCTTCCGAGATTTTCCTGGACAAACGGGGTTCTAGGGGTTATTCAACCCCGCGTCAAGAGGGGTGTACTGTTACAAGTCAAGGTCACGACTTGTCTCCCTTGAGCAGTTCGCCTTCCCTGGATTTGTTGTTCCGGTTTTCTTGGTTCCTAGGCGATCGGCACACCTCAGGACGTCACATGCTATCCTTAGCACTGCTTGATTGGATAGTCTTCCTATTTGTACACACTGGCCTTTTGCCGCCTCGCCGACTATAGCATTCCTGTGGGTTCCCTTGGCTTGGCTGCGTGGTCAGTGTTCTGTTCCTCCTCGTGGTGAAGATTTTGGTTTTCCCGTAGTGGCTTCCATGCTGTTTCAGGCTCTCCAGCTTCTCCTACGGCTTCCTAGCTGCACCTATACCACTGTGCTGCCATCGGCTCTCAAAGCCGCAGCACCTACTACCAACTCTCTACCATCGCCTTTTGCCGCACCATGGCACCTTAGTCGCACCAGCAGCTTCCGTGCTGTCCTCGGCTCTCCAGCTTCTCCTACAGCTTCCTAGCCACACCAATACAACCATGCTGCATTCGGCTCTCAAAGCCGCAGCACCTACTACCAACTTTATACCATCGGCTCTTGCCGCATCATTTGCATCTTTGCCGCACTAGCAGCTTCTGTGCTGTCTTCAGCTCTCCAGCTTCTTCTACGGCTTCCTAGCCGCACCAATACTAGCATGCTGCCATCGGCTCTCAAAGCCGCAGCACCTACTACCAACTTTCTTCAATTGGCTATTGTTGCACCATCGGCACAATTGCCGTACCATCGGTACATTTGCCACTCCATCGGCTCCCAAAGCCGCAGTATCTACTACCAACTTTCTACCATTGGCTATTGCCACACCATCAGCACATTTGCTGCACCATCCGCACACTTGCCGCACCATCGCCACACAAGCCGCACCTCTCTAAGCTACACCATTGACTCTTCCTGTTCCAACTTTTTCCCTCATCACAGGATTCCAACCGACACTCCTGTAGGCTGCTACTACTCCGGGCAGTAAGTCCAGGCGGCCACCTAAGTCTCGGTGAGCTATTGGTCTCTAAAGGAACAACGGGCGGTTGTTAGTGGTGGAAAAACCTTGAAAGCCTGAGTTCTAGATGGCTTACTAGGAGTGGTCACTGGAATTCATAACAGTTATAATAGAAGTCTGAAATTCTGGGTTTTCTGGTCTGCACAACTCAAAGTGGATATATGGAACTTCTTGTTTTCCAGGTTGCCCAGAACCAGCAGGAAGTCAGCAGCACAGGAAGGGTTTAAAACTCTCACACACCTGTTGCTCATTGCTCCTGATGCTGGATAAGCTAACCAGGCGATAGGCTGGAGTGCTAAGACATTTACTTTTATGTTGTTTGCTTATTTTTCTGTTATGCTAAGGTGCAGTGTGCTTCCATTAAAAAGACAGTGCTTCACCGAGTACCTGTCTGTCTGGAGTCCTCATTTCAATACCCTGTGTTACAATATATATATATATATATATATATATATATATATACAGTACATACATACATACAAGTCACAGAGGAAAAACCGCACAAACTAAATCAACTTGGTTCATGATGAAGGTGGTTATACCAGCGAAACGGCCATAGGGCATTTTACTGATTATTTGCATTTGGTCACCAAGCATCGATAAGTATGATAGGAACCATACTGCACAGCAGTTGTGACATGCGTTATATGCTTACACGATGAAACATGGCTGTACTATAATATATTATTTTTTTGTTACACTAAGTCTATGGTGTGCTGGCCTCGTTTTAGATCTCTTTGGGGATTAAATCATGAAGATATATATATATATATATAATATATATATATATATATTATATATATATATATATATATATATACACATACATAAAGATTGTAGAAGGTGCGGAACTCCAGGCATATATAAGAAATACTTCAAAGACAGGCTCAATATATCAACGTTTCAATTCTTATTAACTGTCATCAGGATAATAAGAACTGAAACGTTGATATATTGAGCCTGTTTTTTAAGTATTTCTTATACATGCCTGGAGTGCCGCACCTTCTACAATCTTTATTTATCCGACTTGTGAGGGCACCGTCAGTGGTTGATCACATGGTTACTGTGAGCGCCAAACTCTATAAATTGTGTTGTTTATATGTATATATATGTGTATATATATATATATATATATATATATATATTTGGGTAGCTTTATGAAGCTGCCTAAGGGTACCAGCCACTGAAGGGCGCCGCTGAGTTCACAAAAAATGAGGTCTCTTTCAGTCCCGGCCGACTGATGACCCAGACTGACGCAGTAACACCCCCGGCACTGGACTCTAAATTGTCAGTGAGGTAGAGTGAGCAGCAGTGGTGGCTGCCCCTTCCCTCTTCTCCAGTCCTTTCCTTCCCCTGGGTGCCAGCCTGTCACTCACATAATAAGCTCCGGCCCCTCTAGACAACACCAGGAGCTACTGATGAATGGAGCCTGGTAAGGTATATCTGTTATTTCTTTATGTTGAGGAGAAAAAATTAATGGGTGGGTGAGTATGTGTGTAGAATGTGGGGGCTTATGTGTGTGTGTGTGTTAATGAGTGCAAATAGGGTTATTGTGTTTGTTTGGTAGGGGGGTTGGTTTCATTGGTGTTGGCAGGGTGAGTGTGTGTGGGGCTTTATTGAGTTCTGGCAGGTTGAGTGTGAGTGTGTGTGTGTGTGTGTGTGTGTGGGGGGGAAGTTAATGTCTGCTGGCAGGGTGTGTGTGTGTGGGGGGGGGGGTGTTAATGACCATGGCAGGGTAGGTGTGCCTGGGGGGGATTAATGTGTGCTGGCATGTTGTCTGTGTTTGGTATGCAATCGGGAAGCCGATTGCCTAAATACCGGCAGCCGGCTTCCCGACTGTCATATCCCGGCAAGGGTGAAATGCCGGGCGTCTACATGTAGACGCCCGCATTTCCCCGACGCCGGGAGACCGGCGCCCGGCATTCCGATCGTAGTGATGCCGGGCGCCGCGAGGGGGGGAGGGTTAGGTTTAGGGCTCCCGGGGGGGACTTAGGGTTAGGCACCCCCCTCCGGGAGGGTTTGGGTCAGGCTAGGGGGAGGGAGGGTTAGGGTTAGGCACCCCCGGGGGGGACTTAGGGTTAGGCACCCCCCCGGGGGACTTAGGTTTAGGCAGCTGGGAAGGGGGTGGTTAGGGTTAGGCACTTAGAGGGGGGATTAGGGTTAGGCACTTGGGGGGGAAGTTAGGGTTAGGCACCCCTAAGGAGGGTTAGGGGAGTTAGGTTAGGTTAGTAGATACTCACTTATCCACGATCGGGATTTCCAGCGCTGTCGGGCTTCCGCTGCTTCGAACTCTGCTCATTTCGGGCTGCCGCCGGCGGTATTTCATACCCATTCCGTGTGTTTGTAGGGATTTAATGAGTGCTGTCAGGGTGAGCATGTGTGGGTTGCTTTTATTGAGTGCGGCAGGGTGAGTGTGTGGAGGAGAGTTTAATGAGTGCTGGTAGGGTGAGTGTGTTTATTTGTAGACGGGTTGGTTTTATTGCGTGTTGGCAGGGTGTGTGGGAGGTTAATGAGTGATAACAGGTTGAGTATGTTGGTGTATGTGGTACAAATAGGGTGAGTACAAATAGGGTTAGTTTGTGTATGAGTGTAAGGGGTTGGTTTTATTGAGTGTTTGCAGGATGAGTGTGTGTGTTGGGGTTAATGAGTGCTGGTAGGTTGAGTTTATGTGGGGGTTAATTAGTCCTGTCAGGCTGAAAGGTTTAATGTGTGCGTTAATGAGTGCTGACAGGGTGTGTGTGTGTGTGGGCGGGATGGGTGCTCACATATAGGGGCACCAATGTGTCGCATAATGTATTGGGGGCACAGCTGTATGGCATATAAAGAATTTGAGGCACATGTGTGGCATATGTTTTAGGGGAATTGTGCGGCTTAATTCACGGCTAGGAGGCATACAGCTGTGTGTCATATGTATTGAGGGCACAAATGTATGGCATATCATGTATTGGCTCACAATATGTGGCATTTTTTGTGGTATTGATGTGTAACATAATTATGGGATACAGCTGTGTGGCATAATGACTTTGTGGCATATTATGAATTGCGGCAGTATTATGAGGTACGGAATCTGTATTTAATGCCGGCGGTGGATCAAATACCGACAGCGGAACCTCGACGGACCTAATTCCCGACTGGGGCTTGTAAGTAACCTAAACCTCCCCTCTCCCCCCTAACCCTCCCTTAGTGGTGCCTAACCCTAACCTCCCCCCTAGTGCCTAACCCTAAAGATCCCCAGTTAGTACCTAAACCTAACCCCCACTCCCCGCACCCTCAACTTAACTCTCCCGGGGGTGCCTGGCCCTAACTCCCCCCTAGTGGTGCCTAACCCTAACCCCCCTTACCCTACCCTAACCCTCCCTGGGGGTGCCTAACCCTAAGACCCCCCGGTGGTCCCTAACCCCCTCCCGCGGCTAGATGATAAGACCACTGGCTTACCTTCGTTCAGTATGCTGGGTGTCAGGATTTTGTAGTGGGGCTATTGATAGGCATCGGGCTGTCGGTGTCGGGATATCGGCGGGTGGGATAAAGCCCGCCAGTGTCCTGACTGCATCCCATGAGGTACATTATAATTTTGGAGTTTTGCTGTGTGGCATATTAGTTGGGACATTTTGATATAGTATATTATGAATCTGGACACTGCTGTGTGGCATACTATAAATTGGGGACACTAATTTGTGGCATATTATGAATTAGAGGGAGCAGGATCCCTGCAACTAGCTAGCTAGTGGGAGACAGTCCAATACAACATAGCCTCCATTAATAAACCTTAATAGAGAGTTATTAGAAACAAAAGATTAAAAAAATTGATAATAAAAACAAAATTGAACATATACATGAATGGTACAATAATACACACACATGCATACACTCACAAACATAAAACAGAAATGTATATAATATTTAGTTATACTTGCCTACATTTCATACGTCGTTTCTGTTACATCTGATGGCCACGTATGAAGGGAGAGAAGAAGTAGTAATTATGGGGGAGATTTATCAAACCTTGGAGAGAGATAAAACGGAGAAGTTGCCCATAGCATCCAATTAGCTTCTGTCATTTTACAGGATGTGCTAAATACAGGTTGGGTACGGGATGCCGACTCTCGGGATCCCGGCGGTCAAAATCCCAATGGATACCCTCCCCAGTGCCTAAACCTTACCTCCACACACCCTAACCCTCCCCCTAGTGCCTAACCCCTAATCCCCCCCTAACCCAGCTAGTTACCTTCGGGATGCAGGCATTTGGGATGCTGACACCAGGTTTCTGACAGGTATCAGGATTCCAGCGCTGGTATTCTAAGCGTCAGCATCCCCTTTGCTGGGATTTTGACCGTTGCCCCTAAAACCATGCAAGTTAAATGCTGATTAGTTGCTATGGACAACTTTTCCAGCTTTCTCTTTTCAAGATTTGATAAATCTCTCCCTTATTTGTTATTATTGTTTTTAGCTCACCTTTTGATTTGTCCTCAAGTGACTGGAGCTTTTCTAGGTGGGCACATCATCAAGCCCACAGTAGTGTACACAGCAGGGCAGGGGAGTTATGAAGCAATTGGTACTTACATCCATTGCCGAGGCTTGATGACACAATACAGCGTGTTCTCTGTCTGCTGTTCTAATTTGGGAGTCTCCCAGACATTCCGTCAAACTGGGCAATTATGTGTTAAGTAGTTATACAATATTTATCAATGGGCAATAAGGTTAGTAAGGCTTTAATTTGCTTGGCCCTATACATGAGAGAGTTGCAGCCAGTGACCGTTCCCATCTGTTCTACGAATTTCCAACTTTGGGCCGTATTCAGTTAGAAGCGAAAAGTCAGTTTCGGCGATACTTTTTCGCCGATGACGTAATTTTCAACGTTTTCCTTTATCCCCGTATTCAATTAGTCCGACTTTTCGCCGGTGCGAAAAGTCAATACACCAGACCTGGCGGAAAAGTTTTGCCTATTAAGAGGTGGCGAGAAAAAGTGCAGATTTGGGGTTTTGGGCTGCAGACTTCCCGAAACCACCCTGCACCCCTTGGACAGATCCCTAAAGGTAATCTGTGTCAAAAAATGTTTTGTTTTTTTTAAAAAGTACTTTTGTTTTGGGGGCGAAACAAACCAAAGTTGGGGGACAAACTTGAAAACTAGCGAAATAGACTCAGGGGGGTTCCCAAGTATGCCCCAAGTGTTTTTTTGACTGCAGGTGGTTGTGGCAGGTGGATTTTTCAAGTTTTTTAAAACTTCACATTAGCAACTTTAAAATATGCTAGTACCCATTTTCATGTACCCCAAATTTGATGGGACTAGTTATTTAAAAAAAAAAACCTCCAAAATGCTATTCTTCTTTAAAAACGCTATATAGCTCCGATTGAGACCATTTAAAAACCCCAAATACCTTCAGCTGGGCTATTTGGGGGTATCCAGAGTGATCCCCCATGTCAGTGCATCTTTTGGGGAGTGTCAGGCTGATGTCCCCAAAAACTGTCAGAACTTTTCGCCGATTTCAGTTTCGCCGGGTCCCGATTTCGCCGATTTGAAATTGAATACGGGGATAAGCCGGGACGAGTGTGATACTTTTTCACATCCAAAACCAGCGATGACACGAAAAGTCCGGCAACGGACTTTTCGCTTCTAATTGAATACGGGCCTTTGTCTGACAGTGGTTTTCCGATGCAAATTGTTTGAGGAAGCTAATTTAACAAGTATTGCGGCAGTACTTGTTTTGTAGCTTTACTTATCGCTGCAATAGCTGTTTTGTTATTGGCTTTTCATGATAACAAAACAGATTCAAATTGTTTACAAATGCTTTATTCTTTTAATAAAGCATTTTTTATGTGTACAGATTCTAATACTTCTTGTAAAAAAAAAATATCTATATTTAAACCTTTTTATTTATTTTATGGTTTTTTTTGTTTCATTTTGCTGTGCTGAAAGCCCAAATATGGGCTGCACAGAGACAACTGAAAAGTGATCAGCGTCCCAATGATAACTTATGGAAAATTGTGACAATAAGTGAATAAATTCTACTTATCACTGGGTAAGGGGCCTGTTGATAAATAGGTTCCTAAAAGAGAGTAGTTTTGTGTTTGGTAAGGCATATGGGTGAAACTACCAGTGGTACAGCAGGTGCACTGCATCCTGGGGATTAATGGGTACAACGCTGCACAGACCAGCAATATGTTTTTCCCTGGCCCGCTGCCCCACCATCTTGATCAGTGTCGGCCCACTGGCCCAGCACTGGGAGCATGGTGGGCCCCACAACCAGAGGGACCTGCCCCTTACCTTAGGGAGGTGGGGTTGCCCTTTTGTGTGTGAAGAGCCTTCAGTCTGCCATCTGAGCTGGACTCATAGGGGTCTGCCTCTAATTCACAGACAGCCTCCCTCTCACAGACAGAGCAGAGGCCACTGTGTTCCCAACCACACCAAGGTACACCTCCTCATTTCTCTGCACTGCGCAGGACTGTGTGCTTGTACCTGTCATCCACTGCCTCTTCGACACCAACTACCGCATTAATAATTTGGAGAGTGATAAAGTGGAGAGTGATAAAGTACCAACCAATCAGCTCCTAACTGGTATTTTTCAAACACAGCCTATAAACTGACAGGAGCGGATTGGCTGGTACTTTATCACTCTCTACATAATCACTCTCCAAGGGTTAGTGCATCTCCCTAGTCACCCACTGTCTCTCTCTCTCACTTTGTGTCTCTCCCTGTCACCCACTGCTTCTCTGTCACTCACTGCCGTGTGGCATATTATGAACTTGGGGTGAGGCAGAGGAGAGGGACTCCAAGCATATTTTTGCCCTTGGGCCCACCACTCCCAGGTTCTGCCACTGGTAAGGCATATACTGTATATTGTAGTAGTGAGGTAGCAGTACATGATGTTGTTTAATAGGTAATTGGAGGTAGACTGTAGATATATACATGCAGCAGAAATTGTCTATACCGTGGCAGTACTAAACAGGTTACCGCTACAATTCTTGAAAGTATTGCCCTCATGCGATGTGAATCGCAAATCTGGCCCCAGTACAAAAGCACACGCCAGTGGCGCAACGCATCGCTGTAAGGCTTTGTGGCAGTGACAACTTAAAAGTTTACTGCGCATGGTCAAGATGGAGACGCAGTTATATCTCTGCATCTCATTCTCATTACTGGCTATGCATGAGCCGATAAGGCCGTGCATGGCCAGTGAATATTTTCCATTGCACGTAGTGCATTGGAAGTGGACACACCAAGGTAAGTAACAAGGCTATCCTCAAATGGCATTAGCTTTGCTTTAAAAACTGCAGTTTTCGAACCTGCAGAGATTGCAGTCCCCAGAACATACTCTGGGGACACCATCAACTCCGCAATTTAAGGGGCGACATGAAAAATTATAATATCTCAGTGGTAACCCATTTTATAAATTGGTTTCAGCAGTGACTCGCTGCTTACTAATATATGCCTTAGCTGTTTTTTTGTAAAAAAAAAATAAGTTAGTTTTAAAAGTATACAAATCTTTGTAAGGTTTTCTTGCATGAAACAGGTTTCTATGAGACATTTTCTTGAAGAGTTTCTAATGCTGCCCCCACCCCCCTTTCCTCTCATTCACTTTTGCATTCCAGTCAATATTCTGTCTTGCTAAGATTTCACTCTCCCAAAAATCAATAGGCTCTTATTATGAAAGGCTAATAGCCTGTATTATCAATGCAATGAGAGGGTGGTGTCTTTTCTTATCTCTCCTTTTAATTTCTTTACATTTCTGGTTGGGTTTTGCAGGCGCTAACTCTTAATGTGTATTTGCACCTTTATTTTTTAGGCAGCTTCTGTGATTTTTAAATACACCTGGATTTAAATACACTGAAAAAAACTAAATTGCTCATACATTCAGAGAAACACACAAATCCTTCAAGTATTTATAGTATTTAAATGATTTATGAACTCACTTTGTTTTCTTTCTTTTTTTTTGTGCTTGATGCTTAATTGGCTAAAACAAGCATTATATATTCTGAAATATTAGGTGTTAGGGGTCTAATTACTAAGCAGTGTTAGGAGACAGAGTGAAAAATTATAAGTATGTGATAAGGTGCCAGCCAATCAGCTCCCAACTGTAATTTTTCAAACACAGCCTGTGAGATGGCAGTTGTGAGCTGATTGGCTGGCACCTTATCACAGAGTTATCACTTTTCACTGTGGGGTCTATTTACTAAGCAGTGTTAGGTGTACTGCCCCGCACAAAGAGGGGTATTCAATATGAAATGTTAACTTCACTGCCGAAGTTAACGTTTCATATCGGAGTTTTTTCCTGCATTAAGTCTGGTGCGCGTCCCGCTTATCCCCGTATTCAATATAAAATTAACGAAAACGGGAAACTCCGAAGTTGGATTTGCGTAAAGTTACGAATTTTTCCTTAAAATAATTGTAAGACCCCCCTAAAGTTGTAAAAACATGGGGGTACACTATGGGTACCCCCGTTTTAGCCTTTAATTGAAAGTCGGGGATTTAAATAGCCGCAGCAGGTGTTTTTTTCCCGACATTGAAGAAGTGATGCAGAAGAGCACTTAGGTTATTTTTTTTCGTTTTTTTAAGTGGTCCCATTAAATTTGGGGTACATGAAAATGGGTACTAGCATATTTTGATGTCCCTAAAGTAAGTTTTTAAAAATTCTGCATTTGTGCACCTGCCGCTATAATTCTATTCTTCAAAACATCTGCCGTATACTTGCAGAATAGCCCTGAACCTATTTCCCTATTGTTTAACAATTTTTCCCCACTTTTTTTTTTTGCACCCCAATTTTTAAGTTAATTTTTGGGGTGTCCCTATTTTTTTTTTTTTACTTTTTTTGACACAGTTCTTTTTTAAATGTCATTCTCAGGGGTGCAGGCTATTTTTTTTAAGCCTGCACCCCTAAACCCCAATTGTGCACTTTTTTCGACACCTATTCAATGGTGAAAACTTATCACCGTTTTTTATCAAAGACTTGTCAAAACTGCGATAAGTCTTTGAAATTTAATAGGGTGTAAAAGTAAAACCTGCGATAATGACGTCATAATTGCGATATTAACGCAAAAACGATGTTATCGCACCCATATTGAATACCCCTATAAGTGTCTGACAAATTTGGAGCAGCCAGCATAACCAATACTTCATCTTCCAATAATCCAGTCAGATGTGATCTGAAAAACTGAGTTTATTATTCGATAGAGGAACTTGCGTAGAAATGATAAGTAATGTGATGAGATGATATGTGATGATAAGTAATGATATTGAAAGTGATGTGGTAAAACTGTAAACAAACAAACAATGAAAAGAAATTACTATATATACATGGGAATGCAAGGCAAACATATACATAACATGGGATATGCAAACAACATGAAACATACAGTATGCAAAGTACAGGCTGCAATGTCACATAGTACAGCTAACATGCATAACATAACTGGCTAAGCAGATCTACAATATGATGGCAAGGTTGAAGCTTAGAACTCACCATCGGATGCTGTACCAGGTTGAGCATATGTAATGATGACTGTCTGGGACCATGTGAAAAGGAAAATGGCTGCTTACAGCTCCTTTAGCCCAGAATGCATTGCTAGACTGCTATGGAATGTCAAGAAGGACAAAATAGATCAGATTTAAACTGCTGCTGTCCTTACCACTAGGTGGGGCTGCTAATGTGAATTAGTGTAACATAACAAACCCTATGCTGAAGGCATGACATTAGGAGAAGTGAAGAGTGAAAAGTGATAAGGTGCCAGTCAATCAGCTCCCAACTGTCATTTTTCAAACACAGCCTGTGAGATGACAGTTTGGAGCTGATTGACTGGCACCTTATCACTTTTCACTTCACCTAACACTCCTTAGGTAATATACCCCTATGTCTCCTAACACTGCTTAGCAACTAGACCCCTTAATCTCCTATATTGCTAACACTAACTTAATATTTATGGGCATCAGTTTATCCTACAATGATTGTATATTACCTGCAATGATGATTACAATAGACAGCAGTTAATGAAAGAAATTATAAAAGGAGAGGACCTAAAGGCAAGACAAAATTTCTCAGACATGCATTGTGAATGAGGGGGCTGCCAGGTAAGAGGTGCAGGGAGGTCTGTGCGTGGGGAGCAATGGTGACACAATAGTGTCATTGTGATCCCCCACCCCATTATACAAATCCGCAATTCAACGCAAATTGCTTCAACAAAGGAAGCTGGCCTACTCTCCTAGGAGTCATCTGGTAGAGCTAGACAAAATTTGGGATGCTATAAGAACTGGACATGGGTTAACGATGCCATAATCGAGCTGGCAAGGCATATGATGACTAAATACATCATTGTGCCCATACCCACTTAGTTTACACTCTGGTGGGCTGGGCTTAATGATATGTTTTGTGGAATCACGACATATCCTTGCCCACTTTGTATGTAGGTAAAACCCCTTACAGGACAATTTGCTGCCTTTTCCGGACTGTCTCCTGCTAATTCAAAAAAGTCTGGGACATTCTTGGAGAGTAGACCCGCTGTTTCTTCAGAATCTATAGGGCTCCAGAGGGAGACATTGGGGTGTGGGTGGGACCTTGAGGACCAGACCCCAACAGCAAAGCATTTCAATCCCAGGATGCTTCGGTCCTTCCCCCTGTACCCTACCCACAGCCTGAGGGCGCTTCACTTTCACAGTTTCTTTGGTGTCCGGCAAGGAACTGGGCCACCATTATAACGGGGCTGCCTTATGCAGCCCAAGCTTTTATTTTAATTTATTAAATTTTTATTCTACCATAAAGGTACTGCCATCCCATCAGCCCTCTGTGGCGCCGTGACTTCAAGCCTGTGCTAGATACTCCCGGCGGGGCTCCAAGGGGGAATAGCTAGCAGGCTCCCTGGACACCCAGACTGCAGCCCGGAATCCAGGAGACAGGTAAGGCGGAACCCTGTTCGCGGGGACCCGCATAATAGTACAGTCTTGCCTCTGGTCTCCGGAGACAGACCGGAGGCGCTGTTGTGGACACTGGGGAGGCAGTCCACCACTCCACTAGACCACCGGGGCATTAACATACTGGCGCAAGAGCATAATTAAGGCCAGGGGACCCGGTGCGTAACGTCAGCCAGGGGAAAAAGGCGCTCTCCCTGCAGCCCCTCCCCCAGCTCAGGGCGCCATTCCACTGCGTTCCTGGTGTTCCCTGGGCTGCTCCTCTTTCACCCTTCGCCCCCTTAGAGACACTCGGCAGCCATTTTAGGCAAGCATGTCTCCGGTAATCGCTGGGTCCAGTCTCTCTGTATACCTCTCCCAAGAGCCAGGTCATACAGCACTATTTCCTACCAGCCACATTGCAGAAAATGTGAGTTTTCTTTCTGATTTGTATGTGACTTGTGCTAGCGCTAACTTCTTTTCTATACTGTCAGTTATAACTATCTCTTCTACTGTACCCTGTCATACTAAGGTACAGAGGTTCATTGTACCTCACATTTGTGAGGGCTATCACATACTAGACACCGCATTGCACACTACATGGTGCCAGTTCTAATATGGTAGCACGCTCCCTGGTATCAGATGTAGCGCTTTTGCAAACTAACTTATAAAGTGCTGTCACTCCAGGGGGGCTACCAGTTGGACACTCTATTGTGGTACCTTTATATACATATATTGCGCTGTTGCACATTACCTTGTGCCACATATAGCGTTGCTGCATACTACATGCTGTCATTTTTAACACTGTTGCATAATACATCGTGCCATATATAGCGCTGTTTCATATAATATTGGGTCATATAGAGCGCGTTTGCACACTACATTGTGCCATATTTCACATACTGCAATGTGTTTACTGCATTGTATCATTACTATGGCTGGCAGAGGAAAGAATAATAAACAGCCTCTGGATCCTGCCCCTATTCTGTTGTCCTATAAAGCCTGCTCAGCGGGATTGGCCCCAGGAGACTTTTTTCAGGATGGGCTTTGCACTAATTGCTACACAGCCCCTGGTCCCTCAGCCACAGCCCCTGCTCCCTCAGCCCCGGTGTCTCTCCCTCGGGACCCTCCCTGGGCTGCCTTTTCACAAATGCTGGCTAAAATTTCGGAACAGAGAGCAGTGCCCGTGGGATGGCCACAGCAGGTACTCCCTGCAAATCCTTTGCCTCCCCCATGGATAGACATGCTGTCTACCTCAGTACAGAGTTTGGCTACTACTTCTACAGCCTTGCAGCAACTGCTACACAAGGCAAAGCATTTACCTACCAAACCCTCTAAACGGGCTGTTTTCCTCCCAGTCCGCTCAGTTATCTAATTCTGACATATCATCTGGGTAGGCGGAAGATGCAGACCTCTCTCACTCTGACTCCATCTCCGGAGAAGAGGAGCCACCCTCTAAGCTAGATATACCTGCTCTTGTTAGAGCTGTAAAATCCATTTTACAAATTGAAGAGGATGAACACGCTCCAAAGAAAAAGAATGCACTTTTTATAACAACAAAGGTAGTTTTACCAGAGTTCCCTCAATCAGACCAACTATCTGATCACATGGGTGAAGTATGGATCATGCCTGGTAAAGGGTTTAAAATCCCAAAACTATTCAGTTCCTCTTACCCTCTTCCAGCTATTGATTGCACTAAATGGGAAGTTCCCCCAGCGGTGGATTCTCGTGTAACTCGTTTGGTTAAAAATGCCACGTTCCGCATTCACAGTGCTACCTCCTTTAAGGAGACTACAGATAGACGTATAGAAGCTTGTCATAAATCTATTTACTCTCTTACGGGAGCTATTACTCATCCTGCTAGGGCTATGGCCTGGGTGGTGAAAGCCATTGAGAGTTGGGCAGAAGCCCTAGAAGAAACACTTCCCTCGGATGCTTCACGGGAACAACTCTCCTATGTATCTCACATTAGGGATGCAGCCTCCTACTTAGGTGAGGCAGCTATGAATATGGCTCTCCTGGCCTCCAGGATATCTGCCACTTTGGTAGTGGCCCATCGTATAGTTTGGCTCCGTTCCTGGAAAGCAGATTCAGATTCAAAACAGGCTCTGGAGTCTCTTCCCTATTCGGGGGACATCCTATTTGGTCCAGAACTAGATAAAATTGTGACTAGCTTGGCGGCTAACAAGACGGCGTTCCTGCCCTCTGCATATAATACAAAGCCTCGGACGTCATCCTTTCGGTCCTTTCGCCCTCAAGGAAAAGCCAAAGGTCAGTCTTTTCCATGGCACCAGACGTCAGCCAAGGCCTCTAAGCATAGGGCCAAATAGGCCTGGGTTACTAGATGTCCACCAGACAAGTCTACGGACAAGCCTACAGCCTGACGGGGTGGACCTCTCCCTAGGGACTCCCAGGGTGGGAGGCCGACTTCTTCAATTCGCCCAGGTTTGGCATCAGACCACGTCAGATGCCTGGGTAATAGAAGTGGTCTCCCACGGATACTCCCTCTCCTTCCTGAGTTGACCCCAACAGTTCTTTTGCATAGGACCTCCATCGGACTCAAACAAGGCTCTGATGCTCCACAAAGCCATTCAGTCCTTACTGAATTCAGGAGTAATAATTTGGGTCCCCTCCTCACAACGGGGCAAGGGCTATTATTCTACCCTTTTCTTAGTTTAGAAGCCCAATGGATCTCATCGGCCTATCCTCAATCTCAGATCTCTGAACAAGTTTATCAGGGTGCCCAAGTTTCATATAGAAACTCTCCGTTCTATTATCCTAGCTTTGGATCCTGGAGATTTTATGGTTTCCCTGGACATTCAGGACGCTGACCTACATGTGCCTATAGTGCCTTCTCATCAACAATATCTCTGGTTTGCTATACTATGGCAACATTACCAATTTCAGGCTCTACCGTTTGGCCTCTCAACGGCCCCTCGGGTTTTTGCCAAGATCATGGCCTTACTTCGTCGTCAAGGGATCAGTCTGCTCCCATACTTGGACGATCTTTTGCTGTTGGCAAGCTCCCCAGAGACTCTTCAACGCCATGTGCAGGTAACCATTACCTTTCTACACATGCAAGGCAGGCTGATCAACTGGAAGAAGTCTTCCCTGACACCCTCTCAAAGGATGGGAGTCCTCCTGGACTCTCGAGTTCAGAGAATCTTCCTGACGGTAGACAAGATTTCAGTGACACAGTACAGACTATGCAAACTGCTTCACAGTCGCAGAGTGACTATTCACTCTGCAATGCAGGCCTTGGGATCAATGGAATCCACCTTTGACATGGTGGAGTTCGTTCAGTTTCAGGCTCCTGCAACCCCTGATCCTCTCAAGGTGGAACGGACTACCTCATCCGCTCAGATCCTAGACGATGAGCCTCCCCCCAGAGGTTCGCCTGTCCCTAGCCTGGTGGCTACAGACTCCCCATTTGAACCAGGGTCGTCCCTTTTGGATCCCGTATTGGGCTTTCCTCACCATGTACGCAAGTCTCCAAGGGTGGGGCGCAGTAACAGGACTACACTCCCTTCAGGGCCGATGGTCCCCAATCGAGGCAATGTTGCCAATCAACATCCTGGAACTTCGAGCCATATGCAGAGCTCTCACTCTGGTTCAGAATATTCTGAAAAACAGACCAGTACAAGTACAGCCCAACAACGCCATGGCTGTGGACTACCTCAATCATCAAGGGGGCACTCAAAGGTCAGTCAGCAATGACAAAGGTGTCCCGCATTCTCACATGGGCCAAAGGCAATCTCCCAGCCGTCTCCGCAGTGTTAATCACAGGGATTCTCAATTGGGAAGCGGATTTCCTCAGCCGTCACGACGTGCATGCAGGAGAATGGTCTCTACACCCAGAAGTCTTTCAGCTTCTGGTGGACAAAAGGGGTCTTCCAGAAGTGGATCTCATGGCCTCAAGACACAACAACAAATTTCCAGTTTATGGAGCAAGAAGAACCCTGATGCAGCCTTCATAGACGCCAAGTCGGTCACATGGACTTTCCAGTTGGTATATCTCTTCCCTCCAACATCCTTTCTTCCTCGAATGCTTCGGAAATTCAGACAGAAAGGAGGCACAGTCCTTTTAATAGCCTCGGATTGGCCCAGACGTCATTGGTACTCGGATCTTCTAAGACTTTCCATAGACATTCCTCTTCAACTTCCGAGTAGACCTGTTGTCTCAGGGTCCCTGTCTACATCCAGACCTAGCCCGTCTGTCTTTAACCTCGGAGTGAAAAGCTTTGCTGTTGCTGTCTGGTCCTCCAGGTCCCACCTACACCCCAATGTCTCCCTGTGGACCCTATGGACTTCGAAGAAAGAGAGTTAACAAAGGTAAGTTTTTTACCATAACTCTCATTTTCACATGTAAGCAAACCCTAATATAGTGCACAAGCTTAGTTGAAGGGGTGAAATGACAAAGTGGCAGTAGAGAGATCTAATTATACATGGAATTGGGGCTTAGAACTAACTAGAGCATACTTGCCAACTTATAAAGGTGCAGGTAATCACTGTGGAAGCAGAGCTAGACACTTCTCCTTATTTGGCCCAGCCCTCTCACGGCACAGTGGTTGTGAAGAGAATTGCTTCATTGCACCTCCCCATCCAGCCCATTAGGTGGGATGTGGGAGGGTGACCTAGTCTTCTGGGATGCCACAGACATCCCCAAAAATCCTTGTATCCCCTGGATGTTTTGGGAGAGTATGCAAGTATGCATCAGTGAAGCTCATTCAGTCACAAGAAAGGCAGCCAAGCAGGTACTTTCCAAGCAGACATTAGGACATTTTCTAAGGTTATATTACTCAAACCTATCCTGACCCTACAGTATAGCAGAAATTGGATTCCTGCTAATACTACACAGCTAGCTATTCTTTTCACTGTGATAGCATAGATTCATGTTTACCTGGAAACCTTCAACATTTCTTATGGTGCATACACACGGTACGATCAGTCAGCGATAACGATATCGCTGACTGATCGACCTGCACCTTCCTGCAGTGCTGGATGATTGATATCGATCATCCAGCACACCACCAACCCACCAACAACTCACAATCAACGATCGTGGGTCCCTATGGTAACCTGGTCGATATCGACCAGGTTGGCCTGCATGCACGGCGATGGGCGATATCGTTATCGTCCATACGTTCCCGCGCATCGCAGATCATTGGTGGGTTGGAAGGGACCAAAAAATGCACAGTGTGAACGATAACGATATAATCAATATCGTTATCGTTCATATCGAGCATTTTAATCGTCCCGTGTTTATGCACCATTAAACTTTGAAACTCTGATCAGGATTCTCCAGGCACCTGGAAAGGTACTGCCAGTAGTTTGGAATGTCTTCCCATTTATTTGTTACCAATTATTTACATAGTACTGTTATATTACGAAGTGGTGTAAAGAGAATATTAATCATTCACGTCAGTTTTAGATATATGTGGTTAAGGGCAATGTGTTGGAGTGGAGAGGTTGGTCTTAGTACTCGGGTGGATAGGAGAGGACTGTGTAATAGTAGCAGCACAGATTGGCCTGTGCCCTACATGGATCCTGATGTCTCTTTCAGCTAATGGACTTCAGTCGCTACGGTCTCACTCAAGACTAATCAGTTACATGCCATTCAAGTACCCTGCACTGATTCAGGAGACCCAGTGGTTTGCTGGTAGTGTTATTAGACTTGCAGCCTTGATCTTTACAGGACTACTCTTTGGGACTGAACTGAACTGGAGGCCTGATTCAGCGTGCACTGCTGAACGCAGACTCCCGTTTATCGGGAATGTACGCTTGCGCAGGATCCATTCTGCAAATGTGCACAATGGGTCCTGCTCAATGGCACGCAAGCCCTTGAATGCCTCTGCCTGATTGACAGGCAGAGGCATTTAAGGGGTGGTCCGGGGGCGGCCGGCATTCCCAGAAACGGGGCGCGTCTGCCCTTTTCTGGTAGTGGCCAGCCCAGAGACTGCGTGGACGTACGCAGTCTTCTGGGCTCGCAAGCCGGCCAGCCTGAGGGCCTGATTTAGCAAGGATCATAGTTGCTTATAGGCACGCAATCGGCCGGCTAATATTCACTGCACATGCTTACGCATCGCAGTGCACGGGCGCAAACCAGACACCGCGATCGAGACTGTGATCGTAGTGACCACGCGGAGTGATTAACAGGAAGTCCCATTTGTGGGTGGTGACGAAGAGTTTGTCGGGCGAACGCAGGCGTGTCAGTGCGTTTCATCAGCAATACCAGATGAAGCCTGAGGTCTCATAGCGTGCGCTAAAGTAAACAATTCCTGAGTGAGGTCTGACCTGCCTTAACTGTGCGCATGGGTCCGATGTTACCGATTGTTTTGCTATGTTGCCCAAGAATACGGATGTGAGTAAGGGGTAGTGGGCGTCCCTATGTTAGGCTGCGATCGAAATATGAATGCAGACATATGCATATCACCGCCGATATTAGCAACTGCGTTGCATGCGTATAAGCAGAATTGCGTTCCATGCTGAATCAGGCCCTGGGTAAGCTGTGCCGTCCATCACCGATGGTTGCGAAGGTATTCCCAGCCTGCGCCCGCATCGCAGTGCTGGGATCACAAATGCAGTAAATAACACCATAATACAAATATTTCCAGGAACAGTCTGTCACCTCAGCTGGCACTATCACCATACTACATTGTTAGCACTACACTGTTAGCATAATACTGTGCACAGTGTTTTCTAAAATAGTCAGTTTATGGCATTTCGTTGGTTGGTATTCTAACCTGCGTGCAGCTTTGCAATTGCGATCCTTGCTGAATCAGGCCAGAGGTGACTGGCCTGGGATCCTGTTGCAGCTGCATAAAAAGACACTGCATTTTCATTACTCTTTGGGAATTGTACACCTGTAGAATCTTTTAAAATATTTGTATACTGGGGTTATGGATAGAGAACCTTCATGTGCTGGTAATGTCATTTTACCCTGTATATCAGTGTGATGGTTTTGGACAGTATAATGGTTATCACATGTAGTGCTTCAGTGTGTTGATATATTCTGTCATCAGTGTAGTATGGTGATATTGCCGGCTGAGGTGACTGACTGTTCCTGGAAATATTTGATCTAGCTGTATTATACTAATTACTGTGTTTATTTGGTGTGGTACGATGGTGTAATTGAGGTTAATTTGTGTTAATGTGATACATGGTGTTACAATGGCTGTTTGGTAGTTATGTATCTGGTGGCCATGTGCTTATCCAATGTGTTGCTGCGCATCTCAATTATACGTCTGGATTATTCTGTCAATGCTATTATTAAATTGGAACAGTGCTGCAGTTTACTGTATTATATGATGTGATTGAGGGTTTATAGTGTAAAGCTGAATAAACACTACGATATATGTTACAATATATTGTTCCGACGCAGATCATAATGATGTATAATGCGATTCATATAGTGTGTATGCCCAATCACGCTTGCAGGGCAGTCCATCGCATCGTTCCATCTGCTGTTCTGCATGGCAGATGGGACTATGCCATGAACAACGCCATGCTGCTAAATACAGCAAGGAACAATATATCACGCTGCCATACACCGGGTCGTGTAGTGTGTACGGCGTACGGTATATGTCGTTCCATCGCATTGTGCCGTCAGCTGGGTACACATCGTATAGTGTGTATCCAGCTTTGGATTGTGGACTGTTTTGTCTATCAATATTATTCAGCTGTGGACATGGTGTTATTTACTAAATATATAAATAATTAGATACAGTAAAACATAAGGCTGTAATTGTTTGTTTTTTCTGGATTTTCAGATCTGTTTGATATTAATTTGTACTATTGTATTGTTATTGGAGTGGAGTGGAGTTTTAAGGTAGTAGCGGTGTATTGTGTTGTAGAGATGATGCAGGGTGCCATGTTATAAATGTCACTATGTTATAAATACTGTACAATTTTTCTATATTGTAGATATTGCACAGTGGGCCTGATTCAGACCCGGTCGTAAGCGATGAGCGCTCGTAACCGGGTCGATGGTGGCCCAGAGCGCATGTGCACGACGGAGCCAGCTCCGTCATGCGCATGCGCGAGACCCGGCTAGTGACGGGCAATCCGTTGCTCCGGGTCTCGCACCAAAGGGGGCGAGCTGTCAATGTTGAGCGACAGCTCGCCCCCTTTGGTGGGCGGGCCGGGGGGTGGCTGCCCAAACGGAGGCGTTCCCATGTGAACGCCTGCCGTTTGCGGGCAGCCCCACTGACATCACGAGTGATGTCAGTGGAGAGATTCCAGCTCTGTTTGAGCTGACATCTCTCTGGGGCTTGTGGCCACGAGACCCTACCACAAGGGTCTTGTCGTAAGCCCGATGGTCGCGATGGTCTTGACCATCGCGACCATCAACCTGGCCGCTCGCTATAGCTGTGGGTGGTCACCCACAGCTATGCGAGCGGCCAGGAGGCAGCACAAAAAAAAAAAAAAAAAAGCCTGAGTCAGGGCCTGTGTTTTATAAAATAGTCAGTTTATGGCATTTCGTTGGTTGGTATTCTAACCCTCCCCCTGTCCCTACCCTAACCCTCCCTCCCCGTTGCCTAAACCTAACCTCCGCTTCCCCGCATCCTAAACCTAACCCTCCCCCCTTAGTGCTTACCCTAGCCCTCCCCCCAGTACCTAACCCCTAACCCTCCCCCTAGGGCCAAATTCAATTAGAGGTGAAAAGTCGGAAACTTTTCGCCTATGACATTTTCCGCCGCATTCGCCTGTTTGAGACGCGAATTCGTATCATGCGCGTCCCCACGATTCGCCGTATTCAGTTGCAGAACAGGCGAAAATGCAAATAGGCGAATGCATAACAGGCTGAAAGCACTGAATAGATTGGAGGAATCAGTCTGTACCCCAAAATAAGACACTGGAAATCATATTAGCCCTAATAAATGTACTATGTATCCTTAATTTGTGTTAAAAGCTTTCTAGAAGCATATTGGTAAAAGTGGTGAAAAATTATAGAAAACATATTTTTGTAGTAAATAAATAATCCAGTCAAATTTGGGGTACTTGAAAATGGGTGATAGCATATTTTTGTGTTTCTAAAGTGCACTTTTAAAAATGTGAAAAATCCACCTGCAACATGCACCTGCAATCCTAAAAACACCTCATCATACAGCCTACCCCAAGAAACCTATTTTGCTACTGTTTATCCTTGTCCCCCCACTGTCTTTTTTGGGGTGTTTTAAGGTTTTAATTTTTTTTTTTTGGCTGACTTGTCCTTTGGGGGGGGGGGGTCCAAAGGGTTCTGAATCAGTTCCCCACATTTGTACCTCAAAATATAGATTTCGCACTTTTTTTCTCCTGCCATTCAGTGGAGAAACTTTCCGCCTGTTTCAGTGCATTAAGTTTCCGCTTAGGCAAATTGGTCCCGGAATTGAATTTGGAGATAAGACGCAAACAGGCGAAAAGAGGCAATAGGCAAAACTTTTTCAGCTATTTCGCCTTTTCGCGTCTTGTCTAGTTTATGAGCCTCATGCCAGTGACACCCTAGGACACTAAATATGAGACGTGGAAACCTCACTTTGCATTCTTTCCAAAGCATCTCCTCTCACTAAATGCTTTGGGCTAAGTCACCCCCAAACGCTAACTACCTGTCACTCACTTTGCGAGTGGTTCCTCTGTAGGAGCATAATCGCAATGCAATCACTGCCCATGCACAATGCGCTTTCATGCATGCGCAATGACAAACAATCCCTTGATCGGCATAAATATCGGCTATGCGAAAATCTCTGAATCAGGCCTAAAGTGTTTTACTGGAGTAGACAAACAAACAATAGCAAAATACAGTACAGGTTACAGGTTTTGGGGGGAATACATCAAGAATATTCAAAAAGCTGCTAACCAAACCTAGGAACAAAACCATTGTTATTATATTCAAATATTTTATGATCTTGTTGTGAGAAAAGAAGGGTAATGTTTATCCCTTTTCGCCCTGCATCTGAGTAGTCTGACTGTAGGTCACTTTTATGCTTAGCTGGATTATAAATCTGGGTGTTTGGAGAGACAATTTCCCTCCCATGTGCGGCGATTTCAGGCACTCCAAAAAACCTAATTAATTTACCCCACATATCTATTCCATATAGCAGATGACCAAGGACAACTGTTAGAGCTATTTTGATGAATTAAGTGACAGTATATTAGATATATATTCTATACTAGCGACCCGGCCCGTCTTTGCACGGGAGCAATTTCATCTTGCCACAGCTCCCTGCATCTCATAATAATCTATGGCATGTCACCACAGTCCCCTGCATCTCACCACAGCCCCCTGTATCTCATAATAACCTATGGCATGTCACCACAGTCCCCTGCATCTCACCACAGCCCCCTGCATCTCATAATAACCTATGGCATGTCACCACAGCCCCCTGCATCTCACCACAACCCCCTGCATCTCATAATAACCTATGGCATTTCACCACAGTCCCCTGCATCTCATAATAACCTATGGCATGTCACCACAGTCCCCTGCATCTCACCACAGCCCCCTGCATCTCATAATAACCTATGGCATGTCACCACAGCCGCCTGCATCTCACCACAACCCCTGCATCTCATAATAACCTATGGCATTTCACCACAGTCCCCTGCATCTCATAATAACCTATGGCATGTCACCACAGTCCCCTGCTTCTCACCACCGCCCCCTGCATCTCATAATAACCTATGGTGTGTCACCACAGTCCCCTGCATCTCATAATAACCTATGGCAAGTCACCACAGTCCCCTGCATCTCACCACAGTCCCCTGCATCTATTAATAACCTATGGCATGTCACCACAGTCCCCTGCATCTCATAATAACCTATGGCATGTCACCACAGTCCCCTGCATCTCACCACAGCCCCCTGCATCTCATAATAACCTATGGCATGTCACCACAGTCCCCTGCATCTCACCACAGCCCCCTGCATCTCATAATAACCTATGGCATGTCACCACAGTCCCCTGCATCTCACCACAGCCCCCTGCATCTCATAATAACCTATGCATGTCACCACAGTCCCCTGCATCTCACCACAGCCCCCTACATCTCATAATAACCTATGGCCATGTCACCACAGCTCCCTGCATCTCATAATAACCTATGGCATGTCACCACAGTCCCCTGCATCTCACCACAGCCCCCTGCATCTCATAATAACCTATGGCATGTCACCACAGTCCCCTGCATCTCATAATAATCTATGGCATGTCTCCACAGTCCCCTGCATCTCATAATAACCTATGGCATGTCACCACTGTCTCCTGCATCTCACCACAGCCCCCTGCATCTCATAATAACCTATGGCATCTCACCACAGTCCCCTGCATCTCACCACAGTCCCCTGCATCTCATAATAACCTATGGCATCTCACCACAGTCCCCTGCATCTCTTAATAACCTATGGCATGTCACCACCGTCCACTGCGTCTCATAATAGCCTATGGCATGTCACCACAGTCCCCTCCATCTCACCACAGCCCCCTGCATCTCATAATAACCTATGCATGTCACCACAGTCCCCTGCATCTCATAATAACCTATGGCATGTCACCACAGTCCCCTGCATCTCACCACAGCCCCCTACATCTCATAATAACCACTGGCATGTCACCACAGCTCCCTGCATCTCATAATAATCTATGGCATGTCACCACAGTCCCCTGCATCTCATAATAACCTATGGCATGTCAACACTGTCCCCTGCAACTCACCACAGTCCCCTGCATCTCATAATAATCTATGGCATGTCACCACAGTCCCCTGCATCTCATAATAACCTATGGCATGTCACCACTGTCCCTTGCATCTCACCACAGCCCCCTGCATCTCATAATAACCTATGGCATCTCACCACAGTCCACTGCATCTCACCACAGTCCCCTGCATCTCATAATAACCTATGGCATGTCACCACAGTCCCCTGCATCTCTTAATAACCTATGGCATGTCACCACAGTCCCCTGCATCTCATAATAACCTATGGCATGTCACCACAGTCCCCTGCATCTCACCACAGCCCCCTGCATCTCATAATAACCTATGGCATGTCACCACAGTCCCCTGCATCTCATAATAACCTATGGCATGTCAGCACAGTCCCCTGCATCTCACCACAGCCCCCTGCATCTCATAATAACCTATGGCATGTCAGCACAGTCCCCTGCATCTCACCACAGCCCCCTGCATCTCATAATAACCTATGGTATGTCACCACAGCTCCCCTGCATCTCATAATAACCTACGGCATGTCACCACAGTCCCCTGCTTCTCACCACCGCCCCCCTGCATCTCATAATAACCTATGGTGTGTCACCACAGTCCCCTGCATCTCATAATAACCTATGGCAAGTCACCGCAGTTCCCTGCATCTCACCACAGCCCCCTACATCTCATAATAACCTATGGCATGTCACCACAGTCCCCTGCATCTCACCACAGCCCCCTGCATCTCATAATAACCTATGGCATGTCACCACAGTCCCCTGCATCTCATAATAATCTATGGCATGTCACCACAGTCCCCTGCTTCTCATAATAACCTATGGCATGTCACCACAGTCCCCTGCAACTCACCACAGTCCCCTGCATCTCATAATAATCTATGGCATGTCACCACAGTCCCCTGCATCTCATAATAACCTATGGCATGTCACCACTGTCCCTTGCATCTCATCACAGCCCCCTGCATCTCATAATAACCTATGGCATCTCACCACTGTCTCCTGCATCTCACTACAGCCCCCTGCATCTCATAATAATCTATGGCATGTCACCACAGTCCCCTGCATCTCACCACAGCCCCCTGCACCTCATAATAACCTATGGCATGTCACCACAGTCCCCTGCATCTCATAATAACCTATGGCGTGTCACCACAGTCCCCTGCATCTCATAATTATCTATGGCATATCACCACAGTCCCCTGCATCTCATAATAACCTATGGCATGTCACCACTGTCCCCTGCATCTCATAATAACCTATGGCATGTCACCACTGTCTCCTGCATCTCACCAGAGCCCCCTGCATCTCATAATAACATATGGCATGTCACCACAGTCACCTGCATCTCACCACAGCCCCCTGCACCTCATAATAACCTATGGCATGTCACCACAGTCGCCTGCATCTCATAATAACCTATGGCATCTCACCACAGCCCCCTGCATCTCTTAGTAACCTATGGCATGTCACCACAGTCCCCTACATCTCACCACAGCCCCCTGCATCTCATAATAACCTATGGCATCTCACCACAGTCCCCTGCATCTCATAATAACCTATGGCATGTCACCACAGTCCCCTGCATCTCACCACAGCCTCCTGCATCTCATAATAACATATGGCATGTCACCACAGTCCCCTGCATCTCACCACAGCCCCCTGCATGTCATAATAACCTATGGCATGTCACCACAGTCCCCTGCATCTCACGACAGTCTCCTGCTTCTTACTCCTACTCCCTGCATCTCATAACAACCTCCTGCATCTCACTACTGCCTCCTGCTTCTCACTACTGCCCCCTGTATCACACCAAAGGCCTCTGCATCTCACCACAAGCTGCTGCTTCTCACTCCTGTCCCATGCATCTCACCAATGTCACCACAAACCCCTCTGCTGCTGCCCTGCAGTTGACTGGGGCCCTGCCACTGAGTTGTGCTAGGAAGGGCAAGAGCATCATGGATGAGAGATTTGTATTGCAGCTAACATAAGCATTATCGGCATGTCCCTGGAGCTGGGGCACCTGTGCATATTTCCACAGCCCCCTGTGTTTCCTGATCTTCCTGTTGAGCTTCCTCGCCGTGGTGCCCCTGTCCGAGAACAGCGCTTACTTCCATGGGAGGTGCCTCCTGTTCACATCTTAGTGGGTTCGTTCAAGGCTGTTTCTCACTCTCTGTCTCCCTCAGACATGACCATTCTCAGTCTCTGACTCCCAACCCTCTCTAGGCTGTTGCTAAGCAACAGGGCACATTGCTAGCTCTGATTGGCTCTCTGAGACGTTGAGAACCAATCAGAGCGCAGCCCTCAACCCTGGAACAGCAGTCAGTCACTCACACAGCACAACAGTTTTTTCTGTGACTTGCTTCAGAAAATTTGTCACTGCTCGGTTCCTTTTTGTCACAGGTGAATGGTTCATACACCTAAACCTTCCTCGACCAATGCTGTATAGAAAAGTGAAAACCCCATTAAAATCTGTTCAGTGGTTCAAGAGATTAGCCAGAATGAATAAACAGGCCCCTAAACCATTACCTTGATGTATAAGGAATGCTTTTGGGTCATCCTATGTGTGGGCAATGTTAGTTGCCAGAGAACTTTATTTATATGCTCTTTATCATCCTGAAACTGATGCTCACTGTACTGTGCAGCGCAACAAGGTGTTGGAATACTACAGTTCAGACTGTTTCATTGTGCATTTACTAGAGATTCATCTTGGTATTGGTTGTGTTGATCCCAGACCGTTCATCCTACATTGTGATCTCCATGTATTTTAAAGTGTATGCAGATATTTCAAGTAGCAAAATATAATTGCTTAGAAGACAGAATAATAAATGTCTTCTCCCAGTGCAGAACAATAACCATTGTTCAGGCTTTTTTTTTATCTCTTACACGCTGATTCTTGCAGTTGAAGAATGTCTTTGGCAAAGCTCAGCCTTACAGAATTGTCACTTGTCTGTAACCAAAGTACTTCTTCCACTCAACATTGATGTTTGTAGATTATTTAGCACTGCTAGAGTGCTAGCAGTGTTACATTGAACGGTAGCACCTTATGCTGATGCCATAGACTAATTTTATTCAGGTTTCATTAATAACTAACACTAGACACCCTAGTTGGTGCCTGCAGTTGTTGATAAATGTATGCTTCTTTTCTTGCAGCCATCATGCATTTCAACCTGTTCAAGAAAGCAGAGCAGCCTGCTGAGGCTCATACAGCAGTGCCGAGCAGCACAGAGCCGCCTATTGTTTCACAGGAGAATTCCACTGCAGTGGCTGGATCTGGGGACAAAGGCGCTGATGCCTTCAGAAAGATCCAACAGCAGCTTATGAATCAGATCAATAAGATTCCACGTGAGTGCGCATGACCTCTGCGGTATCCACTTGTGTAGTATATCCCAACAAAAATAACATAGCTTAATGTACACCATAATTGCAGACATTTTAAAAATGTCCTCCGGTGAGCCGCTGGTGTGAAATGCAGGGTGTACAGCAAATTCATTATTGCGACCTTAGTCAGTGGGGGATGGGGCCACAATATGGTGATTCACAACGAATAGTAATTTTAAGTCACCCGACCGCCTACTTCGATGGGAAGTGGATGGATCTGGGAGGCTGATCTACTCTCTTGGGAGCTCTGGGAAGTTTGCAGACATTATGAAGTTTCCTGCACATTTATCATGTACACAGTTGAAACGGTAAACACACAATGAAGGATACATATTATCATAAATTCAGGAACCAAGCATTAACAGCTGGGAGTGATTCCGGGAGTCTATCAATACACATCTATAATTCACCTATCAGCCACTTACCTGGCATGGTGGCCAGTTGGACTTTGTCTTGCACAGTCACATGCCAGGTTTATTGACACTGGTGGGGTTGAAGATAATGTTATAATGGCAACCTATAGACATGGATGTGCAATGCACCTTCTAGGCATACTGTATTTTGTTCAACAAAATATTCAAATTTATTTTTAGAATAATGTTTGAAATTTAATTAAGTAAAAACAAAATTATTGATGACCCATTTGCCAGAAAATAATTAAATTGTCAGATAAGTGGTTAAAAGGGACACAAATGAAAGAAAGAGAGAAAAGGGAATTTGGGTCCAAATGTGAGACTGTTCCACTAACAGATGGACATGTGGGATATATGTACATGTACTATAGTATGTGTCACTGCAGTGTGTGTGAGAGAGAGTCTCTTCATAATCATTGTATGTTTCTCACTGTCCCTCCTTCCTGCAGTGCCTCCATGGGCCATCATAGCCATCGCAGTAGTAGCTGGGCTACTGATCATCACCTGCTGCTTCTGTATCTGTAAGAAATGTTGCTGCAAAAAGAAGAAAGGAAAAAAGGAGAAGGGAAAAGGGAAGAAAAATGCTATGAACATGAAGGATATGAAAGGGTCTGGCGGGCAGGTAACAGCTGATTATACTGCTGGAGTATTACTAACATGTCTGATACAACATCACAATAAACACTGCACTGACTTCCCCTGAGACAAGACACTAACGGCACCACTACCAGCAGAGCAGTCTGTGAGAAACGCTCTGTAATAATGTCACTTATCTTACAACTATACTGCTTCTGTGTTACGTTTATGTCACCTAGAAATCCTAAATTCTTGGTAACCTCTTACTGAATACAATGATTCTAACATCCACTCAGCCATAACATTACTGCCCAGATAACACTAATTGCAGCTCCTTTTCCTCTCTTTTTCTTGCTTCCCTGTCTTTTTCCACTGTCACCAACTGATGTCTATATGTTCCCCTTGCTGCATCATGATAACTGTCTATATTGGTAAGTGCATATGCATGATTAGTGTATCAACAAACAGAGGTATTTCATTTTGGTATCACTGCACACATGAGAGAATCTTGGCTTGGGTACAAAGAGATGTCAATGCCTCTCTATGGCCTAATAGCATGCCCTTTCTTTATAGCTATTCCCAGCCAGGTACCAGCACAGTGTGCATATTATTGTAACCTTGAATAATGGTATGATCTTTATGTGTCCACATCTCTTCTTCGTTGTCTTTTATTTGCAGAATAGATACAATTTGTTTTTGTTACTTACATTTAAAAGCTGCTTTACCACCTAAAGTGGAGTACATTTCTGATGAATTTTCAGATTGAAATGGTTGAAGATCAGGGATTTGACCTGGGAGACCCATGAAAAGCTGTAAAGCCTGTGATTGCGGCTTCTTGGTTGGACCCTTTCCAAATCATCACACAGCCCAGGAATAAACGGCTGCACAATGCAGCTCCATAGACCCCAGATCTATAATACTCCTCTCTATCCAGGTGGTAGTGCAGCTTTAAATGGGTAAACTTGCAAATATTATGTTCACAATTATTTTACCTTAGTTAGTTTAAGTGCTGCTACTTGCTACTTCTGACTAAAAAGATATTTTTTTCCCTCGTTTTATGAAGGTGTGTACCTGCATACATATATACTAGGGAGAATTAGGGCTGTGTATTTGCTTGGCATAGCCTACATGGTGCATGAGACACACATATGCAGGCTTACAGAGCAAGCAGCACAGCCTGGTGTCATTTGTTTGGAGAACGGCAGGGATTGTTTCAATACATACATGCCTATATATACAGAGAATCAGAAAGCTTGCTATAGTGTATGTGTGTAATTTATATAATGATTTTTAAATGACTGTACAAATAAGATGCCATGTGCATGTACACCAAATTGTGAAAGTGAAACTTCCCTGTTTAGGATATTTCCGTGGTCCTGTTTCTTCATATTTTATAAACTTGCTATTTATATTTGTTCCTGAATCCTCCAGATGAAGGTTATGGATTATATAGACCAGTAATTTCCTAGTATGTCCAGGGGAAGGTATATTGTTGGCGAGAAAAGTGATTCTATTTATTTAAGTTCCAGACTGCATACCAAAATACATGTAATTGTAACCTATATGAATTCATTTGTGGTCCTCATTAAAAACTCAGTGTCTGTTTCTGATCTTGCCAGGCTCAAGGAGAGATAATGATAAAGAAATTGCATAGGGGGTCTGATTCAGAAATGTACACTAACCCGATGGTTGACAGGCTGATGTGTTTGAGGTGGAGTAGGGACGGAAACAGGGGCCAGGGTCTCCCCTGTCATACTCCCTCCCCTATCATACTTCCTGTCATGCTCCAGAGTTTTGATATAAAGACTGTGTGTTTATACATGTGTGCCTCCCCAGCCTTCCGGGAGGGACGAGGCCAGGTTTTGCGTCGGCGGACGCAGATTTCTTGGCCTAACAAGCTGCCAGGACCTGGTGAGGCTGCTGTAAGCTTCAGTTACACACAGATATACTAGTGTTGAATATCAAATTAACCAGCACAGTCTGCTGGTGTGTCCTAGTCACATCGCAATGCGATTTAGAAACATTTTTGGCAAACAAAGATGCAAAAAAGTCTCCCAGTGCTAGCAGAGTCTCACGGGACCTGGCACGCCAAGAGGGGCTTTTTAGCGCAACTGCAGCAAAGATGTGTAAGGGCACATCTGTATATCCCTAATTCATACGCGCACGCAGGTGGGGGGGGGTGTTTCTGAGTACCCAGAAAACCCCTGCCCGCCGATCAGTAAATGTAGTGGGGACTTCAGTGAGTGCAGTCTGCACTACACAGTAACAAGCACACTGCCGCTGGCGCAGGGTAGTACACTCATACTACCTGGCGGCAGTGTGTTTGTCTTGCCAGCCAATGAGTCAGACAGACTCTCATTGGCTGCTGCGCCCACAGCTGGAGCCGGCCTGGAGGGCACTCATGAGCTCCATCTTCCGGCTCCCGCAGTGGGTGATGGGAGGGACGTCATGACGTCTCTCCCATAGTGCAGAGCAGGCCAGGAGGAGTGGACAGCGGCAAGTGCTTGTTTTTTTTTTGTGTCTTTGTCCTATATATGCAAGGGGCAATTCATAGGTGTGAAGGGACTACTACTTGGGGCACTATTGGGGGTACTGCATAGGGGGACCACTACTGGGGGCACTGTATAATGGGCACTACTGGGGGCATTGGCACTACTGGGGGACTGTATAAGAGGCACTACTGGGCACTGTATAAGGGGCACTACTGAGGGCACTGTATAAGGGGTACTACTGGGGGCACTGGCACTACTGGGGGCACTGTATAAGGGGCACTGCATAGGGGGACCACAACTGGGGGCACTACTGAGGGCACTGTAAAAGGAGCACTACTGGGGGCACTGCATAGTGGGACCACTACTCGTGGCACTGTATATAGGGCACTACTGGGGGCACTACATAAGGGGCACTACGGGGGCACTGTATAAGAGGCACTACTGGCGGCACTGTATAAGGGGCACTGCATAGGGGGACCACAACTGGGGGCACTACTGAGGGCACTGTAAAAGGAGCACTACAGGGGGCACTGCATAGTGGGACCACTACTGGTGGCACTGTATATGGGGCACTACTGGGGGCACTACATAAGGGGGCACTATGGGGGCACTGTATAAGAGGCACTACTGGGGGCACTGTATAAGGGGCACTACTGGGGGGAGGGTGGTCTTTAATAAATAATGCTGGCTGTATTTATTTGCCTGCTGCACTCATGTTTTTTAGTGATAGAGGTGTGTGCCTCTCTGTCTGTGTCAGTCAGTGTGTGTGTACCACGTCATAGACTGAATGGTATATCTTACTGTAGTGGTCCTAAATCCTGTGAAAGCTCCATCTCTCTCTCTCTCTCTCTCTCTCTCTCTCTCTCTCTCTCTTTCTCTCTCTCTCTCTCTCTCTCTCTCTCTCTCATTACAGCGACGCTATAAGACAGACCCTTATTAATGACAATCCTGATAAGTGTATTCTTATAGGCGTACAGGCTTATATAGATCAGGCCCAGATATATTTAAAGCACACCCCAATAATATGGGTGTCAGCTCAACCAGAAAAAATTGTACCAGTGCTGATCTGTTACATATAGACAAATCTAAATATTGAATCTGGAGTAGAGCGCCTAACGTGCTTAAATGCCCTTATATTTGTGTATTTCCAATAATAATTTCAAAATACAAAGTGCTAAGTTACAAATATAAAGTGCTAAGTGTATACATGAATTTCACAAATTACTAAATATCTCCAAATCACTTAATACCCATAGTAATATTAGAAAATTAATAAAAAAAAAAAAAAATGTAAGTATATAAAAGTGCAATTCACAGTGTGTATAAAAAGATCTAAAATATACAAAGAATTCATACATACACCAGTATGTGTTTCACCAAAAATGAATACGTATGTGCAATAAAGGTAATAACTTGTATATAAAAATATTAAAAAAATTATTCAGAACAAAAGAACTATCCCCATATATATGGGATAGTATGCATAAAATCCACAAATAAATACGCATTCTTAACATTCAAACCAACGTTATTAAAAGCCATATAGGTGAGCCACATACAGTGCATCCGGAAAGTATTTACAGCACTTCACTTTCTACACATTTTGTTATGTTACAGCCTTATTCCAAAATGGAATAAATTAATTTTTGTCCTCAAAATTCTACACACAATACCCCATAATGACAAAGTGTAAAAAGTTTTTTTGAGATTTTTGCAAATTTAATAAAATAAAAAAAAACCTAAGAAATCACATGTGCATAAGTATTCACAGCCTTTGCTCAATACTTTGCTGATGCACCTTTGGCAGCAATTACAGCCTCAAGTCTTTTTGAATATGATGCCACAAGCTTGGCACACCTATCTTTGGGCAGTTTTGCCTATTCCTCTTTGCAGCATGTATCAAGCTCCATCAGGTTGGATGGGAAGCGTCGGTGCACAGCCATTTTCAGATCTCTCGAGAGATGTTCAATTGGATTAAAGTCTGGGCTCTGGCTGGGCCACTCAAGGACATTCACAGAGTTGTCCTGAAGCCACTCCTTTTATATCTTGGCTGTGTGCTTAGGAGCGTTGTCCTGCTGAAAGATGAACCGTCGCCCCAGTCTGAGGTCGAGCGCACTGGAGCAGGTTATCATCCAGGATGTCACTGTACATTGCTGCATTCATCTTTCCCTCTATCCTGACTAGTCTCCCAGTTCCTGCCGCTGAAAAACATCCCCACAGCATGATGCTGCCACCACCATGCTTCGCTGTAGGGTTGGTATTGGCCTGGTGATGAGTGGTGCCTGGTTTCCTCCAAACGTAACACCTGGCATTGACGCCAAAGAGTTGCATCTTTGTCTGATCAGACCAAAGAATTTTGTTTCTCATGGTCTGGGAGTCCTTCAGGTGCATTTTGGCAAACTCCAGGCAGGGTGCCATGTGCTTTTTACTAAGGAGTGGCTTCCGTCTGGCCACTCTACCCTACAGGCCTGATTGGTGGATTGCTGCAGAGATGGTAGTCCTTCTGGAAGGTTCTCCTCTCTCCACAGAGGTCTGACAGAGTCACCTCCCTGACTAGGACCCTTCTCCCACGATCGCTCAGGTTAGACGGACGGCCAACTCTAGGAAGAGTCCTGGTGGTTCCGAACTTCTTCCATTTACGGATGGAGGCCACTGAGCTCATTGGGACCTTCAAAGCAGCAGAAATTTTTCTGTACCCTTCCCCAGATTTGTGCCTCGAGACAATCCTGTCTCAGAGGTCTACAGACAATTCCTTGGACTTCATGCTTGGTTTGTGCTCTGACATGCACTGTCAAGTGTGGGACCTTATATAGACAGGAATATGCCTTTCAAAATCATGTCCAAACAACTGAATTTACCACAGATAGACTCCAATTAAGCTGTAGGAACATCTCAAGGATGTTCAGTGGATGCACCTGAGCTCAAATTTGAGCTTCATGGCAAAGGCTGTGAATACTTATGTACATGTGATTTTTTTAGTTTTTTTTTTTTTTTATTAAATTTGCAATATCTAAAAAAAACTTTTTACACGTTGTCATTATGGGGTATTGTGTATAGAATTTTGAGGCCAAAACTGAATTTATTCCATTTTGGAATAAGGCTGCCTGTAACATAACAAAATGTAGAAAAAGTGAAGCGCTGTGAATACTTTCTGGATGCACTGTGCCAGACACTTGCAGTATACACTGAGGTTACTTCCCTTCTATGTTATTTGACTCAATATTTTCTGTTACAACTCCTGAGAAATTATAATTTGATATTAATGATTTACTAATGAAGTGTTATTTTCTTGTAAGTGAAGTATGTGTAAATATAGACTTTCAGGATATAACATAGACTTTACTGAATAATAAAGGACAAATGTTTAAAACGTAGTATATTACATTGAATTCCTTCTAGTTTTTTGAGATGTAGCAAATTGTTCACACTTTTAAGGAAGCCTCCTTTTCTATTTACTTGTTTAAGAGGACAAGGTTATTTTTGGACATCTATATTGGGTGCATAAGTGCACAGTTCATACGAGTTTGCTGGTTGGAACGAAACCTGCCTGAACGACCCTTTTCATCCGTTTTGTGGCGTTTGTGAGCAAACAGTCAATTGTCATTTGCACCCATACATTACCAGATTTTCGTTCCAACCAGCCAAATTATTGGCCATTTGGAATGATAATCTGTAGATGTGTGGCCAGCTTTACCATAAGGACAGTCAGTCACAGACACATGTTTCCACCATGCATTCAGAGTCTACATTAATTCAATATTTAAGAGGATGCCGGGGAAGGGATGTTTTCTGAATTTAGTGGGCATGTGTGCTAGAGCTCTATACCCACAAATTGTTACGATTCTAGGGAAATTGGCCTCACGTGATGGAACAGGCTTTGCTGACTGTGATACCGGCAGCACAAACTGAGGAGGTCTGAGATATGTTTTCCTTATAGGACGTCACAGGCTTAGGAGAGCTGGTTATAGGGACAATAGGCAAAGGCAGGCTGTATAGAAGCTGGAACTTGACACGAGACGCTCAGGATGATTGCAGTTGGATGAAGTGGTAAAGGTGGAGTACCAGTCCTGGTATAGGATTATACTCAGTCGAGAATAGCAGGGATCCGTAGTAGCAGAACTGGGAGTATTCCACTTGATAGATGCTGGGGACCTTGGATCTGTGGATGGTACCAGAGACTGTATACTGGAGCACTGTGTTGAGCCAAGGTAAAAGACAGAGGACCACATTCAGAACCGCTCACTAGCGCTGTGCGTTCACAAGCGGCCCGATGGTTAGCGAACGCGCATGCGCACGCTTCGTTCTGCGCGTGCGTGAACTACTCTGTCTCACCAAAGACAGCCCAGTGAAATGAGTGATAGGAGAGGCCGTTTGTGGGTGGTAACAGGGGCAGGACACTAATAAAGGGGGTGTGGTGGTGCGAACGCAGGTGTGCCTCAGTGTTTCAACTCCGTTTTTAAGGGGCACATAATTAACAGGCAGCGTCATAGTACACGTCATATGGCTGCTTTTTACACTGAAGTCCTCGCAGTGCCTGCGGCAGGGTAAGGCAACCACAAGCACTGCATTCGCTACCAATGGTGGTCGATGTACCAATGTTTTAATACACTTCCTGGAGATGACGTGCGCTAGTGGGCATCTCAACATACGCTAATGGGTGTCTGCATACACAGAGTGATTGCTCGCACAGCCAAAGTGGGTGTGCTTATGCCTTGGCGAGCGATCGCTTCCCATGTCGTCACTTTGACAAATTTGCATACGCTGGATGCGAGCGATCGCATCTAGCGAGCGGATCTGAATGAGGTCCAAAGTCCTTACTGAGACAGACTCAGTTTAAAGATAACAAAGTGGTGCTGAGCAATGCTCAGTAAAATGATGACTTGAAAGCTGGTTTAGGAGTACTGAACCGGGTTCAGTAAATAGACAAGGTGTACTGGGTCAGGAACAAACATGGATCCAGCAGGAGCCGAAAGGAAACCTTAGGAGACGTGCATAGACCATACTTGCCGACAATCTGGCTGCCTCTTCCAGGAGGGGGGGAGAAAGGGGGCGTGACCCATTTTCGGGGGCGGGACATATATTATCGGCGTTGTGTAGCTGGGGGCGCGGCCAGGATGACGCGATTCAGCGCAAATCGCGTCATCAGCCTTGCTAACCCAGCCACTTTGACCAGGTAAGTGGTGATGCTAGCAGGGGGCAGACGCAAGCGGGGTGTGCGGGTGGGCTGCACCGGCCAAGAGACTTGCCTCCTCTTCCGGGGGGTCGGGAGCGACACCCGATTTTCGGGAGGCTCCCGACCATTTCGGGAGGGTAGGCAAGTATGGCACAGGCACTGACTGAGAGTCCAGGAAGGGTATGTTGCTGGTTGGACAACTACTCACAGCTGACCCCGGAGTTAAGCAGGATTAGCAGATGCTGAATCAGGTGACCAATCCAAGATGGCTGCGCCCATGAACAGGAGAAGTCAGCGTAGAGGAAGAGAGAGGAATCGGGGCTAACGGCAATCCCTCCAGCAGCATTAGGAAGTCCCGTGCAGCGGACGCCGCTTACAGCTGCGGGGAAAGCGCGCACACAGCAGAGTGTGCCAGAGCCCGGTCAGACGGAGCGCAGCTTTCCGGACCCTCCGCTGTGATCCGGCAGCCCGACTCCTGAAACAAATGTAATTAGGTGAAATTGTATGAGGCGTATATGTAACAAAGGCACATTAAACATAAAAGTTCAACTCATGCAATATATTTTCCCTTTAGTCACATAACACTGAGCCATCTCATCTACAATTATTCTTCTGTTGAGCTTGTCCTTTTAGATAGTTAATTAGGTGATTGTTATTTTAGGAAAACTGAAAAAACAAAAACAAATAAATGCTGGTTATGTAATGCTAGGTGTTTATAGGGGTTGGGTATGGGAGACCGTCAGTCAGGATGCCGGCTGTCAAAATACCAACAGCGGCATCCCGATGCTGAGAGTCCAAGAGGGGCTTAGTAAGTATAGTAACCCTCCCTCCTTCACCCCCTAACACTCCCTTCCTGCATCCTAACCATAACCTCCCCTGCATCCTAACCCTAACCTTCCCCGTTAGTGCCTAAACCTAACCCTCCCCCCTTAGTGCCTAACCCTAGTAGTCACTAGTAGTATAATGAAATGGCGGTATGCAAAGTTGTTATAGTGTTCTGCCAAATGTAGTGTATGAGGATATGGGGGCTCACCGCTCCTTATAGGTATAGTCCAGTAGGCTTCCTCCAGTGTATGTGCAGATAATGCACAATAACGGGCACAAAGAGTAATCCAATTATGATGGTAATGATGCAGTTTGTCTCAGAGGCAGCAGCAGCTGTTCATTTATTGTTACTATGAAGAAGCGCTCCCCTCTCTTGTACTGGAGGATTTCCCCTTACATCTCGTGAGTTAAAGGATATTTCCACACAAACCTGAATTTTCAGTTAATCCTTAAATAAATTGGCCCTGGTTGATGAAGCCCCATTTATAGAAAAAATTACAAAGTTAAAATGAACAAAAGGTTGGTCTTAAAATGGTAGCATGTAAGAAGTGATGTTACATGTTGCTATTTTAAGCAAGCACATTTGCAAGTGAACATGCAATTACTGCAAAAGTAATCCTAAATAACATGTATGTGAGTGTGCATTGATGTATACACAAGACAGAAACATAGCCATATTTGAATGCACTGTTATTAATTATTAATTAATAGGATACATAGGTAAGAGAAATTTACTGCTTCAATGATGCTTATCACATGAGGTATACTCAGTACTTCCCAATAAGCTAAAGACCTAGGGGTCTATTTACTAATCAGTGTTAGGAGACAGAGTGAAAAGTGATAAGAAAGTGATAAGGTGCCAGCCAATCAGCTCCCAACTGTCATTTTTCAAACACAGCCTGTGAGATGACAGTTGGGAGCTGATTGGCTGGCACCTAATCACTTTCTTATCACTTTTCACTCTTCTTAGCTAACACTGCTTAGTAAATAGACCCCTTACAGTTTTTATGGGTATACAATAAGGTGGTGCCATTTACCACTGTACATATCATTCATGGTTTGTTAATGGGCTAGTTGGAGGGCACTGTATTGTGTCAGTAGTAGTTACAGTGGTTATTTTCTGTACAAGATTTACTCTGCGTTGTGGGTAAAATGCCCTCACCCCAAATAAAAACTCAAAAACAAATCCTACTTCAGTTAGAAGAACGATTAAATATAAATATTCCCTGCATAACAAACTAGTCAGCTACTTATATACGTATATCACCCTGGAAAATCACTTCTCAACACAGTTGTGAAATATTAGTAGAAGTACATTGTAGTTTTAGTCTAGTGGTAGTTTCAATGGACTTCACAGGCTGAGAGAATTGGTTGTGTGATTAAATCATGTAATTCATGTAATTCTCCTTCTTTTGTGAATACTCATTTGATATGTTCCATCATTGTAAAAATCCTGGGAAAAGGGGAGTTTTCCTGCATTGGGCTAGGGGCAGGATGCATCAAGCCCAAAATGCTGTCGAAACTACGAAAACTACCATTTCCTAAAATTTAACCTCATTCCTCGAATGCGCCAAGATCCGGAAAACAAAACTTTACAGAGTTTGTACCCCATAGGCAACACTATCCATAAATGGCATTGTCTAATAGAAGCCTATGGACTTCTTACCGCATAATTTATAGAGAGATCCAATAAGATCCCTCCCAGTGGCCACCATGGCTTGCGCATGCACAGGCCAACAACCGCGCATCCGCAGAAAGACTTCCGGGTCATAAACAGTGGCAGGATGTATCACATTGAAAATGCGATGCTTGTTGCATTCTGCCCAGGAAGAGTAGTTCTGTTAACAGTTATACTAAAATGATGTGTTCGTTATTGACAAATATGTCTAAGGTAGATTTAACGGTCTGGTGGTGCTCCCCAGAGTAAGGTTATGTATCAATAGCAAAGAAATGAAAGAGCAACTCTGCTTTGTGGGGCACTCTGTTGTAGATTGATAAAACTTTTTAATAACTTATTTCTAAAAACCGACCAACAAGTATGAACATATATTGATCAACAAGTATTAAAATATTTTGAGTGAAGAAAAAGTAAGATCAAATTAAAGTATCTTATGTCCATATAAATCATGAAAATGCAATATACAGTCTAAAGTATATACAGTCAGGTGCATAAATATTGGGACATTGACAGAATTTTCATATTTTGGCCTCTATTCACCACCACAATGGCTTTGAAATTAAACAGACAAGATGTGCTTTAACTGCAGACTTTCAGATTTAATTTGAGGGTAATTACATCCAAATCAGGTGAACGGTGTAGGAATTAATACGGTTTCTATATGTGCCTCCCACTTTTTAAGGGGCCAAAAGTAATGGGACTATCAACTCAAAAGCTATTTCATGGGCAGGTGTGGGCTATTCCCTCGTTATTTCATTATCAATTAAGCAGGTAAAAGGTCTGGAGTTGATGCTAGGTGTGACATTTGCATTTGGAATCAGTTGCTGTCGACTCTCAATATGAGATCCAAAGAGCTGTCACTATCAGTGAAGCAAGCCATCATTAGGCTGAAAAATCAAAACAAACCCATCAGAGAGATAGCAAAAACATCAGGTGTGGCCAAATCAACTGTTTGGAACATTCTTAAAAAGAAAGAACGCACCGGAGAGCTCAGCAACACCAAAAGACCCGGAAGACCATGGAAAACAACTGTGGTGGATGACAGAAGAATTATTTCCCTGGTGAAGAAAAACCCCTTCACAACAGTTGGCCAAATCAAGAACACTCTCTAGGAGGTAGGTGTATATGTGTCAAAGTCAACAATCAAAAGAAGACTTCACAAGAGTGAATATAGAGGGTTCACCACAAGATGTAAACCATTGGTGAGCCACAAAAACAGGAAGACCAGATTAGAGTTTGCCAAACAACATGTAAAAAAGCCATTACAGTTCAGGAACAACATCCTATGGACAGATGAGACAAAGATCAACTTGTACCAGAGTGATGGGAAGTGAAGAGTATGGAGAAGGAAAGGAACTGCTCATGATCTAAAACATACCACCTCATCAGTGAAGCATGGTGGTGGTATTGTCATGGCCTGGGCATGTATGGCTGCCAATGGAACTGGTTCCCTTGTATTTATTGATGATGTGACTGCTGACAAAGCAGACAATATTATATGCTCATAATCAGTCAAATGCTTCAGAACTCATTGGACGGCGCTTCACAGTGCAGATGGGCAATGACCCGAAGCATACTGCAAAAGCAACCAAAGAGTTTTTTAAGGCTAAAAAGTGGAATGTTATGCAATGGCCAAGTCAATCCCCTGACCTGAATCCGATTGAGCATGCATTTCACTTGATGAAGACAAAACTGAAGGGAAAATGCCCCAAGAATAAGCAGGAACTGTAGACATTTGCAGTAGAGGCCTGGCAGAGCATCACCATGGATGAAACCCAACGTCTGGTGATGTCTATACGTTCCAGACTTCAGGCTGTAATTGCCTGCAAAGGATTTGCAACAAAGTATTAAAAAGTGAAAGTTAGATTTAGGATTGTTTAGTTTGTCCCATTACTTTTGGCCCCTTAAAAAGTGGGAGGCACATATAGAAACCGTTGTAATTCCTACACCGTTCACCTGATTTGGATGTAATTACCCTCAAATTACATCGGAAAGTCTGCAGTTAAAGCACATCTTGTTTGTTTCATTTCAGAGCCATTGTGGTGGTGAACAGAGGCCAAAATATGAAAATTCTGTAAATGTCCCAATATTTATGGACCTGACTGCATAACTTTTTTTTGGGTATTTTACCATTTCAGTAAAATATTTCCATGGTCCAAAAACAAGTATCAACAACATATAATACCTTTTTCACAATTCTTCAATTATTATTTAGAATTATTGACTTTTGCTTTATAAGGTCAATCATCGCAATTCAGTATATAATTATGTATAATGCATGATAATTTTAAGGGGTTACCATATGAGATAGGTGTAGGGGAAGGAACAAAAGAGTCCTAATGAAAGGCAGTGAATGGTCAATGAGAAAGGCTGCAGGGCAGAAAATAAAATAAGAGACAAAAAAGCAGAATATCATTAATAAGTAGTCATACATTTCTTACCTCTTTCAAAAAATATGTATAAGGAATCTATAGTACCAATAAATAACTCAGTCATGATCCTGCGGACACAGATTCCAATTGCAGATAGCCAATCAAAAGATACAACTTATCAGTGACCCCCCCCCAGTGTAGCCAATGGACCCCTGCGTGCGTGACCGAAGAGAGGGCGTAGCATCGCTGGCAGGGGGACGTGAGTGGTCTCATTGCATAGTCCCCGTTTCATCACTCTGGGGGTGTGCCCAGCACTCTCGGAGATGCTGGGCTGCCCCCAGAGTCTCTACTCGCGCTGCCAGCTATGGCAGGTGCAGCCCTATGGCAGATGCAATTTCTCGGTCTGAACATGGCGCCCTGTGTGAACAGTTAGATGCGGGCTTGTTGCTAACAGCGCCTGCCTAGCTACCCCTCTTTACTTCCCAATAAAATCCACAGTTTCTGCATCTAAATTTGTTCTGCATCTCAGTGCGGTAACTATCGGGATACATGCGCTGTGCAACTCGGACACAAATATAGCACTTACAGCATTGGCCAACTGCGTGCATATTGGTATTGCGTGCAATCAGTGTCTGACTCAGAATCAGGCCCAGTGGACGGTGGATGAGAGAAAGTAAGCCCTTCTTAGTAGCAGGCAGAAGTTATAGAGCAGATCGCTTCTACTGTCAGGTTGTAGCCATGCGCACACACCAACACAGACACCAGCACACACATCTCTACACAGATTGAGCACTGGGAACCCCACCCTTTCATCCCTACTATACATCACCAGATTACTTATAGTATCACATACCCTCTTCCCGCATAAGCTTCTCCTTCCTATACTTATACTATCATTTACTCCTAACTCCCCACAATGGCACCTAACACTTGGTTGATGACACCCTGCTGTTTATTTCTGTGTTATGCAGCAATGTTTATAAACCATGTTCTTGTCCTTCATTGTTTTATACTGTTAATAACTGTTTTTCTTGTGTGAACCTTTGTGGCGCCATATAAATAAAGGATAATAATAATACACCTACATTTCCAGGATCACCATCTATCCACTCCACACCACCTCTCCCCTCCATCCACCACAGCCACTGGTGCCTTTGCAAGTCACAATAAAATGACACACCCTAATTACAGATATCTATCTATACATGCAGCATTCTATCTATATCCAATGATTTTCAAACATTCAAAATGTTAAGCTGTAGGGAACACATTCTTTCTAATTTACACAATCTTTCTGTTAAACATGTACATCATCTCCATCTAGTGGTATCAATAGATATTGCAGCTTTAGTCAAAATAGCTTTAATTTATTTAGTATATGCAGGTAAATAAATGTGAACTAGAATATGATTGTTTACTAGGGGCAATGCCTCCACCTTTCTCCTGTTATTGGCACGCATCAGCTGTCTCTTCACTCCTGTGCCGTGACTCCTGCACATGTGCGGTCTGCTAACCATGCATGCAATGTAGCCATTGCTTGGGAGGGTTCTGGTAAATTTTACAAAGTGTAGCCTGTACGCTACAGCAGCACAACGCCATCTTCAGATCACATTAGCTGTGGGTACCAAACTCCGGAGAGCTTCGCATTCCAGAGCTTGGTAAATCCAACAGCATTGCATCCTCCATAGAAACCTCTGGGTGCTGCTGCTGATGTGGGAAATGGAGAGACCACAGCAGATATCTGAGATATCTGCTGTGGTCCCTCCTTCATACATTGGGATGATACTAAATATTTGCGGATATCCCCCAAAAACTGGTGTTGATTGACCTCCTGAAGAGATCTTAACTAATTATCTAATATCAGAATATAGCATAATCCAATTTCTCTTAATAAGTTCTCCAAAGAATTCTGATAAGAAACCTTGTACTCTGTAATGCGTTTCATATTGAATTGCTCAAAGGCAGGTAGGATGCAGTTTCCCATAGAATGTCTCCAGCACATTGAGCAAGAACAAACAGCAGTATCACTTGTGATACAAAACATATTTTAATAAATATATTTTAATCAGTATGTTTTTAAATTAATGTATTTTGTGCTATACTCATTGTACCAGAAATATAGTATTAGCTGTTGTCCATACAATGACAAATTAAATTTCTCAATTTTAAATTTTTTCCTATATAATTTCCTAATAATGGTCCTGAATATCCAATTTATAGACTTTAGCAACGAATACTAGCAACTAGTATTTACGGAAGGGAAGAGATTTTTTTTTTACCTTTTATATTATTCTGAAAGAAGATAAGACATACATTTCATCACAGTGTTTACTCAAAGTTAGAATGTACCTTTTAAAAATAAATTATATTTTAAACATCCTCTACACCTTCACAGGACCCATAATCACATAATTTAATCTAATTATTAATCTAATTATTATTTAGAAAATAAAAACACATTCACATTATCAGATTGCATTTTAACATTCCTTCATCAGTTAGGAGCACATTGTTAATAACCTGAAATAACTATCACTAAATGTTTCCTATTATGTCAATGAGATTAGAAAAATTATCTCTGTCTTGTCTTAACCTTGATTTAACCATGGTTAAAACAGACTACGTCACCATCTAAGGAACAAAAGAATACACTGTGTCTTATAACAGTTCCCTGGAGGGATGGAGCACTAAGAGAAGACATTTCCAAACCTTATTGCTAGAGCTGGTAGAAAACCATTAACCATTTAACTGTCTTCTCACTGGATACACGTTATATCCAATATTAGCTACAGTAGTCTCTTTGGTCATTCTGTCAACAATTACCTATACTATCAGGATGGTCTGTAATTTAATAAGGGTATGTGGGGTCAGCAAACTATCAGTTACATTTTATGGCTCCATTAAATAATAGTCCTTATTACAGAAGGCATATTTTGTTTAGGATCCCAGTGATACTAACAAATATGCAGCCGGTACTTAACATAACTTACATCTCCGGCAAGATCCCGTGGTGTCCGGCGATGGGCTGCTGAGTATTGCACATTCCTGTCGGCCATCTGCGCATTTGCATTATACTTTCACCCAGCAGGGACTCAGCAAAAGCTGGAAGGCATCGCTCAAGCTGCAAAGGATTTTGCTAGGTTCCCATTGACGGCAAATCTATAGATGGCATAAGCGGTATAGTCACAAACAGCAGTAAGCTAAGCTTACCATTATTTTCTAAATACAGAACAAAGCTCATTCTAAAATATAGCCGTTAGTAATGTATCTTGCTTGTAAAATAGATTGTTCCCACACAAAAATGTCACTAAGGACGAGATGTATCAAGCGTAAAAATGCGGTCAAACCCAGAAAATGCGGGTTTGCCCGCATTTTTCATATGCACCAAGCCCCGGAGTGCGATGCTCTCCGGGACTTGACTGCGGTGGCTAACGCCATCCTCTTGATGGCGTTACCCATAGAAGCCTATGGGCTTCTCTCCACTGAGTGCTCGGATCCCTCCCAGCGGCACGTGCGTCCTTCAGAAGGATGTCGGAGGGGCTTCTGGGTCACAGACCCGGAAGTCCCTTCAGTGCAAAGGGACACTCTTACTGACAGAGCGGTCCTTTGGGGGATCATCATGCATGCTGGCATTGCCAACGCCGGCATGCTTGCGATGACTGGCGGAATGCATCGCATCGCAATGCGTCATGCATTCTGCCCTAAGTGATTTGTGCCATGATCACTGTAAAAGCAAGCACTTCAAAGAACTAGATTCCAAAGATCCGGCTATAGGTCCAAAAATATTGATTCCAAACATCAGTATGTCTAAATCTAGGTAGCTAAATTTTTATTATAACCAGTGTCTAATCTAAAATATGAGATGCCATCTAGTAGTGAAAGTAGGCCGGTACGGGCCGTTACGAAATACCATTAAGAAATTGGTAGCACCATACCTACCCCTACTACCTTAGTTACAGTGCTCGGCGGTGAGATGTACCCTGACACCCAGACTGACTCGTGAGCTGCTGGGCTTACCCAGGAGTGCAGAGAAACTGGGAGTGTTGAGCGGACACGCCTTCTGACACATGGCCACACCCCTTGTTTAGTGTGGCTATCAGTGCCAAACGCAGGATTTGTAGAGGGGGGTTTCCATATGCTTCAGTTTATAGTGTGGCCAACCCAAGGAGGGGGCATAATGAGCACTTATAGTCTAGTCTGGTGTGCTAATAGTGTGCTCAGTTCTTATACTGCATGTTGTGGTCACAGTTCTAGTAAAATCTTCTTATACAATATAGCTATTGTGGTCATGATTTCAGCCGCTGGCCTGGAGGGAGGGGAGGAGGGGGTTCTGGGCAACTTGAAACCCACTGGTGTTTGCCTATGCATCGGACAGCACCTGCAACTCCAGTAAGCCAGTTGTGGAGCAATAGCAACTTACTCTCCTTATCATTAGACACATTAGAAGTTACCAGTCCATTTGTGTGATTGCGAATAGAAAATAAATGTTCTAAACATTTATTGATAGTTTTAGGATTCATTTTCAATATGTAGAAATGGTAGAGCTGGCAGCTACAGACAGCAGGGATATGAGGATCCTGTCAGATTCATACGTGAAGAATATAGTGTCAAATATACCTTGGTATGAAACATAGCTCATCAACTAGCTTGCTATTCATAGGCCCAGCAGCAAATATAAATGCATGTTTTGTATCCTGCTTTTCAGAGGACTCACAACCCTCCCATCTTTATTGAATAGTAAGAAATCAGTATAGATTTACAATATTTGTGTTCCAGCCATGGTTAGCTGTCAGCACACATAAAGATCCCTAACAGGCCAATAAAAGTGTATATGATTGGAAATTTGGAATATATGTACTGAAGTCTTGTCTGTATACAGCAATGGTTAATGCGTCTATTCTGCATTTAGGGACACTAGATCTTCTTACTTACAGGTCTCACCTGGCTGATGAAGTGTCTGCTCAGTGAATCTGGTTTTGTATTGTGTTGATGTGAAGGATGGACCCTGTGACAATAAGACAAATGCAATCTGAGAAAATGAGACATTTGCAGATTCTGTCCATACAAAATGTCCTGTTAATAATATGTCCTGTTATTAACAGGATATATTGTATGCACAGGATCTGCAAACTAACCCGGACAGGGGAAAGATGAAAGTGTAAATGGGGCGAGCAGAGGAGTGGAGGAGGGAACCCATGCACTTCAGCTGAGGAAGGAGAGGAGGGAGCAGCCTCATTACAGTAAATGACATGTTATGTGACTGTCAGTGCTGTGACCACCAGCCTGATCCGGACCAGGAAGCTGGGGTACAGAGCAGCGCTAGCGGCGGCTGTGGCTGGTAAGATCCGCAGCCAATATCATATAGATGAAGGATGCCTCTTTCAGAGAAATCCTTCGCCAGTCCTGTGTGTAGCGATTGGATCGGCGGGCATGGGGGTTTCTAGGTACTTGGAAACCCCCCCTGTGTGCGCGCCTGGCTATGGCAAGAAATGTATCTACTTGACAGTGACGTGTGGTGAGGTGAGGCAGAGCCTATTCTGTCATACTTAGGTATACCCCACAGTTTTAACTATAGAGGTTATGGGAAGAATTTAAAGAAAATATTATAAGTGTCTTCTTTATATTGTTCTGATGGGTTTTGTGGTCAAAACCCTGGAGTAAAAAGTGAATGACAGGTGAGGCACTGCCTCCCCTGTCTACCTTTTCTGCCAGGGCCGGATTAACGGGGGGGGGGGGGCGACAGGGGTGGTTGTCCTGGGGCCCCCACACATAAGGGGCCCCCACACCCACTAGGGGTTAAAGTGGGCTGAAACGGGAGACGCCTTCTCCGGCCCACCTAACTCTGGCACAGCAGGGAGGCTTCATTTGCCTGGCGCCCGCTGAGATTTTGTTACCAGTGGGCGCCTGGCTCTCACCCCGCAGCGGCAGCCAGAGGCTGGAGCTCACACCTGAGCTCCAGCTTATGCAGTGTGCAGTGCACTATGGAAGAGACATCATGACGTCTCTCCCATAGTTCCGAGGAGTGGCCAGCCAGATGGACGCAGGAGCGGGGCTTAAGGTAATAAGTATAATAAGTATTGTGGAGGGGTTTTTTTTGTTTTTTTTCGTGTACGTGGCTTCGCTACAGGGGGCATTACTACTGGGGACACTACTACAGGGGGCATTACTATTGGGGACACTACTACAGGGGGTTCTACTACAGGGGGCATTACTATTGGGGACACTACTACAGGCAGCATTACTATTGGGGGCACTACTACAGGGGGCATTGCTACTGGGGGCATCACTACTGCGGCATTACTATTGGGGGCTCTACCAGAGGGGGCATGACTACTGGAGACACTACTAATGGGGGCATTACATAGGGGGCACTGCATAAGGGGCACCATTCCTGGGGGCACTGCCTAAAGGGCACCACTACTGTGGCCTCTGCATAAGGGGCACTACCACTGGGGGCACTGTATAAGGGGCACTACCACTACTGGGGGCACTGCATAAGGGGCACTACCACTACCTCGGGGCACTGCATAAGGGACATTACTGCTGTGGGCCTTGTGTAAGAGGCACTACTACTGTGGGCATTATGTGTATTAGGGGCACTACTACCGAGGGCATTGTGTATAAGGGGCGCTACTGTGGGCATTGTGTAAAAGTGGCACTGCTGTGTGTCGTAACATGAATAAGAGACACTACTATGTGGTGTAATGTGAATCAGGGGCAGTATGTGCATTGCAATGTGGATTAGACTGCGCAACTGGTGAGTAATATATCATGTAGCTGCCTATATGTGTTTTTTTTTTCCTGTGGGTTTTTATAGTGTGTTTTTTTTCGTGTGTCTGTGTTTTTTTTTTTTTTTCATGTGGAGCCCCATTTTACAATGAGACATAACCAGGGGCGGATTGGGAATTTAAAGTGGCCCTGGAAAAGTCTCCTACAGTGGGCCTATGTGCATGAAAAGGGGCGTGGTTTTGTGACAAGGGGCGTGGCTTTGTGCTTGCGAGCCATTTTTCCCCCATTTAGTCATGCTGGGGGCATGCCCTCTTCACTGGGAGTTGAATTGCATGCCCCCAGTCCCTCTCCAGTGGAAAAACAGAGCGCGCATGTGAATGGTTATTTTCTTACCTATATGATATCTCAGCAATGAGGAACCTCTGGAGAAATTGATCCTTTTTGGACAGGCAGTGTCTTGAGTCGGTATTCAAAGCCCCAGCAATAAGCAGTGTCAGAAAGGAGTAGGGAAGGGGCCACCCTCCTCTACTCCGGCCGGACCGCCTCTCCTGCTCTGTTATGACCCGCGGCCGCATCTGTACCTGGAAGTGCCAACTCATATATACATACATATACAGTCAGGTCCATAAATATTGGGACATTGACAGAATTTTCATATTTTGGCCTCTGTTCACCACCACAATGGCTTTGAATTGAAACAAACAAGATGTGATTTGACTGCAGACTCTCAGATTTAATTTGAGGGTAATTACATCCAAATCAGGTGAACGGTGTAGGAATTACAACGGTTTCTATATGTGCCTCCCACTTTTTAAGGGGCCAAAAGTAATGGGACAAACTAAACAATCCTAAATCTAACTTTCACTTTTTAATACTTTGTTGCAAATCCTTTGCAGGCAATTACAGCCTGAAGTCTGGAACGCATAGACATCAGCAGACGCTGGGTTTCATCCCTGGTGATGCTCTGCCAGGCCTCTACTGCAAATGTCTACAGTTCCTGCTTGTTCTTGGGGCATTTTCCCTTCAGTTTTGTCTTCATCAAGTGAAATGCATGCTCAATCGGATTCAGGTCAGGGGATTGACTTGGCCATTGCATAACATTCCACTTTTTAGCCTTAAAAAACTCTTTGGTTGCTTTTGCAGTATGCTTCGGGTCATTGTCCATCTGCACTGTGAAGCACCGTCCAATGAGTTCTGAAGCATTTGACTGAATATGAGCATATAATATTGCCCGAAACACTTCAGAATTCATTCTGCTGCTTTTGTCAGCAGTCACATTATCAATAAATACAAGGGAACCATTTCCATTGGCAGCCATACATGCCCACGCCATGACACTTCCTCCGCCATGCTTCAATGATAAGGTGGTATGTTTTGGATCATGAGCAGTTCCTTTCCTTCTCCTTACTCTTCTCTTCCCATCACTCTGGTACAAGTTGATCTTTGTCTCATCTGTCCATAGGATGTTGTTCCTGAACTGTAATGGCTTTTTTACATGTTGTTTGGCAAACTCTAATCTGGTCTTCCTGTTTTTGTGGCTCACCAATGGTTTGCATCTTGTGGTGAACCCTCTATATTCACTCTTGTGAAGTCTTCTCTTGATTGTTGACTTTGACACATATACATCTACCTCCTGGAGTGTGTTCTTGAGGGCCAACTGTTGTGAAGGGGTTTTTCTTCACCAGGGAAATAATTCTTTTGTCATCCACCACAGTTGTTTCCCGTGGTCTTCCGGGTCTTTTGGTGTTGCTGAGCTCTCCGGTGTGTTCTTTCTTTTTAAGAATGTTCCAAACAGTTGATTTGGCCACACCTGATGTTTTTGCTATCTCTCTGATGGGTTTGTTTTGATTTTTCAGCCTAATGATGGCTTGCTTCACTGATAGTGACATCTCTTTGGATCTCATATTGAGAGTTGACAGCAACTGATTCCAAATGCAAATGTCACACCTAGAATCAACTCCAGACCTTTTACCTGCTTAATTGATAATGAAATAACGAGGGAATAGCCCACACTTGTCCATGAAATAGCTTTTGAGTTGATAGTCCCATTACTTTTGGCCCCTTAAAAAGTGGGATTCACATATTGAAACTGTTGTAATTCCTACACCGTTCACCCGATTTGGATGTAATTACCCTCAAATTAAATCTGAAAGTCTGCAGTTAAAGCACATCTTGTTTGTTTCATTTCAAAACCATTGTGGCGGTGAATAGAGCCAAAATCTGAAAATTCTGTCAATGTCCCAATATTTATGGACCTGACTGTATATGAACAAAATCTGCAGCCAGCAGCCCCCTGAGCCGTCGGCCCACCGGGAAAGTTCCCGCTGAAGTCTATGGCCAATCCGCCACTGGACATATCCCCTTTAGCACTCACTAAAGGGGTTATGTCCTCCTTTCAGTATTTAACAAACAGCGCTAAGCTTAGCTTATCGCTGTTTGTCAATCTACAGTATCGCTTAAGAGCGATACTGTCCCCATTGCGCATACTCCCATTTCATCCATATTTAATAAGGGCCCCCACATGTTTGTTACCCAGGGGCCCTCACAGACCTTAATCCGCCCTGTTTTCTGCACATCCCTAATCAAAACACACCAAACTTCCAGCACTATATACTGGTGCACCTTTGTATAATGCCCACATGAACCCTTGGGTTCATATATGTATGTGTAAATCTGGCTCTGAAACTAGCAGTGCCTCCATAGCCATTTACCTCACTGCTACTTGCACTACTGCTGTCATCTTTACCTAAGCAAAGAATTGCAGGTTGCACCATTAATCTACAGTCTAACTTAATATTGTACTCTTTGGGGGGGTTAAAATCTCTACAGAAAATACTTTTTGCATAGGTAAGTAACAAAACTAATATTTTTAGGAAACTGCTACCCTGTTAGTACTATATGTATGTATGTATGTCTATTCGGGCACCAGCTCTTAATTTGTCCTACACCATAATAGACAGATCTCATTATTCAAGTACCTTATGATTGTACCCTTCAACTCCATTGGCTGTACATGTCCTTTTAACATACAGGGCGAGATGCAGCAAAGGTAGAAATGCGGCCAAACCCCGAAAATGCGGTTATGACCGCTTTCACTGCGACCCTAATGTGTGGAGTTTGTATATTCTCCCTGTGCTTGCGTGGGTTTCCTCCGGGTACTCCGGTTTCCTCCCACATTCCAAAAATATACTGGTAGGTTAATTGGCCCTCAAGAAAAATTTACCCTAGTGTGTATGGCCAAATATTCTCTGTGAAGCACTGCAGAATATGTGTGTACGCTATATAAATAACTGATAATAAATAAAGAAATTTCTCATATGCACCAAGCCCCGGATAACTCCGGGGCTTGGTTGCAGTGGGTAACACTATCTCCAGGAGATGGCATTAGCCTATAGAAGCCTATGGGCTTCTATCGGGAGAGTGCTCTGAGAGGGATCCAATCAAATCCCTGCCTGCACCCCCCGCGGCGCGTGCGTCCTTCTGCTCATGCGTAGAAGGATGCCAAAGGGACTGGGTTATAGACCCGGAAGTCCCTCCATTTCAAAGGGCCGCTTTTACCGAGAGAGCGGTCCTTTGCGGTGTTCTTTATGCATACCGGTGTTGCTGATGTCATGCATTCCGCCCACAGTATCTTCTTTTTCCCATGATTCTCTGCAATGCAAAATCCTGTTCTATATTAAGACAATTACTTTGGTGAATCTGTTATTTTTTAATCCAAACTAGAAAATCTGTCTTTTAGCTCATTAATCATAGTCATATACACTGAAGTGCCAAAAATCATGAGATAGATGGCTAGTATCGCGTAGGACCCCTTGTAGCCCAGCGAAGTGCAGCAACTCGGTGTAGCATCGATTCCACAAGTGACGGAAGACCTCTGGAGCGATGTTGACCCATGTCGTCTAGATAGGTTCCCACAGCTCCCTGATATTTGTAGGTGCAGGATGTTGGGTGCGAATGGACCTCTCCACCACATCCCATAAGTGCTCGATTGGGTTTATGTTGGGTGAACGTGGTGGCCACACTATTCATCGGATCTCTCCAGAATGCTACTTGAACCATTTTTGGACAACTTGGGACAATGACACAATGCCTGCTGGAATATTCCTTCATTATAGGGGTATATGAAGTCCATGAAGGGCTGCAAATGGTCTTTAAGCAATGCAACGTAGCAGTTGCAATGATGTGTTCAGGTGGACCCAATCCATACTACATGAACACACCTCACACCATTATAGAACCATCACCAGCCTGCACGGTGCCTTGTTGACAACTGGGGTCCATGGCCTCATGGAGTCTGTGCCACACCCAAACCCTACCATCAGCCTGAAACATCTGGAGCCGTGACTCATCCAGACCACGCCACCTTTTGCCAGTCCTCCAAGGTCCAATTAGCCCACAAGCCTGGGTGAGGCACTGTGTCGTAGTGTTAATCGGGGAACTGTGGTGAGTCTTCTGCTCCCATATCCCATGGAAGCTAACTAACGCTGCACTGACCTGCTGGATATACATCTAGTACCTGTTGCATTGAATGTGGTTGTGATTTTAGCCAGTGTTGCTTGTCTGTTACCACGGACAATTCTGGCCAGGCGCCGCTGGTCACGATCATTAAGCACCTGTGGTCGCCCACTGCGCTGTCCACTGTGGGTGGTAATGCTTTCCATGAGGTATTCACGGTACATATGTGACACTGTAGATCGAGGAATGTTAAATGTTCGCATAACTTCGGAAATGGAATGTCCAATCCGTTGTGTACCTACTATCATGCCCGGTTCAAACTCAGATAATTCACGTTGCCTTGCCATGGACTCGTGAGATGTCAGTTAACAACTTATGCAGGTCTGGGTATTTTCAAGACGTCACAGTACTGGAACGCCACCTACCATTACCTCCCCTGCCCCCAGGCAGCCTAAATTATTTATGATATGAATTCAACAATCTGCTGGACACATTTCTTAGATATTCTGGTCCTTGTTGAAACTACAGCATCATGCAGTTGCTGTGTATTCATGCTGCAAATCACCCACTCCACTACATCCCAAATGTGCTCTATTGGATTGAGATCTGGTAACTATGTAGGCAATTAAAGAACACTGAACTCTCTGTCATTTTCTCATGGAATCAGCTGGAGACTTTATGTGCTTTGTGACTTAGGGGGTGATTTATCAAATATTGGAGTGAGATAAAGTACCAAGCAAACAGCTCCTAACTGTCATTTTTTAAAGACAGGGGGAGAAGTATGAAAGTGCGGCTAAAGATCGTTGATTTTCTAGACCTTCTTCGCCCATTATCGTGGTTAAGCAGGCCCAGATACCACCCGGATGTTTTACAACTTCATTTCCCGAAGAGGTAGAGTGTTAACTCACCTCTCCGGCGATTAGCAGTCTCCCTCTTTCTGCATGTGAAGGCGCTTTCAGTGAATCTGCGAATGCGCCAGTCAGGAATTCCCAGCAGCACCCACGGTTCAATAAAAAAAACTTTTATTATTTTTTGTATGCACAATCCCTGGTTGTCGGGTCCAACAGCCAGGGACAGTGCTATGTGGTGCGGCAACGACAGCTGCAGCTGTCAAAAGCGATAGCTACAGTTGTCAGAATGGTCAGAGTAATTACCGATTTCACAGCGGCAGTATCGCCCCTTTATACATCTCCCCCGCAGCCTGTAAAATGGCAGCTAGAAGCTGATTGCTTGGTACTTTATCTCTTTTGATACATCTCCTCCATTGCTGGAGTTAAATGATGGGTAGACTGTGACCAGGAATAGTCAGCAACAGTACTGTATTAACGTGGCGCATTTAAATGATGCTCAATTGGTATTAATTAGGCCTGCTGTGTGCCAAGAAAACATTTCATGGTTCTATGAATTCATGTTGTTTATATCAAATCAGGCGTAACTAGAGTTTTTGGGCAAATAAAAAAATGGCGCCGCCCCCTGAGAAAGAAAAAATTCTATGAAAGCATAATGTGTAGAAACTAGTGTTCACGGCAGACCGGCGGGAGGGCTGGGCGCCGAGGTGTGGGATTATTTTTCCTGCGCGCGCTCCCAAAAGGGGCATTGCTGACCAGGGAAGGGGCATGTCCTCCTGACACATCCTTAATTCTTCACTAAGAATGTTACAAGCGCAGGCCCACTATCCTCCTCAACATGTCTGAGTATGTATGTTAGGTTAGTGGAACCCGTGATCTACATACAGTACGCTGAAAAAGCCATATCCACATAAAATACACTGAAAAAGCCAGATCCACATAAAATACACTGAAAAAGCCAGATCCACATAAATGTATTGAAAAAAACAGGTCCACATAAAATACATTGAAAAAGCCAGGGCCACATACTGTAATACACTCTAGCTGCTCATGTGTCACTCCAGCGCAGAGTTTACTTACAGTTGAGCTACGATCATAAACCCTCCAGGACCAGGCTCCTAAAAGTAGACAGTCTTCTTCTCTTAATCAAAATAGTGCAGTGCACACAAGCAGAAGAAAATTGCAGGCAGTGAGTAGCTGAGCTGACACTGAGAGCTCTGGATTGTCCTGATTCTGCAGGCTTCTCCCTCAATCTCCTCACAGTGGATGATGTAAGACATATAGGGCTAGATTCAATTAACCGCAAAAAGTTTACACTTGTGCGCACTTTTCCCCAAAAATGCGTATCGTGCTATCCTATTAGCCGCATCTTTTCGCACATGTAAATTTTGCGCAGCTAAAAGCGGCTAATAGTTTTCACCATCTCAGATCACGTGAAAAAATGTGCAAAACCCCTATTTTGGGCTACAAATGTGAGGACATGGGACCTGATTCAGAGCCGGACGCTATTTGCGGATGCTCGTTCAGAAAAAGGGGCTGGCTATTTAAATTAAGCGCTCGCTCTTTGCGGTCTGTTGACGCCTCTATGTCTGAACGAGCGAACGATACATGCGCTCACTATTTTGGAAAAAACGCCCCCTGGCCGCTCGCATCATACGTCATCTCCGCTATTTATTAGATTAATCGAGTACATCGAAAGGCCTATGAACTGCTCGCAGTGCTTGTAGCATTTTCCTACCGCAATCATGCGAGCAGTTCAGGCTAAAAGACAACCAAGTGACGTGGTTGATGACGCTGCTTTGTTAATTATGCACACCCTTAAAACGCCCGTTTTGACCGTTTGGCACGCCTGCGTTCGGATTTCCACTCCCTGTTTTCAAGCACCTTCCCCTGTTACCACCCTCAAACGCCTCATCCTGTCACTCAAAATAGCAGGCATTCGCTATTTTGCGAGCACACGATTTCTGACCGCACTGACTGGTTCGCGCATGCGTACTACAACCCATACGCATGCGCAGATGTGCGAACATCGCTCGGAGCAAACGAGCGGCCGCTTACGAGCGGCTCTGAACCAGGCCCATGGTTCAGAACCCTTTGGACACCCCTCCTAATGACTATTTAGGCAAAAAATATTTTTAAATAACTTAATTCCCCCTAATAATGACGTAATTTTTGGTTTGAAAATGTAAAAAGTATTGGAAAATGGGTTTAAAGTAGTGTGGTAGGTAATTTGGGAGGCTGTATGGATGGGACAAGTGTTTATGGGATTGCAGGTGGCTGTAGCAGGTGTATTTTTAACTGCTTTTTAAAGTATCCTAAAATGACACAAAAATATACTTGCACACATTTTTATGTACCTCTAATTTAACTGCAGCATTTATTTTGTCCAAAAAAACTTGCTTTCTATTATTTTCCACTATTAAGGAAAAATGCATATAACAGCCATTTGACACAATTTAAAAACCCAAAACCTTTTGATTTTGCCCAATACACTTCTAAACAATAACCCAATGTTAGTTTAACTTTTTTGGGGGTACAGACACATTTCCCCATTTTCAGGTGCACTTTTCACCGTATTATTTTTGGGCAAATGCCGCATCGAGTCTTTTGTAGTAGGATTGCCCGAAAAGCCGCATGCGCAATAGCAGTGAAAAGTAACATATTTGGGCGAAGGATGCGAAAAGTTTGCACATGCGAAAATGTTATGTTTTTGTGGCTAATTATATCTTGCCCTTGGTTTGGTGCGCTTTTCAAGCCATCAGCTCCTCTATGGAACTATCCCTGCACACTACACAGTGATGCTGAGTCAGGACATCTGGGCACGGGACCCTGTTGATTGAGATCTCTACGCAAACATGATGCCTCCATCTACACCCCACATAACCAATGACGCTGGCTCCGGCAGGCTACTTCCCCACCCTTTCCTACTCCTACTAACCCCTCCCATGACATTGAACGTCCCACACTCCCCACTTACTCCTGTGATGTCTCCTAGTCCTCACACCTCAGAGACTGCAGGAGGCTGGACAGGGGGGTATATTTACTAAAGTGCAGGTTTTTCAAAGTGGTGGTATTGCCCACAGCAACCAATCAGATTCAAATTATTATCTTCTAGAAGGTGCTAGATAAATGAGAAGAATGTTCTAGATAAACAAGTAGAATCTAATTGGTTGCTATGGGCAACATCTCCACTTCTAAAAACCCACACTTTAGTAAATATACCCCAGAGTCTGATTAAGACTTCACAAGGCCCTAGCCAAGATACTAGTTTGGGGCCCTGTGTTTTATATATATATATATATATATATATATATATATATATATAAAAATTCATATTCAGCTTTCCCTCCATCACACGCAGCTCCTCTCTAACACACAGATCTCCTCGTAGCACAGAAATTCCCCCCCCCATACACAGATCTCCCCCAGCGTAGAGGTCTCCCCTCTGCCCTCACACAGATCTTACCAAGCACAGAAGGCCTCCACACACACAGATTTCCTCCAGCACAGTAGTCCCTCTTTCAAACAGATCTCCCCCTAGTATAGAAGTCTCCCCTCAGACCTCACAGATTCCCCAGCATAGAAGCCCCCCACAGATCTACAGATCTCCCCCTAGCATTAGAAGTTCCCCCCACAGGTCTCCCCCTACCATAAAAGTCCCCCCTCAGCTCGCACACAGATGTCCCCCCAGCACAGAAGTTCCCCTCCCCCACAGATTTTCCCCAGCAGTCTCCCCTACTAAAACAGATCTCCCCCAGCACAGAAGTCCCCCCACAGATCTCCCCCTAGTATAGAAGTCCCCCCTCAGACCTCACACAGATCTCCCCCTAGTATAGAAGTCCGCTCTCAGACAACCTCACACAGATCTCCCCTAGCATAGAAGTCCCCCCCCACAGATCTCCCCCTAGTATAGAAGTCCCCCTCAGCCCTCACAGATCTCCCCCAGCCCCCGACACAGATAGGTATCTCCCTACATAGATCGCTGCTCTCCCCACTCCCCTTCCCCCTTCCTAGCGCACGCACACACACACAAACCACCATGCAGGGGCAGAGCCAGTCAGGCGGGACCAGGATCACAGGGAGTCACTTGAGGGGACATCCCCGCCCACCCTTGACATGTGGCCTCACATCCTGCTGCTGTTACTATGAGGCATCAACCGCGGTCTGCCCCCTCCTAACTGCCATTGGCCGGGCAGCGCTTACATCCCCGCCACCTCCTAAAAATACCCTATTAACCAGCGGGGGACAGACATGATGATACATAATGCATTGTGTCACACAGGGACGGGGAGTGGGAAAAAAAAGGCACTCGGTGGTAGTCGCGGACAGCCTGACGGCCCCTGGCAGATAGAAATAACGTGCACATTCTGGGCTGCCGCGGCGCTATGGGCACGTGCCCTGCCCTGGATACGCCACTTGACCCTACCATCTGCATGCTGCAGTAGAAAAATCGAGATTTGAATGACCAATGGTTGGTCTTTGTCTGACTTATCTCTTATGCTGGGTACACACTGGCAGATATATTGGCCGATCAATTGATCGGCCAATATATCGTGTGCTCATCGGCCAGTGTGTACCAGCGATATGTCTGTGAACGAAGTTGTTCAGACATATCATTTCGGCTGTTTTGTACAGCCAATGGCAGATATATCTGTAGATATACCTGTCCATCGTGCTGTATGTATGGGCGGTTATCCGGCCGCTCGTACACTCGCAGCAGAGGCTACGGGGAGGGGACGCGCCGCGGCCAGATGACATATGATGGTTCTTCAGTGTGTATGAACAACCATCATCAGCAGATCTATCTGCAGATTAGTTGATCTGCAGATATATCTGTTAGGTGTGTACCCAGCTTTACCTAATGTAATCTCTAGATCTAAATCTTGCCCTGTAACAGATCAGATAAGCACACAGAAATATCCTACCTTACCTTGAGATGAACACCCACATATCTAGACATTGATGAAAATAAACTGATGATGATAATAGTTCAGTAGTACATTACAGCAAGTTTAGTTGTCAAAAACATGATCCAGTCCAGTTATAAAAGCATGGAGATCTAGAATATCACAGTCTTTTCCCACATAGGAAGAATTCCGATCTGTCTTCTGTCAGATGATTTATAATGATCAGTACCTTCAGCCTTTCATTTCTAAACTCACTGAGTAGCATCTGGAAAAATATATGGCATTGATTGAGGAAACATTGGCACTGATGTTATTCTACTCTGAATTCAAGTCAAATTTATAATAGGAGTAAGGCAGAAGCTTATTTGGTAACAGTCCAAGTAAAACAATGAACAAGTATTGGTGAGAAAGGCAACTGAATTAAAAGCAGCAGCAAGATGTAGTACAGTTGAGTCACAGTAATCTAGCAAATAGAAAGCACAGAGAAAAGGTAGATATAAAGGTAGTCAGATGCATTGGCGTATTTATTATGGGTGCAGGGCGTGCGATGCACATGGGCCCCTGGGACCAGGGGGGCCTACACTGCACACCCTGCACCCATATAATTATATTTACCTCTCTGTAGTGTGGATGTCTTCAGGAACATAGCACGGGCACCATGCACAAAAGCAGTCTACTTCGCTGCCGGAGAGGAGGGGGGACCACACGGAGGCTACACACAGGCCCCCTCCTCTCTTAAACTGCCCCTGGTCAGATGGCGGAGCCAGAGTGTACTATAACAGTGGTTCTTATTCTTTTTTCACCTCGGTACAAAGAAACACCTACTTTAAAGGGGGGTATCCATTAGGCGATTTTAACAAGCGAATGCACGATAACGACGTCGTTATTGTGCAATCGCTTGTAAATCGTGCATGCATCGGGCATGTTTTGGTCCAGCATCCAGCAATGCGCGTGCCCGCTGGTCGCTTCCGACACCCAACATCGCCCGTACATGCTGGTCAACCTGACGATCTCGTCAGGTTCAGCATGTGCGGGGATGGAGGGATGTGCCGGGACTGAACGAGTGAATGTTCAGTCTAGGCACATCACTAGATATACAAACGAGAGCACGACTGGAATGTCGTAATCGTGCTCTCGTTTGTATATCTATTAGTGGATACCCGCCTAGTGCAAACATCTGTAATTAATATAATTGTCATTAGATAAAATGTTTATATATAAAAGCAATAAATGTTCTATAATCAAGATTTTAAAAAATGATGCAAGAATAGAATGAATTGTAAATATATATTGTCACATTACAATTTAAGAAAAATGTCAAAGTGACAATAAAAGAAGGGTTAGTGTGATACAGGTTGTGTCCCATATCCAAATATTCCGAAATACGGAATATTAGCATGACTGAGAAAGTGAAACCTTTGCTTTCTGATGGTTCAATGTATACAAACTTTGTTTAAAGCACAAAATTATTAAAATATAGTATAAAATAACCTTCAGGCTGTGGGCCTGATTCAGAGCCGGACGCAATTAGCGCTCGCTCGTCCAGAAAATAGGGGTGGCTATTCAAATCAACCGTTCGCTCTTTGCGGTCTGTTCACGCCTCTAGGTCTGAACGAGCGAACAAAACTTGCGGTCGTTTTTTCAAAAAATACGCCCCCTGGCCGCTCGCATCCTACATCATGTCCGCTATTTATTAAATTAATCGAGTACATCGACCAGGGTATGAACTGCTCGCTATTCTTGGGGTTGGTTTTTGCTACCACAATTTTGCGAGCAGTTCTGGCTATAAAAAAACCCAGTGACGTGGTCAATTACGCTGCTGTTTTAATTATGCACACCCATAAAACGCCCGTTTTGACCTTTAAGCACGCCTGCGTTCGGATCTCCACTCCCCGTTTTCTAGCACCTTCCCCCGTTACCACCCACATACGCCTACTCCTGTCATTCAAATTATCAGGCATTCGCTATTTTGCGAGCACATGAATTTCGAACGCACTGACTGGTTCGCGCATGCGTATAACGATCTGTACGCATGTACAGGTGGGCAAACGAGCAGCCGCTTACGAGCGGCTCTGAATCAGGCCCTGTGTGTATAAGGTGTCTATGAAACATAAATTAATTTCATGTATGTACACAAACTTATTTTGATACACAAAATTATTAAAAATATTGTATAAAATGTCCTGCGGGCCGTGTGTATAAGGTGTATATAAAGTATAAATGCATTCTGTGTTAAGATTTGGGCCCTATTCCTAAGACATTTCAATATGGTTTGCAAATATTCCAAAGTATGGAATATTCCGATATCCAAAATACACCTGGTCCCAAGCATTTTGGATATGGGAGACTCAACCTATATACACGATACGGATATTTCTAGATGTGGTGTAATAGATTGTTTTCTTACCAGGCACACGGTCTCTGGTTCGTCTGGGAATCTTCCAAATTATTCGAGTCAGATCAAGGCAATAAATTGAACAATTGGGTGAATTTATTCAACAATGTTCGTTTCACAAAGTATCAATTACTTATAACAATAACAGTATTGTCACACTAATAACATTAGTCATATTAATTCACAAGCTTTGTCTTGGAGATTTTATTAAACCGGAACACTTCTGTTCTTGTACTGTGGAAACGAACGGTTAACCTTAAATGTAAGTAACTCTATACATGCAATAACAGAAATATCTCTATTAGTGAACTAAGGGCCTGATTCAGAGCCGGACGCTCTGACCAGAGCGCTTGCTCTGAATCAGGGCCCTCGTACCTAACATTGGAGCGGCCTCTTGGACGCTCGCATAGCTGTGGGTTAACACCCACAGCTTATGCGAGCGTCCATGATGATGTTCGCGATGGTCAAGACCATCGCGACCATCGGGCTTGCGACGAGACCCTGCGGTAGGGTCTCAGTGACCGCAAGCCCTGGAGTGATTTTGGCTCTATCAGAGCCAAAATCACTCCCACTGATATCACTAGTGATGTCAGTGGGGCCGGACTCAGACGGTAGGCGTTCCCATGGGAACGCCTCCATCTGGCAGCCACGCCCCCGGCACGCTCACCAAAGGGGGCGTGCTGTCACTCACCATCGACAGCACGCCCCCTTTGGTGCGAGACCCATAACGACGGCTACCCCGTCGTTATTTGGGTCTCGCGCATGCGCACGACGGAGCTCCCTCCATCGTGCGCATGCGCACTAGAGCACCATCGACCCACTATGGACCTGATTCAGACCTGCTCTCTAAGATGCGTTCGCATGCAGCCGTCACCTGCCAAAGTATGCAAATCCTATGATCGCTAGCAAGACATTAGCACGCCCACTATGTCTTGCTGTGCGCTCGCGGTATGTATTTAGACGCCCACCAGCCTGACGCAAAAAGCCCACTTTCCCTTCGTAACACACGTCATCTCCAGGAAGTGTATTAAACAATCAGTAACATTGAGTAACATCGAACCCATACGCAGCACTTGTGGCTGACCATACCCTACAGCAAGCACTATGCTGCTGTGTGTAAATCAGCCATGTGACGTGTATGCTGACGATGCGTCTTAATTATGTACGCCCCTGAAATAGAGTTCAGACATGCATGCGTTCGCACCACCACACCCCCGTTACCATTGACCGCCCCCTGTCACCTCCCACTAAAGGCACGTCCTGTCACTCCTGCTAGTGATGCGTCTGTATACAGGGTGCGAACGCTTATCGATCTCATGGTCTAGTACGCTCACTGCGTCTAACAGATTGCAAACATCGCGGGCTACGTGCGAACAGGTCTGACTCAGGCCCTATGCTCCAACAGATAACAAGTCTTAGGAGTTCTCAAGTCCCTCAGAGTCTGGCCAGTACCCCTTGTGTTGGTGCACGTTTGAATAAATAGCTGCCTGACAATGTTTCTTCTTGTTACCTGGTGATAGTTGTGACTACTGCACTGACTCTTATGCTTACTCTTGATAGTTGCAAGCCCGGGCCTGTGAAGTACTTTAGGTAGGCTGTAGCTGTCCCTGAAGACAACTGACCCTCCCTAGTTTGAATATACTCCTGTGGTTTTCTCTCAATGTGGCTGACTCTGCCTAGCATCAACGTAATATTCTGACCTTACTCATGGTTCTTTATATAATAAGCTGAATCTTGTCAGATCTTTCATTATTTAATAATACAATCCTTTACTATTTTTATTTATTTAGAACCTGAGCTGCCCTTTCCTGTCACTGTCTCTCAGGTTATATGTAGCAAATGTGCATTCCAGCAGCAGTGAGCTGTTTGGCTATATTCACTGAAGGATCCTTCTATACTCTCTTGTCAGTTCGATTTACCTCAGGAAAAGCTTGATTATCAATGGGCCTGTTTAACCTCTGCCCCTTCTCAGTAGACAGGGGATGCAGTCAGAAAGCCGACAGTCGAAATGTCGACTGCCGGCTTCCCGACTGTGCAATCCTGACGGGGGACTAATGACAGGCGTTGGGCGCCGGGTGCGGACAGCCTCGCAGGCGGGGGGTTAGGTTAAGTGCTCCTGGGGGGGACTTAGGGTTAGGCACCCCCCCGGGAGGGTTAGGCTAGGGAAAGGGGAGGTTAGGTTTAGGCACTTACAGGGGGGTTAGGGTTAGGCACCCCTAAGGGAGGGTTAGGGGAGATTAGGGTTAGTAATACTTAAAAAACTCACCTGTCGGGATCTGCTCTACCGATCCCGTAGATAGTATAAGGAGAGAATTTGCTGTTTATTTAACTACTAATGGTGAAGTGTTCAACTTGCTGTTTAGCTAGAGACTGGGTATATCAGTTCAGTCGATTCCTCTATTAACAAAAAGTACCATACAGTAGCTGTACTGGCCATTATATCGGAAACTTGCTTGGTCATTATATCGGAAACTTGCTTGGGGCGGAATCTGGAAGCTGTTGTCCCTGCACACAGCCTCCGGTAAGCACGGCGCACCTCACCCGCTCTCCTGTGCCCCTCAGGCAGCTCTACTCCCGACGGCCCCCGCGAGTGCTCTCTTATAGCAGCGGTGACGTGCGGGTCCTCTTCCCGCCACCCGCACGCGACGCTTTAGCCCACTGGACTGCGACTACATTTGCAGTGTCCTGTGCTGCGTGCCTCTCAGCTCCCACAGTCCAGCGAGTGCAGCCTGCCCCAATGTCCCTTCCATGAGGGGGGTTTAATATATAAATAAACTGACAGGCTTTTTTTAAACTTATGAACTGTGCATTCATATTAATTTCCATTTTTTACTATTTAACACAGTGCAAGACATATACTGATTTTGAATCAAACATGCAGATGTTTTCTTTCAGTGTACATACAGTACATACATATATATTTATAAATTGGACAGTAACCACTTTAGGGGTATCATAATAGGTTTAGGGACTCCTGGGGGGACTTAGGGTTAGGTACCCCCCGGGAGGGCTAGGGTAGTGAAAAGGGGGGTCAGGGTTAGGCACCTCCCCGGGAGGGATAGGTTTAGGGTGTGGGGAGAGGGGGTTAGGCACTAAAGTGGGGAGGTTAGGGTTAGGCACTAGGGGGGAGTTTATGGTTAGGCACCACTAAGGGAGGGGTAGGGTAGGGGGAGGGTTAGTGTCCTTTCCAGCCTAAGTCGGGATTTGCCTCCTTTGGTCTTCTGGTGTCGGTGTATGATACGGCAGCTATTCAGCTACCGGGGTTACATACCGGTTCCCTTGAGATCAGTTTAAGCTATAAATGATGCTAAACTGAGCACAATATTATAAGAGAAAACTGAAATGTTTGAATTAATAATAATGCATATTGTCCATTCACCACATATTTCAGATAAAGATGGCCCTGCCCAAACAGGCTTACAACCTGAGTGATGTGGGGAGCACATAATACATAAGGTAGCTGAAGAGCAATTATAATTGCTGGTGGGGAAAGTGTGTGTGGCTGCACAGAAGCATTATCAGCCGCTAATAATAAAGCAGTCATTGGTCACTGGCATTGCTGTGTAACAACCATTGGTGTTGTATGGTTGGATTAGAGACAGCAGAAGGTGGTAATGTGAAACATGAAGCTGCCACTGCAGAAATTTTAAACCAATAAGTTGGTGGCAACCATAACTATTCAATTGGCGTAACTGTATCCAGCTCGGTGCTCTACTGAATAAGAGTCAGGACAGTTGTTCTGTGACAGCTACGATCACCAAGGAGGCAGCAGAGATCAATAAATCAGGAATAGAGATGGCAGAAGCAATTACAATTGACAGCAATCAATATAATAAACTTACTGGGCTGATGCAGAGTTAGAATCAGTGATGTGCGGTAAGGTCAATGGTTGGGGAGGCACATTTGGAGATGGGATCCTGTCTCACCTCCTACTCACTGTAACTCTCCCCTCACTACACTAGGCTTCAGTGTCCATTGATTCTCTCACCTGCATCACTGTGTCTTCTCTTGCTTCTGCTGACTGAGTTCCGATCTCTAAAGACTGCAGTGCACTTTCTGGTCACATGAAACATCCAAGGTGTCCATCAGTACTCAATACACGCCCCCATACTCGGAGACATGCCTCTATTAGCTCTCTTTCTGTGCAGCTTACAGCCCTTGCTCTGCAAGCAGTTTCTGACAATACTGGAGTCCTAGGGAGCTCCACAAAGCTGGTGAGTGTTAACTATAAAACTGATTACAATAAATAAAGAAGGTGTTTATAAGTTATAAATATTTTCTTTGCATTATTCTAATTTTTTTTTATATCAATTCTCAGGAGTATGACAGGGGAGGCTATGCCTATTCCTACCCTGACTGCACGTCCCTGATGAGTATCGCCAATGTGGGTACCATATCCTTGTGTGAAATCGCTCTGCATTTTCCCACAAGGGGTACACACACACACACACACACATATATATATATATATTTATTACCAGTTATTTATATAGCGCACACATTTTCCGCAGCGCTTTACAGAGAATATTTGGCCATTCACATCAGTCCCTGCCCCAGTGGAGCTTACACTCTATATTCCCTATCACACACAGACACATACACACTAGGGGTAATTTTGTTAGGAGCCAATTAACCTACTAGTATATTTTTGGAGTGTGGGAGGAAACCGGAGTACCCGGAGGAAACCCACGCAAGCACAGGGAGAACATACAAACTCCACACAGTTAGGGCCGTAGTGGGTATCGAACCAACGACCTCAGTGCTGTGAGGCTGTAATGCTAACCATTACACCATCTGTGCTGCCCACACACACCTATGCAGACTTCTGTGACACTGGCACTTACATCCGCCTGCGCCTGGAGAGGGGTGACACAGAGAGAATGGTCATGTAGATCGGGACACAGATGCATATATGTGCCTGAGTTAGCCATAATACATGCAGGAGGTCAGGGGGGACATGCATATACCTGATGATGACGATGACGGCAGTCCCCAGCACTAGTGAATTACTTGTTATTGGTTGCTTGCAAAAATATAGCTGCTTTCTTTGTTGCCCAGGCATATATTATGATTTTCGGAATATACTTCGTAGCCCCGCTCCCACCATTCAATACCGATATTACCGGCATTGTGGAACGGGGGGGGGGGTGGTCTACGATGACGTGAATCGCATCATCGGGCGCCTGTGTACGGCTGGGTGGCCCCAAACCTGGGAGACTTATCCACCTTTCTGGTGGGTGGCCGGGAGCACCACCCAATTTTCGGGAGCCTGCCGGCCATTCTGGGAGGGTAGGCAAGTATAGACCAGATGCATGCCTCATGTGATGCATGCTGCTCCTCAGCATATCAGCATACTGTATGAGAGCAAATACTGTACACTATCTGTATGTGCTGATTTTTGAAGCAGACATTTTGAGCAATGCTGGGTCCATCAACTGGGCTGATACGCTATTCAGTAGATATTCTATCTTCTCAGATTGTAAAATGTTTTTGTGGTAAATGGTTCTGATCTACAGTTTACTTATTTCTAATAATTTGAGACAATATAGGAACTGTAAACCCTCCAAAACTATATATAAAAAACAGTTAATATAGGAAGCCAAATATATAGGTAATTTATTTGTCTCTGTTTGTAATCCCTAGGAGTCTTCATTAAAGCTGCATCTTAGAGAAAAACATAAGAGTAGCAGGAACTGTATGACACATATTCTGTGAATAGAAGCACAAACCAAAGCCCTGCACCCTGGTACCCTGTGCCAGAGAGAGCATTGGCGCCACCCCCATATTTTTTTAAATAGGGACATAAGATAGTGCACCTGAAGAAGGGCCATGGCCTCATGGGAAAGAGCGAGGAAGAGATAGGGAAGGCCAGGAGATGCTGGGGATAAAAGAAGAGGAAGCTACAAGTGTGAATGATAATAAACAATAAAATTGACAGGCCCAAACAGCGCCCCCTGCCCTGCGGTGCCCTGTGCCATGGCACTGGTCGCACCACCCTAGTTACGGCCCTGCTCCTTATAGTTATTGCTAAATGTGACTTATTGATGGAATATATATTTACACTGTGGGTTACTGCATAGGTAGAAGGTGTGGTAAGCTATAGAAACACATATTTTCAATATGGTTTAGGATTTGATGTAGATGTAAAAATGTGCGTATTCATCTTTGATAATGCCCCACGATCGCTTTTCCATTACCAGCTAGTAATTCACAGTAGGCGACAGTTATAAATAAACAAAAACTTAGGGGTTTATGTATCAAGCAGTGAAAAGCATGGATAAGTGGACCATTGCAGAAGTTCCCCATAGCAACCAATCAACTCCTATTTACTATTTTATAGACTGTACTTAAATGCTACTTCAAAGCTGATTGGATGCAACTTCTCCACTAGTCCACGCTTTTCACTACTTGATACATAAAACCCTAAATTGGGAAACTTGTAGGCCGATCTGAGCGGGCTTCATAGGGGAATGATGCATGCTCTGCTCCTGGCATGTGTTGCTACCAGCTCTCACTTTCATATAACATGCACGGTTACTTGCTATGCTTCCAGAATCACTGCATATACCACCTTCAATCCTTCAGACATAGAACTAAATTTACTAAAGGTCGATTTTGATCGATTTAAAATTTATCAAAATTGATGGGATTTCCTAATGCTAAATCCGCATACTTAGTATCTGTAGGGATGATAAATATGTGGATTTTGCATTAGGAAAAACCATTGATGTTGATCAATTTAGAACGATTTTTAAATCGACCTTTAGTAAATTTTACCTCATACAGATTATAGCATGATTACAGCATTTGGAGTTGGCTCACAATTGCTTAAGTATTGCATTATATGTACAATGGGCCTGATTTTGATTTGGGAATAAAGTAAGAAAGAGCAATTTATACCACTTTCAGACTTAAAATCCTGGGTTTAATCCAGCTCGGACCCAGGACACCGAGCATGAGTTGAAGCCGGGCTACCCCTATCACACTTAGGGCTACGACCCGGGTTATTCCTGGGTCGCCACGCTTCACACCGGACTCGGGTCTTGCAGTGACCCATGTCTTCCGGCATTCAGTAGGTGCTTGGAGATGATCTCATCTCCAAGCGCCACTGTCCCCGGCCAATTAATTTGTTTTAATTGTGACCCAGGTCATCAAGACCCAGTTCACACCTTTCACAGTTGAGCCAAGTTGTTGACCCGGGTTGCGAGTCCTGGGAAAAACCCTACTAACGAGCAAGGTCATGGACCCGGGTCACACCTTTCAGACTTACGCCAGACCCGGGACATGGGTTTTAGGCTTAAGTCTGAAAGGGGTACAACTGTACACTTTGGTAAAACCATGTTGCACTGCAGGTGGGGAAGATGTAAAAAGTGCAGAGAGATTTAGATTTGAGAAGGGTGTGTCCTAGCTCAAATCTAAATTGCAGTCCAATTATAAAACTACAGCATTTGTTGGCTGCAAGCAGAAGTAGCCAGTATTTACCCTGCATGCAAATAAAGTATGTATTTGCACCCCTTGCATTGCAACATGGTTTGTCCAGGTGCACAGTTACTTCTTCTTTCTTACATAATTTGTAAATCAGAATCAGACCCAATTATCTTTAACTTGGAGTACAGTGATAATATTACCTCTTATTGCTACTTTGTGATGGGCAAGGAGAACACACAGGGATGTATCTTGTTTGGTACCATGTGGACAGGATGCATGTAGACAAGACACCTGCAGATCATGTATGAGCTCTAGTAATGGGTTTGCACAGTGAAGACTATAGTAGTTTCCTTGGCTAATGAATTGATCCAGTAACAATAAAGTCAACAAAAGTTACATTTACTTTGCAGATTTCTTAGGATGATGATGATGATGCAGAGACTGGTTTAACAGAAGGTGAGGATAAGGAGGAGGAAGAGAAGGAAGAAGAGAAGCTTGGAAAGCTACAATTCTCACTGGACTATGACTTCCAAAATAACCAGGTATTTTGGAGACTTTCTCTTGACCTTGCTGTTATCAATACAATTTCTAATAATATTGTCATAGCAATAGATTTTATGCCACAAATCTCTCTGTGTAGGTAGCAAATATATACGTTACGAAACATTATGCCACATATCTATCTTCTTGTTATTATGTAACTAGCTGAAGTACCCGGCATTGACCGGGTTTAAATCTTCAAGTTATTAAGTTATATTATGTGGTGGTGTCCAAATCCATCAAGTGGAAGGCCCAGAACAGGCTCCCTGGGTCAAAGTTCTGTCCAGTTCACTCCGCCGTGAGGTCTGACTGGGACCCCAACCACTGTATTAGGCATCCCAGACCAATTGTCACCCCTCTGTGAAGTTTTCCTCCAAATCCATCCAGTGGAAGGCCCAGAACAGGCTCCCAGGGTCAAAGTTCTTCCCAGCATCCCCGGGTCAAGGTTCTGCGGAGCGTACACAAACGGCAGGTCCGACTGAGTCTAAAGAAATACACGTATTGGGAATGGGGAAGATGTTGAGTCATTTAAAGATGGCTAATAATATTGCACATGTTGTTAGATGTATTTTATAGCAACACCACCATTTATCAGCTATAATATCAGCCATGTTACATTTACAGTGAGGATCATTGTTTTACACTCCTATATGCAATTTACTTTCTATCCCTTTCTATCCTTTCAAATAGATCCAAGTTGGGGTCATACAGGCCACGGAATTACCTGCATTGGACATGGGAGGTACATCAGATCCCTATGTGAAGATTTTCTTTTTGCCAGATAAGAAGAAGAAGTATGAGACCAAAGTTCATCGGAAGACACTTAACCCCATCTTTAATGAGACGTTCACTTTTAAGGTCAGTAACCATCCATATATCTATATATATATATTGTTAATAGAAGTAAAAGAGCATGCCATTCGTTTCTACATCTCTTGTTTTTCCACCAGAATCTAAAAGTGCATGTAAGGACATGAGATATGTGTTAGAAATGTATTTGCAGCATCTCAGTCCCTGCAGCGATTAATTAACTTTTTAGCCCTTTGTGTTCCCCTTCTGTCTGCTAGTGTATGTGTGATCATTCATATGACATACTTTTGCAGTAGCAGGTATAATATATGCTGTAATAATGTAAGTAAATGTAATTTTGAATACTTTGTAAGCCTTGATGTTTAGCATTGTCCATATGTCTGTATTATTCATAACCAGTAGAGCAAGGTAACACCTCACAGAACAAAAGACCTTACGTTTACCCGTGTGCATATCTCTGTTGTACGTTGGCATGTCGGCAGGCTGGGAAGCCGGATATGTTAGTTATTATTACAAAGATGCAGTACATGTGGGAGTACTGGAATGAAGCTCGGAGGATGATTAGCGGGCGGAGAGTATCCAGCTTACCAGGCAAATTGTGTTATCTGGGGGATGCTTTCATGCACTGCAGAAGTGAAGCAGTCGCATGGGATCTGCTGGATGAACCAGAGTTTGCAGAATTCACGGAGGAAGTGATTGCTACAGTGGCCAAATGACACAAAGAAGCCAATTTCCAACGACAGAAGGGCCAGTCCAGGATAAATTGTTCTCCTGGATAGATCCGAAATAGGACCACTGGAACCCGGGCAGACAACTGAGGGGTCTGCCCCGCAATTATCTGTTACCAGTGGAGAAGAATCATTGTCAGTGGGGCCCCTAACCCCTCTGGAAGAAATGAGCATGGAGGAGTTGATAGCAGAATGCCAACTGCAAGGCATCCCTGTCCAATTCGGCACTCGCAGGGAAATCCTCTAGTGTATACTCCAGGACCAGGGGGACCCCACCAAAGCATTCACTATTAACCAGCTGCCAGGAGATCTATGTCCGAGAGGAGATCACAGAGGTTGGGGGAGGACTATCTCACTTCCCGACCACAGATGGCATCGTGGTCCAGGCTGTTCAGCATATTCAGCTGGGAGAGGCCCATCATGATGGAGTGGCAATGGCAGACTCTTTTATTTCATTGGGGGAGGCTGAGGAGAAATTGCCCTGTGTATATCCTGCTATCCTAACCCCACCTGAATGTTATGAAGAATTGTTCCTGTTTAGCTATTTGGAAACTGAGGAGTTGCAGGCAAAATGCTGGTACGTACCATGTGATTTAAACGGAACTTGGACAGCCAAAACTGTTAACATAACATCAGAGCATAAACCAGAAGAGGATATGTTATCACCCTGTAATAACACTGACAGTGGTGTGGACTGTAACTATGTGCCACGGGATTTGCCTACCCTTAGTAAGATTCCAGCAAGTACAGACCAGGTGGATGTCAGGAGACAGCGCTTGCAACCCCTTCTCCCACCCCAGGGAGAAGGGACTGCACAACCTGCCCCCCTGCATCTCACAGAACACGAGGCATTTGTGGAGATAATTTTGGAGTTTTCAGCAATTAAAACCCTGAGTGGTACCCCACCAGTTATCCAGCCGACCGGGCTAGTAGAGGTAGTTACCAAGGAGGAGGACAGCCCAGAATAAGTTACAGGTGAGACACTGGCTTTTGATGGGGGAGGGCTGGGACAGGACAAGCCTGTCCTGGTGGCTCCCCTGCAGCCACCAACTGCATTGTTCCAGATAGAAGGTTCATCCTGGGGCCTGGGCATTGAGGAGCCTACATGTTGCACTGAAAGTTGTCAGCCCCCCAGTTGGTGTTTGGGGGAGGAGGGAATGGACACTGCCACGGAAAGTGCCATGTACAGAGCCCCAATATTTGACTGCCCCCGGGCAGCTATTACTTGTACAAGGTGGGGTGGGGGAAGGTACCCACTGCCCCTGTGTTCCAGAAGTGAGGGTAATAGAATGTCCGATTGGTATGCTTTGGAGAAAGGTTTGTGATAATGTGAAGGGGGAACACCTAACGTCTGACTTGAGGGAATTGCTAAATCCTCTGGTGGTAAAAGGGGACATGTTATATTGTAATTCTGTACTTGCGCATTGCCTAACTAGGCTGCTTCTCAGAGCCTGGGTCTTATGTTACATTACTCTGTGGCCCACTAACCCACACAATTCTTTACCCTGCACCCCACCTCGCCCAGTCAGTAATGTTTGGGATCCACCCTGGGAACAAGGCCTACAAAGTGAGGGAGGAATGTAAGGACATGAGCTATGTGTTAGAAATGTATTTGCAGCATCTCAGTCCCTGCAGCAATAGCCCTTTGTGTTCCCCTTCCGTGTGCTAGTGTATGTGTGTTCATTCACATGACATACTTTTACAGCAGCAGGTATATTATATACTGTAATAATGTAAGTAAATGTAATTTTTAATACTTTGTAAGCCTTGATGTTTATCATTGTCCATACGTCTGTTTTATTCATAGCCATTAGAGCAAGGTAACACCCAGGGGCTGGCTGGCAACTTTTAGCCTGGGGGGAAAATGCATGCAGGCAGCCCTGGCAGAGGAGTAGCGTGTAGCCAGGGTGCCTGAAGAACGTGCGTGCTACGGCCCCCCCCCTCAAGTGTTCCAGGGAGGAGACGGGTCCATATGGGATTAATGTAAAGTAAAAATAAAGATTAGGGGCAGCCCCCTGTCATAGTACCCATATGTAGTGCCCCCCTGTGCCCCAGGAGAGGACCCCAATATGCAGGCCTCCAGTAGTGCCCCCAGTAGTGGTCCCCCCTCTGCAGTGCCCCTTGTGCCCCCAGTAGTAAGCCACTTATATAGTGCCCCCAATAGTGGTACCCCCTATGCAGTGCCCCCAGTAGCAGTCCACCCCCATGCAGTGCCCCCAATAGTGGTAACCCTTATGTAGTGCCCCTTAAATAGTGGCCCCAGTTGTAGTCTCCCCCCTATGCAGTACCCCCAGTATTGCCCTTTATATAGATCCCCCAGCAGTGGTCCCTCGATGCAGTGCCCCCAGTGGTAGTCCCCTCCCCCCTACGCAGTGCCCCTAGTAGTAGTAGTACCCTCCCCTTGTAGTGCCCCTAGTAGTAGTACCCTCCCCTTGTAGTGCCCCTAGTAGTCTCCCCTTGTAGTGCCAGCCCCCCGCAGTAGACACACGTAATTTAAAAAAAAAGCCCACTTACCTGAATCCCCGCACCCGCCGCCTCCATCCGCTCCTCCGACTGTCCTCCCGGGTCGGGCCACTCTGCATTATGGGAGAGACGTCATGACGCCTCTCCCATTACCCACTGCAGGAGCCGGAAGACGGAGCGGCTCCTGCAGTGGGCGCAGCAGCAGCAGCTAATGAGAGACTTTCATTGGCTGCTGATCAAAACAAACAGCTGCCAGAGCCGGCGGCTGTGTGTTAGTCAATGTAGCGCTGACCAAACTCTGTCAGGTCAGCGCTACACACCGGTGCAGCTTGTGTCACAGAGACACAGACTGCCCGTGGTCAGCATGGCGCTGCGGCCCGGGGGGCACATGGCACCCTGCCCCCTGGCCCAGCCCACCACTGGTAACACCTCACAGAACAAAAGACCTTACGTTTAGCCGTGTGCATATCTCTGTTGTATACATGGCCAGCAGAGCAATGTAACACCTCCCAGAACAAAAGACCTCCTAAGTTAATTTCCAACTCCGCAGGGAACGCTCAGGACCTACACCTCCTTCCATTTGCCTGTCTTTGTGCCTCACGGGAGTCTGGCAGACTAAACTGAGCCAACCCAGCAGGTGTTCTTCAGGGAAGTAGTATCTGGGGAGGTAGGAGAAAGTTAGAGGATGAGTGACTCACACCAATCAGGGAACGGTGCAACTCCTCTGGGTGGTCATAATATCATGGGAAATTGGAAGGTTTCAAAAGAGGTCACAGAAGGCAGCTCCTCATGTTAGTTCGCTGACCTTGGCTAAGAAGGGACTTTCTACCAAGGTGCTTAGTGGAACGCATCGCCAGTCCTGTGTGGACGTATACATTTGGAAATTCTGTGTGGACAAACACACACGCTTGGGTGGACTTATACGCTATTCACAGCTGCGTGATCGGTGACAGTTTCGACGTTGTAGTACCCCAGAAACGCTTGTGTGGACATATATGTTTGGATATTCTGTGTGGAAAGAGTACTCTATCACTGCTGTGTGATCTGTGATAGTTTCTACTGTGTGTTATCCCGGAAACGCTGGGGTGGACGAATACGCTATTACCGCTGTGAGGATTGGGTAATAGTTTCTCCTGTGTGAAACTGTGTCGTTAGCTATTTTGTGGACTTGTCCTAGAATGGTACCCTCTCATGGGACTGGCCCTATCTGGACTGCTACCTGCATACTGCCTGTTCACTGTATTTTACCTCTTGTCCTTACATATTATCTATTTCTGTGCGTTGTGGAAAAATAAACCATCACTTTATTTTCATCTGCTCGGTGTCTGGGTGATTGAGAGAACCCCGTATCCTCACAGTGCACATGAAGCCTCCCTCTAACATTGTGTTACTTTATTGGTATGTAAGTTACATAGGTCCGGATTCAGAGTTGTACGCTATGCACACAGCAGCTGCGTCTTAGGACGCAGTCATTGGACATCTGAGTAAGAACAAGCTTACTCAGAATGACCTCCAGAACTGCTTAGCCGGGGCCAGGAAGTCTGCGGCAGAAGACACAGGCCCTGGCCTCGGCACTCCCACAGAACGGAGGCGACATGCCTCTCTCTTGTGGAACGGTCCCCATCTCCGATTTGGCGAGCAGGGTCGCAGTGTTATTGCAGCACATGCGCACAGACCACACACCATCGTACTTGCACACATATCATCGGGTTTGCGTATAAGTCTGAATTAAGCCTATAGACTCACAGGAGGAAGTTTATCAAATCTTAGAGAGAGAGATAAAGGGCCTGATTCAGAGATAAACTGTATTACACAGCCACAAGGAAGCGGCTGTTCAATACCGCCCAACTAAATGCAAATGCAGAAGGAGGTGTCTGTAGGAAATAGACACTTCCTGCATGCACCTGTGATCCGAGTGCAGCGTCCTTAGAAGCTGCCTCGGATCACCATTGCAACCATCTGTCACGATAGCTGCTGTTTTGGCCAGGATGAGTAAGCTGAGACTTACAGCCGGATCCAAGAAGTATACGTCTGATGACACAGAGCCTGGACTCAGCACACCTCTAAATCTGTTTTGAAGAACAGTTCCGGTGCCCTCCCAGGTGCTGCAGCATATCAAACAGAACCATGGAGATGTACACCATCAGGTTTGCATACATCTCTGAATCAGGCCCAAAGTGGAGAAGTTGCTCATAGCAACCAATTAGCTGTTGTAATTTATCTAGCACAGCCTATAAATTGACAGTTAGAAGCTGTTTGCTATAATCTCTCCAAGATTTGATACATCTCCCCCACAGGCATGAGCTGAAATAAATCAATTATGTTTTCCAGCCTATCGCTTCATTTATGTCTAACCTGTATTTATATCTGACCCTAATGCAGCCATTTTCTTTGCCTTTGCAAAACTATGTACCTCATTGGGATCTAAGTGTCTCATATTGGCTCTGAATTTGTCACAATGGCCCTCTTTTAGCACACATTTGTCATTATGGAACTATCTTGTTTAAATCAAATTACAATCATTTTGTAACTCGATGTTCCCACTTATTACTCCATTGTGCAACACAATAACACTAGTGCAAACCTATTTCTTCTCTATGCACCTCTAAGTAACCTTCGGTCTGCTGTGGGAAACACCAGTGTGTCCCAAAATAGCCCCTGTATTGCATCATTGTGGTCCCCGAAAGCTGTAATGTCCAGCATATTACCCCATTGTAAGAAATAGCTTTAGAAGCAACTATTTGAATAGTTTCTGTGCAACATTATCTCCTTGCTTTCCATATTACCATATCGTACCCCACAGTAGCCCTAGTGCCCAGATATATACATAGTGAAAGTCCTAATTAATAAAAGGTTCTTCTACCGGTGACATGGGAGACAGGCACTGTACACATCAGTTATTTGCAGCAGTAACCTTGACACCACTTCATTATTATTAGCAGAAATGATGGTGACACTAGGTGATAGTGTAAACTGTCACAATGATGCACATGCGGAATTTGCTGGGAGCAGTAGTTCTCCAGATAAATTGATACACCAGTGTATAATATAACTGGCCAGAGTGATGTTGATTAGATGTATAATGCAGTAGTTGGTGCTGGTGGCAGTTAGTCCACATGTGGTATGCTTAACCAGTTTTTAGATTTTAAATATATCAGGTAGAATAACAGGTATCATTTGACACTGGGTTGATGTAATACATTTAGGTTTAGGAGTTAGGGTTAGGCATTAGGGGGAGGGTTAGGTTTAGGGTGCGGGGAGGGGGAGGTTAGGTTTAGGCACTTGGGGGGAGGTTAGGTTCAGGCACCAGGGAGGGAGGGTTAGGGTAGGGAGAGGGGGAGGGTTAGCATACTGACCTCCAAGTGTCGTTATGTTAACCCTGTCGGGATCCAGGCATCAGGATTCTGACCTCCTTGATCCCATCTGTCGGTATTTCATACCAATTCCGTTAGGAGAAAACATGGTGTTCGATGCAGAGTTGGAAGCAAAACAAGCGTACATTGTTCAAAATAACAGTCTGCGTCTATGAACACTTGCTCCTGCCCTATACTAGTTGCAAACTATATGCATCCAAAAAGGTGTATTTCTGCTTACATCTGGGTCTGCCTCACCCACATATTTTTAAACACACCCTCAATGTGAGAACACCCCTTCATGCCCTAGCCCCGCCTCTTCAGTGATATGTGTAGATGCAATTGAAATGCGTCTGACTCCGCATTGCCCTTTCTTTTGTACATACACATGGTGAATTCACATAAGATACGCTCCATAGGTGGACTGTTCAACACTGTATTAGCCCCATTGTGTGGATACTCTTTAAATCAATTTGTATTTTAACTTACCACAGATTCCGTATCAAGAACTTGGTGGAAAGACCCTATGTATGTCCATATATGACTTTGATCGATTTTCCAAACATGACATCATTGGGGAGGTGAAGGTTACTATGAACACAGTAGACCTGGGGCAGCCAATTGAAGAGTGGAGGGACTTGCAAAGTGCAGAAAAGGAGGAGGTGAGTAAAAAGATGCATTTCCAGGAATAGAAATTGGTAAGAAATGGAGAAAGTGACATCTCGATAAAACCTAATGTGACAGAAAAATAGAAGCAAATCAACAGGGAAAAATAAGGAACATGTAACATAGAGTGAATTAGTAGTGGTAAATATTAAGAGGAGTCCTTTTAATGTGATATCCAATGTTACGTTCCTGGGAACAAAGGGAAATAGATGTTACTTTGCAGTGATAATATATCCATTTCAACCAGCCTAAAGCGATTGTGTCTTTGTTTTTGTATTTTAATTAGTTTTGTCTGTTTGTTGTTTCTTTTCTTTATTCAGTGTTTCATCTTTTCTTTCTCTGTGGAATAATTTTTAAACTGTTACAAAATATTAAACAACATGGACATTGGTTCCAACTGTACATTTTTATATACCTGCATTATTTTTATTTAATGCAAGGAGGCCTCTTACTCAAAATTAACAATATTTAATATATGATATGCATTAAAAATCCAAATATTAAATAAAAATAACACAAACAAATAAAATCGTATTAAAAATTATATGATTGATTGTAGTTAAATTGAATTAGGGAAGCACCCAATACAACATGAATCAACAACATTACTGATTCTGTAGTTTCCTCAACTTTGTATATTGGTTGCCAGGGATAAACAATTACTTAGGAACACATAGTGAAATCAATCATTATATGATATGCATGTAAGGATCCACAGGAAAAACATGCAGCTCATAAACTGTCCCATATGACAGATAAAACTTGCCTGTTATGGTTCTCTCAGTGAGAATACCAAGATGCCCTGTGCATGGATCAATGCGCACTAACAGGATTCTGTGGACATTGCAAGGTGAATGAAATCTTCTCCTTGCTGAGTATTGAAAATGTTCCTGGCGCTGGGAATGAAATGCGTCGACTGACCTGCATTCATATGTGATTCTGCACCATACAGAGATACCAACAGAATGCATATTTCACTCAGCCCTATTGATAAGATGAAAGGGAAAGCTCTCTGGACCTATAGAACTCCACACTTCCACCACAGGTTCCAATTATTCAGTGAAAACATTAGAATAATGTTGTAAAAAATGCACCAAAAAATATTGTATGCAAAAATATTCTGGTTCAAATAAAGTTAAACTTACAGGTAATGACACCTACCAAATGACTGAGGAAACAAATTGTATGTATACTTCGTAGCATAAAGGCACATGTGAATAATAGAGTTCAGTGAACACATATAGTGCACATATGTGTACTTGCTTGAATCGAATGGAACATGTTCTAACCTCTTCAGCTCTCCGTCTCTCTCAACTAAGTGCACTTGTAGGGCTAAATTTACTAAGAATCGAGTCTGGGAGAGTTTGCATTTTTTTCAACTCGATTAGCGTCACCTAAACTCGGGTGATTTGAAGCTCCTGAGACTCTCAAATTTACAAACAAGGGAGTTTAGCTGAGAGTGAGATGGCCGATGGTGAAGCACGTGGGAACTGTCAGTAGCCGAAGCCAATCAGCGGCCGTGCTGACTGTAGACCGGCGGCTGATTGGCTCTGTCTACTGACAACTCCCACGTGGGAACTGTCAGTAGCCGGAGCCAATCAGCGTCCGCTCTACAGTCAGCGCGGCCGCTGATTGGTTGGCGGGACATGCAAACCCTGTGCAGTCCCGTCAGCTGGCATTCGGGAGGTATCAGTATGTGTGGCAGCACACATACTGAGACCCTGTGCGTGGTGCGGAAAGTTCGTCTTTTTGTTTTACAAAGGCCATGGATTACTGCGGAGACCAGCGCCAGAATATAGGTGAGTATGAAATCATTTTTGCAGGGCCAGTCAACACGAATTCTACTGGAGAAGGGGACAGAAACATCTGGTATAGGTTAGTATATGTGTGAATATTTGTGAATGGGTAGGTGTGTGTAATAAAGTTATACTTTGCACGGTGTGTGTGTTTTGTGTTTATTTAACTATTTATTTTACAGTGGAGGTACAGGTGTCGCCTGTCTGCTGGCACTTGTAGTTCCACAAGTGCCAAAGGGCAGGCATGCTGGCACCTGTAGTCCCACTGTAAAATACAATAGTTTACCCAACGCTCCTGGGGTGCAGGGAAGAGCCCCAGGCTTCAGACCAAGCCTGGGGTTAAGGGAGAGGGGGGGTCCCAACCTCCCCTGAGATCCCCGGCTTGGCCTGACGGCTTGGGCTGCTAATGCTTTGGACCCGGAGCCCCGGTGAAAGGGTCTCCGGGCTGTGGCATTACAGCCCGCCCGTTTTGGGTCTGGTGCTGGTTTTAAATATAGGGGGGACCCTATGCAATTTTTTCCCCCCTACATTTAAAATCAGGACTGTCCCTGCAGCCTGGTGTTGGTTTCTAAATTACGGAGGAACCGTACACATTTTGTTCTACGTAATCTTAGAAACCAGGACAGGCTGGCAAGCCTGGGGCTGGTTAAGCTTTAGGGGGGGAACCCTATGTAATTTTTTTTCTGATATTTACATTTATTTTCTATATTTCCAGGCAGAAATATACATGGATCACAGCGATCTCTGTATGTTTCTGCCAAACTCTCAGATCACAGGCAGGTGTATTTTTTTCACGAGTTTTTACAGGAGAGTTTGCCCGTCTCATGAGAGTTTCGAAACTCTCTGATTGGTAAATTCCAGAATCCTATCTTCACCAGTGAAAAGGTTCTCAAGCTTTGCTGATGGTGAATTGAAGAGAGTTTGCTAACTCTCCAGTATTTTATCGTAGCAAAGGAGATCTCTCCCCCGAGTTTGACATTAGTAAATTTGAGAGTGGGAAAAAATGCCCAAACTCTCCAGAGTTTGCAAACTCTTCCAAACTCTCATCTTAGTAAATTTACCCCGTAGTGTGTAGACCCTGTAAGTTTTTCTTTTCTTTATGTCTACATATACTCTCCTCCCCTGTCCAATTTGACCCAAAAAATATTTAGAGGCATAAATTCACTTGATTTAGCCCTTGATTGGTGCTGTTCAGTAAAATGCTTAGGATCGGTTTTGAATTTTATTGAGGTTCATGATGAAGCTCACGCTTAGAAAAACACTATTAAAGCAGACTCACAGACAGATGTATTTAATTTTTAAATCAATGGAAACATTTTATTTGTATAGAGATGTCTCCAGTCCGTAGACAACAGGTTGTACCAGAGTTTTTACTAGATATAGCTTATTTTTCAGAATGGGATAAGCAAGCGTTAAAGGGATAGAGAATATTAGGACAAATGAAAGAAGAGAAACTAAGGGCAAAATTTACTAAGCGGCGGTTTGACGGCGGTTTCTATTCTATTCTAAACCCCGGCGGTTTGGTGGTGGTTTCTATTCTATTCTAAACCCCGGGGGTTTGGTGGCGGTTTCTATTCTATTCTAAACCCCGGGGTTTGGTTTTGCAGCAGTTTCTAAGTGACAGCCCTGTTCTATTCTATTCTAAAATGTGTTTTGATGGCAGTTTTGCAGCGGTTTTGTCCTTAGTAAATCTGCAGATAGGAAAACCGCCGCCAAACCACAGTCAAAACACATTTTAGAATAGAATAGAACAGGGCTGTCATTTAGAAACTGCTGCAAAACCGCCACCAAACCCCCGGGGTTTAGAACAGAATAGAACCCGCCAGGGCCGGACTGGGACTAAAAATAGGCCCTGGCACTTAAAGCACACAGGCCCACCGCGTGTCAGCATCTGGCTCCTCCCCCTTACTATTCCTGACTCCTCCCACTTATTAGTGTATGCGCTTACAAATATAGGCCCTGATTCAGAGCCGGACGCTCTGACCAGAGCGCTCGCTCTGAATCAGGGCCCACCTCCATTAAAATGGAGCGTCCTCCTGGACGCTCGTATAGCTGTGGGTCACCACCCACAGCATATACGAGCGTCCAACAAGATGGTCGCGATGGTCTTGACCATCGCGACCATCGGACTTGCGAGTGAAACCCTGTGGTCGGGTTTCTCAACCGCAAGGCCAGGAGTGATTTTGGCTCTATCAGAGCCAAAATCACTCCCACTGACATCACTAGTGATGTCAGTGGTGCCGGCTTCAGACGGTAGGCGTTCCCATAGGAACGCCTCCATCTGGCAGGCACGCCCCCGGTACGCCCACCAAAGGGGGCGTGCTGTCAATCAACATCGACAGCACGCCCCCTTTGGTGCGAGACCCGGAGCGATGGAAAGTCCTTCGCTCGCCGGGTCTCGCGCATGCGCACGACGGAGCACCCTCCGTCGTGCGCATGCGTAGTGGGGACCATCGACCCACTTGCGAGCATACTGCCGCTCGCGAGTGGGTCTGAATGACCCCCATAATTCATATTAGTACAACATACAGGTATACATCATTATCTGTATTAAATTAAACACACAACAGAGCTTATCATGCAGGGGATTTAAACATGTGCCATAGTCAGACATTGTTATTTGGTTGGTTCTATTAAGTAAAGCTGGCATTTCATTAAGAGACAAATTTAGACCTCATAAGTCCCTAGGCAAGATACCAGATGGGGCCCCCCTCCCTAAAACAATCCATAGCACTATATTTTCATTCCTGAATCATGGCCTTTACATTATTTGTTGCGGCAGTAACGATGCTGATGCCATGTTTCTCTACATACATGATCTCATCTGAAGACAGAAACATGCCCCGTAAATGGCCATGACATGAATCCTTACCCTAATCCTGACCCTAGCTGAACCATAACCACAGACCTCACCCTAGCCATAACCTCTAACCCTAATACACTACCCCATACTGCTAAACGAACGCTAATAACCTATTCTTAATATCCTAACACAAACCCCTAAACTAACCCTTACCCAAACTGCTACACCAACCCTAATACCCTAACTGTAATACCCTAACCCAAATTCAGAAACTAACCCTAATACCCAAGTAGAAATGTAGTCAGAGTAACGCATGTATATACAGTACTTGAACAATAATGTAATACCACTATACCAACCCTAATATCTTATCCCTAATGCACCAACCCAAACCCATAAACTAACCCTAGTATCCTTACCCAAACCGCTACACCAGTGGTTCCCAAACTTAGGGTCTCATTGATTTTTTCAAGGCACCCCTAAGCCAAATTAATTACCAAGCGGTCCCTTTTTAGTAGTTGGTTCAAAATTACATAATAAATATTTAGGTCAGGACACAAATACTTATTAACTTGTTTGTAAAAATATTACACATAAATCCAAGGAAAAAGAATATTATTGTGTCTCCCTCTCTCCCTTTGTAAGCCTCCTCCATGCGCCTCCCTCTGCAGCCCCCTCCATGCATCTCCTTTTGCAGACCCCCCAAGTGTCTTCCTTTGCAGCCTCCTAAATGTGTCTCCCTTTACAAGCCCCCTCCATGTTTCCCTTTACAGCCCCCTGTATGTCTCCCTTTATTATTATTATCATTTATATATATATGGCGCCACAAGTGTTCCGCAGGGCCTTACACAGTACATAACCAAAAAAGTGACTCACAGTACAATACAATACAAAGCAGGACAAGGACATGGATAATATACATTGCTACATTGGTGGCCATATCATAGTCGGTCCAAACATCGCGCTGAATTGAATAACTCTGGAAGATCCATCACGGGGCTATTCTGCATTGTTTTTTAATTTAATCGAGACCCATGTGTCTCCCTTTGCAAGCCTCCTTTATGTTTCCCTATGCAGCCCCCTACATGTCTCCCTTTGCAATCCTCCTCCATGTGTCTCCTTTGCAGCCCTCTCCATGTATCTCTACAATGCAGCCCACTCCTCAATGTTTACATTGCTACTGCCCCTGTAGTCCCCCCACGGGCACTGTGGGAGAGACATCATGATGTCTATCCCATAGTTCCGAGAAGCAGCCGGGCGGATCGGATGGTGGCAGACGCAGGAACGGGGTTTAAGGTAAGATTTGTTTGTTTGTTTTTTCCTGTATAAGCGGCACTACAGGGAGCATTACTATGGGGGCATTACCTCAGGGGGCATTACTATATGGGCACTACTACAGGGGCATTATCTCAGGGGGCATTACTATATGGGCACTACTACAGGGGCATTACTATAGGGGCACTAATGAAGGGGGCATTACTATTGGGGTACTGCTGCAGGGGGCATTTCTATAGGGGCACTGCTGCAAGGGGCATACTACAGGGGACATTACTATAGGGGCGCTGCTGCAGGGGGCATTACTACAGGGGCATTACTATAGGGGCACTGCTGCAGGGGGGGTCATTATGTGTTCAGGGCATTACAATATGTAGCATTATGTGTAAATGGGCATTACAATATGTAGCATTATGTGTAAATGGGCATTACAATATGTGGCATTATGTGTAAATGGGCATTACAATATGTGGCATTATGTGTAAATGGACATTACAATATGTGGCATTATGAGTAAATGGGCATTACAATATGTGGCATTATGTGTAAATGGGCATTACAATATGTGGCATTATGTGTAAATGGGCATTACAATATGTGGCATTATGTGTAAATGGGCATTACAATATGTGGCATTATGAGTAAATGGGCATTACAATATGTGGCATTATGTGTAAATGGGAATTACAATATGTGGCATTATGTGTAAATGGGCATTACAATATGTGGCATTATGAGTAAATGGGCATTACAATATGTGGCATTATGTGTAAATGGACATTACAATATGTGGCATTATGAGTAAATGGGCATTAAAATATGTGGCATTATGTGTAAATGGGCATTACAATATGTGGCATTATGTGTAAATGGGCATTACAATATGTGGCATTATGTGTAAATGGGCATTACAATATGTGGCATTATGAGTAAATGGGCATTACAATATGTGGCATTATGTGTAAATGGGCATTACAATATGTGGCATTATGTGTAAATGGGCATTACAATATGTGGCATTATGTGTAAATGGGCATTACAATATGTGGCATTATGAGTAAATGGGCATTACAATATGTGGCATTATGTGTAAATGGGCATTACAATATGTGGCATTATGAGTAAATGGGCATTACAATATGTGGCATTATGTGTAAATGGACATTACAATATGTGGCATTATGAGTAAATGGGCATTACAATATGTGGCATTATGTGTAAATGGGCATTACAATATGTGGCATTATGTGTAAATGGGCATTACAATATGTGGCATTATGTGTAAATGGATATTACAATATGTGGCATTATGTGTAAATGGGCATTACAATATGTGGCATTATGTGTAAATGGGCATTACAATATGTGGCATTATGTGTAAATGGACATTACAATATGTGGCATTATGTGTAAATGGGCATTACAATATGTGGCATTATGTGTAAATGGGCATTACAATATGTGGCATTATGTGTAAATGGGCATTACAATATGTGGCATTATGTGTAAATGGGCATTACAATATGTGGCATTATGAGTAAATGGGCATTACAATATGTGGCATTATGTGTAAATGGGCATTACAATATGTGGCATTATGAGTAAATGGGCATTACAATATGTGGCATTATGTGTAAATGGGCATTACAATATGTGGCATTATGTGTAAATGGGCATTACAATATGTGGCATTATGTGTAAATGGACATTACAATATGTGGCATTATGAGTAAATGGGCATTACAATATGTGGCATTATGTGTAATATGTTTGTTCTGTCGATATTTGTAATTTTAATAAAATCTTTTGGACATTTGATGGTTTTATTTAAGGAACCTTAACTAATATATTTAAGGGATGGATATTAAATTTATGTCAGAAAAGGTCATCTTATGATGGGCTGGGCGGCGCCAAATTACTGTCTGCCGGGTAACAAAATTCCCAGTTTCAGCCCTGATGACAGTCACACCTGAACTCATGTTAGGGGGCTGCGGCAATTGACACTGAGCCTGGTTTCTCATAGTGACAGCTTGCCTGATGCTGAAGCGATATCACTGACCACCTTCCCCCAAACAAGACTATACTACACAGCAGGGCCCCCTGATTCAAAGCATGGGAGACAGCAGGGCTCCCAATTCAAAGTAACACATAGGGCCCCCATTCATAGTATGCCACACATTAGGGCCCCCAATTTATAGTAAGACAAAGAGTACTGCCCCCATTCATAGTTTGCAACACCGTAGTTGTGTTCCCCATTCTCTTTATGCTACACAGTAGTATTGCCCCTTATTACATGGAATACAAATAGAGAAGATAGGAATCTGCAAATTAAATCTCCCTGTCTCCTATTAAGCAATGATATTTGTAAGTTCCCTTACAGCTCAAAGCCTGTTTAATAATAAAGGGGAAAATGGTACAGTCAAGACAGGCAGCTAAAGTACACATTGAAAGGCACTGCAGGGGTTAACATAATACCACTCTGCAAGTGTGTGTATTATTACCTTCAGTCTTGTTATCTCTCTGTGCTGCAATGAAAGTCAGCTTACATGCTGTGCTGCTCCCATCAGAAGTTGCTGGCAGAGGTGTCTGCTATGAGTGCAGGGCTGCGTGGGGGAGGAAGAAGCTCATGCAGAAGGCTCCATTCCATCCACATCCACACACTGAGAGGTGGGCCGGACTGCTAGAGAACTGGGACGATGACGTCATGAAGGGGGCGTGGCTTAACACGTTTCACTGCTCCTGTGCTTTTCCTTCAAAACAAAACTGCTGCTTCTCGGCTGAATCGGCCCCACTGGCCATCGGCCCTTCAGGCAATTGCCAGAACTGCCCGATGACCAGTCCGGCCCTGGAACCCGCCACCAAACCGCCGGGGTTTATAATAGAATAGAACCCGCCGTCAAACCGCTGCTTAGTAAATGTTGCCCTAAGTGTACTAATGAGAAAATGTATATACAGTTATGTCTACTTCCATCTTTACCGCAATGTGCGGCAAATTGCGCCACATATGGCGAGAGACGTGCACTGCGTTTGCACCTGCCAATAGAATTGCATGGTGCGAACGCAGCATGCAGCATGGCGTACCGTGGCGCACGCAGCTACGGCAAATCGCATGGTGTGATGCGTGCGCACGTTTGCATCGCGAGCGGCAAGGATGCAAGAGGACACTGTAGTAAACTGTTATAGATAAAGAAATTCACTTTTAAATAACTGTATTTCATAAATGCTTATCTGTTCTCAATCACTTTGTTGCTGATCCTTACTTTCAGCCTGAGAAGCTAGGTGATATTTGCATTTCCCTACGTTATGTTCCCACGGCTGGAAAACTGACTGTCTGTATCCTGGAAGCCAAGAATCTGAAAAAGATGGACGTAGGTGGCTTGTCAGGTGAGAAGTAGTGATAAATGATTGTTCAAGTCAATTTTCTATTTCACCTCCAGTACTGCAGCTTCCTCTGAACCTAGATTTCCTCATGGCATCCACTTAAAAAGTGATATCTGATTTTTTGTTATTCTCTATGATTAATGTATCAGTGATAAATACAGTCATTATTTTATCCTTCAACATTTTGCTTTCTGTGACTACCATACCCCTATGTGTAAGTTTCCTGGCATGGCTGGTCTTCTCCTCATTTCTGTAGTCTTAACTTAGGGCCTGATTCAGACCCACTCGCGAGCGGCTGTACGCTCGCAAGTGGGTCGATGGTCTGCACTGAGCATGCGCACGACGGAGGGAGCTCCGTCGAGCGCATGCGCCAGACACGACGAGCGAAGGACTTTCCTTCGCTCGTTGTGTCCGATCAAAGGGGGCGTGCTGTCAATGTTGATGGGCGTGCCGGGGGCGTGCCTCCCTGACGGGGGCGTTCCCACGGGAACGCCTCCCGTCAGAAGCCGGCCCACTGACATCACTAGTGATGTCAGTGGGAGTGATTTTGGCTCTGATAGAGCCAAAATCACTCCGGAGCTTGCGGTTGAAAACCTCAACCGCAGGCTCCGGCTCGCAATTTCGATGGTCGCGATGGTCACGACCATCGCGGCCATCAAAATGCACGCTCGTATAGCCTGTGGGTGGTGACCCACAGCTATACGAGCGTCCAGGAGGACGCTCCATGAAAAAGGAGTCCGGCCCTCATGCAGAGCGTGCGCTCTGCTCAGAGCGTACGGCTCTGAATGAGGGCCTTAATTCCTTGAAATCCTTCCAAGACAGAGACACGAAATTTGATTTGTTATGATTTGTTTTAATTTCAGATAATGTGTTACTTTACCTTGTCACCTATATTATTTAAGAAACTTTATACATCCATGTGTACATACATTTAATAATACAGTTTCATAATGTGTATGTACAAAAAATGGTTCTAGTTATAATAAAAATTTCCAGAATGTTCCTGTTAGACATTAACACAATGGAACTTTCAGAACCACTAAGCCTCAAAATTAAAATGTGCAATTTTCAATATATTTTACAGAGAAGGTAAAATACATAGTTCACTGTAGCCTCACATATAGTGCCAAACTCTATTACAGGAAGGTAAAATACATAGTTCACTGTAGCCTCACATATAGTGCCAAACTCTATTACAGGAAGGTAAAATACATAGTTCACTGTAGCCTCACATATAGTGCCAAACTCTATTACAGGAAGGTAAAATACATAGTTCACTGTAGCCTCACATATAGTGCCAAACTCTATTACAGGAAGGTAAAATACATAGTTCACTGTCACCTCACATATAGTGTCAAACTCTATTACAGGAAGGTAAAATACATAGTTCACTGTAGCCTCACATATAGTGCCAAACTCTATTACAGGAAGGTAAAATACATAGTTCACTGTAGCCTCACATATAGTGCCAAACTCTATTACAGGAAGGTAAAATACATAGTTCACTGTAGCCTCACATATAGTGCCAAACTCTATTACAGGAAGGTAAAATACATAGTTCACTGTAGCCTCACATATAGTGCCAAACTCTATTACAGGAAGGTAAAATATATATAGTTCACTGTAACCTCACATATAGCGCCAAACTCTATTACAGGAAGGTAAAATACATAGTTCACTGTAACCTCACATATAGTGCCAAACTCTATTACAGGAAGGTAAAATACATAGTTCACTGTAGCCTCACATATAGTGCCAAACTCTATTACAGGAAGGTAAAATACATAGTTCACTGTAACTTCACATATAGTGCCAAACTCTATTACATGAAGGTAAAATACATAGTTCACTGTAACCTCACATATAGTGCCAAACTCTATTACACGAAGGTAAAATACATAGTTCACTGTAGCCTCACATATAGTGCCAAACTCTTTTACAGGAAGGTAAAATACATAGTTCACTGTAGCCTCACATATAGTGCCAAACTCTATTACAGGAAGGTAAAATACATAGTTCACTGTAGCCTCACATATAGTGCCAAACTCTATTACACGAAGGTAAAATACATAGTTCACTGTAACCTCACATATAGTGCCAAACTCTATTACAGGAAGGTAAAATAAATAGTTCACTGTAACCTCACATATAGTGCCAAACTCTATTACAGGAAGGTAAAATACATAGTTCACTGTAGCCTCACATATAGTGCCAAACTCTATTACAGGAAGGTAAAATACATAGTTCACTGTAGCCTCACATATAGTGCCAAACTCTATTACAGGAAGGTAAAATATATAGTTCACTGTAGCCTCACATATAGTGCCAAACTCTATTACAGGAAGGTAAAATACATAGTTCACTGTAGCCTCACATATAGTGCCAAACTCTATTACAGGAAGGTAAAATACATAGTTCACTGTAACCTCACATATAGTGTCAAACTCTATTACAGGAAGGTAAAATACATAGATCACTGTAGCCTCACATATAGTGCCAAACTCTATTACAGGAAGGTAAAATACATAGTTCACTGTAGCCTCACATATAGTGCCAAACTCTATTACAGGAAGGTAAAATACATAGTTCACTGTAGCCTCACATATAGTGCCAAACTCTATTACAGGAAGGCAAAATACATAGTTCACTGTAGCCTCACATATAGTGCCAAACTCTATTACAGGAAGGTAAAATATATATAGTTCACTGTAACCTCACATATAGTGCCAAACTCTATTACAGGAAGGTAAAATACATAGTTCACTGTAACCTCACATATAGTGCCAAACTCTATTACACGAAGGTAAAATACATAGTTCACTGTAGCCTCACATATAGTGCCAAACTCTATTACAGGAAGGTAAAATACATAGTTCACTGTAGCCTCACATATAGTGCCAAACTCTATTACAGGAAGGAAAAATACATAGTTCACTGTAGCCTCACATATAGTGCCAAACTCTATTACAGGAAGGTAAAATACATAGTTCACTGTAGCCTCACATATAGTGCCAAACTCTATTACAGGAAGGTAAAATATATATAGTTCACTGTAACCTCACATATAGTGCCAAACTCTATTACAGGAAGGTAAAATACATAGTTCACTGTAACCTCACATATAGTGCCAAACTCTATTACACGAAGGTAAAATACATAGTTGACTGTAGCCTCACATATAGTGCCAAACTCTATTACAGGTAGGTAAAATACATAGTTCACTGTAGCCTCACATATAGTGCCAAACTCTATCACAGGAAGGTAATATACATAGTTCACTGTAGCCTCACATATAGTGCCAAACTCTATTACAGGAAGGTAAAATACATAGTTCACTGTAGCCTCACATATAGTGCCAAACTCTATTACATAGAAGGCAAAATACATAGTTCACTGTAGCCTCACATATAGTGCCAAACTCAATTACAGAGAAGGCAAAATACATAGTTCACTGTAGCCTCACATATAGTGCCAAACTCTATTACAGGAAGGTAAAATACATAGTTCACTGTAGCCTCACATATAGTGCCAAACTCTATTACAGAGAAGGTAAAATACATAGTTCACTGTAACCTCACATTTAGTGCCAAACTCTATTACAGGAAGGTAAAATATATAGTTCACTGTAGCCTCACATATAGTGCCAAACTCTATTACAGGAAGGTAAAATATATTGGCCCTCATTCAGAGCCGTACGCTCTGAGCAGAGCGCACGCTCTGAATGAGGGCCGGGCTCCATTTTCATGGAGCGTCCTCCTGGACGCTCGTATAGCTGTGGGTCACCACCCACAGGCTATACGAGCGTGCATTGTGATGGTCGCGATGGTCGAGACCATCGCGACCATCGAATTTGCGAGCCGGAGCCTGCGGTTGAGGTTTTCAACCGCAAGCTCCGGAGTGATTTTGGCTCTATCAGAGCCAAAATCACTCCCACTGACATCACTAGTGATGTCAGTGGGCCGGCTTCTGACGGGAGGCGTTCCCGTGGAAACGCCCCCGTCAGGGAGGCACGCCCACCAAAGGGGGCGTGCTGTCAATCAACATTGACAGCAAGCCCCCTTTGATCGGACACAACGAGCGAAGGACTTTCCTTCGCTCGTCGCGTCTGGCGCATGCGCACGACGGAGCTCCCTCCGTCGTGCGCATGCTCAGTCCATAACATCAACCCACTTGCGAGCGGACAGCCGCTCGCGAGTGGGTCTGAATCAGGCCCATAGTTCACTGTAGCCTCACATATAGTGCCAAACTCTATTACAGGAAGGTAAAATATATAGTTCACTGTAGCCTCACATATAGTGCCAAACTCTATTACAGAGAAGGTAAAATACATAGGCCCTCATTCAGAGCCGCTCGTTAGCGGCAGTACGCTCGTTCCGAGCGATGTTTGCACATCTGCGCATGCGTACGCTTTTTAGTACGCATGCGCGAACCAGTCAGTGCGGCCGAAAATCGTTTGTACGCTATATAGCAAGTGCCTGCTATTTTGAGTGACAGAATGAGGCGTATGTGGGTGGTAACAGGGGAAGGTGCTTGAAAATGGGGAGTGGAGATCCAAACGCAGGCGTGCTTAAAGGTCAAAACGGGCGTTTTATGGGTGTGTATATTTAAAACAGCAGCGTCAATGACCACGTCACTGGGTTATTTTAGAGCCAGAACTGCTCGCAAATTTGTGGTAGCAAACACCAACCACAAGAATAGCGAGCAGTTCATACGCTGGTCGATGTACTCGATTAATCTAATAAATAGCGGACATGACGTATGGTGCGAGCGGCCAGGGGGCGTTTTTAACAAATAAACGAGCGTATAGTGCCAAACTCTATTACAGGAAGGTAAAATACATAGTTCACTGTAGCCTCACATATAGTGCCAAACTCTATTACATGAAGGTAAAATACATAGTTCACTGTAGCCTCACATATAGTGCCAAACTCTATCACAGGAAGGTAAAATACATAGTTCACTGTAGCCTCACATATAGTGCCAAACTCTATTACAGGAAGGTAAAATACATAGTTCACTGTAGCCTCACATATAGTGCCAAACTCTATTACAGGAAGGTAAAATACATAGTTCACTGTAGCCTCACATATAGTGCCAAACTCTATTACAGGAAGGTAAAATACATAGGGCCTGATTCAGAGCTGAACGCTCTGACCAGAGCGCTCGCTCTGAATCAGTGCCCTCCTACCTGAAAATGGAGCGGCCTCCTGCATATGCGAGCGGCCAAAAAGATGGTCGCGATGGTCTTTGACCATCGCGACCATCGGGCTTGCGACGAGACCCTGCGGTAGGGTCTCGCTGCCGCAAGCCCAGGTGTGATTTTGGCTCTATCAGAGCCAAAATCACTCCCACTGACATCATTACTGATGACAGTGGGGCCGGCTTCAGACGGTAGACGTTCCCATGGGAACGCCTCTGTCTGGCAGCCACGCCCCCAGCACGCCCACCAAAGGGGGCGTGCTGTCAGTCACCATCGACAGCACGCCCCCTTTGGTGCGAGACCCGGAGCGACAGCTTGGCTGTCGCAGTCCGGATCTCGCGCATGCGTACGACGGAGCTTCCTCCGTCGTGCGCATGCGCATTGGGGTAACATCGACCTGCTTGCGAGCGTGCTGTGCTCACGAGCGGGTCTGAATGACTCCCATAGTTCACTGTAGCCTCACATATAGTGCCAAACTCTATTACAGAGAAGGTAAAATACATAGTTCACTGTAACCTCACATTTAGTGCCAAACTCTATTACAGGAAGGTAAAATATATAGTTCACTGTAGCCTCACATATAGTGCCAAACTCTATTACAGGAAGGTAAAATACATAGTTCACTGTAGCCTCACATATAGTGCCAAACTCTATTACAGGAAGGTAAAATAAATAGTTCACTGTAGCCTCACATATAGTGCCAAACTCTATTACAGGAAGGTAAAATACATAGTTCACTGTAGCCTCACATATAGTGCCAAACTCTATTACAGGAAGGTAAAATACATAGTTCACTGTAGCCTCACATATAGTGCCAAACTCTATTACAGGAAGGTAAAATACATAGTTCACTGTAGCCTCACATTTAGTGCCAAACTCTATTACAGGAAGGTAAAATATATAGTTCACTGTAGCCTCACATATAGTGCCAAACTCTATTACAGGAAGGTAAAATACATAGTTCACTGTAGCCTCACATATAGTGCCAAACTCTATTACAGGAAGGTAAAATACATAGTTCACTGTAGCCTCACATTTAGTGCCAAACTCTATTACAGGAAGGTAAAATATATAGTTCACTGTAGCCTCACATATAGTGCCAAACTCTATTACAGGAAGGTAAAATACATAGTTCACTGTAGCCTCACATATAGTGCCAAACTCTATTACAGGAAGGTAAAATACATAGTTCACTGTAGCCTCACATATAGTGCCAAACTCTATTACACGAAGGTAAAATACATAGTTCACTGTAGCCTCACATATAGTGCCAAACTCTATTACAGGAAGGTAAAATACATAGTTTACTGTAGCCTCACATATAGTGCCAAACTCTATCACAGGAAGGTAAAATACATAGTTCACTGTAACCTCACATATAGTGCCAAACTCTATTACAGATAGTGGAAGCTTCTCTCCTATGTTTAGTGCTGTGTCTTCTTGATGGAATGTGATGCAGATCAAAAAGCTGAGACTTTACTCATTTCAATTGCTAGGTCGGCACTGACTCTGCCCCTCTGTATGAATTTACCAATCTACACGTTGGATTTCTCCAAAACATGTCTGCCAAACCGTCAGTCACTGTCGGCCATTTTAGTACCAAAAGCATTAATAGCTAAGCAGATATCTTTTAGTTAATCCAGTTATATTATTCAGTTAATTAATAAACAAACTTTCATATAAGTAATGTCAAATGCTGCCTTTTCTTGCTTTTTAAATGAAAATGGGATTTTACTACATGCCACATTAAAGTAAATGTGTGGAATAGATTTATGCAGATTTGGACAATATAACAGTTAACTAACTATTCACATTGGACTAACTGGTCATATAGAAAGTGAACTTGAAGAACAGTGAGGATGGAGTTATATACAGCAATGATAAGGAGTTTATGGTATTTTATGTATCATTGTTATCGCTATCTTTGCCCCTTTTTAGTTTAATCTTATTCCCTTCTAGATCCCTATGTAAAGATTCATTTGATGCAGAATGGAAAGCGCTTGAAGAAGAAGAAGACAACAGTGAAGAAGAAGACTTTGAACCCATACTTTAATGAGTCTTTCAGTTTTGAGATTCCATTCGAGCAGATCCAGGTAGATGACTTCTAGTTCTTAAGGGAACCAGTCACCAAGGGGCAGGGTTTGTTCAATATGATAGATGCATAAACCTAACGAAAAAGAAAAACCATTGAGCTGCCTATTATGAGAAGGTACTGCCGGGAGTCCACCTAATGCTTTTCAGCTAGACAAGTACCACCAATAATAGAGGACTTACCTCCATTATCAGGTCAATTACAGTTCAGGGATTTGTCAAATGTTATCTGAATGACAGTACTGCCCAGTCTTGTCAGTGCAGACTATAACCCCGCTCTTCTTCTGCTCACTTCTAATGTATATATTATCCTTTAAGGATCATTTAACTATTGGACCAGCACATATTGCATTTTCTGGCATAGTGTGAAAGTTGCTCAAATTGGTCAGAAGAAAAAGAAGACTCTTTTTTGGGGGTGCTGCTTGTTTGTAATATTAAGGTATTAAAAATTAGCTTTTAATGATATAGTTTTAAAATATAGTTGGTCACAAAAAAAGAATTATCATTATAAAAAGAAAACCATATATGAAGATCCTCCTATATGAAATCCATACCCTTCTGTGACAATACAGTATTAATAGCAGATTTTCATAGCGAAATTCCAGTCAGATAACTGAGTAATTGTTAAGCATTTTCAGCAAAATTATATATTGAAAAAAAACACAAAACACCCTGCACGTGCGATTGAACCAGCTCATTCAATGATTACTGCAATTGTAAATAGTATACCTTAGATATATGATGATAGCCTTCCAACTCACAGTTGCCTCAACTGTCAACACAAGTATGATAATTGTAAAGATATCAATTACATGGTATATCTCCTATATGTCTCCTTATTGATGGATGTTGATAAACATAGTTTGATTACATTGATCAACAGGCATTGTAATTAGAGATGTGTGCCAACCCCCGTGTTTTGGTTTTGGATCTGGATTGGTTTTGCCAAAACCTCACCTCCATGTTTTGTTTTCGTGTTTTGGTTTTGGATCTGGATTTTTTCTTAAAAAATCATAAAAGCAGCTAAAATCACATAAAATGGGCCTGTTTTTGATCCTACAGTATAATTAACCTCAATAACATTTATTTCCAGTAATTTCCAATCAATTTTGACCACCTCACAATATAATTTTTTTCATCTAGTTAAGGCCAAAAGGTTGCATCCAGCTAGCTGGCTGACTAAGCTAAGTGACACAGTGGGCGGCACTAATATGTGGCAGTTCAGTTTCTAATTTCCAACATGGATACAGTGTGGTTTGGATACACCAATAGTGCACTTACTGTGACAGCAGTGGCGGGATTGCTGACGGTGTCCTCAGTACATGGAATGGCAGTGCTGCGGTACTGGCGGTGTCCTCAGTGAAGGGTACCAGTGATGTCGGCAGTGCGGGGGTGCCAGCGGTGTCTTTAGTGCAGGTTTGCAGGCTCTGTCGGCAGTGCGGGGGTACCAGCGGTGTCTTTAGTGCAGGTTTGCTGGCTGTGTCAGCAGTGCGGGGGTACCAGCGGTGTCCTCATTGCTGGTTTGCTGTGTCGGCAGTGCGGGGGTTGCTGGCGGTGTCTTTAGTGCAGGTTTGCTGGTGGTGTCGGCAGTGCGGGGGGTGCCAGTGGTGTCTTAGTGCAGGTTTGCTGGCTGTGTCGGCAGTGCGGGGGTGTCAGCGGCATCCTTAGTGCAGGTTTGTTGGCTGTGTCTGCAGTGCGGGGGTGCCAGCGGTGTCTTAGTGCAGGTTTGCTGGCTGTGTCGGCAGTGCAGGGGTGCCAGCGGTGTCTTCAGTGCAGGTTTGCAGGCTGTGTCGGCAGTGCGGGGGTGACAGCGGTGTCCTCATTGCAGGTTTGCTGACTGTGTCGGCAGTTCAGGGGTGTTCTCAATGCAGGGTGCCGGCGGTGTCGGCAGAGCGGGGGTGCCAGCGGTGTCCTCAGTGCAGGTTTGCTGACTGTTTCGGCAGTGCAGGGATGCTGGTGGTTACCTCAATGTGGGAGTGTCGGCAGTGTGGGGGTCGGTGACGTTGTCCTCAGTACGTTGGGCAGCAGTGCAGGAGTGTCGGCAGCGGGGGATGCTGCCAGTGGGGGTGCTGGTGGTGTCGGCAGCGGGGGGTTCCGGCGGTGTCAGGCAGCGGGGATGGCGGTCGCCATCTTTTTTTCCTCCTTTCTATTGTTTTCAATGGGCTTAATGCTGACTGGCTGAGAGCCGTGACAGACGGCTCTCTCAGCCAATCAGCGTTAAGCCCGCTGAAAACAAAACCTCACGACTCGACAGAGGGGTCGCGAGGTTTTGCCTCGGGTCAGGGATCCGGGGCAGGCAGGGAGATCCGAGCTGTGCTCGGATCGCCCCGGATCCCCGAAATTCGGGTGGGTCCGGTTCTCAGGGAACCAGACCCGCTCATCTCTAATTGTAATTGCATAAACTTTGCACACCTTAAGCTAATTTATTATTCACACATCGGTATTCCACATACACATGAAAGCAATCAATCACTTATCTCATTAAGGACTTATTAGTCTCTCAATTGTATATATTGTTGTAGAGAGATTTTGCATTCCTTATATATTCAACAAGTAGCATAGATTATCACAAATCCAATTCAGAATAACAAGTAGCATAGATTATCACATATCCAATTGTGAATCAAGAAAAAGGTGTACACAGCAACTAATTACCCTATTTCTGCTGTCACATCGTCATGTAGCCAGAGGATGAGGGATGATAGAACCGGGCAAGGCTGCTCAAAGAGAAAGAAAGAGAAAGAAGAAATAAGAAAGAGGAGAGCACTTCTAGTCAGCGCTAATCTGCTGCAGTTCCCCCTATTGTATGGTACATTGCAGGCGCAGTTCTGGGTGCAGCGCTGATGAGAGAGCGCTGAGAGTAGTACAGACAAGAGTTGCAGGTCACCACTTAGCTTAGCTGGTGCTGGGCTGTCGGTAGGTGCAGATTCACCATGCTGCTGCTCAGTACAGTGGTTATGTGTGTGAGGTACAGTAGCGGGCATCTAAGGCAGAGGGGATCTCCACGCTGCATCTCAGGAAGGTGCTCGGCACTGTTGCCAACTCTGAAATGAGAAACAAGCAACTCTTGAGTGAAAAACAAGCCCAAAACATAAGTCCAACGTAATATGGTGGTACGGGGGTGGGGGTAATTTAATGAAAACCACAAAGTTATTGTTCATTTTATTAAAATACATATAAATATTTGCAAAAACACGGCTTTTCCCTGCTCTACGAATAGACTCCAATGTGCGAAGTAAAGCGCAGGGCACTCGGGGCCTGATTCAGCATAGGATGGAATTGCAAAGCCGCACACATTATGTTTTGTAATTCTGTCCTTCCTAAAATGCAAATGCAGCAGAAGGTGCCTGAAATCTCCTTGCTGCATCTGTGATCCCAGGCTGCGTCCAAGGTTGCAGTCTGAGATCACCATTGCAACCACTGATCGCGATGGTTGCACCTTTGGTCAGGACGCAGTAGCTGAAGCTGGCCGTGTTGTCATCATGCAAGGCCAGGAAGTCTGCGTCCATGGATGCAGTTCCTAGCCTTGCCACTCCCGGAAAACGGGGGCTACATGCCCCCTTTTCCGGGAATGCAGAAAACAGAGGCAACATGCCCCCGTTTCCAGGAACGCAGGCCGTCTCTGCCCCACAAACTCCTCTGCCTGTCAATCAGGCAAATGCATACAGGTGCCTGTGCAATATAGAAGGACCCGTTCTGCACATGCGCAGAATGGGTCCTGCGCAGATTCCCAAGCAACTAGTGTGCACTTGAATCAGGCCCTCTGTGCGGTAAAGTACAGGACAAAAAAGTAATTTAAACAAACATGTCAAAACAAAATAACTGACATATGGGAAAATGTAACTTCTATTGATCGTTTAAACGAGTCTTTCTAGTTAACCAAATCTATATAACTACATATACAGAGAGATATACATACAGACAGCTAAACATAAATGGATTGGTGAAAGAGCTATATAACATTTGCTCACCTTAGTAGTGGGACCTGGCTATCAAGTCCAAAAAGAAGCTACCTAAAAAAAATAAGCCAAAAAACAAGCAACTGGGGAAAAAACAAGCCCAATTCCGCTTGTTATAAGCGGACTTGGCAACTATGGTGCCCGGCCGTTAGCAGCTGACCTCATAGGATGAGGTATGTTTTGCCGGGGGCGAGGCTTGGTCACATCATAGTGTGAAAGTTGCTCAGGCGCCATTTATCCTGATTCCTGCTGTATTTCCAATTCTCTGTGCAGGCTGCTAGATCACAGGTCTACTGTATTCCATACATAGTGCATTCAGTCTTCATGTTGTTGTTGTTCTTGTAAGGCACAACAGTGTCAGAGGGTGGGAGGGAAAACAGATTGTATATAAAACAGGAACATACAAGGTAGACAAACTATATGGAGATGTGAAAAAATGGTAGGGATGGGTCCCAGGGAATGCTAACAATCTAGTGGGGAAATAGTAGAATTGAAACAAGAGGTGCAAGTGTAACTAAGGGTGGTCTTTCTGCCCTTATCACGGCTGCAGCAAACACGTTAACCCATAACTCCGGGCACTTAAGCCAAAATCTATGTGTTAATGCGCAATGGCCGCAGACTCTTCGTGCGAAGGTAATGGGCTTGTAATTGAATAGCTCCTGGCATTAAAATCCAGGGCTATAAGCCCGCAGTAAGTACCGCAGCTAATTAAATCCGGCCCTAAGTGTCATCTGGAAAAGCCTTCTTCTGTACATTGCTGTGTGCAGCCCTGCCTGCCCATACTCACCGCACAAAAGGCTTGCATTTTGCCATAGCTCACAGAGAAGTGCATTAGAATACAATTCTTAAAATGACTCATTTTCCTTTACTCTTATGATTTACTTAACCATTAAATAAAGCTAAGCCAAGGAGTATTTAGAAGAAAAAGGAAAACATTTATTTCATTGAAAAGGATGGGATATTGAGCTGTGATGTAACGTTTAGTTTTGCACATTTAATTTTGGAGATTTTACTTCCTCGCTGCACATTTAACTGCACTTTTAGTTTGCAGGCATTTCCCAGGAATGGACCCTAGTTAAAGATTAACCTGCACCATTTCCCTGTGGAATCATACTCTCAATTGAAGACTAGTAACACAAATTTGCTTAGACCTTTCAGTGAAACAAACCAGCATAACCATATTCTGCAGAACTTAACACAGCTTTCCAATTGTACTGGGTACTAATCTCTAACATAATTGCTTATAGACACATTACTCTTATTCAGCCATCAAACCTGTACTTGTGCCTACATTGTTTTATATATAAATACTGAATTTTTTTTTCTACTCTGCAGAAAGTGCAAGTTGTAATCACTGTCTTGGACTACGACAAACTTGGTAAGAATGAAGCTATTGGCAAGATCTTTGTTGGATGCAGTGCCTCAGGAACCGAGCTCCGGCATTGGTCAGATATGCTGGCCAACCCACGGCGCCCCATTGCCCAGTGGCACCCACTGAAGCCAGAAGAAGAAGTGGATCATGCACTCGCCAGTAAGAAGTAAAGAGCCACTTTACACACAATATTCCCCTTGTCCTATTACTTCAACCCTCACACTCTGCTGTGCAGACTTTAAGCTACAAGCCCCTTCTGCTCACCCACCGGCTATCTCTATCACAGCAGCCAGGACTTATGGAACACATCTAAGGGGTGGCAGAACAAAATAAGGCAATTTAATTGTATAGAAGACTCTTGTAGCTACAAACAAATCTGGAAAAATAGGTTCTTAAAAGGATGATTCCTACCATTGTAAACGAGCTCCTGAAGATGAACAGGAATGGTAGACAATTGTACTCCTCTTTCATGTGTTCTAGACAATTTTTCTATTGTACTTTTAAGTTGGTGGGAAAAGAAAAATGTTTGACATACCGGTCTTCCAAAACATACATGTTTGAAATTCTATTGCTGTAGACAGTTACTGGGCCATTCATAAAACAGGTCATCTCAGTGAGGGACACCCCAATTCATTACATGACTTTTTTAAGCACCATTCTTATCATACAGTCTCTTGTAAGAATTTAGTAAGGATTGAGTAATGATTCTAACATAGGAACTATATTCTTATGCATTAAGTGTAATAAATTATTAATATAAGTTTTTGCAAATTAATTTTTATAATAGTAACTTACAAATAGATTTCACAGTTTTATTTTAATGTTTCATTTTATAATATGTATATCTTAGGCATTTTCAATTTACTGTCCTAGACTTCACGATTCAAACCACCAAATTCTTAAATCAATCCCTGTGCTGTACACCAGTGGCAGAGCGCGTTTTGTCATCTTAGCTCTCTCCTAACCAGAATCACACGTCTTCCATTTTTTTTAAGGCAAGCATCAGATATACCGCCAAGGATGGAGCATAATTACCTATACATTAAAGCTCAAACAGCTTTATTCTTTTCTTGGGATGAATTTACATATTTCTTTAAATATGTCACCAAATTCCTTACCAATAATAAAAGGAAACAAAATCATTGATTAGAAGTTTACATTGTCAGCAGGTGGTTTTGGAAAATCATGTGAAGTGTTATATAAATATTAGCAGATGAGCTATTGTGCAGAAAATCAGGTTTAGGTAAAGAGAGCCAAAATTGGTCCTTAAATTGTTTTTGTATGGCTATCATACTAAGTGGGGTTGTGTAACTAAGAACTGTTGGACAGATGGGAAATAATAATCACATGATTCCAGGATGCAGAGTTTTAGGATTCACTAATAGCAAATGTACATAGGAGTGTAGCAAAAAAGACGAGGCGTAATGTGTTCCGTGTTTGTTCTCATCACCAGTCGCCTACTTAAGCATAATATAGCAACAAGGCGCTTGGAATTCATTCAGTTGTATCCAGCAAAAAAAAAAAAGGGACCAGATGTGCTACAGTCCAAAAGAGAGAGAGTTGAGAGTATGATTCTGAAGTGCTATTAGTCTCTTGGGGGAGGTTTATCAAACATTCCAAAGAAAACAAGTGGCGATGTTGCCTATAACAACCAATAAGATTCTATAATTTTATAGTATGTACTTGATAAACGTTAGCTAGAATTTCATTGGTTGCTATGGGCAACTTCTCCAGTGTGATGAACATAGTACAAAACACAAACAGACTAAATGAACTAGAATAAAATATAATAGTTTAGTGTATAATCTAAATTTTAAAATATCCCATACACTGTGCTAATGAGTCCTGCTAGTAACTGTGTTATTAATGAACCTATTAGTAAGGCACTCCTTGCTACCTGTATTTTATAGTCACAATACCAAATGCCAATCTTTTGTCCAATTTCTCCTGTCACCAAAGAGACTAAAGACTAAATCAAATACTGTTGCAACAACCCATTGACTCAAGTACGCACTCTTGTAGTAAACTATTTATACATTTATGTAATATTGTTTTCAAATATGAAATCTAAACTAAAGAAATTTCCAAATTGTGATGTCTAAATAATAATAGGTCATGTACAAATGTATAAAAAGGAACAGGCAAATGCAATTTTCCTTGATTTAGGACATCAAGTATCTATTTCATTGCATTTGTAATTTTGTAACTGATTCTCCAAGCATAGACTGCGGGAGAGAGAGTTGAGCAGATTGGGGTTTATCATGCTCAGTACAGGATAGCTGCACAGCCCTACACTAATGTGTTTGGTTTTGCTGGCGAGCACAAAACAAGATTTGTTTTTTATGTTAAAAAAAAGGATAAAAAGGTGCAATTGTACTTGCTTAGGGGGTTGTTGCAGTATACTCAGTCTCACAATTTATCTTACAGAGCTGCTGTGCACATGAACTTTGGACAATGGAATGGTGGCTTAATAGGCACTACAAAAAAAAATTTGATTGGAGTAAAGAGTGGTGGAGTTTTTAATATTCCTTTTGGGATGATTATATATTTAGCATATGGACAATTTTAATATGGTGTATGGGACATTTTAGCCTTCCTTTTAAAATTAATTAAAATTGTATACTGTACTCAACAATGTTTCTGTGCTCATAATACAGATGGAGTGACAATTAACATAACATAGCACAAGTTGCACTGCATGTGTTATATGTCCATTCAGATATAACACACTCACATTATTTTTTCTAGTGACTGGACAGAGCCAGGATATAAGACATAGTGCATATTCCTTATGTAGTAAGGTGGAATGCCTGAAGCTCATTCCGTATGTACATGTATAAGTAGAATACAATAAATGGCTGAAATGTAAAACACTGCACCAGTAGAGGAGACTGAATACTAATAGATCTAATTTATTGTAAGGAGGATGGGGCTGATGCAGAGTTGTATGCATGTCCGTTTTGCGGATGGATCGTGTGTGCTCTGTGGCCAAGTGCATCCATCTACGGGCAATTGGGAGTTTCGGCTGAAAGGGCGTAAGTGAGTGGTAATGGGGCATTCACTTGTGGGCTAAGGTTTGTGAGAACGGAGCAAGGGCATGTAGACAGAATTGCGGACTTTGCTGAGTTGTATGTATGTATGTATACTTTCATAGATGCATACAATTCAGCAAACGGGCAAATATCTGCATTTAGTTCCCTGCACGCAATACGGGTATAGCTATGGCCGGCTTGCGTTCAACTTTGAATTGGCCCCAATGGGTGCTAATCTCATTTTTTTTTTAAAGTTTAGAACCATATGTATTGTGCATGAGTTGTCTAAACTGTACATGCAAATACAGTATTTTATATATATAAATGTAATATATATATAGATTTATTGTACATGGTCAGAACAGAAGTCACTATATTCATGGTACTAGTCACGTCATGGGGACAGTTGTACTACCTGCTTGCATGACTGTCTTTTATATGGTAAGATACTTTATGTAAAAGCAAAGAGCATTAGTAATGTATAGAACAGTTTGTATGACTTATGGAACGTTCACTTTATTGTTAACCTTAAGCCAAGCAAGGTGTAAAAAAAATATATACAAAAAAACTTCCAACGCAACTATCTCCCATAACAGTTGAAGTCAATACAACTCCATAGCTCCAGTCAGATCTAGTTAAGGTTTGTGTTGAGTGCAACCTAAAATCCCTTGTGTGAGCTGCTTTAATAAATATATATCTATCACTTGTAAACAAAATAAAAATATATAAATGAAAAATAAGAACGCCACTCTGGTTCTTATACGTATGTATATATAGTATGCACTGTAGTAGCCCTGAAAGCTTCAAATTCAATGGTAATAGTATAATCAGTGTTCATAGTTTGTATAGGAAATAATAAATAGCAATTTCACTGTATATACTAAAAGCTTGCAGAAGAGGCTTCTACTTATTGAAGTTTTAGGCAAAGTCTTTCTTTGCAGAAAACTTGATATACTTATATTTCCAATTATTTTTATTATGTAAAACAAAGCATACTGTATATACACAACCCATTTTATGAAACTGTTGCCTGATACTTAAATGTTTAAAAGGTGCAGGGCTAAGATTTCTTTATTGTAATCAGGTGCTGTTTTTGGAAAGGAGATTTTTGGGGGTAGGTGTTTGGTGCATTTAGTCCTCATAACCTGAGTGTCTAGTTTAGTAAACTAATGATACGATTGTGCAGTGGAAGGCATAGCATTGGTTTTTCATTGACAAAACAAAATACAATTGTTTAATAATTTCACTCAAACTTGCCTTTAACCATGTTTTAAAGGAAATCTCCACTCGTAATTATTTTTCCCAAATCCCTCTCTCCCGCCATTTAGTAAAGCAGTGGCAAATCCCTCTCTCTCGCCATTTAGTAAAGCAGTGGCAAGTACCTCTCTCCCGCCATTTAGTAAAGCAGTGGCAAGTACCTCTCTCCCGCCATTTAGTAAAGCAGTGGCAAGTACCACTCTCCCGCCATTTAGTAAAGCAGTGGCAAGTACCTCTCTCCCGCCACTTAGTAAAGCAGTGGCAAGTACCTCTCTCCCGCCATCTAATAAAGCAGTGGAAAGTACCTCTTTCCCGCCATTTAGTAAAGCAGTGGCAAGTACCTCTCTCCCACCATTTAGTAAAGCAGTGGCAAGTACTTCTCTCCCACCATTTAGTAAAGCAGTGGCAAGTACCTCTCTCCCGCCATTTAGTAAAGCAGTGGCAAGTGCCTCTCTCCCGCCATTTAGTAAAGCAGTGGCAAGTACCTCTCTCCCGCCATCTAATAAAGCAGTGGAAAGTACCTCTTTCCCGCCATTTAGTAAAGCAGTGGCAAGTACCTCTCTCCCGCCATTTAGTAAAGCAGTGGCAAGTACCTCTCTCCCGCCATTTAGTAAAGCAGTGGCAAGTACCTCTCTCCCGCCATCTAATAAAGCAGTGGAAAGTACCTCTTTCCCGCCATTTAGTAAAGCAGTGGCAAGTGCCTCTCTCCCGCCATTTAGTAAAGCAGTGGCAAGTACCTCTCTCCCGCCATCTAATAAAGCAGTGGAAAGTACCTCTTTCCCGCCATTTAGTAAAGCAGTGGCAAGTACCTCTCTCCCGCCATTTAGTAAAGCAGTGGCAAGTACCTCTCTCCCACCATTTAGTAAAGCAGTGGCAAGTACCTCTCTCCCGCCATTTAGTAAAGCAGTGGCAAGTACCTCTCTCCCGCCATTTAGTAAAGCAGTGGCAAGTACCTCTCTCCCACCATTTAGTAAAGCAGTGGCAAGTACCTCTCTCCCGCCATTTAGTAAAGCAGTGGCAAGTACCTCTCTCCCGCCATTTAGTAAAGCAGTGGCAAGTACCTCTGTCCCGCCATTTAGTAAAGCAGTGGCAAGTACCTCTCTCCCGCCATTTAGTAAAGCAGTGGCAAGTACCTCTCTCCCGCCATTTAGTAAAGCAGTGGCAAGTACCTCTCTCCCGCCATTTAGTAAAGCAGTGGCAAGTACCTCTCTCCCGCCATTTAGTAAAGCAGTGGCAAGTACCTCTCTGCCGCTGTGGAGTGGAGATCTCCTTTCAAGGATGGTTTTCCAGAGCTGTATTATATGAATCTTTAACTAGAATACACTGAAGTCTATACTCGTACCATCCCAAAGCAGTACTATTTGAATCAATCTTTTATATAGATAACTAGTGTAACTCCAGTATTTCTTTTCATTTAGAAAGGATGTCTGGGTCGTCAGATGGGTAATAATGCTTCCTAAAATGTACTACTTTAACTGGTTGTACATTAAGGGGGTTCTTTACTAAATGACAGGTTTAAAGCAGAGATGTTTATGTAGGCAATACATGCCATGTTTTGCCTTTTAATAAAACCAGTGCTTTAAATCTTATGGCAAAACTGCAGAAAATTAGGTTATATAGGAAATGTAGAAAGAAGAATTGTATATGAAGTAAAATGGGAAAATATGGGTTATACAGGGTAGGCTAAGATGGATAATGGAGACCAGCCATATTAAGCATCTTAATAAATTCTAGGGGGCAGTGTATTCTTCACATCATTATCAGAGACCTGTCTGTGTACCCGGATATATTTGTGTGTCTGCTGGGGAGTGGGATGCGTGTTTGATATTCTGTATATAAAATGCATGTAAGACCTTGTAGATATCAGCATGGGGGATAGGTGTATGATTGAGAGATTGAATGAGACCAGAATAATACCGGTCTTCTAACCTCTTTACTACATTGGCAGATCTTTTCTGATAACATATGTCCACAAACAGGAAGGTAACATAGCTTTATATCAGAACACATATATACGTATTAATCCCTGTTTAGTGATGTTACAATCTGTGCTGACCTCTGATCTCCTGACTATTAACCATCAGATCTGCCATGATGTAAACAGGTTAAATAGGTAACATTTTTAAAACACATGGCTGCCAGAGGAGGTTGTAGGCTTTACTGACAGTAAACAGGTTAATTTGAAAGGTAGATGTTTGGATAAATCTTAAGAGTGGGGTTTGTGTTCCATTTTAATTTATATTTTTGAATGTATGCATGCTACAGAGGAAATTAAAGTATATAGATAAATATATAAATAGATAAAAATGTCTATCTATCTATATATATATAAATACATAGAGAAAGGGGTATAAAAGGGTGGGTGTATGTTTTACTTTCATTATTTTCCCATTTGTGTGCGTCGAAGTGATGTCTTGTAACCTGCTAAATGTTAACGGATTTTTATCCATGCAATAGATCCTGGCCTTCACCCTGAAATAGGGGTGGATCCCTCCTGCGTCTCGTGCTGTCTGTATAATATTTTTTGCCATGCTGAGATATAAAAGCCATATATTCTGAGAGAAGGGTATCCAGGTGGGGGATACTCAGACTAAATATGCATGTATATTGTCTTTGTCTTATGTTTTCAGGAAATGAATGGGGTGAGGTACATAGGAGTATCTCTTTATGGGCTGTGCTTTCCTCCTCACCTCAATGTGTTTGATGTTTGTGTGAGTTTATTGTTGTCTTTGTTATTTTGTAAAATGTCTCCTTAATAAAGAAATATTGAAGCAAGTGTCATATTGCCATATTTTGTTACAACCTGTGACATATAACTGTTTACGTCTATCACTTTTCCTAGTCTAAATTTATACCAGAACACCTCACTACCGGGCTTGACAAGTGCTTAAGCTCTTTCACTCAGCTCTAAATACTCATTTGTTGCTTCGACACTTGTTTACTGCTACTCTGCCATGCAAAGCCGCAGTTATCAGGCCACACCCATCTTCAAGACATTTCATTTTGGAGCACCATAACAAACTGCCCCAGGCTATGTGGATGGCGACATTACTAGGCTGCTCACAGACTTACCTTGAAGCTGGGTACACACCTAACAGATATATATGCAGATGATGGTTGTTCATACACACTGAACAACCATCATCTGGCCGGGGGGCCTGTCACGCCCTCTCCCCGCGGCCTCTGCTACATTTATAGAACTATGCTCTTAGAATTTAATGAATGCTGTTCTAATTCAGAGGCATCACAACATAATTCTTTACTACATAAAGCCTTAGACATCCTGGCACACAAATACAATTCAGGACTAGCCTCATCCACAAGAGCATATGCTTCAGCTCTCACTTTACTTATCCCCGGTTTCTCAGAGAACAGGATTTACTTAAGCCTATTACGAGGTATAGTCTTATTTGGCCCATGACATCGAAGTACTACTCAACATGGGACATAGGGCCTGATTCAGATATGTACGCTAATGCAATCACAGCTGTGACCCAGCATACAGCTGCTGTGCCAACATATGCAATGTCTCAGATGTTGGGATATGTATTGAGATGCCCACCGGGGCCATGGCAAATCCATGCAACTGCATACACATATACAGCTGCCATCGGCCGCACTGCTGAGTTGGCCTTGATAGATCTGTTCCACTTAGCTCAGATATATAGATATAGATTGCATTCCAAACACTATTCACCTCTTGTATCCTGCACCACTACAACATACAGTCACCGTCTGATGGTCTGTATCCTCCGCTCCATGCTGAGTCAGGGGCAAACACAGGATTTTTAGGGGGGGTTCCATAATATACATATATATATATATATATATATATAACACATACATATATACACACACAACATACTTACAAACACATACATACGCATAGCATACTTATACACTGTCATGCTCAGGCTATGCTGACCATCTGCCGAGGTTATGGAAGACGTGGATCCAGATTGGGAAAGGAACAGGAGGTGAGGTGCCTGGATAAATGACTTCCTTATCCACTAGTACCAGATGTTGACTAGACCTGACCAAAGGCTTGGAGTCTAACTTACTGGGAGGTGTTCACCAGTGACCCCTCCAAGTGGTATTTGGGCTTAAGCTGCAACCAGAAAGCACCTTTTTGGTCAGGTATTCGGCACATGTGGCAAATGGAAGAACACTATCATAGGACAGGGAAGGCAAAGGAAAAAGATACTGGAAGTTTGTACTGGAGTAATGTAATGAGAACACACTCTGTTGACCCAGACCCAAGGCTGACACAGGAGAATGGTACTAGAGATTGTACTTGGATGACGTACTAAGTACATACGCTGCGGCTTCAGACGCAGAACTGGCACAGGAGAATGATATTATGAGATGGCACTTGGATGACTTACTAAGTACACACACTGTGGCTTCAGACGCAGAACTGGCACAGGAGAATGGTATGATGAGATGGTACTTGGATGACGTACTAAGTACACACACTGTGGCTTCAGACGCAGAACTGGCACAGGAGAATGGTATGATGAGATGGTACTTGGATGACGTACTAAGTACATGCACTGTGGCTTCAGACGCAGAACTGGCACAGGAGAATGGTATGATGAGATGGTACTTGGATAACGTACTAAGGGCCTGAATCAGGTTAGATCGCAAGACTGCGTTCGCACGCACCCCGCTCGCTACGAAAATATGCCAATTGTATGATAACGCACGGCATCTGCAACTCTATACCAAGATGCCCACCACTGTATAAAGCTGCCCACTTCCCATGACATGCATCCACAAGTCAACAAAAACATCAGTAACATCGGAACCATTCGCACAGTTGTGGTTGACCTGACCCTACCGCAGAAACTGCTAAACTTCCTGTCGCCATCTAGACCTCTGCCAGCGTATGCTATTGCAGGGGCTTAATTATGCATGCCCCTGTAACAGCGTTTAAACGGCCAGGCACGCCTGTGTTTCGCTGACCACCCCCCGTCACCACCCTCAAACGGTCACTTTCTGTCAATCACTATGTGAAGACTCTGCGTGCTCACTGCGATCGCTTCCCACACACGCACTGCATCTTATACGCATGCGCAGAATACAAACCAGCTGGCTGCGTGCGAACGCAGCCTTGCTAACCAACCTGAATCAAGCCCTGAGTACACACACCGTGAATAAACACTAGGAACAAATCACTAGAAGCAACGGAGCTTGGGACCTGGAACGCTGCAACAGCAAGTCTTCACTGGAAGTAATGACATTGTACAGACAACTTCCTGTTGTCCAGAGCCTGGCTAAATACACTAAGGTAGCAGTCCATTGGAGGATAGTGTCAGCTGACCGCAACCAATGCTACCATTGGGTAAAGGGCTAATCAGGATATAGAACCGCAGAAACCACATCGCGGAGCGAGCACATGGATATCCTAACAGACCCCAGGTATAATCCTCAGCGTGCCACCCGCCACCACGCCTGATGTCGGGAGGTCAGGAGAAGCCGGCGCTGAGGTGAGTAACAGCCGATCCTAGGCTGCAACCTGACACACACACCCCAGTTGCCTGCTGCTGCTGGGTGGCCGTGATCAGGGGCGTAGAAAGCCCGGCCGGGCCCATGTGAAGGGACGTGGCCTAAATGCAGGAGGCGTGGTCACACCCTCTTGAGCTAATGAAAAGGTAAAAAAACTTTTGCAGCGCTGCGTAGTGTTTCTCACATATTGGATGATGTGAGAAACCGGTGTGGTATGAAATGTTGATGTTCAAGATGTCCACATTAAGAATGTCTACAGGAATAGGAATGTCTACAGGAATAGGAATGTCAAATGTCGACATTCAAAATGACAACATTGAAATAATGTCGGCATTGCGAGAATGTAGACATTGTGAATGTCGACAGCATATCGACCATGCAGATTTACATTGGTGAGGTGACTATGCCTAAACCCAGTGCTATTTTTCAGCAGGAACTCATGGCCCGATTCAGACAAGGATGCTAAGCCGCGAACCAGTCATTGCGATCGGGAGTCGAACGCTCTTAACACAAAGACTGAGCACTACTTTGAGTGACAGAATTTGCCGTTTGTGGGTGGTAAGTTGTAACAAGGGAAGGTGCTTGTGAATGGGGGAGTGGTGCTGCAAACGCAGGTGTGTCTGGCCGTCAAAACTGAGGTCCTGATTCAGAGACGGACGCTCTGTACGAGCGCTCGCACCTGAATCAGGGCGTTTTTTTTTTTTTTTTTTCGGCCTCCTGGCCGCTCGCATAGCTATTGTGAGCGGTCAGGTTGATGGTCGCGATGGTCAAGACCATCGTGACCATCGGGCTTGCGACGAGACCCTTGTGGTAGGGTCTCGTGGCTGCAAGCCCCAGAGAGCTTCTGGCTCTAATAGAGCTGGAAGCTCTCCCACTGACATCACTGGTGATGTCAGTGGGGCCGCCCCCACTTCAGGAATGCCTCCGTTTGGCCAGCCACCCACCCTGACCGCCTATCAAACGGGGCGAGCTGTCAATCACCATCGACAGCTCACCCCCTTTGGTGTGAGACCCAGAGCGACGGAGCACCCTTCACTAGCCGGGTCTCACGCATGCGCACAACGGAGCCGGCTCCGTCGTGCGCATGCACAGTGGGCAAACATCAACCCGGTTGCGAGCACTCAGCGCTTGCGACCGGGTCTGAATCAGGCCCTGAGGTTTATGGGAGTGCATAATTGGCATGGAAGCGTCATTGTACACGTCACTTGGTTGTATTTCAGCCTGCAGTGATCGCAGTGCTTTTGATGGAGTAGGGTCTACCTCAAGGGCTGCGAGCAGCTCCGATGGTTCTCGATGGTTCATACACTTCCTGGAGATGACGTGTGCTAAGAAAGGAAAGTGGGCGTCTTTATACCGGCGTGCGCTCATTGTGCCATCGCTCTCTAAGACATAGAGGGTGTCCAAACACCAGACATTGCGATCATGGAATTTGCATACCCGTCTCCTTTTGGCAGCAAGAGAGCACAGCTTAGCGTCCGGGTCTGAATCGACCCCTCAGTTCCTGAACCTCTCATTAACTATGACGTAATGTACTGGGCCAAAATGTATTTTCCACAAGATAAGTTTTATTTTAAAGCAGTGACGTCACAAGGGGGGTGCGGGCTGCACCCGGGTGTCACCCGCCATCGGGGGACACCACAGTCCCGACTCCTCAGTGACAGGAGCCCGTTGCTGCACTGTAGCATTACATGCAGCATTCGGCTCCTGACACAGTGAGAGAGCCAGCACTGCACAGACTGGTCCCCGGGGGCAGTCCGCATCTCCGGGACCCCTGGAGTGACTAAAATGGGGGGTTTGGTCCACGAAGCCACAGCCCCTACCTATGAGGCCATGCCCCTGCCTGCAAGGCCAAACCCCTTTTTTGTCTGTGTCACCACGGGGGAGGGATGCCACTGTTTTAAAGTCCCTTTTGAGTGCCCTCTTTTCTAAACACTATATATATATATATATATATATGTGTATGTATAATATATATATGTATATAAAATACATATATAAAATAGTTTTTCTATAGCTCCACCCACAGTAGCTGCACCCACAGTTCCTGAACCTATTTTCCCAGAAAAATAGCCCTGTCTACACCTAATCACAGCCTAAGCCTAATACTAACAATAACCATATCCCTAAAAACCTGCAAAAATTGTCTTTCAACATTCTGTTGTTGACATCCACAATTTGACATTGGGCCTGATTCAGAGGTGTACGCAGTCGTCACTGCGGATGCATATCTTAGTGGTGTCGCGGCAGCGATAAAATGCAAATGCTACTGCGCAATCGCTCACCCCCGCCCCTGTTAGCGTGCACCTGAATGTGTGAGGACTAAACTGCCTACTTTCAGCTGTGCTGAAAGGTGCAACATTGCCGGTAATTCAAGACACTCCTTACCATCCACTGCACCATTGGCACACTATTGTGTGCACCATCAACACTTGTACTTGCCTATGGCAGGTGCAGTGTCTCTGTCTGAACTCCGTCTAAACATGGCCTCTATGGCTGCAGCTCTTTGTCTAAGAATGCAGCTGCTATCACTGACACGCCCATGAAATTCCCATAACACGCCCACGCAATACATTTTTTTTGCATTCACTTCAGGCCACCTCCCAGTCACCACCCAGTGGCCCTGATTCAGAGCCGGACGCTCTGACAGAGCGCTCGCTCTGAATCAGGGCCAGTCTTTTTTTTTTTTTTTTTTAGAACGGCCTCCTGACCGCTCGCATAGCTGTGGGTGACCACCCACAGCTATAGCGAGCGGCCAGGAAGATGGTCGCAATGGTCAAAACCATCGCGACCATCGGGCTTGCGACGAGACCCTTGTGGTAGGGTCTCGTTGCCGCAAGCCCCAGAGATATTTAGAGCCGAAATCTCTCCCACTGACATCACTTGTGATGTCAGTGGGGCCTCCCCCAAATGGAGGCGTTCACATGGGAACACCTCCGTTTTGGGCAGCCACTCCCCCGGCCCGCCCGCCCACCAAAGGGGGCGAGCTGTCACTCAACATCGACCTGGTTGCGAGCGCACAGCGCTTGCGACCGTGTCTGAATCAGGCCCAGTATGCCCATGGTTTTCCCTCACCAGTTCTGATACCAGTGCTCCCCTGCGCAACAGCACATTTATGCGTAGGGTTTTTCTGAATATTTTTGCGCAGTAGCAAATAATCGCTCAACTATGACAGTGCATGCACCTCAGAATTAGGCCCATTATGTCATGTCAATATTGTCATTGTTGACATTGTGAATGTCAACATATTAAATGTCGACATTCGGCCAATTATGACATTCATATTGTCATCATTATGGGCCTGATTCCGAGATTGATGCAAAGCAGATATTTTCGCAGATCGAGCAATTGTTTGCTATTGCCCATGTGTGAAAGTCGCACTGCGCACGCACAGCAATTGCATGCGATTATGGACGCACACAGGAATCCATCACAGAGTGAGTGACAGGTTGACAGTGTTTGGGGGTGATGACAGTGGTGGTCTGAGAAACGCAGCCGTGTCTGTCCGTTTAAACGCCATTACATGGGCATGCGTAAATTAGCCACTGCCAGTGCATACGCAGCTCTGCATGTCAGAAGAGCTCCCAAGGCTGCAGCAGGTAAGATGGCTGCCAATGTTATCAATATTTACGCTGGTATGCGTCGTCGCAAGCCGGTAATAAGGCAGCACTGGGCGTCTTTATGCTCGGGTGATCCCTGTAAACATTAGCAAATGAAAAGCATCAGTCTGTTTCCATCAACAAATAGATCTTACTAAGGGCTCTATTTACCACAATCCGCATTTTAAATGCAGATTGTAGTGTGATATTTTCACCTAAATTCACATTGCGAATTTAGGCAATATCACATGGATTTATCAAAAATCCCCTACAGGGACAGCTTGCGATAAAGCTCTGTCCCTGGGAATCTCATCTGCAGTCTCACCATACAACCCCCCCACCCCCGCGACCGCAACCCTCCCCCACGATCACTGTGCACATAGGTGCTGCAGGGCAGAATATAAGAGACACAGGGGTCTATTCATAAAGATAACAAAAAATTAATTGTTACTTTTCACTATATATCGCATTGGTTCGATGCGATATATAGTTTTGTTAAGTAGCAAGTCATGCATACTTACCTCTCCGACGTCTTCATGCGCTGTCCAGGGGTCCGGCAATCCTGTCTTCGGCTGCAATCCAGGGTGAGCAGCCGGGAGGCGAAGGCAGGTCCTCCCTATGCATGCGATAGCGGCTCATGTCAGGGGAGGCTGCAGTGGCTGCTGGGGCATCAAGGGGGCAGAGCCAGCGCCGGAGACTGCAGGCAGAAGACAGGGAGGTAAGCAACTTCCTGCCCGCTTTGTGGCGGTGTTCAGATCACGCTACCCTGAGATGGCGAAATCTGAACACAAAGGAGAAGCGGAAAGCAGAGCTAAAGTATGGTTATGCAATTCAGCTATAGAGCAGGGGCGTCGCTAAACTTCTCCACGGTAACCCCGCTATGCAAATTGTACAAAGCAGAGAAAAGCTGTGTTTTCCACAAAACAGGACTTTTGTCTGCTCTATGAAAAGACCCCGCAAGCACTAATTGAAACTTTAGTAACCTAGCAGCTCGGCTGCCTGGTACAATGAGTGAATAAAGTTTTGGGGGGGTTTTTGAGACAAGGTGAGCGTGGCGTCATGACGTCACAAGCGCCATATAGCTGCGTGTGAGACTGAGGAGCTGACCGCAGCTGCAGCCAGAATGGGATCAATCCACTACCCAGCCAGAAGAGATGGTAAGTATGTGAGCTTTGGGGGCTAAATGTGGGTGGTAGGACATGGGCTTGAGAGAAATAAGGGGGATGGATGGGGAGACAGAAGGAGGATGGCTGGGGAGACAGAAGGAGGATGGCAGGGGACACAGAAAGGGGATGGTTGGGGACACAGAAGGGGGATGGCTGGGGACACAGAAGAGGGATGCTGGGGAGACAGAAGGGGGATGGCTGGGGAGACAGAAGGGGGTTGGTTGGGGAGACAGAAGGGGGATGGCTGGGGAGACAGAAGGGGGTTGGTTGGGGAGACAGAAGGGGGTTGGCTGGGGAGATGTTATAATAACAGAATGTAATTCAGAAATATGGGGGGAGGGGGCACCAGTCCATTACTTTGCAAGGGCGCTCTGACCCCTAGATATACACCTGCCATCCATCTCTGAATCAGGCCCTTAATTAGTACCTCTGGACCCAAGCATGGATGTCCTTAATACTTGGACTGTAAAGGCAGAGTTTTGGAAACTCTGATATAGGGCATGATTCAGACATTTTTGTAAATCTGATATTTATGCAAATCTCCAATGTTTAATGATATACACAAGCGCAGGAGCCGAACTGCGCATTTGCAGATCTGGTTCTGTTGGCGTTTAAGGGCGGCTGCGAGAAGTGTTCCAGAAAACTTTGGGTGTGTCAGGCCCATTTTTGTAGCTTTACTGGCCCAGACAGGGTGATTTTGCAGAACATCCTGAGTAGCCTGAGGTTTAATCAGATGTCCGACGTTCAGGCAGTTGATCCAATGCTGAGTCTTTGGACTCAGCCAATGGATCACAGAAGCCTGTAGTGAGTGCCTCTTTACTTAAGACACCTCCTGTGGCCTTTGTGCATTTTAACACAAATAGTGCACACAAAGATGCAGCAGTGGTGCCACTAACACAAATCTATGATTCAGGCCCATGGTATACAGTTCCTTGATGAATGGTTAAAGATATATATAGACACACTAGTATTGTGGACCCGTCACTTGCCGAGTTGCTAGCTTTTGTGGCTGGAGTTGCAGATTTTTTTTTCCTCTCTCTTTCCCCACCTTTTCATATTTCTTCCCATTTTTTCCCACTCTCTCTCTGCCCCTTTTGTCCTATCTCTCTCTCCAGCTCCCATTTCTGTCTCAATCCCCTTTTTATTTGTGTGTACACGCATATCAGAAGTGAATTTGAAAGTACAATCTCATTGAAAGTGTGATTGTACAGGTGTGTACACAGCTTAAGGATAAATAAAGATTGACAAATTGTATATGGCCTGGCAGGCAATTGGGGCACACATGCCTTGCTTGAGCTCCTGGTTGGTCTGCAATTATCTCCCCTTTAGGCCCCTTGGGGACTCCTCCAGCTTTCTGAGTCCTGTCCACGCCAGGTAGTAAGGTCCACAGAGCTGGGAATTCATCCTGCGTCCTTACAAGTTGTGGCCTACTCACCCAGTTGAAGTCAGGGCCTCAATTTAGGATCAGTGCCAGCAACGTCTTCCTTTGTGATGGGGGTCCGGGACTGTGACTCTCCCTTCCTCTACAGACCTACTGCTGCCCCAATCTACCAGCGGAGCGGTGTGCTGACCAGGGTACCGTGATACCAGCCTTCTGAAGTTGAAGACCTCCTGCGGCATCTCTCCCTGCAAGCCGTGACCGTAAGTGCTGGTTGTGTGGGCTGCCTGCTGTCCCTTCTCCCTGGTGCTCCCTGCCGGCTCCTGAGACACTGCGGCTGCTATTTGGTTCACATCTGGGGCCCTCCTGTTGATCCACCACTGACTTCATCTGTGATCTGGGTGGCAGCCTCTGCACCATCCAGCACTGTAGCGGTGAGTCCCTGCGTGCGGCATTCATTCAGTGCAGAGAGACAGCTGGGGGCAGCTCAGCTGCTGACGGAGTGCTGGACTTGCCATACAAGCATGCCCCCAAATAACGTTATCTAGGGGGCGAGCCCAGCAGTCAATCATCAGCTCTGCTGCCCCCAGCTGTCTCCCTGCACTGAATGGATGGGCGCAAGTGGGAGGTTAAGGGCACCAACCAATACTGGCACAGGGCACTGCTCCAGCTGGAGCTTGGCCCTGCATGTATTTCTTCTTTGCTATCGGTACATTTCATTGCTGTTTGCACAGTTCTTCCACTGAATAGGTGGGTGCACCCTATACCCCGCAGTCTTCACCCTTTTCTCTGGATGTTGCTATTTTTGTTTTGACATTTTTGCAGCTTTCTTTACATTTGCCTTGTAGGTCTTCATTTGTATTGTTAGTGATACTTGCTAAATGTTTATTTGTGTAATCGTTAACTAGATACTTACTGTATACTGTTTGCAGGTTCCCAACTGGTGACCATTACCGCTAAACCCCAGTTTTGTTTTGCCGCCTACCTTTTTTGTCCCATGAGTCCTTTGTTTCGACCCACTTGGTCCACTGGTGGATATGGTTTTCCTTCATGTATCCATTATCTATTTGCTCATTTGAAAGTATATGTCTTTTGATTCTTATGTTCTTCCTTTTTCCTTTCTATTCACTATTCCTTCTTTTCTCTTTCACCTTCTCCTCCCTCCAGTGTTGCCGCACCATTTTTCTCAAGGGCCTCTATATTGTGTAAACTTATATGTAACCTTGCCCTGACAGATTTTTCTGGCCCCTCCTGGTTCTATTCCCATGGCCCCCTGGTCGATTGTTGATGTAAAATTATATTCCTTATATGTGAAGGGACTCGGCATTCCTGAAATGGGAACTTTGGACTGAGCAAGTGGATGTAACTTTTCTACAGATAATTCACTTTAAACTAGGGATGTGCAGGCTCGTATAGATTAAAATTTTCCTGCCAAGTTCAGATTTTTCCTGTCAAAAATCGTGTCTCAGAAAGAGGCAAAACGTCATCTTTCATGGACAAACATCATCTTCCATGGACCTTTGTCCAGGAATGATGATGTTTGTCCATGAAAGATGATGTTTTGCCTCTTTCTGAGACCCGATTTTTGGCGGGAAAAATCAGAACTTGGCGGGAAAATTCTAACCTATCTGAGCCTGCACATCCCTACTTTAAACACCTAGCTTCCCCTAAACTCGGATATTATTATTATCCACAAATATTTTATAGTAATAATCCTGCAGGAAAGTCTCTAGCTTTGGTGATTCTGCTTTCATGCCGGTTGCACGTGCACGCCATAGACTTCAATGGGGTAATCGCCAGCTGCGAGTGTTCGCAGCCTGGCGATTGCTGCGCTATGCCTTGATGCGTGTGCTTGTACAGGCGCATCGCGGCAAGAATGATGCTGGCTACATCTGTACATCCCGACCTATGTCCTGGGGGATGGAAGATGCCAGGTCCTTACGTGTAAACTTTTTAGTCAGGCATATATCTTTGTTAATATTTATTCTCCCAATCAAAGCCAGCGACAGTTTCTTAGCAAGGTGTTGCTACTTTTGGAGGCACTGAGAGAGGGAACTCTCGATTCTCATCTTGATCGCTCTTCACAACTACCCCATCTTCCTTTACATGACCATAGTAGGATTTGTCAGCATCTCCACGAATATCAGTTAGTTGATTTGTGGAAGATTTTGCATCCTACTGTGAAAGATGTCACTTTTTATACCCCCACCCCCCCTCTCTATGTATTCACGTATTAATTATTTCCTGGTTGCAGTTCTTTTCTCACAGTGAAATTGTCCACATTACGTTTTCTGATCACATCCTGGTTTTAGCTACTTTGCGCCTGCATCTCCCAGGCCATGGACTTGGCGATTTAACAAGCTCTTACTTCATGACCCTCGCATTAAAGATGAGCTTAACTCTGCTATCTCTGAATATGTCTCGTTCAATGATGTCTCACCTACTTCTGTGGTCGCGGTGTGGGAGGTGCACAACTGCATGATTAGGGGTAAAACTATGGTCCTAGCTGAAAAGAGAGAGGTTAGCCCTAAAAACTGAAATTTTAGCGGAAATCAAAACCCTTGAAACTTCCCATAAATCCTCTCTTGGCATAGGCGTTCTATGCAAACTCACTTAGGCCAGTTTATCCATTAACAAATTCTTCCAAGACAGGACTAAAATAGATACAGTATGCGCAAATGTAGGCACAAATATTGCCTATGGGACAATAAACCTGGCGGTATGCTTGCTAGGGCCATACGAGCTCGGAGGCTACAGTTTTATGTACACTCCATCGTGATTCTGGGGGAAGTGTCCATACAGTACATTTTCTCATATTGCTGAAGATTATTAAATGAACCTCTATAACTTGAAAAGGGTCCAGTTCCATTAACCCCTCCCCAACTTTGGAAAGCAATTAGGGATGAACGGGTTCGGATCTCAGAGATCCGAACCCACCCAAACTAAGGGGACCCGAGTCAGATCCGAGTCGGTTCGGGTTTTCCCGCCTGATTCGGATCTGAAAACGAGGCAAAACATCATCATCCCGCTGTGGGATTCTCGCGGGTTTTGATCGCCGCCATTTTTCATTCCGGCTTTGGAGATTGAAGAGGGAGTTGGGAGCTGTGCTGTGTTGTTCTGTTCTGCTGTGCATAGGGGCTGGTTACTGTTGTGTTAGGAGCTGGTTGCTTATTTCCATATGTGCATAGGGGCTGGCTAGGCTACTGTTGTGTCAGGGGCTGGCTGCTTATGTCCATAGGGGGCGGGGCTGGCTGTTGTCAATATACTGGGGCTGGCTTGCTGTTGTCCTGTCCACTCCATAGGGGCTGGCTGTTGTCTATAATATCCGTATATACTGGGACTGGCTGTTGTCCTGTCCACTCCATATGGGCTGGCTGTTGTCTATAAGGGCTGGCTGTGCTGCTGTGTTGTCCAGAGGGTGCTCTGTCCAACAGGGGTGCTATTAATCCCCAGTGCGAAAAAATTAAGTATTTTATTTTTATTTCTGTGTGTGTGCGCACCTTTTAGCCACACTTATCAGCAACGTAGGTGCGCAGTGGTGCCGTGCTACCTGTGTCTCATTTATCAAGGGGCTGCTGCCTCGTTCAGGGGTGCTCTTCAGCCCCAGTGTGAAAAAAATAAAATATTTTTTTTGTGTGTGTGCGTTAGCCTGCCACACCACCAGTGTGAAAATAAAAACAATTTTTTGTGTTTGCGTAATTGCGTATTAGCCACACCACCAGTGAGAAAATAAAATCAATTTTTTGTGTGTGTGGTTGGTTGTGTGCGTTAGCTGCGCTATAATTGCTTGGTGACACTGCTGTAAGACCGCAGTGAGTATGGAGGACAGTCACATGACATTAGAGCAGGATCCACATACCAGTCTTGTAGCTGCCGGCAGCAGTCATGATGACAATGCAAGGCTGTCAACGTCATCTATGAAGGCCGATGTACCAGGGCTTAAGTCAGGCCAAAAAGTCAGGCTAAAAAAATCTACTTTTACTCTGTTAAAGGAAAATCTAAAGCTAAGTCAGCTTTAGAGAAACAAAAAATTGGCAATATGCCATTCACTACCCGAAGTGGCAAGGAAAGGATAAGGCCTTGGCCTTTATTTATGACTGGCAGTTCTAGTTGTGATGATTTAAGCCCTTCTGCTTGTAGAAGAGGTACAAAAATGTTTTAAATTATCTCCGAAAAGTCATAGATTCCCAGACGAGAGTCCAAGTGTGTCTGCGGTTGCCATGTGTGAGCCTGACCTTTCTAATACTGTACTTGAAGAGGATCCTACTTCCACCATTTGTTTGCCCTCTGCAAATGTGGGGATGAGCAGCACAAGTTAACATGCTGACGTAGAAATCGAGGATGTTTCTGTGGAATTGGATGAGAATGATATTTATGTAGTTGGCGATAACAACAAAGATGATGAGGATGTTGATGCAAAGGATGTTTGTGCAAAAACTGTAAATCACAATCAGGCAATAGTTGTTGCCCATGGTGGGAAAAATCCCATTGTTGGCATGCCTTGGCAAAGGACCAAAAAATCCACATCTCATGTGGAATCATTTCCAACTAAATCCGGACAACCTTTGCCAAGCCATTTGTAACTGTTGCCATGTAACAGTGAGTACAGGTAAGGACCTTAACCATCTTGGAACCTCTTCCCTGTTACATCGCTTGCAGCGCATTCATCAAATTGGAAAGGGTATTGAAACTTTGGGGACAAAAAAACAAACAACAATCAGCCCAGTGTCACCTAGCTGCTCCCTTCTATCTGGATCCAAGCGCTTGCAATATCCACCACCAACACCTGCATCATCATCAACATCCTAATTCGTGATCGGAAGTAGTCCTGCATCCAATATAATAAGGACTGGCTCCTCTCCTATCCATTGTTCCTCAGAAGGATCCTTGAGTGTTACGCCTGCTGCTGCTGCTGTTGCTATGAGTGGATCTTCATCCCAGAAGGGGACCAGGAAGAAGACTACTTTTAGTAGTTCAAGAAGTTCAACCAAACAATTGACTGTCACACAGTCCTTTGGTGAAAAAGTATGACGGCAAACACCCAGTTGCACAGCGGATTACTGACGCCATAACAGCTATGCTGGTATTAGATGTGCATAGTACCTAAGAAGAAACTTTAGATACTGTGCATAGTGATATAGAGCAATCACAATCAAATTTTAACATATATTGGTGTTTGCTTTCTGTTAGGATACAGAAAGCTTGTATATAGTGAGCAAAATACTTTTATTCACATAAGTACCTAAACAATATAAAATAAAAAAATAAAATCACAATTGATATAATAGCATATTTTATAAAAAGACAATATTGATCTTAATATGCCAAAATTGACATATGGAATTAAGAGTAAATGGATAATTTAAAATGCATGCAGAGCTGTTAAATCACCACTCCTGTGTGGAAATAATCAGAGTTCCCAGCTCATTAAATGTTAGTAGTAACAAGAGAATCTTTGTTTCTTATAGTTGAAAGCAAGTAACTATACTGTTGCAATATTAAATGGTCTCAAAGAACAAGCCTGAAACATACACTTGCAGCGGTGAGTGATATACTGGCGTTACTGGCGTCCCAGTTATATCCACATGTAGTGGCGGGCTGGGCAGGGTGCCATGTCCCCCCGGGCAGCAGCGTCATGCGGGCCGCGGGCAGTCTGTGTCACTGTGACACAGGGGGTTCAAGTGTGATTTCTCAGGAGGGGTTTGCAAGTGTCTTAAACCAGGAAGGGGTTTCTAGTCCCATACTTCAGCAGGATTTTTCAAGTTCCATACCCCAGAAGGGGGTCTCAAGTCTATTACCTCAAAAGGGGGGTTCAAGCTCTGTACCCCATGTAGGGGGTCTCAAATCTCTCATCCCAAGAGAGAGTTTCAAGTCTCTCATCCCAAAGGGGGGGTTACAAGTCTCATGCCCCAGGAGAGAGTTTCCATTTCAAGTACCACACCCCAAGAATGGGCCTATGATTCAAGTTTCATCCCCCTGAAGGGGATTTCAAATGTTGTACCCCAGAAGGGGTTTTCGAGTACTATGCCTGAGCAGGCAACCTCCGGTGATCTATCCATCTCAGTTATGAATTCTTATTTTCCTACTTCCGAAGGATCTTTACAAACCCCTATCTCTCTAAAAATTGGGCCTAAAGTTTTTGTAGTCAAACAGACTTCTCGGGGAGTGGATAATCACATGGGAAATTTAACATTTGTGATCTCGGAAATCTCTGGTTTTCTGGGGAGAAAAGGACTGAAGTCTCTAGTAGAGGCCGTTGGGGGTAAAGTTGTGGAAGATATTAGCAAAGAAACCAATTAACTCGTCATGAGCCGGGACGGTAATAAATCCAAACGAAAAATGGCAGAGTCTTGGTATCAAGGTCATAGATGAGAATGAGTTATTTGAATCTATGTATTCCTCGTCCAGCGATGAATCTGTTCCTGAACATATTCTCACTGATAATAACGAATTAGGTGACACTGGTTTGAGTAAGGAACATCAACCGATATCGTTCATGTCCTCTGTTCATCAGTCTGTGGATTTTCAATGTAGTTCCATGTCTACTCCTGATAGTGACTTGTCCATTCCAGTTTGTTTGACTAAAATATCTGAGGTATCTACATTTCTGAAAGAAAAAGGCTCCAAATGAAAGACCAAGGAGACTTCGTGTTCGTGATCAGATCTTCCACCTTCCTCTATAGATAAAACCAGTTCTTCAGCTAAGGTTCTTAGCACTAAGCAAACATTTTTTTTTGTACTCCTAGTGAAGAATTCTTCAAGTTTTTTGAAGCCTCCTTGCATTCCTGGAAATTTTTCTTGAAGGTATTCTTGTGCGTGTCTTTGGGGTTCGGAGTCCACCCTGAAAGGGGGGGTACTGTCAGGATCCGGCCTGGGATCTGTCTTTACTTACCGCTGAACTGGTGTCTTTAGGCTCCGAGGTGTTCAGACGTCAGTGGCAGTGGTGGGTTATGGCTGAGGATTCTCCCTGGGGTCCAGTTGGACTTCCATTCATGCGTCCAGACTCCTGTTTTAGCAGGCATGGGCGCAACCATGTTGGTTCATCTCACCTGACCAGTTTCCTCCAATGGCAGTCCTGCTAGTGTCTCAGCTGATCTCAGGATCCAATGACCAGCTGGTTGTGGGTATTTAGGACCGAATCCTGGAACAGGAAGTTGCCTGATCAACAATTGTCACTCCTACTGTGCTAGTAGAGTCTTGTTCCAGGTTCCCTTGGTTTTCTCGTTTTCCCGTGTTTCCTGGAGCTACAGTGCGACCAACATCCCTGCCTGTGTGCCTAGTCTCCAGTGTTTCCTTTGAGCAACAGTGCGATTACATCTCTGTCTATGTATTAGTTCCAGCGTTTCCTTTGAGCAACAGTGCGACCAACATACAAATTGCCTGTGTACAAATTACCAGTGTCTTCCGGAGCAGCAGTGCGACTAACATCTTTGCCTGAGTGCTTCACCTCCAGCGACAGTGTGCTTATATCTTTGCCTGTGTGCATTATATGTGCCGTTCCTTGGTGCAAAAGTGCGTCCGCACACCACTACCAGTGTATCCCTCTAGTGCCATCCCATGGTGCAAAAGTGCTTCCGCACGCCACTACCTGTGTATCCTTAGAGTGCCACCCCGTGGTGCAAGAGCATCTGCATGCCACTACCTGTGTATCCTTCGAGTGCCATCCCATGGTGCAAAAGTGCGTTCTCACGCCACTACCTGTGCATCCTTCGAGTGCTGTACCGTGGTGCAAAAGTGCGTCCGCACGCCACTACCAGTGTACAACTCGAGTGCCATCCCGTGGTGCAAAAGTGCGTCCGCATGCCACTACCTGTGTATTACTCGAGTGCCACCCTGTGGTGCAAAATTGCATTAGCACGCTACTTTCAGTGCATTTCTCAAGTGCCACTTCCAGTGTACCTCTCAAGTGCCAATTCCAAAGTACCTTTCAAGTGCAATCCAATTGTGCAAAAGTGCATCTGTACGCTATTCCTGGAGTACTCCTCGAGTCTCTATTCCCACAGATTTTGGATACCTGATCAAAGGACCGCGACCTGCCTGCAGGGTACAGCTAAACCCTTATCCCACTTGGAGGGGTCACTGGTGAACACCTCCCTGCAGGTTAGACTCCGCACCTTTGACCAGGTCTCGCCAAAGTCCAAGATCTGTGGATGAGGAGTTCTGATATCCAGGCCTCTAACCCCAAATTCTTCCAAATCCAAGATCACAACCCCTCAGTAAGGGATTCCACAATGGCAAACCTGACACCCAGGCTTCTTCCAACAGGACAGACAAACGCCTCTATGGATGATGCTTCTATAGAACCTCTGTAGGCACAGCATCATGTGTGCCATCAGGAAGGTCATCAGCTGCGTAGGTTCACCCAGGAATTCTTTTTTGGAATGGTCAAGTGGCTGTTGATTGCTGTGGCAGCCTGTGTAGCATTTGTTGGTCTATGCTTGAATTGCTCAAATATGTGCACAGATATGTGGACAAAATACCCTTTGACCAACTAGGAGGATTATAAGGCAATCCTAAACTCCACCTGCAGCAATTCCATCTGCCAGCTCCAACAACAAAACAGACAAGATCAGTGCTTCTGCTTCTCCAAACACGATTCCAAGTATCCTGATATCCTCCTTCCGCATTTCTTTTTCTGCCTCCTGGACTTGCATCAGGCATCATTGTACATGTCCTGTATGCACAAATGTGTTAAAAAAATGCTATATATTACTAACTACAAGCAATGTACGACATGCCTGAAATTGAACTGCTGCAATTCCACCTGCCAGCTCTATCCACAAAGGGACAAAAAGTTACATATATTATATAGCAATTTAGTACAACTTGCTAACATTTGGAAAAATAAAATGTGTTTACAAACTAGAGGTAATGATGGAATTTGTGTGGCTTTACTCATTGATGAGCTCTGACACACACTCACTGTTACATAGAAATGACCAAACTGAGTTATGTTTGGGAACGTGCATACAGGCATTGGACGGGGCGTAACCGTCAGTATGGATCTTGTGTGTCATTTATGTTGTTCTGAGTGAAAACTGGGCATGTAGTATGTGGATCACTAATAATAACATAGAGAAGATTAGAAGAACATATATTAATCTAAATAAAAACTTTCACCCACAAATATTGACTAGAAATATATAACCCATAGTGCTGATGTAATAGAACATAATTTAAAAATAATCCATTAAATATAAGGCCATATCAGCCAGTAATTCACTGCTCTGCAGGTAATATTATTTTTACAGGCTAAATATATGTTTTTATTGGTATTAACAGACACTTCCAGTTGGTAATATTGATTGATTGTTCCAATAAAAATATAATAGGGAACAATCTGTGTAAGGGTCATTTGTAATAAAGAAAACTCTGTTAACATTTTAGGGGATTATATGTGTTTTTCTACATTCTTTTAGGGTTGATCCTCATTTAAAGCTGTGTCCATAGAACATTCCAATATAGACAATATTTTGATGGGATGTGTGCGGAATGCCGACCGTCTAAATACTGGCGCCAAAATCCAGACAGCGTCGGGATCCCGGCACAGTATCCCAACCGCCAGCATCCCGAAGGTAAATACCGCCAGTTAGGGGAGGGTTAGGTTTAGGCACTAGGGGAGGGAGAGTTAGGTTAAGGGTGCAGGGAGGGGAAGGTTAGGTTTAGGCACTGGTGGGGATGTTAGGTTTAGGCACTGGGGAGGAAGTGTTAGGTTTAGGGTGCGGGGAGGGATAGGTTGGGCTTAGTCACTAAAGGGGGAGGTTAGGTTTAGGCACTGGGAAGGGAGGGTTAGGGTAGGGGTTAGGGTTAGACTTACCTTGCTTCCTTATGGGTGTCGGGATACTGACTGTCGGTATTCTGACCAGCGGCATCCCGACCGCCGGTAATCCATACCCAACCCGATTTTAATATATGCACATACATTTTATACTAATGTTACCTTACTCACTTCATAAATGTAATTTTTATTGTTTATACTACACAATGGGCTAAATTATAACTTATCTCTTCGGTCAGGTCCAGCGATATCCCCCTCTATTGCAGGCAGCCGACCACTGCCAGCGATAGGCTGCTGTGTAATGGCCTTTGAGCATTGCACTTTCACTGTACAGGTCTCAGCAAAGCCTAAGCTGAAAAGGCTGCTGTTAGCGATACAGTGACAAACAGTGGTAAGCTAATCTTATTCCTGTATTTTCAAATTCTCAACAGAATGAGTGCTAAAGGGTTAGGTCTCGTTGTTAATTGAATGAGCTGAAGCCCACTTTCTTTATTTATGATTTACAAAAGGGGTGTGCTAAATATTGACCTGCCGAGAGGGTAGATGAAAGCAGGGCCGGCTCCAGGGGTCGGAGCACCATGTGCCGGCTCTCTACAGTGCGCCCCAACAATCTTGCGCGGCCGAGAATGGGGGCGTGGCCTAATTACCATAGGCCATGCCCCCTACGTGATGGTATTTGGAGGCCTGCCCGCATGGCACGCCTCCAAATAACGTCATGCTGGGGGGGAGCCTCACTAGCTGGGCTTCCCCCAGCCCCCTCCCGTTACTGAATGGATGCCACGTGCATGCGCGCAGCATCCATTCAGACTCCGGGGTCCGGTACCGCCGCACAGCTGCATCAGTGGGGGTCCCCAACCTCCTGATTTGACCACCCACGGGCCACGAGTGGATCAGCGGGTGGTCGAACAACCCTAGAGCCGGCCCTGGATAAAAGGCAGCATTGACCACAGCTGGCCAATTAGAAAGTGTTGCCAGGCAGAATATTAGTGCCTGACAAAGAAAAAGAAGAAAAAGAAAGATGGGCATTACGGGGAGCAATTAGCAGAGAGCGTGCTTCCAGTGGGAAGTCACTTTCCTGCCTTCCCGTTGGCCTTACCCGGCTCCTAATGCAGTCACTAAAGGCCGGTGTTGTGCGCTTGAGCTGGTCTGCCTCAGCCTGTGTTTGTGAGTTGGCTCCTGCGCCTGCCAGATTCATTGTGCATGCGCAATTGATCTGACAGTGGGTGAGACACGGGCACTACAGTCAGGAAAGCAACTCCCCTCCTCAAGGAAGCTAAGAGCCGCCATTGTCAAAATTATCCTGCTGGATGTAGCCAATGAGTTCAGTGTAATCCAAATATCTAATGAACTCCACAGACGTCCGATTTCTATCCAGTAGAGTACCTTTGAAATGTGGTAGAACAAATGATTTTCAGCAAGAATGTGCAGCAACTGCATGATGCTATGATCTCACCATGTAGCAAAGAGAGGCCTAACCCAGTACTAAAAAGGTGTACCATTTAAAGAGGCCACTGAGGAGTGTTGCACGACATACGTTGGTCCTGAAGAGCCGATGCTGTGCAGATAATTGTGTAGTGCACAGGTTATCAAACTCAGTCCTTGGGACCCCAAACAGTGCATATTTTCCAGGTCTCACAAAATTGCAAGTGAAATAATTAGCTCCACCTGTGGATCTTTTAAAATGTGTCAGTGAGTAATGAATACACCTGTACACCTGCTGGGTGACCTGGAAAATGTGACGTGCGTGGGATCCTCAGGACCGAGTTTAAGAACCACTGGTTTAGTTTGTATACAGGAAATAGGATGTTCTCTGTATCTTTTCAGCTGTCAGCCAAAAAGAAAAAAAATTGTGGACCGTTCCTCTTATCTGTCAGGTGCGTGTGTACCTATCTAAAGACTATAACGTTTACTTGTCTGTAACTAGTGGCAACTTCCTGCAAATGCCTGTTTTATAATAATGTATGGACACTGGACACACATTCACAAATACTTAAGAACTGTGATTTATTTATAAATAACATTCTGTGTACAGGCACTATTTTAAGTTGGACAAGGGCTGTTATGTTTCTTAGGAAAACATTTCTACAACTAGAATACAACACTGATTTGTTATTTACACCTCCTGAGCTCTCAAACAACATGTAAATAATATCTGTATTGACTTTCGTGTAGAAAATATATTTATATATGGGATTATAGAATAACGCACTCCCTACATACATGGTTATTAGAAATAACAGTAGTCCTTTAAACCATATAACAGTTGTAGGTTGCGTAATATTATACTGAACACAAAAATCCAAGGCTGCATCTAAAATATGCAATAATTTAAAGTTTCACACAACAAACACACACACGAACTGCATACAGTACTTTCCAAGATGACCCACATAATCTTGATATCTATGAGACAATGTCCCGCCACTAATTTTCCAGCTCCAGTACAGATTCATCAAATCCAATAAACTAAATACTAAGGGGGAGTCCAATTCATCACAAGGAATGCCAAGTGGATCCAGAACGGTTGGGTGAAGACACTTCATGACCAGTAACATCATTAATTTTACCGTGTACCCCATAGAGATGACCAGGAAAAGTAGCAATGTTCAGTTACCATTTTTAGCTGTAATGTGTGCAGCTGGATATCACAGTTGCACATTGTACTAAATTTCCTCCTAGCAACATTTGGCTTCCACCAAGGAAAACCACATACTGATCTACACTATGGGCTTGATTCAGTGGTGCACGCTACTGCAGTCGCGGCTCCGTCTTTTACGCTGCTGCTACTGCGTCTTTATGCTAATGTAGCAACTGATGGGCTTCCTGGTGGGAAGTCCACTGGCTGCGGCACTAATCCATCGCTGTATGTATTAAGATGCACCAATAATCGCACCATCTGAGATTGCACCAACCCTAGTGAGAAGCCCACTGGCTGCGGCACTAATCCATTGCTGTATGTCTTAAAATGCACCAATAATTGCACCATCGGAGATTGTACCAACCCTACGGAGGTGCAATCCCTCCATCTGAACATGGCTGCCAGGGAGTGCAATTGCATCTTTGGACGCAGTCACTGACTAGGGCATGCCCGCTTCTGGCTAGCCACCCCCCTGTTACCTCCCAGAAACACACCGAAATTGCATAGATCTGCGTACAATTTCAGTCTGTATCTTCCTGCGGAAACCATCAGGGCGCATGCACAGTGCGACTCGGATGCATGCGCAGTACTTCCAACATTGGCCAACTTTGTGAACTTTGCCATTGCATGCAGGTACTGTTAGCGTGCACCTCGGAATCAGGCCCTATACTGTAGGTTATTCTAGCGAGTAGGACATTGACTTACTGCTTTTCACAGGTAAAACTACATTAAAAGGGACCCATACATCTGAGCCACAAATCCCTGTTCTGCTAATACCAAAATCATTGATTGATCTTTGGCAGTTTGGGCAAAATCCCTGACTTGCTGGTTCTGGGATTTTCTGGGTCAGGATCGGGGGAATCAAGATCTTTTAACATGTTGCATATTCCTGATCCTCCAGCAACGACGTCAGCAGAATGGGCCATTGTGGGAATCAGTCGCAGATATATGGGGACCTCATTTATGCCCTGCTATTTAAATAACATTGTTCATATTAAGGTGCAATTTTCATTAAGTCTTTGGCAGAGCAATTTATAAAAGATTCTTATTTAAGAATGGATGTGGCACGTCCTCTAATTGCAGTGACAATAATTCAATTAAATAATTGATGTCAAAGGTGTTTTTCAGCCAAACTTAATTTAATTGGAAAATTAGTGGCAAAACAAACTTGTGCAGAACAATGTGTACAGGATGACATAATAGATCATGTTGGAAAGCATGATATTGTTCATCAGAATATGTGCAAGTGACATTCCAAAGGTAATCATATATAAACATAAAAGTGATCAACATTTTTGGACCTGAAGTCTAGAGTTACAATGGAGATAATGCTCTGGAATAAGTTGAAGTCATACTGAGGACACATGTGAAACAGTCCTATCAGCACTTTCTTTCCCTTGTGTAACCACCTCTAATGTGATATCAGCTACTGGTTTATTCTAGTTCAACATAAAACAGACCCAGAATGGAAATTGCCTGACAGTCATAGATGCAGCATGCTTATTTTCAGAGTGACTGTCATCCCTGGGTCCGGACATCAAATGCAAGTACAAGCTGCTGCACAGGGACAGAGAACATGGACCCGGACGGAATCGGTATGTAATGCCGCCAGATCAAATACTGACAGCGGCTGCCCGGTGGGTCGAAATCCCGACACCTGGAGATAAGTACCCTAACCTTCCCCTCTCCCCCCTAATCCTAACCTCCCCTAGTGCCTAAACCTAACCTCACCGCCATGGGTGCCTAAACTTTACCCCCCCTCCCTGCACCCTAAACCTAACCCTCCCGGGTGGGGGGGTGCCTAACCCTAACCTCCCCCCTAGTGCCTAACCCTAACTCCCCTTCCCCTAGCCTACCCCTAACCTTCCCCAAGGGGGTGCCTAAACCTAAATCACTCCGGGGGTCCCTAAACCTAACCCCCTCATCCCCGGGCTAAGTGAATACTTACCCGGCAGAGAGGACGACTGGTCCGGCGTCCTCGGCGTTCCAGCGTCGGGATTAACATAGGCGTCGGTATTTCGACGCCTATGTTAAAACCCTTGCTGGGATTACGCTGTCGGGATTGAGATTGGCGGCCATGCGGCCGCTGCCTCATAGTTGGATGTCTCAATTTTGTCAGACTTTGCTAACACAATTTACTGTACTGTAATTTGATTATAAGTACATTAAGGGGGAATGCGGTCAATATACCGACTGTCGGGATGCCGGCGTTTATCATGCCGGCGACGGAATCCTGACACCTGTCAGAATCCTAGCACCTGCATCTTGACCGCAGGCAATTTGACAGTAAGTACTAGGGTTAGGCACTAGGAGAAGGTTAGGTTTAGGGTGCGGGGAGGGGAAGGTTAGGTTTTGGCACTAAGGGGGATGTTAGGTTTTGGCAGCAGGGAGAGAGGATTCGGGGTAGGGAGAGGGGAAGGGTTAGGATACTGACCGACAAGTATCCTAACTCTGTCAGGGTGCGAGCGTCGAGATTCTGATCGCCGGGATGCCGAACACCGGCATCCCATACCCAACCCACATTATGGTATTTTGCTATAATGATGATCTAATGAATGCATTTGCTCTGAACATTTCTGGCATATGAACATGAATATAGCAACCAATAGAGCCATAACTGGGCACATCAGTGCTCTGTGCTGGCCTCACCGACTGAGTGCGTGACGTCATGATGGCTCGCAAAGGGGGCATGCCAGGCTGCTTCGGTAAGTGGAGCGCTGACCGGGCGTCCTCAAGACGCCTCATCGACTGCATATAATGCATAGGATTCAGACCCTCTGAGCTCTGTGCGACAGCACTGGACGCCCATAACTAGTTACGGCCCTGACAAACAAATATAATGTAAATGTAACTTCTCAAAACTTCTCAAAAGTGTGATAAAATGAAAAAATCTCTAGTCTAAGGTTGAGGTGCAAGTTAAAATCCACATTAAGTGCTGCATCGGGACTAGACAGGTACCTCTAATTAAATAACTCTGGGCACTTGATCTGGGAACAGGGGACGCACAGTACAAATCGTGGCTAATTGAATCTCCCCCATAGCTAAAAACTGGAATATAAAAAAATGTCCTTTGGCCCTTATTATATAGTACATGCTATCAGGGACGCAGACAGGGAGGCGGGGGCAGGTACTAATTATACTAATTACCCAGGCCCGGGTTTGTTGGAGGGGCCTGAAAGTGGCCCGGGTCAGCTGCTAAGGGGGACCTTGTCCCCCTTGGCAGCGCTGATGAGGGGTAAAAATATCCCTCTGTGCAGCCACCGGTGGTCTTCTTGTGCAGCCATCAGCATCCCCTGTATGGCCGTTTTTGAGGGGGCGTGGCCATACCCTGCATGCTCAATAGCGGCCACTGTTTTCTGTTTTGTACCACTGTTTTTGGCATAGCATTACCTTATCTATACAGATTGAATCACTGGCGTAACTACCGTAGGTGCGGCTGCTATGGGGCCCGGGCCTCCTACGAAGTTCGTCCCTCCCCCTGCACCTACGCTGCCAGGCAAGCCATGGTCGCATCCTCCTTCAGCAGTGTGCTGCGCAGGGCAGGCACATCTGCCCTCACGGTTGGCTCCGTCTCTCCTCTCTGACTGATACTGGGAGGATTCATGACCGTAATCCTGGAATGTCCCAGGAGGCTCAGCACGGCCACTCCTCCTCCCAGCACCAGTCAGTGAGGAGAGACAGAGCCAAACACTAGTGGAGATGTGCCTGCCCTGCGCAACACACGCTGAAGGATGACAACCACGGAGTAGCGGTAAGTCGCGGAGGGGGGTGGCGAGGGACTTAGGGGGACCCGTGAAAATTACCTCAAAGGCAATGCTATTAAAAAATTGCTGTTATCATTGCAACTGAGCTGGCCCATCCACTACACAGTCTAGACTTCCGCATAGGGTCCAGTGGGGCATTTAGGGTGGATTACTTTAACCGATTGTTATGTTTTCCTTAATATGGCTCTTATATATTGGGTGCAAAGTTTGCCTGCTAGTGGGAGATTCCGTTCCAAACGATGTGCGCGTAGTGCTGCCAGAATTTTTGTGCTCAGAACATCACTGAAGCTCTGTTACTGTAATAGATAAGTTATATACACAACTGAACACTGCAGTGATGTTCGGCAGCACATTGCCACAAATTGAATCAGTCACTAAGATTGTCATCCTGAGAAAGAGTGATAGCAGCAACACTATCTCTCCTCTATTTTGATCAAAATAATAAACTAGATAAACTAATCTTAATAGTACTTAATACTAATAAACATGTATGTAAAAGGTACCAGGACATGACAAAACTTCCTATATTTAACAAAGATTTACATTGTGATTATCTACCATTGACCTGTGGTGTGATAACCTGTGCTGTATTCTGTGTACAGTTAGAACAGGCTTAAAAATAGTGATGAATAGAGAAGACCTGCCCCTTTCACTAGATCATGTCCCCAAACTTTATATTCTGAGAGGATGTCACATATAAATAACAGGAAGGATTTTGAGGCAAATTAAAGGAAATTAAGGAAATAAAAAAGAAATAAAAAATTCCTAGACACACTAATTTACGTAAGGTAAATTATTGCTACAGTACTTGGACAATACTACTACATTATTCTGTTAATATTTACATTAGACAAATACACACTGAAAATATAATTAATAAGGTTAGTATGTATTCTTCATGGTGCCTCCCAAAATAGTGCCATAGCAGTGGCGCACCTGGAGGGATTCCTGGAATCCAGAAACATCTCTCAGCTCCTTTTGTTTCGTGTTGCAATTTGCATTGAATTGTTGCTTTTTATAACAGGGAGTGGTGCCATGATGATCCGATCTCAGCATCATGCAGCAACTCCCAACAGGTTGGGGTATTACAGAAGGGTATGGTTCAATGGGTCTACAATTTCTAGATAGACAGTGATTAGGTAGACAAGGGAGGGAAGATAGACAGGCAATAGATAGACAGGGACTGAAGGTCGACAGGGTCTGAAGGTCGACACACTAAAGGTCGACTCGTAACAAGGCCGACAGGGACAGAAGGTCGACAGGCAAGGTCGACAGGTACAGAAGGTTGATAAGCAATAGGTCGACAGGTACTAAAGGTCGACAGGCAATATGTCGACAGGGTCAGAATGTTGACACACTAAAGGTCGACTGTAACAAGGTCAACATGTATGAAGGTCGACAGACAGAAGGTCGACACACTAAATGTCGACTGGCAACAATGTCGACTGGTATGAAGATCGACAGGCAGTAGATCGACACTCATATAGTCAAATGGTCGACATTTTTTTTTTTAGGGTTAGTGTCAGGGTTAGACACTTACTCCGACAGGTCGACTAGTAACAAGGTCGACAGGTATGAAGGTCGACAGGCAGTAGGTCGACACTTATATAGTCAAATGGTCAACACTTTTTTTTTTTTTAAGATCAGGGTTAGGCACTTATCCCGACGGTTAGGGTTAGGCACTTACCCCGAAGGTTAGGGTTAGGCACTTACCTCGACGGTTAGGGTTAGGCACTTTGGGTTAGGCACCAAGAGGAGGGTTAGGAATAAAGATTAGGGCAAAAAAACAAACAAAAACATGTCGACCATTTTTATGTCGACTATATGAATGTCGACATGTGTCGGACATTTGCACGTCGACTATATGAGCGTCGGCCTGTGTCGGACATTTGCATGTCAACTAAATGAGTGTTGGCAGGTGTCGACCATTCGCACGTCGACTATATGGATGTCGTCATTTGTATGTCGACTATGTGTTGACATGTGTTAACCATTCGCATGGCGACTATATAAGTGTCGACCATTTACATGTCAACTATGTGTGTCAACCTAATGACCATGTTGACCTCGTTACCAGTTGGCCTTTAGTGTGTCGACCTTCTGACCCTGTCGACCCATTGCATCTCGACCTATTGTCTGTCGACCTTCAGTCCCTGTCGACCTATTGCCTGTCGACCTTCTGTACCTGTCGACCTTCAGTCCATGTCGACCTATTGCCTGTTGACCTTCAGTCCCTGTTACCAGTCGACCTTTAGTGTGTCGACCTTCAGTCCCTGTCCACCTATTGCCTGTCTATCTTCCATTGTCTATCTAAACACTGTCTATCTAGACACTGTAGACCTAAAGACCGGATACCATTATGGAATGTCAGGAAGTATTATTCTGTTCTTATGATAAATTCTGCAACAGAAAGTACTAATACCTCAGAACCCTAAGCATTGACTTTACGGGCAGGTTGTATTCACCTAGTGATAATGGAGCCATATAATTAGCAGTCGTTGCTTGTTTTGAAACTAAGGGGCTGATTCAGGTTGGATCGGAATTGCAGGTTGCGTTGCTGAATCAGCCCCAAGTATTTAAGAAAAGCTACATGTAATGCTATCTCCTTTAGTTGCTCAATGTTGCCATTTAAACTTCATTAATCTCAACCACAGAGACTGATGGTAAAGGAAATGAACTGTTGATCACAAAATATTGTCAACAATTCTTTGGGCATTTCATTTGATGTGCTTAATCATCTAAAATCACATCTAGTAGTCACACTGTATATGCATTCCATTTGATTTAGAATGGCACATGTAGCCCTAGCTATAGGGTATATCTGTCTGTTAAAAACAATTGGATATACTATAGCTGCCCTCCCTTTTTGGTTTGGAAAGTGGAATTATGCACACAGATATACTGCGCATAAGGGTACTGTCATCTTTTGACCATAGAAAGAGTAAAACCAGAGACATTTTGTGTGACTCATATTCCATAAGAATGAGAGTCAGTTACAGTATATTGTAAAAGTCTATATATTGAAAAGTCTATGGCCCTCATTCAGAGCCGTACGCTCTGAGCAGAGCGCACGCTCTGCATGAGGGCCGGGCTCCTTTTTCATGGAGCGTCCTCCTGGACGCTCGTATAGCTGTGGGTCACCACCCACAGGCTATACGAGCGTGCATTTTGATGGCCGCGATGGTCGTGACCATCGCGACCATCGAAATTGCGAGCCGGAGCCTGCGGTTGAGGTTTTCAACCGCAAGCTCCGGAGTGATTTTGGCTCTATCAGAGCCAAAATCACTCCCACTGACATCACTAGTGATGTCAGTGGGCCGGCTTCTGACGGGAGGCGTTCCCGTGGGAACGCCCCCGTCAGGGAGGCACGCCCCCGGCACGCCCACCAAAGGGGGCGTGCTGTCAATCAACATTGACAGCACGCCCCCTTTGATCGGACACAACGAGCGAAGGAAAGTCCTTCGCTCGGCGTGTCTGGCGCATGCGCACGACGGAGCTCCCTCCGTCGTGCGCATGCTCAGTGCAGACCATCGACCCACTTGCGAGCGTACAGCCGCTCGCGAGTGGGTCTGAATCAGGCCCTATATCTTTACAACTGCCTTGCAGTTCTCGGATGGGTAATGTTACACAATATTCCTTTCTTTTTATAATAAATCTACTTGTCTTTAAATATATGCAAAAATATATAGAAATGCATTGTGTCAATTTTGTGGTGGCAACTCAGTCACCTGTGTACACAGGTCTTAATGAATGGTTACAACTTGTTTGCTTGGCTATTTCACTTCAGTAATTCAGAAGGTCATTTGGAAAGTTTGGTTATCACTCTAATCAAAGCTCCATTTTCATCCTTCAGACGCTGGTTGTCAGACTTCAAGTCCGAGAGGACCTAAAAGAGAAGTGTAAGAATCAATTAGGCATGCCTTTGTAATAGATAATGATGTAGCAAAGATGTAGATAATGAAGCCTTTATATTTTGTTGTATTTTCTATGTAAATGCTAAGTAACCTAGGGGGCCACATTTATCAACGAGTTTTATCACTTACAACTAGAGATGTGCGCCGACCCTCGTGTTTTGGTTTTGGATCTGGATCTCCCCTGGTTTTGGATCTGAATCTGGTTTTAGATTTTTTTTCCTTGGTGTTTTGTTTATCGGTTTTGGTTTTGGATCTGGATTTTTTTCTTAAAATATCATAAAAACAGCTAAACTCACATCAAATGGGCCTGTTTTTGTTCCTACAGTATTTATTAACCTCAATAACATTTATTTCCAGTAATTTCCAATCAATTTTGACCACCTCACAATATAATTTTTTTCATCTAGTTAAGGCCAAAAAGGTTGCATCCAGCTAGCTGGCTGACTAAGCTAAGTGACACAGTGGGCGGCACTAACATGTGGAAGTTCAGCTTCCACTTTCCAACACGGATACAGTGTGTTATACAGTGTGGGTTGGATACACCAATAGTGCACTTACTGTGACAGCAGTGTCGGCAGTGCGGGGTGCTGGCGGTGTCCTCAATGCGGAAGTGCCGTCAGTGTTGGCAGTGTCGTGGTCTTGGCAGAATGGGGGTCCTGGCAGTGTCCCGAGTGTATAGTGCCAGCATTGTTGGCAGAGCGGGGGTTCCAGGGGTGTCCTCAGTGCAGGAGTGCTGACAGTGTCGGCTGTGCAGGGATGCCCTCGGTGTGGGAGTAGCGGCAGTGCAGGGTCACTGGTGGAGTCCTCAAAACATGGGGCAGTAGTGTGGGGGTACTGGCAGTGTCCTTAGTGCAGGGTGCCGGTGGTGCAGCAAAGCAGGGGTACCAGCGATGTCCTCAGTGCTTGTGTGCTGACAGTGTCAGTAGTGCAGGGGTGCCGGTGGTGTCCTCAGTGTGGGAGTGCCGGCAGTGTCAGCCCTGCGGGGGTTGCTGACGATGCCCTTAGTACATGGGATGGCAGTGCTGCGGTGCTGGCAGTGTCCTTAGTAAAGGGTACCGGCGATGTCGGCAGTGCGGGGGTGCCAGCGGTGTCTTTAGTGCAAGTTTGCTGGCTGTGTCAGCAGTGCAGGGGTTGCTGATGGTGTCCTCAGTACGTGGAATGGCAGTGCTGCGGTGCTGACAGTGTCCTCAGTGAATGGTTCTGGTGATGTCGGCAGTGCGGGGGTGCCAGCGGTGTCCTCAGTGCAGGTTTGCGGACTGTGTCGGCAGTGCACGGGTGTTCTCAATGCAAGGTGCCGGTGATGTTGGCAGAGCAGGGGTGCCAGCGGTGTCCTCAGTGCAGATTTGCTGACTGTGTCGGCAGGGGTGTTCTCAATGCAGGGTGTCGGCAGAGTGGGGGTGCCAGTGGTGTCCTCAGTGCATGTGTGCTGACAGTGTCAGCAGTGCAGGGGTGCCAGTGGTGTCCTCGTGTGGGAGTGCCGGCAGTGTCAGAGGTGCGGGGGTTGCTGACTGTGTCCGTAGTACATGGGATGGCAGTGCTGCGGTGCTGGCAGTGTCCTCAGTAAAGGGTACCGGCAATATCAGCAGTGTGGGGGTGCCAGTGGTGTCTTTAGTGCAGGTTTGCTGGCTGTGTCGGCAGTGCATGGGTTGCTGATGGTGTCCTCAGTACGTGGAATGGCAGTGCTGCGGTGCTGGCAGTGTCCTCAGTGAAGGGTAGTGGCGATGTCGGCAGTGCGGCGGTGCAAGCGGTGTCCTCAGTGCAGGTTTGCTGACTGTGTCAGCAGTGGAAGGGTGTTCTCAATGCAGGGTGCCGGCAATGTCGGCAGAGCGGGGATGCCAGCGCTGTCAGATTTGCAGACTGTGTTGGCAGGGGTGTTCTCAATGCGGGGTGACGGCAAAGCAGGGGTGCCAGCAGTGTCCTCAGTGCATGTGTTCTGACAGTGTCGGCTGTGCAGGGGTGCTGGTGGTGTCCTCAGTGTGGGAGTGCCGGCAGTGTGGGGGTCGCTGACGGTGTCCTCAGTACATGAGGCAGCAGTGCAGGGGTGCCGGCAGTGTCGGCAATGGTGGTGTCGGCAGAGGGGGATGCTGCCAGTGGGGGTGCCGGCGGTGTAGGCAGCAGGGTGTGCCGGCGGTGTCAGGCAGTGGAGGATGGTGGGTGCCATCTTCTTTTGCTTCCTGTGTGCATATTAAATGGGCTTAATGCTGATTGGCTGAGAGCCGCTCAATACAAAACCTCGCGACCCGACAGCGGGATCGCAAGGTTTTGCCTAGGGTGAGCGATCTGGGGAAGGCAGGGAGATCCGAGCTTGGCTCAAATTGCCCCGGATCCCTGAAATTCGGGAGGGGTCGGTTTTCTGAGAACCAAACCCGCTCATCCCTACTCACATCATTCATTTATCAACGAGATTTATCACTCACAATGGGTGATAAAACTTGTTACGTATAATAATGGTGCCACAGCCAATCAGCTCCCAGCTGTCAACTGTTTGAAAAATAACAGTTGGGAGCTGATTGGCTGGAGCACCATTTATCATACGCAGCAAGTTTTATCACCCATTGTGAGTGATAAATGTCGTTGATAAATGAGGCCCCTAGGGACTTGCATATCTCAGATGGGAAGTAGTTATGCTGGGTACACACTGGCAGATATATTGGCTGATCAATTGATCGGCCAATATATCGTGTGCTTGCTGGCCAAACAAACTAGAAAGCTTGGGATTGGATTCTATGAATGTTGAATGGATAAGATCAAGGTTGCAGGATATGTAGTAACAGAGAGTTGTAGTAAATGGAGTGTATTTACAGGAGGGAAAGGTTACCAGTGGAGTACCCCAGGAATCTGTACTTGGGTCTGTGCTTTTTAATATCTATGTTGGTGATATTGCAAATGGTATTGAAGGGAAGGTATGCCTTTTTGCAGATGACACAAAAGTATGCAACAGGGTAGACACACCAGGAGGGGTAAAACAAATGACTAAGGATCTGGGTAGACTAGAGTAATGGGCAAGAACATGGCAACTACAGTTTAATAGTTTAATGTAAAAAAAAATGCAAAATCATGGACACTATAATGGAAAATATAGAGGAGGAAAGAGATTTAGGAGTCACAGTTCAGATGACTTGAAGGCAGGCAAGCAATGCACCAAAGCAATGAGGAAGGCAAGTCAGATGCTTGGTTGCATAGGGAGAGGAATCAGTAGCAGGCAAAAATAAGTGATAATGCCACTGTATAGGTCCTTGGTACGGCCTCATCTAGAATACTGTGTTCAGTTCTGGAGGTCATATCTCCAGAAGGATATAGACACATTAGAGACGGTACAAAGAAGGGCAACTAAAATGGTGCATGACCTACAGCACAGAACTAACCTAGAAAGACTAAAAGATCATAATATGTATAGTTTGGAACAGAGAAGGGAAAAGGGGGACATGATAGAAACTTTCAAATACATGAAGAGTTTTAACAAGGTACAGGAGGGAAGCATTCTTCAAAGGAAGAGATGTACAAGAACATGAGGACATGCACCGAAACTGGATGGAGGTAGGCTCAGAGGAAATTTGAGGAAAAAAGATAAGTAGAATAGCCTCCCATCAGATGTGGTTGAAGCTAAGACGGTGGAACAATTTAAACAAGCTTGGGATAGGCATAATAATATCCTTAAGAGACACGTAAGGTGCAAATAGGGTTAAAGTTGCCAAAAGGATAGATGAAAAGGGGCAGACCAGATGGGGTGAGTGGTTCTTATCCGCCACCAAATTCTATGTTTCTATGTTTCTATATATAAATTGAAGCAAATTATTTTCAGTAGGCCAGCCTAAATTCCAATGCTGAAATACACCAGCATTACACTGCAAACAATAGGGCTCATGCAAGTTGGACGTATGATGGAGAAAAAGTGGCAAAATGCATCTTTTCACACTGCACATTTGTACCAAATCATAGGCATTCTGATTGAGTGGTATTTAGCGTATACAAATCATTGCCTGAATGGGGCAGAAATTCTTGATATGTTTGTACAATTTTGTGGTATACACAGTTAGTAAACAGTAGATGACAGCGGAAAGCATTGTTGTAGACACACCAGCCAGATAGACTTAACCAGGAAAATGGGTTTATTGCAGTGAAACAGTTTTGTACAGCCGTAATGACAGTTACATACACAATCAGCAAACAGCAGACTGTCCAGTCATGTAGGTATTGCGAGATATAGCAGGTCCCCCTCGGAGCCAAGGACTACACATCTGTGTAGTGCTTTGGTGCTCAAACACAGTGACCCAAGATGGAGTCGCACATGCGCAGACTATCTTTTGGCATCCTCTTGGTAAAGGATAAATGTTTCAGATACAGAGCATCATTGAGGAATCACAGTAGCACACTCCAAATACAAACACCCCACCACCGTGCAAGCTCTCTGTTACATAAACATATATATGGCTTCCTTTGCAGCAATCTAAAATGTAAACATGTAATACCATACCAACATGTTCAAGTATATTCTAGTCTACATTTCTGTAGAAAGAAGACTAACAACTTTGATGTAATCCCTTTAGTGAGCATATCAGCAGGAGTCTTGTCACTTGCTATATGGACCACAGCAAAAGATCCATTCTCCACAAGCTCATTGGCTTACTATACTATACTTTGCAGTTATATTTTCAATGTAGGTTTCCTGATCTATATATGATTCCTTTCTCTAAATCTCTGTAATTCTCAGGCCTAGCAAGTGGTCTGCAGTACCTAAATACTTCATGTTGAACTTTTCTCCTAACAGCTGCTTAACATTTGTGATGTGCCGTTCTTGGCCTGCTAGTCACAAATCATAAGAATACACAACAATAACAAAGAGTTTCTATGTATTTGTGGTAGAGACAATAATCAGTATTTGGACACACAAAGTCCATTATTTGCAGTACAGCATCTAGCTTGAGGTACCAACAATGACCACTCTGTTGTAGACCATACAAAGCTTTCTTTAAGAGACAGACTTTCCCTCTTGATGTACATCACTTCTGTTACGCTGAGTCAAAGTCTAATTGGTGTTACAGCATATTGAACAAGGTAGATATAGTAATGGCAAACGTAGTATACTGTACCTTGCTACAGGAGAGTAAGTTTCACTGTAGTCAACTCCAGATATCTGCATATAACCCTTTGTGACAAAGCAAGCTTTGTAATCGGCAATACTGTAGTTCCATCTGCTTTCATCTTTTTGCAGAAAATCCACTTGATCTTTACTGTTTTGCGGTGGCCTCTCAACTACAGTTCATGTGATATTGTCATTGGGTGATGTCATCTCCTTATTTATTGCTGATTTCCACTCATACCAGATGTTACTTGACTTTGCCTCTTGGATATATTGAAGTGAACAGAATGCGATATTTGCAAACTCATCATAATATCTTTTAGGTGGTTTTCCACTATTTGGCCTTGCAGAAGTTCTTTTCTGCGGTTGGGTGTCCATGCTGCTTTGTTTTAAGTGGTGCCTTTTCTTGGAATATAATATCTCTTGGTTTTATAAGATTTCTCTTTTTAGGATTCATTTACTCTCTTGACAATATCCAAGCATGATACACTTCACAGATTTGGGATCAAGCTTATGTAATTTCTTCTTGGGATTTGTCAATAAGCAATGCACCAAAATACTCTGATTGATACTTGGCTTTCCTCCAAGTGTCTTCTATAACAACTGTGGGAGAACAGTTCTTTTTTTAGATACACTGCTGTAGATACTGTTTCTTCCCAAAAATTCTTGTTCAGGCCAGCATCCTTTAGTATAGATCAAGCAACATAGCATTTGATGGCAGATAAGAACTAATCTGCACTTTAGGGTTAGGGTATTAGGGTTAGTTTAGGGGTTTGGTTTAGGAGTTTGGGTACTACGGATAAGGGATAAGGTATTAGGGTTGGTTTAGTGGTTTGGGTTAGGGTATTAGGGTTAGTTTAGGGGTTAGGGTATAGGGGATAGGGTATTAGTGTTGGTTATGTGGTTTGTGTTAGGGGTTAGTTTAGGGGATTGGGTAAGGGGATTAGGGATATGGTTCTAGGGTTGATATAGTAGTAGGGGTAAGAGTATTAGGGTTAGTTTTGGAGTTTGGGTAAGGGTATTAGGGTTGGTTTAGTGGTTTGGGTTAGGGTTCTCCATTCTAGTGCCGTTTGCACACTCAATTACAACATTCTGCTCTGGCGTATATGCAATGGACAGTTTATGATCAATACCATGCTTCTTTAGAAAGGTTTTAACATCTATGTTTAAATATTCTCCATTGTAAGACCTCAAGACTTTCAATTTGTAACCAGTTTGAGTTTCTACTGATTTCTTGTAGTCAGCAATTTTGTTCATCACTTCATTATTTTCTTTGATGAAATAAATGTGTATCATTCTAGTGAAGTCATCGATGAATGTTATGAAGTGTCTGTAACAACTTATATAATTTTCACCTCCATTGGACCACACACATCTGTATGCACCAATTCCAAGGGTGCCTCAGCTATGCTTGCTGATTTTGGGAAGGGTCAATGGCTTTGCTTGCCTATTATACAGCATTCACACACTTGCCTTCCAGGTTTGCTCACCTTTATCACTGCAACCATCCCGTCAAGAAGTTTAGGGATGCTGTCATATCCAAGGTAACATAACCTACTGTACCAGAGTTCCATAGACTATGAGTCAAAAGTCATCATTGCATAGCACTCATCTACGGTATGTCAAGGACATATAGTTTTCGGCTCCGGGTACCTGTTGCTATTGCGGTCCCCCTTTTGTTTCGCACAACACACTTTCCTTATGCAAACTAGACTATTATATCCTTTCTGGTTTAGGACACTTATGGCTATGAGGTTTATTCCCATATCTGGTACATATAACATATCTTAAATTTCTGTGATTCTGCACAGGTGGGTTGTAACTGTCCCAACTTTTGTAGCTGTAAGTACTTTATCTCCTATTCCTCTGACTTTTATAGGACCACACGTGCTGGCACGGTATTTTGTAGATCCGGCTCGGGACCCTTAGATCTGACTGATATGCATAGGAAATGAAGTGGCTTGATGATACTTTGGCTCATGGGTATGAACAGGTACTTAGGTACACTAGTGACAGTGTAGGAACCAGAGACTTGTGATATGCAAGGATACTGGACTGGAACCGGAGTGAACAGACCAGATCCACTGGGCAACCCCTCATCTAGTCGTGAAGGCCAGCAAGACCAGGGATATACTCCAGCAACAAGCGTGAAATCCAGGACTCAGAACAGTATAATACTGATAGATAGGAACTCAGAACTCAAGCCAGGAATCAGAGTATTATGTAGTCAGAGTACAACTTGCGGAATCTGTAACTCTTGTACAGCTCTGAAGCAAGACCTGGAACTGGAACCGATGAGCAACTCAAAAACTGAGAGTCAGGATAGGTAATACAGCTTACTGGAAACCTTAGTGTACAGACCGTATTCTGCACATGGAACTCTAGCCCTGGAACTAGCAACTTTTTCTCAAGACAATAGCACACTGTGCAGGGAATCCAATGCAAGCTCAGCACAATAGTATAACCTGATAACCTGGACAACCACTGAGGATAGAGTACAACAGCATAAGTAACTTGCATGCACTGTCCCAGCGGTATGATGGAATGAAGACCGTGGCTGAACTCGCCGGCTCTGCACTGAGGAATAACAAGTCGGTATGCAGTGTGGAAGCTGTCATGCTGATAGGTGATGGTACACAGCGGCAGATAGAAAAGTGGTATACTTGCTAGCAGAGACGAAGTGGTTGGAGAAGGTCTGTATGCAGCATGGAAGCTGTGGTGCTGACAGGTAAAGGAACACAACGGCAGATGGAAAGCAGTATACTTGCTGGTTGAAACTAAGTGGTTGGAGCAGATCTGGAGCACAGTGGCAGATAGAAGACAGGTCTGTATGCAGCGTGGAAACTGCAGCGCTGACAGGTGACACTACACAGCAGCAGGTGGAAGGCTGGTAATAGTAAACTCACTGGCTGACCGGAGTGGAAGAAGCAGGTCTGTATACAGTATAGAGGCTGCGGTGCCGGCAGGGGAAGATGGTAAATAGTGAGAATCCACAAAGTAGCAGATAGTCACAGAGGACACGATCACAGGATACAGGAGTAAGCCTGTAGCCTAGATCTATCCTGGGTAGGAACATGTTCAGGCAATGTGTTGCTCACAGGAAGTGGTTTAAATAGGAGGTGGTCAATAGCCATTGGTCTAAATGATCAGGTGAGCACACAGGTGCATTAGTTAATCCCAGGGAAGCATCCCTGGGATGTTTTGGAAACTAAAATAAACAAATGTCTGAGTCTATAAGGAATGCTAAGACATGCTAAATGTAGTGAACTACTCTTGCAACTGGCCCAATATGATTACACTTATCACTCCAGCAAGTCCCTGCACACACCTGCACCGCATTACCTTTCAAACACACCATTGGCCTAATCTGATCACACTTATCACTCCAGCTAGTTCCTGCACACACCTGCACCGCATCATCATTCAGCAAGTCCCTGCACACACCTGCACCGCATTACCTATCAAACACACCATTGGCCTAATATGATTACACTTCTCACTCCAGCTAGTCCCTGCACCGCATCACCAATCAGCAAGTCCCTGCACACACCTGCAATGGATTACCTTTCAAACACACCATTGGCCTAATATGATTACACTTACCACTCCAGCTAGTCCTTGCACACACCTGCACCGCATCACCAATCAGCAAGTCCCTGCACACACCTGCACCATATTACCTTTCAAACACACCATTGGCCCCATGAGTCACCTGACCACACCCCCACCCCGGAAGTGCTCTACATAAGAACCTCAGAAGCATTGATCCTCTCACACCTCCTTGAAGAAGGCATCTGTGCCGAAACACACGCTGCAACCCAGCCTCCCAGCGGCTCACCCATCCACACCTATGGCTCCGCACCACCAGCAGCATGACCAAGAGCCAACCTCAGCTGCACACTCCGGTCGCTGACCTCCGCAGACCAATCAGAACAGCCGTGCACCTGCAGCACACCAGCAACACGCTGATCCAGCTCACCAACAAACCTGCAGCTTCCAACCTATCTGCAACGGCCGCAACGTCGACCTACATCACCATAACAAAAAACCTAACGGTAGGTAAGTACTGCCAAGTCGCACACCAACATGCGGGACACCGCACAGGTGTTCCAACCCACTTTGCAAATACCCCCACCCCCCGAGACTTCCTAGACTGTCAACCATAGGTCCAGCAGGGGTGACGTGCAAGGTCACTGAACCGCACAGGAAGGAGCCCCCTTAAAGGGTCCACCTACCTCCCCAGTCTCATCACCACTCATCACTGAACCCCACCCACCTGCCCGGGATCTCAACAGAGCAGCATTGTGACTACTCAATAAAAGATTTTGCCCCAAATTACTGTGTCTCGCTGGCCTCATTTTGATCCTATTTTATTCCCCTTTTCACATTACTCCATACCCAATCACACCCTCCTTCTCACTCCCAAAACACCACCACCACCAGAAGAAACATTCCAATTAACACCACTCACAAACACACACAAGTCATCACCATCACCACTACTAGCAGAGCGCACCTTACCCCCCCTACCCCCATACGTATTCAGTGCGGGAAAGGTACTCCCACACAAAGGTGCAGCACCCTGAAACCACAACACCCCACCCCTTGGTCAATGAGAGTGCAGTTCTACCGCCCATCTTCATACTCTTGCAACTAAACTGTCTTGTGGCACCTGTGTCAATATACCAACAATCTCTTTTTACTAATTTTTACTCATTTTTGCTATTACACTTCTTTTTCTATGTAGCATTTACATTTTCAGTCTGCTGTTAGATGCTTTGTGTCCTGTCTTATGACATACATAGCACTTGTACTTGAATTTTCTGGGCTTTCCATCTTTAGTGTGTACTGCAGTATTCTCAATATTTAATTCAACTGGTACACATTCTTGGAACTGCAGAAGTTTTGTCCTAACGATCTCTGTTCATAGCTTGGGTTTATTCGCTTCTAGAGATACCACTAAGAAATCAAATCCATATGTTATGTTCTATAGCATCGAAAGCGATCCCCTTGTCATCAGCTTGGACTCCTATAGACATTAATTGCTGAGATATGGACATCATCTTATCAATTTATCACTGAATTTAGTATTATACAGTATGCACCTCAGATTAATTCTTCACATGATACCCTTATTCTCATATGTGGCCTGCTGGGCTTTCCACATGTCATGTGCTGACACTTTTCCATGTATGATAGAATAAACATGTTGTTCAACACTTAAGCCTATGGTTTTCATGGCTTTATCTATATCATATGGGTTTGGATTGTCACCTGGGTTAATATTCCATAGCTTCTCACGCTTAAGTTGCATTTCCATTGTGAACTTCCATGTGGCATAGTTCTCTGAGCATCTAAGCCTTATGAAACTCATCATGGAAGCAGCTACTGTATGCGTGTTATGCACTGAGATATTATGCAGCTTCACTGTTTAACTTTTCTGACCTGCAGTGTTCTGTGACATCTGGGGTGCCTGGGACCATAACCTGTTGATATGTGTGTATATACAGTTAGTAAATAGTAGACATCAGAGGAAAGTATTGTTTTAGTCCCACTATCCAGATAGACTGTACCACGGTCTTGAGATTATTGCAGTAAGAAGTTTTGTGTGACCGTACTTACAGTTATATACACAAGCAGCGGAGATGGAGCAGAGCATACAGCAGACTCTCCGGTCATGTATGTAGGCGGTATTGCGGGATATAGCAGGCCCCCCCCTGAGCTAAGTACAGGGGATTGGCGTCGGATCTGCTGTGGAATAAGGGGTTGACATCCGACAGGTATCAACGGTGGATGAAAAATGACAGTCAAAACCAATGCATAGAAAATACTTTTTTTTTAGATTGCGAACTGCCATTGATGCCTGACGGTTTCAATTCGACAGCAAATCTGACCCTTAGTAAATGTATTTGAGTCCCTGCCAGTGGTGCATTTAAATAGTCTTTATATGTGCAGGATGTTACCTTGAGGTCATCCTCCATTTCAGACATTCTGCGCTCCAAAACTCTTTTCTCCTGCAATAGGATATGGGGATGGGATAGATGTATAAATGGTTTGTTTTCAACCCACTACTAATATACTGCAACAAAACAATTGATACTTACTCTCTTTTCAGCCTCCAGCAGCCCAGCCTGACTTGATGACTGGTCCTGTTTCTGAAAAAGTAAAATAGTTTACACAATAAATCCCAACCATGTCTGTGTTTGAAAAATGACAGTTAGGAGCTGATTGGTTAGGACTTTATCTCCATTCACTTTAAGATGTAGTAAATACACCCTAAAGTTAATATGGCAGCTCACATTGCATTATGACATTTTTTCAACATGCCAGATGATAAATCTGAGCAATTCAGTCAGAATATGACCACTAACCGGCCACATAACCTTCTGCACTAACAGGCCCTAGTGAAGCAATTGTAGATCCAACCAATTTGCCTGTAAATTAAGTATATGTAATTCAGTATGACTACCCAAAACTTCAGCATATGTTTATTATTGGTACATACAGCATATAAAATTATTATATATGTTAATACTTTTTTTAAAACAATAGCAGGCTCATAAACTTCAAGGACGCAATCTTAGAAAAAAGATACTAAATGTAATTAAAACTTAATTTTCCTCAACAAGTCTGAAAAATACCATTTAGTTTATGAATGCTGAACAGAAAAAATGTAGTAAAATAATAATAAATGAGTAAAATAGCTAATCAGAATGCAAGGGATTCAAAACTTAGATCAGATTTCATTAACTCTTATTCCCCGTAGACACCATTTTCTGTATATTATATAGACAGGAATACACTATGCTGTCTTTGCTCTAAAAAGTTAATACAACAAAAATTTGACCCACAGGCATTTTACCATGGGTGCAGAATGTACAGTCCACATGGGACCATGAGTGGCATCTACTTGACATGAAGGTGCTCTATGAAACCTCCTGCAAAGATAATGAAACAACCATGCAGGCTGGCATAATATATACTTCCAACCATTCCAATTTAAATGGAACAGTGCCTATTTGAGGGTTCTGTCCCGATGTCACTATCGAAATTGCATTGAGTTGGGAGGAATAACTTATTCACACTGCTTTGCATAGTAGAGTAGTGATGAATGGGTACCGGCCGCACATATCACTGGTGCATGCGGCATAAAAGAGGTGATAGAGAGGGTAGCGGCAGTCCAGCGCTAGGCTAGTAATTTACGCGGCCATGCCCTCTGTCCTGATCTGCACACGTCCAATGCTGGAAAGTATGCTTTAGCTGCCTCTGCACACATCTGTTCAACTTGGCCCTTGCCCCCAAAAATACCCTTGACTTGACCATATAAAATTTAGAATAATAAAATAGGGGTATGTAAGTTCTGTCTTTATTTTGATGTGTTGCTGACGATGAACATTCTTAAATTGCTGTACACAAAAGATCCTTATGCTTTCTATTGTAGAACAAAATGTATGGGTGTGGTATGACATGTCGACATTCATAATATCAACATTCCTTATGTTGGCACCATAATGTCAACATCTGACATGTTAAATAAATAAATAAATAAATAAATGTTGCCTACTACAATTGTTTTTCAGGTCAGTGTGATTTAGTTGTCCCCAGTTTTAGATTACAAATTCTCAGATCCATGAATTCTTCACACTGTGAAAAGGATCCCATTCCAGGAGTGCTGCTGAACACTACCTCCCAACTATGAAACCAGGACCATGAGTATGAGCAGCCACCAAGCAGTGGCTCCAGCATTGGAAGTGGATGTACAGTAGTTGCAGTACATGGGCCGCGGTTACGTCATGTTGCGGTTATAATACTAAAGGAGCTGGTGACCGATACACTTGATAACTCTCCTTACGGTTACTTGCGGTAAATTCTTCCTTCATAGAAGTACTCCTTGAAATAATTTTTGTATTTTTAGTTTATGCTAAATGGAATAAATTATGATTTGATCATCTAAATTGTGTTTTCTTTACCTTCACAACTCTTTCCAGCTTGGATTTAATATTAGCAAGCTCCAATTGGGCCTCCCGAAGGTTGCTTTTGAGCTTCTCATTTTCATTAAAAGCACTCTCATACAGCTGATAAGGAAGCAGAATAAACAAATGAAGCACATAGTGAAAAAAGTTGTACATTAAGTAACAAATTAACATTAAGCAACACAACTAAATTTCCAAGCTCATAAACAGCATTTTTTCCTATGTAATGTTTTGCTAACTATTATTTTATACACGATAAATACATAGATAGATAGATAGATAGATAGATAGATAGATAGATAGATCGATATAGATTTATTAATATTTATATATACAGGTTGAGTCTCCCATATCCAAATATTCCGAAATACGGAATATTCCGAAATACGGAATAATTTTGGCATGACTGAGATAATAAAGCCTTTGATTTTTGATGGTTCAATGTACACAAACTTTGTCTAAGGCACAAATTATTACAAAATATGGTATAAAAATACCTTCAGGCTGTGTGTATAGGGTGTAAATGAAACATAAATTATTTAAGTTTGTACACAAACTTTGCTTGAGCCACAAAAGTATTGAAAATATTGTATAAAATGAGCTGCAGGCTGTGTGTATAAGCTGTATATAACACATAAATGTATTCTGTGTGTATATTGGGGTCCCATTCCCAAGATATTTCATTATGATATGCAATTATTCCAAAATACGGAATATTCCGGTATCCAAAATACCTCTGGTCCCAAGCATTTTGGATATGGGAGACTCAACCTGTGTATATATATATATATATATATATATATATATATATATATATATATAAACAGTGATAGCAGTGGTGCTTAAAAGAAAGTCCAGATAACCTTACATGGACGAAACGGGTTGAGACATCTCTCCTGATTTTCCATCTAATTTGGCTGTTTCCTGCAACTGTTGTTAGTTGGTGTAATAAATATGTTTTAAACGTATTACGTCACTTTTTCTTTATATATGGATTGGAGCTCCTAAGAAGGTTCTGGAGCCGGGATTCTTCATAGATGTTATATATCTCAAGTGAAAATTACCCAAATGAGGGCAAGATGTACTAAAGGGATAAATGTGGTGAAACCCCTGAAAATTAAGTTTTTTGGGGTTTTACCACATACCCCATATGTACTTCGTCATGGTGGGTAACGCCACCTTCAGAGATTAACTTCAAAGTGGACACTAATACCCCTATCACACTGCCAGCAATAACTCAGGTTATTTTGCGTGAACGCTCAGTAACCTGGGTTATTGTGCAGTGTGAAAGGGCCAGGTTAAAATAACCCGGGTCGAGCAACCCGGGATCTCAACCCAGGTAACAAGCAGGGTTGAACTCGGGTTCAACCCGGTTCTCGGTGCAGTGTGAATGAGTAACCCGGGTTGATGCAACCCAGGTCCCGTTCACAGCCTAGGAGGAGCCAACGCTTGAGATGATCTCATCTCCAAACACCGGCTCGTCACGTAATGGCGGTGATGTAATTGACATGGCAATAAGCCAGGTCGGGCCGCCAGTCTGAAAGGGTTCGCACCCAGGATGGAACCGTGTAAAAAGTCCCGGGCTAGCGGTGTGAAAGTAACTTAACAGTATAACAGAAACCAGCTAGCGCCAGCTGCGTCCAGTTCCCAGTGTACAGTGCCCAGTGGCCATGCACATTAACTGTGGCCATGCCCATTGTATATTTTTTTTTACCCTGAAATGTTGGATGGTATGTGACATTTTTACTCGCCCTCTAAGCTGGTGAGCAGAAATCGCAGAAAAATTACCAGTTTCATCACTCAAATGGGACATTTTGCGAATGGGACAATGTTCCGTAATTTTTATGGGCTGCTTAGTATTATGTATATACAGTATGAGCAGGGGCGTTTTAAGACGTTTGGGCCCCCTCCTCTCCATCAGTGGCTCGGTGCGGAACTGAGCGCTGTAGATTCTGGCTTCATGCCAGAATCTACAGCACATGCGTGAGTCTCCGGGAAAATGGCGCCCACGCCTACTTTCCCGGGGACATCTTTTCTGCGCATGGGCAGAACACTGGGAAAATTGCCGCAGCCATTTTCCCAGTGTGTGTTTGCTGCTCTGCGCTGCGGAGCAACACTTCGGGAATCGGTGGAGGGGTAAGTATGATTACCTATGGGTGCAGGGTGTGCGGTGTGGGCCCTCCTGGAGCCAGGGGCCCGTGTGCACCGCACACCTTGCACCCATTATAAAGACGCCTATGAGTATGAGAGTATTACCCAGCAGCAGTGAGCAGGGTGACTGTAACAGGTGGGTCCATGATACAATGTATCATCTTTGCTGTACGTGTACAGTGTATCTATGTATGTATATGTCTGTGATACGTCCTCACCCGCACTGCACATTGGGCCATGGTGTATGATATTATATTCTATTGCATTGTATTATGTTATGTGGCCTCTCTGTGTATCGGGCAGAGACCAATAGTGTGTGTAAGGCTTTATATAGAGATATATGTTTATATGTATATCTATGTATGTAAAAGACTAACGCTGCTCCTCACCTCTATGGGGGGGAATTCAAGTATTTTGTGCCCCGGCGACCACTAGATGGCGCTCAATGGAGGAATTCAATTGTTGCTCCATTAGCGTGCGCAGAACAGCCTCCACTGACATTTCTGATGGCATCCCCCTGAGCTGCCGAGCAGAAATGACCGAAAAGGGACCTGTTTAAGCGCTCAACTTGACTTTCGCAAGTGTGACAATTTTGACAGGTTACTAACTAGTTAATATATAATAGGCTTGGATATAAGTAATATCAATAATCTATGTTCTTGCATATTAAAACAGTCTATCATGTTAGAGGCAGTGTAAAAGAGATGCTTTTGTTTTAGAAGACCGCAGATAATCGAGTTTTGCGTGCAAAGAAAATATGCGTACAATTGCCAGCAACCAGTATATACTTGATGAAAATAGGAGTATTTATGCATCTGGACAACACTGCATAACCCGCAATTCCGTGGACACGCCCTCTCAGAAGTTTGCTTGCATGAGAACGCCCAGTTGCAGGCCAGTTCCGCCCTTTCAGTTGAGATACAACTGAATGCATACAACTCAGCATTGTCCATATTTGCGTAGATCAGTTCCAGAGCTTGTACAATGTGAAGACATGCAAGATATGTTTTTCAAATGGGCACACTTTCAACTATGTATTGGCCCCTTTTCCTCTAGCAGGGAAGCATCTGTGTGGGAAGACCAATCTTAGGGGTTACTCTGTCTTTGGGCTCAGGAAGTGATCAAGCATGGATAACCAATCACTTTCTTGTCTCACTAATCTCCTACTTTTAGTCAGATATGTACATTGTATACCTGTGATGTCGTTTAAGATGAAGACCACGTACAGACTACTATGGTACCACTTTGATGGATAGAACAGTTTACTCATGTATCCTGATCTTTCCAGCATGGTCATGGTTTACTCCAATTGCTTTATTCAAGAATCCAGGCTCCTGTGCTGTGATCCACTTTAGAAGTTGTTGTTGAGCAATCCCAGTGCTTTACACCAATTAAGAGGTAGAAGGGAATCCAGTTGCCCCTTCAAGCAAAGTGGTAGAGAGAAGGTTTCTTATGGGCAGGTGTACAGAGAATGACAAAAAATATTGTGTACACTCTACCTATATGATAAAACGTTCTTAGTTCTGAACGTATGAAACTCACCAATATACAGTATATGAGAAGGTTGAATTTTTTTGTTGTTGGTAATATTGCTTCCTCACATGCATAACACTTTCTGTTTCTTTGTCAGGAGCTTTTCAGCATCAGAGAATTTGAACAACTGGTTCTTTCTTTCTTATTACAACTTTGATAAAGCTGGCAGAACGCCTATGAATCATGTGTCAAGCCATGTCCAAACCAGAAAGATTTGCTAATTATTTAGTATCTGTGCGGATTCTCTTCATATTGGACATTAAGGACCTGATTCAGAAGTGCACATAATGCTGATGTTTGCGCAGCTGAGCGATTATTTGCTACTGCGCATGCACGATATGTTCTGAAAACCCATACAGCAGATGCGTTCCCCTAAGTGTACGCATAGTCTACTGTTGCATACAGAGGCACTGACATTAGTACCAGTGAGGCAAACACGTGGGTGTTTCTGGGAGGTGGCTAAAGTGTGCGCAAATAAAGGCTATCACATGGGCATATTATGGGAGTGTCATGGGCGTTATCAGACACAGAGTCGCAGCCACAGAGGCCTTGTGCAAGTGCCGATGGTAAACGCAATGGTGCACCGATGGTTCAGTGTTTGGATTTGCACTGTTCACGGGCATTTAAAGTGGACGACTTACTGCTTGAACTTCTAGCACACACTAGTACACAAGTGGAAGGCTGAAACTAGCATTTGCATATTACCACCGCTGCAACTCCGCAAAGATTCGCAACCACGCATGCATTAGCGTGCACCTCTGAATTAGATCCTGAGTGAACTAGTGCTTTATAACTATTATTGCCAAACTGTTGATTGATATTTACAGGAAGAGGTATTAGCAATAAAACAAATGATACCTTCTTACCTACAGTATGTGAATTTTATACATTCAGAACTAAGAGCAGTTTATTATAATCAGAGTACACTATTTTTTTTTATCATTCTCAGTACACCTGCACCAAAAAGCCGTTGGGCCAAATAGTAGTAGTTATGGAAGCAGAAACTGTATGCAACTTGAATGTCCCAATAGGTTTATGTTTCAAAAGGATGAGAGCCCTATTTTAAAGGTTCTCTAAAGGGATTATCCACCTTTGGGCTCCTCTCCTGACACTTTGGGACCAATTCAGAATTGCACGCAAGACTACCTAATTGTACTCACACTTAGCGCACCAAACTAAAAGTGGATAATCCAGTTTATGGAGAATTGCATGCATCCATGCGGCTGCACCGCGAACACAGAAAACAAATATTTTTTTTCAGTCTTATTTTATTTTAGATGGCTATTAAACAATAAGTCAAGACAATGGTTTAACATATGTGTAATTTTTTTCTTCTTTCAAGGGGAGGATTAATTTCAACGTGATGTTCAGATGCGTGTATTACGGCTTAATATAGTCAAACATCGCTAATCTTCCCATGCACCTTTATGGGGAAAATTAGAGATGGTACTGGTCACAATACATTACAAATGTAGATGTAAAGTGAACATACTTTACAAGTAGCAAGCAATCTCATAATCAAAAATATATAAATTGTACAAATTTTATGGAGATAAAAATATAATCACATCATAAATTATAATTCTAGTGTTTAATTGATAAAAACACGTGAAATTTAATTGAGGTTCTGTATTATTCTTGTTCGATATTTTAATGCACTTTTCATTATATATATATATATATATATATAGTGTGTGTATATATATATATATATATATATATATATATATTACAGTCGATGTGCATTATTTATAAGTCATGTAAATTCACTCTATTGCTCACTAGGATGCTCAATGTTTTATATGACAGTCACTGGGATTCTCAATGAACTGTATGGCTGTCAATGGGATGGTCACTGTACTGTATGGCAGTCATTGGGATGTTCTCTGTAGTGTATGGTGGTTACAGTGATGTTCTCTGTATTGTATATTCTTAACGCATATTCCTTTTGTATTATATTGTGGCTGGGGCTAGCAGTTTGCTGACCCCACATAAGAATTTTTTTCATCGGTCACTTTAAGTTTACAATCCACCCCTGAATGTGTTTATTCATGTTGAGATTATGCTCATGAAAATATATGTCTATGTATTGTAAAGCATTGTATTATTGTTAAATGTTACAATGTTGGGTTGCTCACAATGCTTTTGCAATCTTCCTTTGCTCTGTAGGAGATGCATCCATCATCCTACTGGTTTGCATCTTATTTGAACAGACATGCTGGAGCCAAGTTGCATCTATTGACCACAATCAGGAAACGTTTGGGGAAAGTCCCAAGGACAGGTATGTCGAGGCAAGTCATCTTAAGACCAAGAGGGTTTCAAAAGTCACAGTTATTGTTGCTGGTTGTAACCTAATTATTGCCGGTGCATTCTAATTAGAGATGAGCGGGTCTGGTTCTCCAAGAACCGGACCCACCCGAACATAGGGGATCCGAGTAGGATCCGAGTACGGCTCAGGTTTCCCCGCCTAAGGCCCGTATTCAATTTGAGGTGAAAAGCCTGAATCCGCGGAAAAGTTTCGCCGATGACGTCATTTCGCCAGGCGGAAAAGTATCGCCGTATTCAATTTGAAAGACTTTCCACCTAGGCGGAAAGTAAATGCAATGTAATAGAATTAAAAGTTTCGCCTATGAATAGCAGGCGGAAAAAAGTGCAGAATTGGGGTTTTGGGGTGCAAAGTTGCGGGAACCCCCGAGCAGCCTTCAGACAGTCCCCCAAAGGTAAACTGCATCAAAAAATAAAAAAAAACACTTAAGAACACCCCAAAAAAATCAATGTTGGGGGACAGTTAAAAACTATCGAACTACACTCTGGGGGGTCCCCAAGTATGCCCTATGTGTTTTTTACATTGCAGGGGCTTGCGGTAAGTGGATTTGATCACGATTTTTTAAACTTAAGTTTAGCAACTTTAAAATATGCTGGCCCCCATTTTCAAGTACCCCAAATTTGCTGGGATAAGTTATTTTCTGCAAATAAAACTCCTGAATACTATTCTGCACCACTTATACAAAAATGCTATTTAGCAGCTATTGAGCCCGTTTAAAAACACCAAATACCTTCAGCAAGCCAAATCGAGGGTAATCATAGCTAACCCCCATGTCAGAGCATCTTTTGGGGGGTGTCAGGCTGATTTCCCCAAATCTGACAGTACTTTGCGCTTGTTTAAGTTTCTCTGGGTCCCGTTTTCGCGTACTTTCAAATTGAATATGGGGATACGCGGGCACGCGCGTGATACTTTTCCACCTGCAAAACACGCGATGTAGGCAAAATGTCCGGGAGGCGGAAAAGTATCGCGGGTCCGCTCAAATTGAATACGGCTCTAGCTCGGAATACATGACAAGTACAAACGTCATTATCCTGCTGTCGGATTCTCGTGGGTTTTGGGTTCTATAAAGGTCCCGGTGATCGGCGCCATTTTCACTCGGCTGTGGAGAGTGTACAGAACAGATGTGCTCTGTTCTTCTCTGTTGTTCAAGGGTGCAGTGTTGTCAGGCTGGGGCTGCAGTACATAAAGTAGGGGGTGCTGCTGTGTCACTATTGTCCTGTCAATCTAGGGGCTCTATTCTTCTCTGTTGTTCAAAGGTGCAGTGTTGTAGTTGTTCAAGGATGCAGTGTTGTCGGGCTGGGGCTGCAATACATAAAGTGGGGGGTGCTGCTGTGTCACTGTGGTCCTGTCAATCAAAGGGCTATGGCTGCAGTTCATAAAGGGGTGCTGTGTCATCCTGGGGTGCTTTGTCAATCTAGGGGTGCTCTTCCCCAGTGTAAAAAAATAAAAGTTAAAATTAATAATTATCATTCCACAAAAAAAAAAAGATCTTTTTTTTGTGTGCTAGCTACGCTACTATTGTTTGGTGACACTTTCGGTAAGACCGCAGTTTATCATCCATGTATTTGTGACTCTGCAGGTGGTCTGTCCGCACTCCGCAGGGGTGATTTGTTGTTGATAAAGGGGTGCTGTGTTGTTCATCAAGGGGCTGCTGCCTCATCCAGGGTTGTCTTCCAGCGTGTAAAAAAAAAATATTGTTCGTTGACACTGCCAGCCAGACCGCAGTTTATCATCCACCTATTGTGACACTATAAGTCGTAGTGCAGTGTGTTATTCTTACTCATAAAAATATTGTGACACTGTAAATGGTAGCGCAGTGTTTTACTCATAAAAAATCTTGTGACACTGTAAGTGGTAGCGCAGTGTTTTATTCTTTTCTTATTCATAAAAAGTCTTGTGACACTGTAAGTGGTAGCACAATGTGTTATTCTTTTCTTACCCATAAAAATTTTGTGACACTAATGGTGCATACACACTGGGCGATATTACTGAGCAATTGCACGATTACGACATCGTAATCATGCAATCGCTCAGTAATCATGCACAATTCGTGCACTATAATGACGGAAACGACCAGCGATGCGCACTCCCACTGGTCGTTTCCGACATTGTTCATCGTCTGAACATGCAGCACAATCTGTCGATAACGATAGATTGTGCATGTTCAGCGATGAGGGAGGGACCCTACACTGAACGACTGATCATTTGGAAGTTGGCACTTCAGGGGACCAGGAACGATGGTACGCTTACGATGTCATAATTGTACTGTCTTTCCTAATCGCTCCCAGTGTGTACGCACCTTAAGTGGTAGCGCAGTGTTTTACTCATAAAAAAATCTTGTGACACTGCAAGTGGTAGCGCAGTGTGTTATTCTTTTTTTATTCATAAAAAATATTGAGGCACTAAGTGGTAGCGCAGTGTTTTACTCAAAAAATCTTGTGACACTGTAAGTGGTAGCGCAGTGTGTTATTCTTTTTGAATTCAATAGTTTTTATTTATTTTCAAGAAAAATAAAAGAACATAGAACAGAAAACAAAATAAGTACAATAATAAAGTACATCACATTAAACAGTCTCTGTGTGTATATCCAATAGCATAATATAAAACATACAGGGCATATTACACCTCGGATTCACAATTATGGCATACATCTCGTCTACAATCGTCTACTTCTACAATCTCCTCATGCGGGCATGTAACACACTACACATATACATCCCTACGGCTGCATTACAATTATTACAAAGAAACTAAGTACTATGCACATCTCTATCCCCATTGGTTATCCTCGCCTGATCAAATCTATTCTCTTCCTGTCTCTTCCCATATGGCGAATCCAGCCATCTACCCCAAACAAGATAAAATTTCTTCTCAGCCTTCCTGGTTAAATACACAAATTTCTCGTGTGCCAAGGTCTCATTTACCAGTGCTACCCACTGTCCTATCGTTGGACTCTCAGGGGCCAACCATGTTCTAGCTATGCAAACCTTTGCGAGCAAACATAAATTAACAACATATTGTACAAAATGTTTATCTAATGTATCCTCGTCAATAACAGCTAGTGTACATACCATAGGTGTTAGCATATCCCTAGGCACACCAGTGGATGTCAATATACCATTAACCTCTTCCCAAAAAGAGCTTATACTAGAGCATGACCATAGTAGGTGCCAAAAATTACCATTAGGCGAGTTACATTTTGGGCATTTTGAATCAGATCTACCACTGAATTTAAATAAGCGATCTGGCGTTAGATATATTCTATGTAGCAGGAACAGTTGAATTTGCTGAAACCGAACTGTTGTAGTAGCTACTCTTGGACTACCCAGGGCTGATTTCCACACATCGTCTGGCAATAGTCCAAGGTCAGCCTCCCATTTTTGCCTAATGGATGGTAGATCCATATCGTGATGTTTTCGCATTAAAGCTGCATACATAACAGACACTAAGGGCTTTATTCAGAGGCGGCCGTACGGTCTACGACCGCACGGCCGCCTCGATGTTTGACCAGTGCGCATGCGCACGAGGGAGCCGGCTCCTTCGTGCGCATGCGCGAGACCCACTACGACCGGCAGCGCCGGTCGTAGCGGGTCTCTTTCCAAAGGGGGCGAGCTGTCGATGTTGATTGACAGCTTGTCCCGTTTGGAAGGCGGGCCAGGGGGGTGGCAGCCCAAACGGAGGCGTTCCCATGGGAACGCCTGCCGTTTGGGGGAGGCCCCACTGACATCACTAGTGATGTCAGTGGAGAGCTTCCAGCTCTGACAGAGCCAGAAGCTCTCCGGGGCTTACGACAAGTGAGACCCTACCCTAGGGTCTCGTCATAAGCCCTGATGGTCACGATGGTCTTTGACCATCGCGACCATCACCCTAGCGGTCTTTAGAGCTGTGGGTGTAAACCCACAGCCTAACGACCGAAACAGAGGCGGGCGGTCAGGATGCAAGCGGCCGCCCGGTTTCTGAGCGACCGCTTGCATCCTCCAACCGCCTCTGAATGAGGGCCTAAGGGACTGATTCAGAGCTGCTCGTAAGCGGCCGCTCGTTCGTTCTGACCGATGTTCGCACAACTGCGCATGCGTACGGATTTTAATACGCATGCGCGAACCAGTCAGTGCGGCCGAAAAATAGCTAAATAGCCAATGCCTGCTAATTTGAGTGACAGAATGAGGCGTTTGTGAGTGGTAACAGGGGAAGGTGCTTGAAAACGGGGAGTGGAGATCCGAACGCAGGCGTGCCAAACGGTCAAAACGGGCGTTTAATGGGAGTGCATAATTAACAGCGTCATCGACCACATCACTTGGTTGTTTTATAGTTAGAACTCATCGCATGATTGTGGTAGGAAAAACCAACCACAAGAATAGCGAGCAGTTCATACGCCATCTGATGTACTCGATTAATCTAATAAATAGCGGACATGACGTATGATGCGAGCGGCCAGGGGGCGCTTTTTTCAAAATTACGTTCTCATATTTTGTTCGTTCGCTCGTTCAGACATAGAGGCGTGAACAGACCGCAAAGAGCGAACGGTTAATTTAAATAGCCAGCCCCTTTTTCTGGACAAGCAAGCGCAAATAGCATCCGGCTCTGAATCAGGCCCTAAGTGCCTTGGTCCAGCACCCAGTAGTAAAATTTTTACAGGGGAATCCCGGATCATTGGGGGAACATCCACAAATTGTGCATCTATAGCATGACGAAGCTGGAGATATCTGTAAAAATATTGTTTTGGAACATTAAACTCACATTGCAGCTGTTCAAACATCTTAAACACCCCAGACACATATAGTTGTCCAAGTGTGTTCACCCGCCATTTCCCCCATACCCTGTCTACCTACAGCGAGGCACGCTCCTCAAGCCCCTTAGTATTGAGTAAGGGAGTATCAGGATCCCATCCCTGGCCCTGGAAAATCTGTGTGACCTGCCTCCAAATCAAGATCGCCTGCCTAACTAATGGAGCTCTAACACCCCTTAGGTTGCCACTAAGTAGTATTTGGAGTGGAGTAAGTCCCCGGGATTCCTGTCCCACCAGAAGAGTCGTTAATCCATCTGCCTCCAGACCCTGTACCCATATCCACAATTGCGCCAATTGCGTCGCATAATAATAAAACTTAAAATGGGGTAACGCCAGACCCCCAGCATCCCGTGACCTAGTAAGTGTATTCAATTGAATACGGGCTCTACGATTAACCCAAATCAAAGAGGATAACAATCCATCTATTTGTCTGAACACACTCTGAGGGAGGTATATTTGGGAGTGTTGCAACGCATAAAGGAGTTTTGGTTGTAAAGCCATTTTTACAAGGTTTACTCTGCCAGTGAGTGTTAATGGCAGTTTTCCCCATGTAGCCACCCGGGATCTTAAATATTCTATTTGCGGCTTAATATTTAATGGCATATAACTATGCGGGTCTTTTGTTATCCATATACCTAGATATTTGAACGAGTCTACCCATCTTAATGGGAGGGTTATAAGCGGAACACCAGGACACACTCCTCTAATGGGAAGTATACATGACTTGTCCCAATTTATCGACAGACCCGAATACTTTCCAAAGGAGTTAATAATTGCAAGGGCATTAGGCATGGAAGTGTCATATTCTGAGATAAAAAGCAGGATATCGTCAGCATATAATGCTATTTTATCTGATCTGTTACCCATGGAAAATCCCTGAACAGCAGGACTAGCCTTAATCAAACAGGCCAAAGGCTCAATGGCCATGGCAAATAGAATGGGTGACAAGTGGCAGCCCTGCCTTGTACCCCTCGAAAGAGGGAAAGAGGATGAGACAAAACCATTGACCGATACCCTAGCCACAGGCGCCGAGTATAGCAATTTAACCCATTTAATGAAGCCAGAGCCTATCCCAAACCCCCTCATTGTCTCCCATAAGAAAGGCCACTCCACAGAGTCAAACGCCTAAGCGGCATCTAATGACACAATTATTTTAGAAGAGGGATCCTCGTGTGAGATCTGCAGTTGGGTAAAAAGGCGTCAAAGATTAAGCGAAGTTTATTTTTCTGGCATAAATCCAGTCTGATCTGGATGTATCAACTGGGCAATCACTTGATTTAACCTAATGGCCAGGACGTTGGCAAGGATTTTAATGTCTGTAGGGAGGAGAGAAATAGGCCGGTATGATTCCGTCTGTTTAGGGTCTTTTCCCGGCTTTGGTAACACTATTATAAGGGCTTCTGACATGGATTGAGGGAGAGAATTACATTCATACAATTGATTAAATAGCTCGAGTAGGCGAGGCACATAAAACTGGCTATGTTTTTTATATAATTCCAAAGGAATCCCGTCTAACCCCGGGGCCTTGCCGTTTGGGAAGGATCTTATAGCTATGCCAATTTCCTCTGCAGTCAAAGGGGAATCCAGGAAAACTTTTGCCTCAGGGGACAGTTGAGGTAAAACTATATCTGTAAAATAATGTTGCATTTCCTCATTACTATATGACATGCCCGAACTGTATAGCCGCTGATAGTACCTAACAAACTGCTGTGTAATATCTGGTGTTTGATCATAAGGTATGCCCCCTGGACCCACAATCTCTACTACAGTTATAGAAGGACATTCTAATCTTGCTAAATTGGCCAAATAACTACCAGGTCTATCACCTGTTGCATATCTAGAATGTGAGTTGAATAAAAATTTATATCGAGCCTTATCTGTCAAACAATCGTTCCATGCCCTCTGTGCAGACAGCCATGCATCCTTGGATGATTCTAATCCATCAGCTAGGTAAGTGAGCTCCAATGATTGGCAGGAAGCCTCCAACTCCAATTCCTTTTTTTTGTAAAAAGACCTTAAATCAGCAACACGTTTAATCAAAGTCCCCCTAAGGAAAGACTTAAAAGTGTCCCATACAACCTGAACTGTTGTAGCTACAACCTGAACTGTACCACAATTAATTTCAAAATATTCCTTCCACATTTCTTCCAAATCAGAGCCCGCCCCCATACGGGTCAACCAAAATGAATTAAGTTTCCAAAATGATTGGCCCCTTTGACATCCCAGATCCAGGCTAAGTGTCAATGGAGAATGGTTCGAGATTCCCCTGGTCTCATAGCGCACAGATTTAATTCTAGGCAGCATATCTCGCGTGAGGAGCGCCAGGTCAATCCGGGAGAACATGAGATGAGAGTGCGAAAACAGGAAAACTGTTTTACAGTAGGGTATTTCGTCCTCCACGCATCGACCAAGCCCAGCCCAGCCACATATGATGAAAATCTGTTGCCTTGTGGTGAAGGACTTTTCTGAGTCATACCCCTTCTATCCAAAGCCTGGTCCAAAACATTATTGAAGTCCCCAACACATATTGTAGATGTTCCCGGGGACAAGGCCATAAACTCAGCTACTTTTTTTAAAACTGCCGAAGAGTAAGGAGGCGGTATGTATAATGCCAACAATAAAAGTAATAGATTATTTATCCTACATTTCAAAAAAATATAACGACCCCCTGGGTCAATCTGCACCATCTCTAATACAAAAGGGACCGATTTGGTGGCAGAAGTGTGTGATGTGTGATAAGCCCAACCCACCCATGGTTTTTTAAGGGACAACAATTTCCCGCCTACCAGATGTGTCTCCATAAGACAGACTATGTCTGCTCCATATTGTTTAAGCTGTCGTAACACTAGGGAACATTTTATTTTATCATTAAGACCCCGTACGTTCCAAGTGAGAACATTAATATTAGCTTGCGTCATAGCGTTCCAGCCAAGATATCATCTCCTCCCAAAATATACATCCAAAGGGCAGCACTGTATAAACCTACAATATGAGCACACCCTGCGCTATCTAGACATTGGAATCTAAACATATAATATTGCAATAGATAATAATTTGAGACCACACAAAGTTTAAAAAAGGTAATAAAATAATAAAACTACAACCCTTACCCCTTCCGTCCCCCCTCCCTGTATACCCAACCCCAACTGCGGCATACCTATTCCCATACCCTTCCCTCACAGATAACCAACAGAAAAATAAGCTCACCAGGTGAACATATAACAATTTATCCCGTGCAAAGGGTGAGGCAAAGTATATAATGACCTCTAAACACAGGAAACCCACCAGTGTTGCACACCCCGGGAATAGAGAAATAAGAACAGAATACTGTCCTGACCCAAAAATAGAATACTAATAGGTTAGGAAGCATAAAAAACTGAACAAATATTTTGAGAAAAAATAGTTGTGATGCCAATCCGCACCATCCCGCAGCCACCAAGCTGACCATATACTTAATCACAGAAATAAAATATGGCAATATATTGACAAAATGTACAGAACATCTGAAATAACATTTCTAGATCAAGATTCGTAAGACCTAAAAAAAAGAAAGGAGAACATTTGACCATGTTGACAGTCGCATATTTAGCATAGTTACGTGTTACGCAAATCAGGATCACCAAACTTGATCAGTCATTAACTAGCGGCCTCCTGGCCGGGGCACGACGATCCAGCCACACAGCAGCCTCCCTCGGGGTGAAAAAGAATTTTGTTTCACCATCCGCTACCACACGTAATTTAGCTGGGAAAAGCATGGCGTATGGGAGGTTGAGATCCCGCAGGCGACGCTTGACTGGGAGAAACTGTGCCCTCTCCTTTTGAACTTCAACAGAAAAATCAGGGAACACCGAAATCCGGGAGCCATTACGTTCCATTGGACCTTTAGTGTGAGCCAGCCTTATCACAGCATCACGATCCTGATAGTGAAGGAATCTGGCAATAAAAGTGCGCGGAGGGGCTCCAGGAGGCAACGTTCTGGTCGGTACACGGTGAGCCCGTTCTACTGCAAAGTGTGAAGTAAAGGCCTCCTGGCCATATGTTTCCAGCAGCCATTTTTCCAGAAATTCCTCCAGATTCGAGCCCTCCTCTTTTTCCGGTAGCCCCACAAATCTGACGTTGTTACGCCGAAGGTGCCCCTCCATATCCGACAGCTTCTTATGCACCGTAGCCATCTGAGAATCCAAAGCAGCCACTTTCTCTTTTAACAGAGATACTGTATCCTCAAGTGTAGAAGTACGTGTTTCCACCTCTCCCACTCTCTCCCGGAATCGTTGCAGATCATGATGGATTATAGATAGGTCAGACTGCAATTTGCCAATCTTGTCAGCGAGCCTTTTCTCACTGGCCGTGACTGCATCTAGCACACTCTGCAAGGTAGCTACAGAGGATTCCTCCGGTACAGTATCGGCAAAAGGAGACGCAGGAGGAGAACAGACATCCCGTTCATCTCGGGGCGGGGGCTGCGGCGTTGATGAGCGAGAATAACGCTCCAGCTTCGCTGCTGCAGCAGCATGATGAGTTTTCCCCATAGTAAATAGGTGAGGCAGTATAGTAGTGTAAAATAGATAAATATCAATATCAGCAGCACCAAGCACTATATATCTGTATTATGACTCATGCACAGCCCAGCAAACAAAATGGCGACCAGCAGCACTTCCAGCCCTCAGGAGAGAAAGGCACCCATGCAGGAGATCAAGACAGCAGGCAGGGGCACCCAGTAGCAGGTAAGGCAGGGTGTCAAAGCCAGGCAGTAGGGAGAGTCCAGCGAGGGTGTATGTGGCAGCGTGTATAGCAGCACTGCATGGAGACACGGAGCCCGCCGGCGTCCCACGTGACCCGCCGTGGCTATTAGACCCGCCGGGAAGTCTGCCTCTAAGTAGGCTCAGGAGGCTGCGGATTGCTCCCAAACCCAGCGCAGCAGGTGCTCCAAGACCTCCGACGACTGCCCAGTGCACTCTATCCCCGGGGCGCTGGAAACAGGAGGTGGTGCAGGATAGTTTCACTGGAGAGCTCACACCTGCGTGTGCTACTCCATAGATGCCGTGGCCACACCCCTCTGCAAGTGTGTTATTCTTGTCTTATTCATAAAATATATTGTGACACTGTAAGTGGTAGCACAGTGTTTTACTCATAAAAAATATTGTGACACTGTAGGTGATACCGCAGTGTAATATTTAAAATTGGTACAAAGTGACGTGTGTGCTGCACCCCACTTCATTTGTGTTTGTTAATATGGAGAATGATCAGTTGAGAGGAGAGCAGGATCCACATACTAGTGCTGGAGCTGCTACCAGTGCCACTAGTCATGATGGTACTAGTCCGTTTATATCATCTACTAAAGCCGATGCCCAAGGGCATATAGGGCTTAAATCAGGGCATCTAAAATCACAGAACCAATCTTTTACAGTGGTAAAGAAAAAACCATCAAAGGGAAAGTTAGCTGCAGAAAGACATAAAATTGGCAATATGCCTTTCACCACACAAGTGGCAAGAAAAGGCTAAGGCCATGGCCTTTATTTATGACTTGTGGTTCTGGCTCTTATGATGATTTAAGCAAAAGTGATCATGCTGACATAGAAATTGAGGATGCTTCTGTGGAATGCACCAGGGTGAGGAAGATATTTGTGTAGCTGATGCTAATAAGGATGTTGATGATTATGTTGTTGATGAGGATGTTGTTTGTGTAAATCAGGCACCAGTGGAATAAACAGTTGTTTATGTGTTTATGATAAGGAAAAGCCCATTGTCATGTCTGGGCATAAGACAAAATAATCCACTTCTTCTTATGTGTGGAATTATTTCTACCCAAATCCGGACAATGATTATCAAACCATCTGTACCCTTTGTAAAGCCAGAATAAGTAGAGGTAGGAACCTTAACCATCTAGAAACCTCCTCCCTGTGACGTCATCTGCAGCACATCCATCAAAAAAGTTTTTTCAAAATTAAGATAATTTGACTAAAATTTTACCAACAATCAGTCCAGCATCAGCTAGCTCCCTTCTCTCTGCTAGCTCCAATCACCTGCCATCATCACCACCAACACCTTCATCAACAATATCCTCAATCATGAAGCGATTGATTTGTTTGGGCCCCCAGAAGACAAGCTACCAATGAGCACTGACATTGCTAGCAATGATCTCTACTTGCAACAAACTGGCTTTACAAGGGCAAGATATTATCATCATCTGATTCCTCACCCTCATCAGTTTCCACATCATCTTTCTTCAGTCAATATTAATTTGTCCCCATTGGAATCCACCATTACAGATGCCTCTGTAATTTTTGGACGTAATTGGCGGTAGAGGTCTTCCTCATGGAATTTGTACTTTATTTTGATGAATATCATCTTTTTACACATTTTGAGGAAGTAGCCTTCTAAGCCGATCGCTGACAAGGTTCCCGGCTGTGCTGAGTGAAAACTCTTTCGGAGAACACACTGGAGGGTGGGCAGTGCTAGTAAAGCAAAGCCAGTTTGTGCAAGGGCCTCCAAATTGCCTTTTTTTTCCTGCTAGTAGTCAAATGGACTGTCTGACATGCCTATTTGGACACTATCATTAAAAATAGTCCTCAAGCATTCTTTGAATGGTGACCATATCAGATGGAGTCACGGTAGAGGTCTCATTAATTTAATTGTAGGCAAATATTTTAGAAACGACCACATGTCAAAACTTGGTTGTGTTGACTCACCTGCATCACCAGTGGGTCTTTTGGGAAAGTTTAGTTTTTACTTGGCAGCCGCACTTGCTGGAGAAACTAAAGGAGAAGCCATTGCTGCAACACGTGCCACTTGAGCTGACAATTTGCATACCAACAGGTCTTTGTATCTCTTCAGATCTGTGTCCATTGGGAAGAAAGACACGACATATGACTTAAACCTAGGATTGAACATGGTAGCCAAAGTGTATTGATCCGATTGGAAGGTCCTGAGAACCCTTGGTTCCTGGTGAAGCAAATAAATAACTTGATCTACAAGTCCAACCTACTTTGCAGAATCACTTCGTTTCAGCTCCTCCTTCAGTTTCTCAAGTTGCTTTTCCAACAGTCTAATTAGGGGAATTACCTGACTCAAGCTGGCGGTATCTGAACTCACTTCACAGGTGACTACTTAGAAGGGTTTCAGCACTTTGCACAACATGGAAAGTATTTTCCACTGAGCTGGAGTAAGGTGCATTCCCCCTCCTCTTCCTATGTCACAGTTCGCTGTGTGGCTTTGGATAGCTTTTTGTTGTTTCTCCATCTGCTGAAGCATATAAAGGGAGGAGTTCCACCTTGTAACTACCTCTTGCTTCAGCTGATGGCAGGGCAAATTCAACATTTCTTGCAGGTGCTGCAATCTTCTACATGCGCCTGCTAAATGGCAAAAATGTCTACACATTTTTCGGGCCAGAGAGAGCATCTCCTCCACGGCCCTGTAATTTAAAAAAAAATTGCACCTTCAAGTTGATTGCGTGAGAAAAACATAGGACATGTTGGAATTCACCCAGCTGTAATGCTCTCACAATATTGGTGGCGTTGTGAGAAATTACAAATCCTGAGGAGAGCCCAAGCGGGGTTAGCCAGTTTGCAATGACTTCCCTGAGTTTTTCTAAAAGGTTGTCAGCGGTATGCCTCTTAGTGAAACCGGTAATACAGAGAGTAGCCTGCACCTGAATGAGCTGCTGTTTCTTAGATGCTACTGTTTGTGCCGCTGAAGGCAATACACCTACCCAGTGGGCTGATACAGACATGTAATCTTGCGTTTGCTCTGTTCCGCTTCTCCACATATCTGTGGTTAAGTAGACAGTGGGTACAACGGAATTTTGGAGGACACTAATTAATTTTTTTTTACCTCCCTGTATAGGCTGGGAATTCATTTTCTAGTGAAGTGGAATCTAGATGGGATTTGGTAGCAAGGACACAGGACCTCAGTTAACTGTCTAAAACTAAAACCCTCTGCATTATTGGTGGATATTGGACGCATATCTAATACCAGCATAGATGTTATGGCGTCAGTGATCCGCTGTGCAACTGGGTGACTGCTGTCATATTTACTCCCCCTTGCAAAGAATTGTTTAACGGTCAATTGTTTTTTTAAACTAATACTGGGATGAAGAACCACTCCCAGGTGCAGCAGCAGAAGGCGTAGCGCTCAAGGATTCTTCTGGGGCAAGGACTGATGTGAATGATTTAATATTTATTGTAAATGTCTCCTCCCCTCCCCTCATTCCTCATAAATTTGCTTCAGAATCAAAAAATTAAAATACATTTACTACTAATCAACCCTTCCTTTTCCTGCCTTCAACTACATACCTACTCCAACTCCCTCAGGCCTCTTGAATAATAAAAACATTTGATTCCTGATGTGCCATGTTGGAAGTTGAACTGCCACAGCCACTGAAATCTTGCGGTTGCTGAATGCCAAACATGTCCAGAAATTACATACAGTGCGTAAAGCAGGCTGAGGTAAACTGAGGCACACCACCTGTTGTTGACAAATAACTTCCAGTAGGCCCTGCAAACATCACAGATTCTGGGAGTTCTACTTCAGCTGGTGTAACTGATATAAACAGCAAGTCTTGGTCCCCTTATCCCTAACAACCTCCCTGAGCACAAAGTAAATGTCTGTGTACTAACAGCACCTCCACAAGTAAGGCCACCGCATTTCTATTGTATAAAAAACCTCCTCCAGATCAAAGATGTCTTTCATGAATTGAAGAACTTGTTCCTACATTGATCTTCCCTCATAAAAATTTTTAAGAATCAAAACATTCAAATAAATTAAAAACGAATCAATCCTTCCGTCCTTTCCCTGACTTTAGTCCTTAAACATATTCCAACTCCCTCAGGCCCCTGACCTAGTTCTTGATTAATGAAAACATTCTTTGGTTTTAAACTTCCTATGGGGTCGTATAGTTTATTAAAATGCCATCCTGTCTACCACTGCAGTTCCACTCTGTGCCATGTTGGAAACTGAACTGCCACATGTTAGTGCCGCCCACTGCTGTCGCTTAGCTTAGTCAGTCAGCTAGTTGGCTGCAACCTTTTGGCCTAAACGGAATGAAATCAATATTGTGAGCTGTGAGGTGGTCAAAATTTACTGGAAACAAGTGGAAATTAATGTTATTGAGGTTAACAATACTGTAAGAACAACCCCAAATTATGTGATCTTAGCTGTTTTTATGATTTTTAGAAAAAATACAGATCCAAAACCAAAACACGCAAGGGCAGTTTTGCCAAAACCAAATACAGATCCAAAACACAAAGGAGATACAGATCCAAAACCAAAACCCGGGGTCAGTGCACATCCCTAATTATAATGGATCTGAGTCGGACACTAACTGCACTCAGTGCATATATGCACGCAGCTGGCTGATGAATTAAGTTCTGTGCATGCATCCAAGTAGCACTATGCACACGTCCCTAAGGTTACCACATGGAAATGCAGAACAAATTTGGGTGCAGGTAGCGTGGATTTCAGTCAGCTTCCAGGGAAATAATAGGGAGGTACAGTAGCTAGGCAGACAGTGGTGTGTCACTAAAAGCAGCTGCATCTAAAGACACACAGCCACTCACACAGTACGCCATAGTCAGATTCAGGAACTGCATCTGACATAGGGCTGGTGCAAATTTCGATGGTGTGCCTGATGGCGCACAGAGACAGATTTGCACCGCTGCATGAAGTTGTAAGTGGATGTCTCAGTTTTGTAAAGATTAGCATAAAGATGCAGACATGCCGCAGTCACGGCCGCATCTGTGTGTGACTCAGTATCAGGCCCACAGAGTGGCCACAAGTGGATTCAGAAGCCTACACAGACTTTGCTCTTCTGTGCACCAGCCAAAAGAGCTAAGTGACTGAGCCCAATCCCATCATGTGGGCAGAGGAAAGCATGTCTCATATATTGTGCATTGAAGTGACTGAGAGAGTATAGGATCGTCTAATTTGCAGTGTGGTGAACCCCTTAGTAATAGTATTGTAACATTTTGGATATTATTTTGTGTTATATTTATTTATATATAAAAGAAGGATCTGTCTTTTATCCACTACGTTCCTATCCTAAATTGTTTAATTAACCTACTTAAACATACTGTACCAGAAAGGCAAGTGGCAATGCGTAAGGCTGATCTAGAGGTAGATCAGTCAGTTGGCAGGGCAAAAACATTACCTTGGCATCCTCAGATGGACAGTCACCAAAATAAAGAACAGAAAGTAAAGGTCCCACATATATCACGTCTGTTAAAAATTACTGCACTAGCTTGTTACTACCTATATATAAGTACACCAATTTAATTTGTTAATAGAAGTCCAGACTACAGTTATATCTGACCTTTTTGAAATCTTTTGAATTTTCTTCCTCAGTCTTACTCCCAAGTGATGCCAAGCGATTCTCCCGTCGAGTATAGGCACTCACTCGTGCAGCACGGTCACTGTTACTGTCTGTTGAAGCAAGACTAGAACTTCCAGAGTCCAACCTGGAATAAAATAATGCAATGTCTAAAACAATAATGATAAAAATGCAATAATATTATACATTCATTTGTAACATTTCCAGTTGTCATATTAAAAGAGAAGTATAAACTAACACATAGGTAAACTACATTATCATATACTTGGTTATCAAAAGTGGATGGCTTAGAATGGTATGCGGTCAGGAAGCCGGCTGTCGAAATGTCGACCGCCGGCTTCTCAACAGCGTAATCCCGGCAAGGGATTTAACATAGGCGTCTGCATAAGTTTAATGGGGAAAAAAGCCTTGGAACTCACTGATTTATAGGGAATCTAATTATATATATAGTTAGCTTTATTTTTTCTTTTGGATTTACATTCTTTGTACTCCATAGTCTATAATGTTATATTGTCACTTTTCCCTCTTCTTATGTTATGAGTAAAAAGGTCATGGTTTTATTAACTACTAAAATATTTAATTTCTGAACAAAACACAAATGTATTTATTTTTATGTATTTTTTATGACTCAAAATACAAAAATAATTGTGACTCTATTAGGACAATTAGGACATATTCCATCAATGGTGGGAGTCGCAGTGTAACTAAAGTTTATCTTGCGGTTCCCACCATTGAGTTCAATGGAGGGAGCTGTTCATTGGCTGAGAGGTGGGGCCTGACCTCTCTCAGCCAATGAACGCTCAGACCTGGAGCTTCAAAGGAGGAAGCCGCGTCTGTGCGCTTCATTCGGGAAGGAATATTTAACCTGGTTAGGATGAATATTGCTAAGTACGATGGTCGCGTTTATCATTTTGTTATTTTAAGAAGACCCATGGATGCCTACTGGACAAGGGGACCACTCAAGTTAATATAGGTGAGTATGTGTGAGTGTGTATGTATGTATTAAACTTATACTGTGTAAGGTGTGTGTGTGTGTGTTTCTTACAACATTTCTTTACAAGTGAACTACAGGTCCCAGTGGGCCCTTAATGCCCCGCATGCTGGTACTTGTGGTTCTCCAAGGGCCAGCATGCGGGGGAGGCTTGCTGGGACCTGCAGTTCTACTGTAAAGACAATGTTTATATTCTTCTATTTTTACACTACACTATCACAATCAACCCACCACCCACCACCCAGGGAAGACGGGGATAGCCCCGGCTATCAGCCTAGGCTAGGGGTGCCCTGGAGAGGGAAAGACCCCTTTATTGAAGGGGTCTCCAAATCCCCTGGGATCCCTGGCCTGGGCTGACTAGCAGTCAGGGCTGATACTGTGGTGATACGGCTCCCCTGGCTGTGGCATCAGTCCCCCTTTAGAAGGGTCCAGGGCTGGTTCTGTGAATTACAGGGAGACCCTACGCAAATTTTTCCCTGTAATTCCAGAACCAGCCCTGCTTCCCATAGCCCAGTGCTGGTTGTACTGAGTACAGGGAGACCCTATGTAATTTTTTCCCTGTACTAAGTCAACCAGACCTGGGTTTGAACAGTCCGGGGCTGTTTTTTTTTTTTTGGGGGGGGGGGGACCTCACATCATTTATTTTTTTACTTTTAACTGTTTAATTACATTTTACAGTCAGATACATGCAGGCATCTCACTGATGTCTGCATGTATCTGTGTCAATCCGACCTGCTCATGCTCAAATCGAAAGCATGAAGCAGGTCTATTCATTTGGTGATTTGAAGTTCGATTTGAAGTCCGATTTTGAGGTCGATTTCAATTCGAATGATAGTAAATAAGGGTTTTGTAAAAGTACCAATGTTTTTCCGATGGTCAATTTGAGGCCGATTTGACAAAATATTCGATTTGAAATTCGATATTACATTCGATTTGGCCTTTAGAAAATACCCAAAAGCAAAATTGAATACAAATCGAATGAAAATAGCACCTCAAATCACTGAAAATGCCAAATCGACCTTTGATAAATTTACTCCTTGGACTCTCCTCGGGGATTTGTGATTTTTCAGAGCACACAGTTGGTTCCGATGTCTAATGCTGCCCATCCACTACTAGATGCGGCGTCCCCCCCGATTACGACATAGTAATTGTGCCGTCCCCCCCCCTAGGGGTGAAGTGCATACACTGAACGTTCAGACGTTCAGTGTATGCAGATCAATCATCCCCGAACATGGCAACCTGACGGCGGTCATCAGTTTGACCGTCATGTTCGGGAGATGATAGATGTTAAAAACGACAAGCGGGCGCGCGCATCGCTGGTAGTTTTTTAACATTTTACTGCCCGATTTGCGGCAGATTACCAAGCGATTGAGCGATAACAACGGTCGTTATCACTCAATCGCTAGGTTTAATCGCCTAGTGGATGGGTACCTTTACTCGTCTTAACAATTTTTATTTTTTTTGTACCTCTCCTACAAGCAGAGGGGCTTAAATTATCATTAGAACTATCAGTCATCATAAATACAGACCAATGCCTTATCCTTTCATTGCCACTTCGTGTAGTGAATGGCATATAGCAAATTTTTTGTTTCTCTAAAGCTGACTTAGCTAAAATTATTTTTTGCTTTAACAGGGTAAAAGTTGATTTTTTAGCCTCAATTTTTGGCCTGACTTCATAGATGACGTTGACGGCCTTGCATCATCATCATGACTGCTGCCGGCAACTACAAGACTGGTATGTGGATCCTGCTCTCCGGTCATGTGACTATCCTCCATACTCACTACGCACACAATCACACACAAAAAAATTGTTTAACACTGGGGTGAGCCCCTGAAAGAGGCAGCAGCCCCTTGACAGATAGCAGCACAGCACCCCTGCACACCTACGCCGATGACAGGTGTGGCTAACACGCACACAAAAATTTTTTTTTATTGTTTTATTTGAACACTGGGGTGAACCCCTGAAAGAGGCAGCAACGCCTTGACAGACAGCAGCACAGCACCCCTGCGCACCTACACTGGCTAACACACACACACAATGGGGGTGGGTGAAGAGCACCTCTGAAGGACAAAGCACCCCCTGGACAACACAGCACTACAGCCAGCCAGTCCCTATGGACAGAACAACAGCCAGCCAGCCCCTCTATAGACAACAGCCAGCCAGCCCTTATGGACAGGACAACAGCCAGCCCCTCTGTAGACAACAGCCAGCTGTTATGGACAGGACAACAGCCAGAATCCGACAGCGGGATGATGACATTTTGCAGATCCGAGTCAGGCGGGAAAACCCGAGCTGGCTCGGATCTGACACGTATCCCGGTAGTTCGGGCGGGTTCGGATCTCAGAGATCTGAACCCGCGCTCATCCCTTTTAGGAAGCACTGGCACCTAATGAAGAAAAATCCCATAATAAGGAATGAGATACCATCTAACCCTCTATGTATATTTAAGAAAGCACTGAACCTAAAATCTAAGCTGGTTAGAAGATTTTGCCCACCAGCCCTGAAAGCTACTATGATTGTTTCGGAAGGTTTTTTTAAATGCGGTTCGTGTATGGGTTGTAAAATTTTCCAATAGTTTTGGTAATAAAGTGACTTCTGTGACTATTTATAAATTGGAACACAAGATTAAGGACTTTTTTACGTGCCATTCACAAAATGTAATATATGGAATAGAATGTTCATGTAGAAAGTTCTACATAGGGAGGGCAAGTAGACCTTTGAAAGTGTGCCTGAGTGAGCACCACCGTAATATCAAAAAGGCTTGGAGACACACGCATTATCAGTGCATTTTAAAGCGCATCAGTGCAATAGTACACATATTATTAATTTTTATGATCTTAAAAAAGTTACTTCTGGAGCCAGGGTAACTGATGTGACACAAAAAGTAGCCCAGCAAGAAATTAGTTTTATTTATAATTTTAAAACTCTCATCCCATCCGGTCTTAACAAAGATCTTGAAGTTAAATGGTTTTTATGAAGGTGATTTTATTATTTTATTAGTCTGTCTTTTGTCTTTCATTCTTTTATTGATATACTTCTAATATGTGATTCTGTATATTCAAATAGGCACACTGTCACTTTATTGTATCCAGCTATACACGATCCACAACAAAATGGCCACCGAAGATCAGCCCTAGCGTTTGTTATCTATGAGCTTTGAAACTCAGCAAAAATGAGGACCTGTAATCTATTAATATATCCAGGTATACATGAACCACAACACAATGGCTGCCGCTGACCAGCCTTAACCTCAGTTACTGATGGACTATGAGACTTTGCAAAAATGGAGACTATAACTCTGCTGGTCCAAGTAACAGAAAGGACCTTCTGACGCACTTCCGGTGACACAGGAAGCTGGTCACCGGCGGCGACTGAGGGATTAGCACAAACTGATGATGCACACCAATGGCATGAGATGGATCGGAGTGTGACTGTGATCAAAGGGAACATTAGCAGTTAGATGATCTATGTCTGGAATTAGGAATATCTTTTTAATGTGTAGGGTGGGTATAAATACCTACTCTGGGAGGTTCTTCCTTTATGCCTTGATAAATAAACACACAAAAAAGTATCAAAACGCGTTGGCTGACCTTGTGAAACTATGTTTGGGAATCTGTGGGACCTCACCTGTGGCTGGAAGAGTATACCTGGGATGCCTGGAACACTTTTCCCTTTTCTGCCTTATTTGTCTACTACTTCATCGGGTAGACCATTATATTTGGTGAGGAGCCATCTTTTCCTATTTTGTGACGAGTTTTTTTTTATGTTCTATGGAATGTGATCTGTTTTAATAACAGTATTACGCTCTGATTTTGTCTTTGCATAAACCACTCATTGGAGGAGTGAACGGAGGACTAAAGGGAAAAATATAGATGGAAAGTGAATATATCCGCTCCCACATGTGCCTTAGTGTCTACAAATTTATGTAGAACACTTTATCTGGAAGGCAAAACGTTTTTGAGATTTTGAACTAGTTATTAAACATTGTTAACAGGATTATACTATGAACCCTCTTTTTTTATATGCTTGAGTCCTTATCCAGATCACTGAGTCTACTGGCTGCTTGTCTAGAGCGCACTTGTCAGATTCACAATTCTTTTCTGGTAATATTACCACCAGCTGTCATCTGTGTTGCTACTACCCACTTGCCAGGGCTGGACTGGTCATCGGGCACTTCTGGAAAATGTCAGAAGAGACAATGACCTGATGGTCCCGCCAGAAACCCTGGCTCAGAAGCTTCACTACCCTGCGTTCTGTTTGGCAGGCATACTATACTGTAGCAGTATTTAATTTAGAACCGCATCGGCTCAGTGCAACAATAGGAAAAGATTTATAAACTTCTGTAAACCCTCCCTAGTAACCCCCATAGTGTAGACGGAGGAAAACTACAGAAGTGCGCATGCGTGAGAATTGGCGATGATACACAATGGTAGGTGATGATGTCCGGTGCTTCTCCTTTTAAGCCCAGGTTCAGTAGGAACAAGCGCTGCAAACACCAGTGGATTTGATTCACTGCAGCAGCAGGCAGTGCGGCTAGTCATTGGGATTCTCAGAAAGGAAGGAACTGCACAGTTTTAATATATTCTGCTGTTGTTACTGCGGTCAAGTAAGTTAATTTGCAGTTACTGTGGCCGAGTAAATTAATTGATTATCTAAATGATAATCCCACAACACACGGAAAATAATGATATATAATACTAGGACCATGTATTGGCACACTGTATACCTACCGGGGAATGATGGTATGTGTGTGTGAGGGGAAGGGGGTTTGAGGAATGGGAGGGGAAAAGACATCAGTGTACCGGGACCTGAGATTTCTGTTGCTGGCTGTGCCCATGACACATCGCTTGAGGCTTTGCCACTTCCCCGTGAGATATGGCCATGCCTCTTTCACTTGCGTGTCTACAGTGCGCATTAGGATGATGGGGCTATTCTAAAGCACCAGTCCATCCTAGCCCCTAGCTGTCATTTGTGTCTTTGCTACTACTACTACTACCCATAGCTGTAATCGGTGTCCCTGCATGTGTTATGAATAGAGACTGCTAAAATGAAATGGTAACTAAACTCTTACAATTCCAGGACAGTATCGACGGGGCAGCGAAGTATTGGCTGCCTTAGTAGTATTTTCTTAATAAATTGTGGTGGAAAGAGATTTTTTTAATAACCACAATAAGTGGCAATAACAAAATTGTCCTTATCGCTGGAGAACGCCCATGTGCTCTAGACATTAAACCACTTTTGAAGGATGGATCGCTACACGAGAGTTAATGCTGTGTTCATGCCCTCTGGGCTACAATTTGCCAGCCAGTCCCTGCCTGGTTGTGATTTAAAGCAGTTTCTGAAAATCAGTTGTCTAATTACATTTATTACATTTTGTGAGGCATTATTACTAGAATATGCATGCAAACAGACTGCTTTGCATTGCACTTAGCTAACTCATTTTCACCACCCATTATATATATTTTTTTTCTCTTTATTCTAAATAAGTTGGAGGAGGGTATATTAGCAACACAATTCTTTGGTTTAATAGCACTAATTCTTTTCTTGTACAATTGACTTTGCAATGTGCGTTTGTCTGAACACATTATCCCAGCCAGATTTAGGTTTATTGCTTTATTTCAATCTCAGTTTGACCACCTTTGAGCATGTGTTAATCTTTATTATCCCCCTGAGGATAACTATCACGTTACAGCACCATAGTCTCAGCATCCTCAAACTGCTGTGAATAGTAAATGGGAAATCAATTCAAATCATTTCATATGTATTTCATTTTCACCACTGCTAGGACCTGTCTTTTTGTCCACAAAAACCAAAAAAGTATAATGAAATACAGGAAACTCTGGGGTTTATCAAGCAGTGAAAGAAGCATGTATAAGTCATACTTGCCTACTCTCCCGGGACTAGTGGGAGGCTCATGATTTTTCGGGTAACCCCCCGCAGTGTAGGCAGATCTCCCGCGGAGATTTCCAAGAAATTTGCAGGTCCGTAGGGAGGGGACAGGGCTAAATTACACAAATCGCATCATTTAGCCCCGCCCCCTCCTCATTGACACCCAGATCGTGGTGTTAAAGGGGCGAGGCCTAATGACGGCTATAGCCTGGTCTCACCCCCTGAAGCTGAAAGCAGCAGGTCCTCTCCGGCTGCTCCCGGAAAAGACTACTGAAAAGTCGGTAAGTATGTAATAAGTGGACCAGTGGAGAATTGCACAGAGCAACCAATCAGCTCCTACCTATTATTTTATAACCTGTACTTGATAAATGCTACTTCAAAGCTTATTGGTTGCTATGGGCAACTTCTCCACTGGTCCAGTTCTCCATGATACATAAACCCCTCTGTGTCAAACTTTTTCGCATGGCATCTACTCACTCGATGCTCACCACAACTCCCCCCCCCCCCACACTGTGGAACACTGCGGCCCGTGGGTAGGATGGCTGGACAGTTCCAAAGCGACACAGTTGGGAGGTATGCAAACACGCTGTTTTGGCTTAAAGGAATTTTTACTTTTTTTTTTTAGATTAACTTTATTTCTCTTCACACAAATTGTCATTCTCTACAAAATGATAGTCATTCCATCTAATATTGACTTTTATTAGAGGAATGGATACACAGACTATGCTGTTTTTAACTTTGTAGCTTTCCTTTGTCTACTGTTTTTCATATTTATGTTTCATGAAATGCAATAACCTGGATTGCTTTTAAGCATACTTGCTGACTTCTAAGTTTTTCTCCCCAGGAGAAGCTCGGGGAGGAGAAGCAGGTTGGCGGTACTGGGGGCGGGGCCGGACGGCTTGCGTCATTAATCCCCGTCCTCTTGCGGTAATTTGCAACGAACACAGCATATTTAAATAGGAGGAGAAGCCAAATGATGCGATTCTCATAGAATCACGTCATTAGGGCTCGTCCCCTATTCATGGACTCTCCAATTCCGGGTTGTTATCCCCATTCTGCCCACTTCACTAGGAAGTGGGCGGAATGCGGGAGAAGTACCTACTCTCCCGAGGGAGCGGGTTGTTATCCAAAAAATCGGGGGCCTCCCGAAGTATGCTTTTAAGTTATAGGAACAAAATCTGGCAATGCAACAATGTGTTTTCTGGGGGTAAACTGGGGAGGGGAGTGTTAGAGGCAGTGGCATATCTTTAATGGCTACAGGGTATGCAGTGTACATGGGCCAATGGGTCTAGTGTGGGCCCTTCACCAAATACCCTGCACCCATGAGATATCCGCCAGTGTGTCCGACCAGCAGACCCCACTATAAGTGCTCCGGTGGCACCATCTTTCTATGATGTATTTTACTAACTAACTTGCTGCTTGGATCAGGGCCGGATTAAGGCTATAGGGGGCCCGGGGCACATCAAACAGAGGGCCCTATTACAGAGGTAGGCAGATTAATTATCTCTCTCTCACTCTCTCCCTAATATGTATTTTGTTACCATATAATGTGTGTGTGTGGGTGTATGTTCTGCCGTATATGCTCCCAAATGGTATTACTATACCCCTCACCCCACATAGTGAGCCTGATTCCGAGGTGGGTGCAGCTATGGTTACCAACGGGGGACGCATATTGGAATTGCACGGAGATCTATGCAATTTCAATAGGTGTTCCTGGGCGGGGACGTAAATGGCGATGGGCGTGTTGGTGTCGGGTGCAGTTTCACTGGCACCGCTGCAGACATTCTGAGCAACCATAAGGTGCAGTTGATGTTCAATTGATGGTGCGTCTTCATGTGGGCATTGGCGGATTTGTTTTGCGGCCGGTGGGTGTCTCAATAAGGTGCCTACCGACCGCGGCATTAGCATCAAGCTGCTACTGCAAATCCATCCACCTCTGAATCAGGCCCAGTATTACTACACCCCCACCTCATCACCCAGATGGCAATAATATACCACCCATAATATTACTGCACCCCACCACCCAGAAGGCAGTAATATCCCCCCATAATATTACTGCACCACCACCCAGATGCCAGTAATGTACCCCCCATAATATATCTGCACTCCCACCCCACCACCCAGATGGTAGTAATATACTCCCCATAATATTAATACACCCCCCATCCCATTAACAGTACCCCCACAGATAACATTAATGCACCCCACCCCCAGACTGTATTAATATACACCATACACCTTCTCATACACTGTACTTACCTCAGCAGGAAGATCATGGTGTCCTGGTCTCAGCAGACTGTCACTGCAGAGCTCGGAGGAGGAGAGAGACAGGCTGCCCTACACAGACAGGGGACACGAGGGAGAGAAGAGGACTGGGTGGTGGGTGGAGACTAGGGGAGGAGAAGGCTAAACACAGGGTAGAGTGGGGGAAAGGGACGGGGCTTAACGGAGGCAAAGGGGCGGAGTCTCAGCCGGGAGGCCTCAGGGAAGAAAGAGGCTTCCTTACTGCAGCGCACTCACAGCCCTGCATAGTTTACTGCATACAGGGCCAGGACTGGCAATACAAATCCCGGTACACTGATATCTCTGGGGGACCCTCCCTCCCAATCATCTCTTACCTCCTCTCCCCCCTCAACCCGACCCCTGTGGATGGCTTAAAAAAAAAAAAAAGATATAGATTTTATATATATATATATATATATATATATATATATACACACACACACAGGAATATCGTGGGCGGCACTCAAAGGACTTCAATATTTGAATAGTAAAACAGGAGACACTACTCCAAGCGTAGCTTAACGTTTCAGTTGCTTTATCAACTTTCATCTGACGAAAGTTGATAAAGCAACTGAAACGTTAAGCTACGCTTGGAGTAGTGTCTCCTGTTTCACTATTCAAATATTGAAGTCCTTTGAGTGCCGCCCACGATATTCCTATATACACCTGAGTTGTGTACTTGCGTCACTGCCCGGGAGGGATGGCACCAGGGCCAGCTGTCTTTGAACGGAATTGAGTGCCGGTATTGTGGAACTGTATATATATATGTGTGTATGTGTATATATATGTGTGTGTGCATATATGTATGTGTGTGTGTATAGATAGATATATATATATATGAGTATATGTGTGTGCATATATATATATATATATATACACACATATACACACACACACATTATATATATATATACACATACATAGATATATATACACACACACACATAGATATATATATATATAAACACACATACATATACACACACACATAGATATATATATATAAACACATACATATACACACTCATATATATATATATATATATATACATACAGACACACACATACATTATATATATACATGCATGCATACATACACACACACTCATATATATACATACACACTATATATATATATATATATATATATATATATATATATACACACACACATATACATACACACATATATATGTACACACACATATACATACATACATACATACATACACACACACACACACACAACATCCACTCTGCTTATACTCATTTTTATATAGTATATAATTGGAAGTAGCAGCAAAAGGAAAAATAAGCTGACTTACTTACCAAACTGTCTGTTGGTTGCTGCGTTGCCAGTGGAACTGCAAGGGAGGGTGTTTGTAGTGGGAGAGGTGGTGGTGCTGCAGGCCTGCAGTTGCTGTGCTGTAACTGACAGTACACGCGGGAGCCAGTTACTTTGTGCTCCCTGCCCTGGCTGGGGAGTCGGACTGCAGTCCCAGTGTTGCTCTTCTCAGGCCGCGACAGCAGGGAAGAGCCGGTGCCTGGAGGGAGCAGCGTGATGACGTCGCGCGTCACACGCCAGTCATAAGCCCAGGCCAGTACAAGACTGCCGGACCAGACCAAGTGACAGCGGTAAGGGGGGTGTTGGGCGGCTTAATATTTTTTTTATTTCTGCCTATTTGGATGGGCAGATGGACCATTCAGTGTCTAAATAACTATTATGTTGGAGCCGACCACAAAGTTTTCTACAGGTCCAGGGGGGCCCCTTGTGAGAGGGGGGCCCGGGGTTACTTGCCCCCTTTGCCCCCCCCTTAATCCGGCTCTGGCTTGGATATGACATATTATTATTAGTGCCTTTGAGGTGAATGCTACCAACTAACCTGATCTGATCCTGGATTGATGTTTTATATTTTTTATATATTTCAATTGTTTACAGTCTTGTGCATTTCATTTTATCATGTATCATTTATTGATATTATTTCATTTTTAGTGACAAATAAAATTTATACCATTGTCCAACGCTCTCCTTATATATTTTTTGGTTCTGGAAACATATCACCAGCACAGCAGACAGCAAAGACTCTGGCACTATCACTAGTGTGCATGCACCATCTTTCTAAATATTGACAGAAAGATGGCAGTGCCGACCGGGAGCACTTAAAGGGGGGACTGCTGTACAGATACCAGGCGCTGGCACAGGTTTGGGTGGGCACTACATAATGGAGGGGCCCTGCACACGGGCCCCCTCACTTGTTAAAACGCCCCTGGTTAGAGGGTTGGCAATCTGGCATCAGTTAACAAAACATTATCTTGTCACACAATTAAAAGCCAGGTATTATTGATAAATACTGATACATGTTACAATGGAAATATATTCACCACACCTGATGGGAGATGTATGAAGGGGTGATAGGTTTAATTTCGGTAACTGCACACTTTATGTGTTACCGCTTCCCTGTATTTAATAATGCACGGAAGTGAATAGAATTATTAGCACCAATATACCTAGCTAGGATGCTGAAGTGGTGTGGCAATGTAAGTGCCACTGACCGTTCTGACAACTGCAGCTATTGATTTGCCGCACCACAGCACTGTCTGTAGCTATCGGAATATGCAGCCAGTGGCGTTATTAAGAAAAAAAATAACGTTATTGTTTTTTGTAATTATAGTCAGTGCATACAAAAAAACAATAACGTAATTCTTTTTCTTAATAACGCCACGGATGCCGCTGGGAACTTGTGACCGGTGCATATGCAAAATCAGTGCAAGCGCCGGGAGAGCGCAATTTGCCAGGCAGGTGAATTTAACACTCTTCCTCTTCAGCAAATCAACTTATAATAATACATCTGGATAGTTTCTGGACTTCCTTCACCACAATAGTAGGAGAAGCAGGTCCAGACATTTAACGTTCTTTAACAGGATTTTAATAAATCTGCCCCCTGGTGCCAAACATAATGCATGAAAATAATTAACACACGCTATTAAAGCTGTACTATACGTATATATGTTTTTAGGCTTACTTGGCTTCAAATCATATAACAAAAATAGAAAAAAACAAAACCGAAAATATGTGGCTTTGACAGTAGTTAAATACCCCCAACTGAAAAAAAACACAACAGATACAGAATTGGAAGTTACTTAAAAAAAATGTTCTTGTACAAAAGTGTATTTCCACAGATAAGATAAATCTGAGATGCGTCAGCCTTTACCTAGTCAGTATATGCAGCAAGTTTCTGACAAGTCATTATCAACACGTGCATTTGTGCACTCACTGAGCTTTACCTACACAAGACCACCTCTTCCTACTCCAGTTCTGCCTTTTCAGTTGTAAGGATTGATGTGTCCAAGTTGCGTATAACTTTGCATTTCTGCGTTGGCATGCGCCCATTTTTTCAGCATGTGAGAACAAATTCTTGCAAGATACTCTAGGCAAATTGGGAGTATGCACAACTCTTCTTATGCATCATCCCTGCGTTTGCCATATACATACACAATAATAGCATGACATGGTCCATATGACACAGTGCCAGCCCATTGCTGCATAGGAACAATCCAAATAAAATCTTACCTTGCTAATCTTTCATGCTGTGAAAGAAAGATAAAACAGATTAGTTAGATTGAAATACATCCTATTAATAAAAAAAACACAGACATTTTCCAATTTATAAACCACAATAACTTTTCCCACTGACAGGTGAAGTAAATTACATTGATTATCTGTCATTATTAAAATGACACCTGCCAAGGGATGGGATATATTAGTCAACAAGTGAACAGTCAGTTCTTGAAGTTGATGTGTTAGAAGCAGCAAATATGGGCAAGCGTAAGGATCTGAGCAACATTGCCAAGGGCCAAATTGTGATGGCTAGATGACAGGGTCAGAGCATCTCCAAACAGCAAGTCTTGTGGGTGTTCCCAGTATGCAGTGGTTAGTACCTAAAAAAAGTGGTCAAATGATGGAAACTGGAGAACCAGCTATAAGGTCATGGTCGTCCAAAGCTCGTTGATGCGTGTGGGGAACAAAGGCTAGCCTGTCTGGTCTGATCCCACAGAAGAGCTACTGTAGTACAAATTGCTGAAAAAGTTAATGCTGGTTATGATAGAAATGTGTCAGAACACACAGTGCATTGCAGCTTGTTATGTAATGGGCTGCATAGCCACAGACCAGTCAGACTGCCTATGCTGACCCCTGTTCTCTACCAAATGCATCTACAATAAGCACGTGTGTGTCAGAACCGCAAAGGAGAAAGGTGGCCTGGTCTGATGAATCTTGTTTTCATTTATATCATTTGGATGACCGGATACGTGTGCCTCGTTTACTTAGGGAAGAGATGCACTATGAGAAGAAGCCAAGCTGGCAAAGACAGTGTGATGCTCTTGGCAATGTTCTGCTGGGAAACCTTTGGTGCTGGCATTCACATGGATGTTGCTTTGACCCATACCACCTACCTTAACATTGTTTCAAACCAAGTACACCCCTTCATGGCAATGGTATTCCAATCACGTCATTTTGGCTCTGCCCACTATTCATATATGCACAATTTGTGGCATTTTCCCATGGGACAGGGCCTAGTGATGTGAATAGTCCAGTCCTGCCCCATCACCGGCCATCTATACTGTATATACATTTTTAAAGTAGGCAAGTATGACATGCTTACATACGCAGATATGTGACAACACTTCCAATTTTACTGGTGTGTTTTTTACTCTGCTGTTTGATTATGTATTCGTCATGTGATGTCATTGTTTACTCCACTGCCTTGACTACTTGATGAAGCGCCCGTCATGTGTGAGCTCCAGCCTGACTATGTTGCTAGGTGACGTGTTGTCACTTCCAAGCCAACTGGGTAACTTGGAGATAGAAGATGGCGCTGCACTCTGAAGGTGGTATCTAGCACTAACAGACATTGGCAGCAGGTCCTTTAAGTCCTGTAAATTGTGTGGTGGGGCCTCCATGTCTCTGAATTATTTTTCCAGAACATCCCACATATGCGCAATCGGATTGAGATCTGGGGAATTTGGAAGACAAGTCAACAACTTGAACTCTGTCATGTTCCTCAAGACATTCCTGAACAATTTTTGCAGTGCAGCAGGGTGCATTATCTTGCTGAAAAAGGCCACTGCCATCAGGGAATACTGTTGCAATAAGAGGTGTAGGTGGTGTGCTACAATGTTTCGGTAGGTGGTACTTGTCAATGTAACATCCACATGAATGTTCTGAAGCTCACATGCCCATTGTAGGTGCTTTCGTCAGTGCACAGGGCTCAGCATGGGCGCTCTGACAGGTCTGCGGTTACATAGCTCCATAGACAGCAAGCTGCAATGCACTGTTTGTTCTGACACCTTTCTATATAATACAGCATTAACTATTTCAGGAATGTGTGCTACACTTGCTCTTCTGTGAAATCGGACCAGACAGGCTAGGTGATCACCAGACAATAGCTACTAGAATGCCACATAAATTGACAGAATGGACTCCCCTCTTTCATATATGTGCGCCCACAGAGTTGCCGGTGACATTATGAGAGTGAGTGATGTTATGGATGCCATGTTGGGGGGAGATCTTTTCGCATCCCTGCAGGGCTGCCATCCGGGAGGGATGGGGCAGAGGTGGGACATCAATTTGTCCGCCAAAAAAAAAATCTGGAACTACAGAAAATACATCGAAAATGCGGGACCCGCATAGAATACATTGAATACATTGAAAAAGTCACACCTACATAAAATACATTGAAATAGCCGGATACACATAAAATACATTGAAGAAGCCAGACCCAGAGGAGTAGCATGGAAACATGGTGCCTGGCGAAAGTGCAGGTCATAGCCAGTGACAGCTGACATGGTGCCTGGCGAAAGTGCAGGTCATAGCCAGTGACAGCTGTTTGGGGCCGTAACTGCAGTAATAAGCTGTGCACCCTGTGGAATTTCACTGTAGCACGTGTTCTGTCAATTTAAGTAAAATGTTCAGAATATATAATACAATCTCTTCTATTGACTAATAACAATGATTCAAAGGAGCAAAAATCAGATCCTAGGTGCTATACATATATAAAGCAGTGCCAAAGCAGCTACCCCTTAGTCAGATAAAAGTCAGATCCTAGGTTATCTACATAAAGCAGTGCCAAAGAAGCTACCCCTTAATGTCAGATGGTGCATCACTGAAGCATTCTATTCCCCCAATGGGACCTCAACGCCCAGCGCACTACTGCCACTATTTGCTGTTTTTCTCTTCACTTTAGTATTCCCCCACTGGCTGGCCATACCCAACTGGCACAGTTCAGTACAGGGGGGCAGGGTAGGCTGGCTGGACTGGTGGGCCGGACAGGGAACAGGGCTGAAGCTAGGGTAGTGCGGACAGTGCCATCGCACAGGGCACCACAGGTCAGGGGGTGCTGTTTTTGCCTGTCAAATTTCTGTTTATTATGATTCTCACTTGTAGCTTCCTCTTATTTCATCCCTAGCATCAACTGGCCTCCCCTATCTCTTTCCTGGCCCTTCCCCATGAGGCCATTCCCCTTTTTTAGGTGTATTATGTCCATTTGAAAAATGAGGGGGGCACCAATGCTCTTTCTGGCACAGGGCACCAAAAACTCTAGTTACGGCTCTGACAGGGAAGACTGGCTGGGGGAGGCACAGGGCAGAGAAGGCTGGCTGGACTGGGGGGGGGGCAGGGCAGGGAAGGCTGGCTGGATTAGGAGGGGGACAGGGAAGGCTGGCTGGTCTAGGCAGAGGTACAGGGCAGAGAAGGCTGCCTGGATTGGGGGTCAGGCAGGGAAGGCTGGCTGGACTGGGGGTGCAGGACAGGGAAGGTTGGCTGGACTAAGGGGGAGACAGGTAAGGTGGGCTGGACTAGGGGGGAGGCACAGGGCAGGGAAAGCTAGCTGGAACAGGGGGGGCAGGGAAGGCTGGTTGAGCTGGAGATGGAGCACCAACAGCATTTCAAATATGGAGAGAGTGGAAAGAGAGGGGGGTCCGGGTGGCACTGGCCGCGAGCCAATCACAGCTCATGGACCGGCAGCCAATCAGGAGCGGCCGTTGCGGCCGCTCCTGATGGTCTGCCATTTCGCAAGCTCTGGCTGACTCAAGGCCGGCACCATATTTGAAATGCTGGCGGCGTTGTATCAATTCTCCCTGGCTGCCGGCGCAGCACCGCTGACACCCGGTCCGCCCTCTCCCTCTGTTCTCTCTGGGTCCGAGACTCGAGGTCCGGCGGTCCCCCCCGATGGCGCCCTGCATCCCTGGACTCCAACACATTTCTGTATAGTAAGGATTATACCTGGTAATCACAGTGATCTCCCGGCACACATTTCTATGGGGCACATATTTTAAAAGAGGGTACACTTCTCTTTCAAACAAGGGTGTCAGTATATTTCTGGTGTGTGAGATAGACAGACTTAAAGTCCTACCTCCCACCTTTTACATTAATTTTATTTTTTTACAGATCACAACGGCACTTCCTGGAACATCCGGCAGCTGCCGGAGTGTCCACATCAGTCATCCAGTTAGTTATGTTTATTATTTTTGGCCCTCGAAAAGTGGGTGTGGAGTGCCACTCATCTTCCGCAGTTTTAGTATACAGGAGGATGAAGAGTTGGACTCGTCACCTGTAGCGAATTGTTAAATATGCCTATATAAACTTGAAGTTCCAATATACACACAAACACAACCACAGATTTGCACAGGTTGGGTACGCTATCCCGGCGCTGATATTACCGGCGGTCAAAACCCTGGCAGCGAAATACCGATTTAGGAAATCCTGATGCATGCAGATAAGTATTCTAACCCTTCTCCTAACCTTAACACATCTTTCCCACAGCAAAACTGTTACCCTCCTCTCCCGCAGCCTAACCCTATCCACCCCCCCACAACCTGACCCTAACCCTCCCCCCCGGCACCTAACCTTAACCCCTAACCCTGATACTCATTATCAGGATCACAGCCCCCGGAATTCTGGAGTCGGGATTCTGTCTGCTGTGTCCATTGTGTGCACCGGGATGCCGACTATATCCAATTTATACTATATTCTATTTCAGTATGTCTTAATTCAATGCAGTAAAAAGTTCTAATCATTTTTACCATCAGCGGCTCCTACCCTCTTGCATGATTCCTGGCGCACTGGATAACACTGGCTTCTATGGACTACATCGAGCAGCCACGTAGGATTGCCCCGTTGGAAGCCGCTTTCTGATAATCGCAGCCTAGACTGTCAGTTCCAGGGGGAGAAAACACCTCTCTCTGGAGCTGCCTATCCTGTGTGTGATTGGCAAATAGCGCTTCCGATGGGAAGCCACTGCCAGTCATAGTGTAGCCAGTTCAGTCACGGACTGCAACTGGCTAACTGAAATGGCAGAGTTTACTAGGGATGCTGCAGTGGGAAAGGAATTACATAGATTACACTAAAACAACTTAGTTTCTGAAAATAAAAAATATATAACTATATATATAAGTAACTAGCTAGCTATCAGAAAAAAGCTACTTTTGTAGGCTATAACTATTATTATTATTATCCTTTATTTATATAGCGCCTCAAGGGTTTCTGCAGCGCCTCACAAAGTACATAAACAAATGAGCAAACACAAAAAAAGCGACTTACAGGGCAAAACAATGCAGGACAAGTATATAGTTTATATACATTGCTGCAATAGCAGTCATAACACACAAAAATAAGCAGCACAGTGTTAGCTACCAAGTGTTAGGTGCCCTTGTGGGGAGTTTGGAGTAGATGATCGTATCAGTGAAGGAAGCAGAAGCACATGAGGGAAGAGGGCCCTGCTCGTTAGAGCTTACATTCTAAAGGGGAAGGGAATACAGACAGGGGTGACAGATGGGGTAGACAGGAAAAAGCATGGAATAAGGAAAAGGAAGGGGAATATCAGTTCGGCACTATCAACAAGCAGCTAGTTCAGATGGAGGTGTCAACTCCTAACCATACATAAGAAAAAATATAAATATGAACAGCGCTAAAAAACTTAATGGTGTAACATTTATACGCAAACGCAAAAATAAGATACAGAAGATCTATGGTATCAAAGCAGAGAGATAATACATTAAAATCTATAGAACATTAATATATTATAATTAATCATTAGTATCTATACGGCTTGATTGAAAATATCAATTTATTATAATATAAATCCGTTAAAAAATGTACAATTCATAAATATTAAATTTCACAATATGGGCAACAAAAGTAAGAAACAATTGAACATTGCATAATAATAAAGCATAAAAATAAATACTAAATAATAAATAAAAAATTAAATAATAATAATGACTGAAATCAGAAAATATACTAAAAAGATAATCCAGGAAAAGTCTAAAAGAAAATGTCCATATAGATTGATGGATGGAAATTGTGTTGATAAAAAGTTAATATGAGAAATAAATCTCAAAAAGCAGTCTCGCTTGAGGTGATATTAAGTATGCAATATAGCAACAATATAGCAACAGTCACTGGCCTACACGTGTGGATCCGGAGTATTATCCAGCTCTTATAGTTACCAGACTTCGTTAGATGTCCACAGCCTGAGAGTAATGCAGATATTCCTGCACTGGCATGTTGACGTTGGAAGAAGAAAAACTGGAGAGTAGTAAATGGTGCTGATCCGGAAGCAGGTCCACATAGAAATCCAAGTGCTGTATGTGAAGTAGGGAATTCCAAACGCGTTTCGCTGTGGTAGGTCCCACAGCTTCCTCAGTAGCTTTAACAGATTTATATTATAATAAATTGATATTTTCAATCAAGCCGTATAGATACTAATGATTAATTATAATATATTGATGTTCTATAGATTTTAATTTATTATCTCTCTGCTTTGAATCCATAGATCTTCTGTATCTTATTTTTGCATTTGCATATAAATGTTACACCATTAAGTTTTTTAGCGCTGTTCATATTTATCTTTTTTTCTTATGTAGGAAAAAGCATGGAGCAGCAGGTTAGGATAAGAGCTGGAAGGCTTTGATGAAGTAGTGAGTTTTGAGATCCCATTTGAAGATTTGTAGAGAGGTGGAGAGTCTGGTAAGGAGAGGGAGATAGTTCCAGAGGTGAGGAGAAGCATGGGCAAAATCTTGAAGACGGGAGTATGAGGAAGTAATCAGTTGGCAAGAGAGGCGGCATGCATTTGTTTAGCGAAGTGGGCGGGCAGGAGTGTGAAGTGAGATGAGATCAGAGATATAAATGGGAGAGGATTGGGTGAGGGCTTTGTAAGTGTAAGAACCTTGAATTCAGTTCTGAAGGGGAAGGGGAGCCAGTGTAGGGCTTGTAGGAGAGGGGAGGCAGATGTAGAAAGTTTGGAGAGGAAGATGAGTCAAGCAGCAGCATTGAGGACAGATTGGAGTGGAGAAAGGTGGGAGTCAGGGAGGCCAGATAAGAGGAGGTTACAATAGTCCAATCTGAAGATGACCAGTGAGTGTATGAGGATCTTAGTTGCCTCCAGGGTGAGAAACGGTCTAATACTGGAACTATTTTTGAGATGGAAGCAGCAGGACTGTGAGAGGTACTGAATGTGTGGTTTGAAGGTGAGAGAGGAGTCAAGGATAACCCCAAGACAGCGCAGTTGGGTGCTAGAGGAGATAGTTGTACCGGTAATAAATAATGAAATTGTGGAAGGTGAGGTTATGCGGGAGGGTGAAAAGATGATCAGCTCAGTCTTAGAAATGTTAAGTTCAAGAAAGCGCTGGGAGATCCAGGAAGAGATAGCAAAGAGGCAGTTGGATATACGGGTGAGGAGAGAGGGGGAGTGGTCAGGGGAGGAAAGGTAGATCTGAGTATCATCAGCATAGAGATGATATTGGAGGCCAAAAGAGCTCATGAGTTCACCTAAAGAAGATGTATAGATGGAAAATAGGAGAGGTCCAAGAACAGAACCTTGGGGAACACCTACAGTTAGAGGAAATGGGTGGAAAGAGGAGACAGAGAAGGAGTGGTCAGAGAGGTAGGAGGATAGCCAGGAGAGGGCAGTATAATGTAGACCAAGTGAGTGAAGGATCTGCATGAGGAAACAGTGGTCCACAGTGTCAAAAGAGAGGTCAAGGAGAATGAGCAGAGAGTAGTGGCCCTTGGATTTGGCAGTAAGGAGGTCATTGATGACTTTTGTAAGTGCAGTTTCAGTGTAGTGGAGAGTAGCCAGACTGATGTAGGTCAAGCAGGGAGAGGGAGAAAAGAAAGGTAGTAAGGTGGTTGTAGACAATACGCTTAAGGAACTTGGAGCTAAAAGGGAGGAGAGAGAGGGGTCGGTAGTTAGAGAGAGTGTTAGAATCAAGGGTAGATTTTCTAAGAATGGGGGAGACATGGGCATGCTTGAATGCAGAAGGGACAGTGTCTGATTAAAGGGAGAGATTATCGAGGTGGGCAAGATAGGAGCAGGTAGAAGGAGAGAGGTAGCAGAGGAGGCGGGGATAGGGTCAATGGGGAGGTGGAAAGGGGGGAGGACCATATGAGAGCCATGACTTCCTCTCCTGAAGCAGGGGAGAAAGATGTAAGCATAGGTGAGATGGAAGGGGAGAAATTATCAGAGAAGGGAGGGGATGGAGTGCTTGGGGTTTGGTGGGACATGATGTCCTGACGTATGGATTACATTTTAGATGTAATGTAGGTGGCAAGGTCAAGGGCAGAGAGTGTGGATGGGGGGTGAGGAGGGGGTGGACAGAGTAGGGAGTTAAAAGTGGCGAAGAGATGCCAGAGGTGTGTGGACCCCCATATTTTGGTTTTGGCAAAAAAAACCTCAAATGTTATGGTTTTGGTTTAAGCAATACCAATCTCAAGTGTTTTGGTTTGGATTCGGGTCTGGTTTTGGATTTCTTTAAAATTGATAAAAACAGCTAAAATTATGTAATTTAGACCTGTTTACAGGCAATCCAAAACCCTAGATTTGTTTTATAATTCTGAGTTCCGTACTTACAGCAGGCCTGAGGCGGGACTCGGTTCTAGTAGGAATCCCAAAAGTGATCTGAGCCAGGACTTGGTTCGACGCAACCCCAAAGTTTGGGTGTGTTCGTTTTTAAAGGAAAAGTGAGGCGCACATCACTAGTTATAACTGTGCTGCTTTTGTTTTGTATGGGGTACTCAGCAGTTCGCAGTACCAGCATCTTTTTACTTTCTATGACTAGAAAGTTAGAAAAAGGAAGAAAATCAGTGAAATAATTGTAGAAAAGAATAAAATAAATTTCTGCATACTTATACATAGGGCAAAATTTACTAAGCGGCGTGTTCTAAACCCCGGTGGTTTGGTAGAGGTTTGACCGTGGGTTCTATTCTGTTCTAAACCCCGGGGGATTGGTGGCGGTTTTGCAGCGGTTTCTAAATGACAGCCCTGTTCTATCCTATTCTAAAATGTGTTTTGACGGCAGTTTTGCAGTGGTTTTGCAGCGGTTTTGGTCTTAGTAAATCTGTAGATAGCAAAACTGCCGCCAAAACCGCAGTCAAAACACATTTTGGAATAGAATAGAACAGGGCTGTCATTTAGAGACTGCAGCAAAACTGCCGCCAAACCCCCAAGGTTTAGAACAGAATAGAACCCGCCGTCAAACCGGCACCAAACCGCCAGGGTTTAAAACCTGCCGCTTAGTCAATTTTGCTCATAGTGTGTAAACTACTATAAATCTTGTATTAACTTTAGATGAGTAACAATAGCTTTTTATAGAAAAAAAGCACTGGTTTAAAAGCTTTATTCATGGATTGTGACAACACAGAATTTGAGCTTTTCAGATGTGAAGGGGCCATTGCATCTAAATGGTTTGCAGTAATTTCTAAAGGTGCGTATACACATAACGATTTTTTGAATGATTTAACTACAATGACGTCGTTATCGTTAAATTGTTTATCTTTTTAAGGTGAATGATGAATGATAATCGTTCATGCGCGTTCACGTTTGTAGTTCATTGTCCATTCTGACTGTCCAACAAACGATTTTCGTTCAGAAAATCGTTCATGTTGTACAGGATGAACAATGTGCAATCACTGTATGCATGATTAAAAAATCATTCATCGTTCATGAAAATCATTCATTAATTTAGTAGCCAATGATTTTTATAAACGATTTTCGTTCACTTTTTCAAGGGAAAATCTGAACGAAAATCGTTCACTAAAATCGTTGGTTACTAACATCGTTATGT